>JALMGA010000014.1:11704397-12304397 GCA_023333525.1 Aspidoscelis tigris stejnegeri | reverse complement strand
GGGGTTAAAGGCAAGGGGGAAGGGGGCAAGGCAAGGCGCTTATGCGGTGCCAGGGCCCAGGCAGGGCGGGTGGTGATGCCAGGCAAAGGGGCAGGTGCCGAGGGAGGGAGGGGGCACTCAGAGGCCTTCCGGGGCGGGGGGGATGACCAAGGCTGCCAAGGCAGGCGGGGGAGGAGGGTGCCCATGCCAGGGGGCAGCAGGGAGGCTCCAGCATGGGTGGGTGGGTGTCCCCCCAGGTTGCCCCTTACCTTCCCAGGCAGAGGCCGCCCAGCAGCACCAGCAGCGCCCCCAGGAGGGCGCCCAGCACCGGGGCCGCCATGGAGCCGGCCGAGGGGGGCTCCGCGCCGCCCCCTCCCCCCTTCCAACCGCCCGTCGCCGACAGCCAGCGCCCGGGAGCGCCCGCCAGCAGGGGAGGCAGGGAGGGAGGGAGGCGGGCGCGCGCCGGGAGCGGGGCGCGCGGCCGTGCGCCGCAGCGATAGGCTGGGAGGGAGGGAGGGGGCGGGGCCGAGCCGAGCCGGCCCGGAAGCCACGCCCCCAGGGCGGTGGATCAACCGCGCCAGCCTCCCGGGCGCACAGGGCGCTTCGGCGGCGCAGCAGCAGCAGCGGCGGCAGCAGCCTGGAGACAGGGGCTTGCGGAGGGGGCGGCCTCTCCCGCAGGGTGCGCGTGCTGCATCGGCCGTGGTCATGTCTAAGGCTTAATCCGGCTTCACTCCGCTTCCAGAGCGAGGGAACGCACCAGCACTGGACAGCAATTGTCTTTCCACGTTGTCTGTCCCAGAAGTGAATTTTCTGAGTTATTCAGCACTTTGCTGGTGGGTTCTCTCGCTCTGAAAGCGGACCGAAACTGGATTAAACCTTAGGTGTGACCACAGCCCTTGTCACTTTGCTGATGTGTTCTCTCGCTCCGAAAGTGAACTGAAGCTGGATTAAACCTTAAGTGTGGCCACAGCCATTGAAAAGTCATCTTGCTTCCTCCTAATTTTGATGGGGTCACAACCTTCGACTGACTCAATTGGTTGACCTTCGGATTTCCTCCCTTGCTCTTCTCCTAGAGAATCTTGGGAAGTGTAGTCTCTGGTAGCAGCCAACAAAAGCACCAGTAGGAGCCACAAACCTGGAAGGTGGAATCCGATCGTGGTTAAACAGGGGCTTGACCTCTGGCTATCTCTCCGACCTCTGAGTTCATCACTCTGCCAGGCCATCATGTTCCTCCAGACCGCTTGGATGTATCTGGTGGGATACCATTGGCTGTGCTTTGTGTGTACCTGTATCCTCACCTGGGCCTCAGGTGAGGCAGTTACCTGGCTTAGCTTGATGCTTGACAGGCCAAGGGAAGAAGAGAAGGCCCTCCCCTCAGTTTTGGAGGGAAAGGTCAGCGGGGAAGGTGATTGGCTGGCAGGGAGGAAGCCGATTGGGCCTCAGGGTAGCCTGCGCTTTGAAGGGAAGCCCTAATTGGTCAGGCGGATTCTTCCCCTGACTTGGATGCCCCTTATGAGTCCAGCAGGGCCTGAGGTGGAGGATTGCTTCTGGGAGACCCAAGGAAGGGATGGAGGAAAAGAGCTGAAATATTCCTCAAGGGTAAACAAAGCGTCACATGGACAGAGAAGGTCCAGAGAGAGATCTAGAAGAGCTCCAGGTGAGAAGCTTGTGAAGAGGGGACTTCGCCCATTTAAGGGGACTCAAAGCAGCTGACAAACCTCCTGTCCTTTTCCCCACAAGAGACACCCTGTGAGGTATGTGAGGCTGCGAGAGCTCAGAAGAGAGCTGTGACTAGCCCAAGGTCACCCAGCTGGCTTCGTGGTGGAGGGCAGAATCAAACCCTATATTCCCAGATCAGAATCCAGCTCCCTAACCACTAGACAAAATTAGTTCAAGGAAAGCTCTAAGGTACTATATGGCCTGTGTAGCCAAAGGAGAGCCCAAATGTGGCCTGCCCAGATTTTGATTTGGCTCCTTCAGGACTCGAGTTTTGGGCCTGGCCTTCAGGGAGGAAAAAAAGAGCTGAAATCACTATCCTGAAATCAGCGGGGCCTTCCCAAAATTGTGTTTGGCCCCCTGGCTGCTGTGGAATCCTGTCTCCGAGATGAAACTTCCAGAGGGGGAAAAAAGAGCTGAAATCACTATCCTGAAATCAGCGGGGCCTTCCCAAAATTGAGTTTGGCCCCCTGGCTGCTGTGGAATCCTGTCTCTGAGACGAAACTTCCAGAGAGGAAAAAAGAGCTGAAATCACTATCCTGAAATCAGCGGGGCCTTCCCAAAATTGAGTTTGGCCCCCTGGCTGCTGTGGAATCCTGTCTCTGAGATGAAACTTCCAGAGGGGGGAAAAAGAGCTGAAATCAGTAACCTGGCCAGGCCTCTACATTCCTATTTTATCCTCACACTAACCCTATAAGGTAGGGCAGGTTGAGAGGCAGTGACTGCCCCAAAGTAACCCTAGCAGCTTCCATAGCAAAAAGGGGATTAGAACCCAAGGAGAACCACTTGGGTTTTAAATAAGAGTGTTTATTTTACCTGGCAAAACATAACTTCTCCCTGTATAATGTGCTCTTGCAGCATGTATTTGTTTTTACAGTACCTGAAACAGGAATTTACTTGCTTAATACAAACCACAGTCCTAAGACCTTAATGGCGTTGTCTCTGGAGATCCTCTGGCGTAAACTGCTTCCCTGGGTCCCCTTTTCTGTGGTGATGTGGCTCACATTGGTTCTGGGTGTCCACATGCCAGTCATGCTGCTATCACCCAGCTATGGCATTCTGGTCAAACAAGCGTTGGCTTTACACATATAAGAACATAAGAGGAGCCCTTTTCAATCAGGCCACAGCCCATCTCGTCCAGCATCCTGTCCCACACAGTGGCCAGCAATTGCCCATGTGGAAAGATGTACTTAGGCATCCATTCTAGTAGCCACTGATACATCTGTCATCCATGAATTTGCCCAACCCTTCCTTAAATCCATCCGCCTTTTCTTTACCCTGCATGATTTTATCAACTTCAATCAGGTGCCCTCTTAAAAGCCATCTTTCCACCCTGAAGAAGCCCAGACGTTGCAGTCTGATTTCGTAAGGGAGGTGTTCCAGCCCTTTTAACAAGGGCCTTTGCTGGTACTCCAGTAGATCTTCTGGAGCCAGGCATCCGACCCTGAGCCTCCCCATGTGGCTCTTTGATGTGACCAGTAAGAGAGATGGGGGACACTATAACTAGTGAAAAGATGAAGAAATTCCTCGTGAATATTTGTAGAAATTCGTAAGATTTAATAATCATACTGGACAAAAAGAAGGAAGGGTGCTTCAGAGACGGGTTGCAGTATCCTCTTTTATTCATGGCTGCCTCCCAGGAATTGTCAGTAAAAGGAGCTGTGGCAATGGAGGAACAGTCAGGTTGAACCCCCCTGAAAGCCCACCAGCCTCTCAGTAGGCCCCCATAACACCTGGAAGCTCAGAGTTGTCAACCCCAAGCTTGAGAAGGACAAGATGTGACCTGCGGCCCCTTCTGGTCTCACAGTTCACCGTGGATATCTGTCTTCAGCATCTCAGAGGGCTTCATGAAGATCCCCTCCATGGCTTTCCAGTAGCTGTCCTGGCTGGGGTAAGGCAGGCCATTCACTTCCCTCTGTCCGTGAATGGGTCGCCCGTACTGTTCGCCGGTCACCGAAAGGAGCACCTCTGTGGAAGAGTGTTTGAACCGCACCTCACTGCTGCGGTCCCAGTAACTGCCGCTGCAAAGGACCGTCCAGTCGTCCAGGGAATCTCCCTCGCCATCCTCCCCGAAGGCGCTGACCTCCTAGAGTGGAAAAAGCAGGAGAAAAGCCAGCATTCTTGGGATGTCCCTTGCCTTTCGGCCTGCAAGTGGAGCGTGTGAAGCATTTTGGCACAGACTGGTGGCAGGGAGTTGGAAAGCGTCAGGGGAACTTCTAAAACAGGTAACCACCCATTGACAGGGTTCAAGTGCTCTTGGCTGCTGAGAAAACCTTCATTCTGGTTGCACTTTGCAGCTAGAGAAGCTCAGGGGCTTAATTTAGCACCTCCCACATACCTAAGTGTGTTTTATGCGCTTCTATTATTACTTCATCACTATGAGCAGCCCACAAAAGAACTGAGGTGAGGCTTGGAGAGTACAGGCAGGCACTGCTTGGCTTAAAAAGCTTCAAGGCCTGAGCTGCTCCTTTATAAGACAAACCCAGCCCACCATGGAACAAAAGATTTCAAGCCCCCCTTTCAGGATCCCCCTGTTCTAATAGGATCTCCAGTAAGCTGCTCACGAGGTGCTCACCTGGTTGCTGGAAAGGGGCGACAGGAAGTGATGGCTGTGCAGGTTGCGGCCCGTGTTGACGTGGGTCAGCCGGATGGACTGTCCGCACTTCACGGGGGTGCCTCTTTCACACACGGTGGAGGTTTTGCCTCGGATTCGCCAGTAACTGTTGCTGTCATCGACCGCTGTCACTCCTGTCACAGACTGCTGCCCACTGCCTGTATGAAAACGACATATTTGCCTGTGGGGGGTAAGGGGTTTAAAAAAAATCCTAGCAACGCTGCCCTTCACTGATGCTCAAAAGAGCTCTTAAAACTTTACACAGGGAAATTGAAAGCTATAAAAATACACAAAGGACCTTTTTAGAGGCCTCATCACAACCTACATTCCTCCTCCTACAGATAGCATATTCTGGACTAAACTACACTGAGCTGCAGTTCAGAAGAAAAATAAGAGTTGGCTTTTCTAGCCTGCATTTCTCACTGATTTAAAGGGACTCAAAGTGGGTGACAAACCTTCTGTTCTTCTCCCCACAACAGACACCCGGTGAGGCAGGTGGGGCTGTGAGAGCTCAGAAAGAGAGCTGTGACTAGCCCAAGGATACCCAGCTGGCTTCCTACCCACTAGATCAAACTGGCAGCAATTGGCACAGTGGGTCCAGGTGTCACTTACTTGTTGGATAAAATGGGTTTGAGCATCTACTTGGCCTTTTCAATGTGACAAATGCCCTGATGCATCTTCAGGATGAAACAAAGGGAAAGGCAAAAGGATGCATAGCCTGTCAATGGGCAATGAGAGAAGCACCCATTACTCTACTTCACCACCAAAGATGGTCCTTGAGGCAAGTGATACTCCGCGTAGTTTGGTCTAGTGTTTAGGGAGCCGGACTCTTATCTGGGAATACCGGGTTTGATTCTTGCCTCCCCCACAAAGCCAGCTGGGTGACCTTGGGTTAGTCACAGAACACTTCTGAGCTCCCACAGCTCCACCTGCCTCACAGGGTGTCTGTTGTGGGGAGCAGAATGGAAGGTTTGTCAGCCGCTTTGAGTCTCCTTAAATGGGTGAGAAAAAGCTGGGGTACAAAAGCCAACTCTTCTTCTTCTTAACAGGCTTCATGACCTGAAAGGGGAGAATGGCCAAGGGGGGCCTGAAGGCGAGCCCCCTCCCCACCAATCCCTGCGTTAAAGCCGGGGAAGGGGGGGTGTCGGCAAGGATCCAGTGAGGCTCAGTCAGCAGCCCCACCGCATTCCTTGCCCGCAGAGCCCCAAAGGAGTCTGGGAAAGTAACGCCCCCCCTCCATGGCAGTTGCAGCCCACGGCCTGAAGGCGCCCGTGCTCCTGAGCGTGTGCAGAGGGCGCTAGTTCCCCTGAGCGTGTAGAGGGCGCCTACCGGAGCCGTAGCGCACGTCGTGCGAGTGCAGCCGGACGCCGTGGCGCTGGTTCAGCAGCTTCAGCACCGAGCCGCACGTCACCGGCTCGCCGCCCCTCGCCAGCCCCAGCGGCAGGAGCAGGAGAAGCGAAGCGCCCGCCCAGCGCGGTCCAGACGACATCGCCGCCGCCGCCGCCGCCGCTCCGGACACACGACCGAGAAGAACCGGAAATCCCCGCGGGCGGACAGAGGCGTCACCTCCGCCATCTTGGGGCGCACAGAGACGCCCGTGCGGCGGCCCCTAGAGCGGCTTCCGGCGCTGCCGGAAGTCGCGTATTAGAGCGAGTCCCGAGAGGCCGTCGGAAAAGTCAAAGTGAGGGAGAGAAACCAAGGGAGTTGTAGTCCCGCGGTGCGTGGCTACGTCTCAGGGCGGGAGGGCGAGCGAGGACGCTGAGAAAGAAGCTTTCGGGCCCGTCAGGGGAAAGGAGAGGGTGGTTGGAGTCGTTGTGTGAGGAACGATGACGTCATAGGCTCTTCCTCCCAGAACCGGAACTCGGCCCGACGGTTGCCGTTGGCAACGCATCCGAGGCCGGAAGCCTCCACCTCCTCCGTCCGTCGTGAGCCGCAGCTCTCTCCTCGAGTTGACGCCGCAGAACCGGAAGTGGCTCCGTCCGCTCTGCCCGCCGCGCTGCTGCTCTCGTCTGCTCCTTTCCGCCGCGGCGGCTGACGGAGCGAGAGGCCTCTACCTCCTCCTTCTCCTCCTCCATTTTGCCTCAGCCCGGGAGTCGGCGGCGAGCCTCGGAAGCGGCGGGGCCGGGTCGCGAGGCGGTAGGCCCGGCACGGCCCTGGGGGCGGCGACCCCGACTGGGGGCGAGGCGAGCGGACGGACAGGCCTTCCCGCTCGGAACCCCAACAGCCGCCGCTGCCGCTGAGGGGGCGGCCGGGGAAAGCTCTCCCGCCCGCCCTCCTTCCTCGAGGCGCCCTTGGGGAAAGGCAAGCAGGTGGGTCCGGGGGGGCAGAGCAGCAGGGGGAGTGGGGGCAATCCCTCCCCCATTCCCCTTCCTGGAGCCCAGTCGAAGCCCCCCCCCGAGTGAGCCGACCCCCAAAATAGGGGGCTCTGGGGGGTAACTGGGGCTCCCTCCCCTTTCCTGGGGGCTGTGAAGTTGCCCTCCCGCCTTCAGGAGGGAGGGGTTGGGGTCGGCGAGGGAAAAGTCCCCCTGGCAGCGTGTTTGGGGGGTGTCGCCATGTATCTCCCCACCTCGGAGCCCCTTGGAGGGGAAATCAGGGCCCCTCGCCCTGCCCAGTCCATGTTTACCAGGCCCAAAACACGGCAGGGCGAGGTCGGGGTGGAAGCGATGTTTCCAGAAGGGCCTTGCGGTGGGGAGGGGGCTGGAAGGGAGTTTATTTTGACCCCCCCCCCAATGTAACCTTCAGTAACAAAAGGGGTGGGGACCCCAGAGAGTGCCTTCTCAATGGTGGCCCCTAGGCTGTAGAATAGATGTTTTTACCCGCCCTGAGACCTGAGGATAGAAATGCAAATAATAAACAGGATAAACAGCGGGTGGTCAGGAGAAATGAGGAAGTTGTTGACCCTTATAGAGTTCTCCCGTGAGCCTGGGGGCCTGAAACAGGGCGTTTCTCATCACCTCCTTGCATTCATTGCCTTTCCAAATACACCCAAAATTGGCTTCACGTTGAATTGGGGATTTTGTAGAGTAATATACTGTGATATATTTGTACTTCTGCATGTCCCTTGTGTAAATATTTTGTATTTTGAAAGCTGGGTTTTCATTTGTTGCAAAGCGTAGGGGTGAATTGATAATAATAAAACCCTCAGATGAAATTGCAGGAATATCTGAATTAGAGGCTACAGGGTGATGATGGGTCTGGAACCCGGGTTGCCTTTGGGCAGATTTCCAGACTTACACCATGGGGGCATAATCCAGTTTACTGGCATAGCATCCTATTGCTGTTGGCCGACAAAATGAGAGCAGTATATTTTTGTAAGCGATCCTTGCCACAGAGGCTCAGAAATGAAGTCATTGTCCCTGATGCTTGGAGCTGGAGATTTGTCTGTGTGAAGCTGGAAGCTGTTGTTATGTGGGTGGGAGCTGGAGGTTTCCTTTGGGGTGTGTGCAGATAGGTGCTAATCATTCTGAGTGTGGATCTGGAGAACCGATGCCTGCTCAGAATGTGGGGCTGGAATGCACTGTCATGGCAGCCTGTTTGTGTCTTCTGTGGCAGGAGAGAGCTTTGTAGTGGGTCTTACTAAGCTTCTGGCAGGGCTTTTCTCAGGATGGCTCTGGAACTGTTAAGAGGCTTTGAGGGCGTTCAGTGATTTCCTTAAGGGGTCAGTGGATGCAGAAATGGGAACCCTCACCCACCTGCCGCAAAGGGTGGCACTTCTATGTTAATGGTTTTTCAAAGACGTGTTTTATTCTATTTGTGTCAGGGTTGTTTTTAGTGTTTTGAAAACAAGCTGGATATCTGTAAATGCCACACCAAAGAAACATTTGCTGTAGAATGTATTTCCTTGGCTGTCTATTCAGTTTGCTCCCACCTTCCAGTTGTACTCCCTTTCTATCCTCTGTGATCCCGCCTAGACCTATCTAGGATTTCCTTGTTGGTTTCCTTATTTCTTTAAAATGCACCTTCGCCACATGCTTAATTGTTTTTCTCTCTGGCTGAGTATTGTGCGTGCCCACACTTTTTACGATGAGTCAGGATGTACGCTGTAAAATCTTAAATAATAGACTCCAGTGTATGCCTTTGTTGTTGTTTTTTTGCACCTTTTTATTTGTTTGTTTAAGAAAGTTACTTTCTGCCCTTCACTGAATAGTCCTAGAGTACCGTAAGAATAAAATATATCGAATATTAAAACAAAATTTAAAAATATAGCTCCCTCCGCCCCATACCCACCCTCCCTCCCTAACAGGACAGCACCCCGAGGAGGCTATTTAAAAGGCAAAAGCCTGGGTGAAAAGATACGTTTTCACCAGACGCCGAAAACTATACAGCCTGGCGAATCTCAAGACAGACACTGTTCCAGAGTCTAGGGGTCACCACAGAAAAGGCCCTCTTGCATGGCCCTGTGCCTCATACTTCTGCAAGAGGAGGAACTCCAAGAAGACCCTCCCCTTGAGATCTCAATGTCCGGTTAGGTCTATATGGGAGAAGGTGCTCCCTCAGATACCCAGGGCCCAGGCTTTTTCTGAATGGCCACAACAGCAAGTCTAAGGTACCAGGGTGTCATTTCCCTCCGTCTTGATGTGGCAGCTTTTTATTGCTATGTAGCAACTTGGTTATTTTCTTTAGCACTAGCACTGCAAGATGTTTCAGGCAGATCAGCCAAAGCGAGGCCGAAAAGAGAGCACTGATGAACTGGCTCCTAACTGTCCCTTGTTTTCTTCTGATACCTTGCTAGTTGCTAAGATGCAAACATGCCTTTTTGTGACCATGTATGTGCTGAAGCAAGAAATTCAAAAAACCTCTGGAAGTTTAAGGGTGTTTTTCCACCGTCACTAGAAGTACCCATTAAGTACCCATTAATGGGTACAAAAACGCCCGTTAATGGGTACTTTTAGTGACAGTGGAAAAACACCCTAAGATTCCTTCTAATAGGTTATAGGAGCTTGGGTTTTTTTCTGTAGATAAAGAAACAAACAGAGAGACTGCCTTCCTCTTGTGTAGACTAGAGACAAGATGTCAGACAGTTTCATTCTGTGCACTATTTCCCCCCAATGGCTGGGATTGAGTGTGGCCAGGTTTATCAGATGAGCCAACCGAGGGCGGCACTGGCAAGGAATGGTTAAAACCGTGCCAAATAAAGGAACAATTTATCTGGCCCGGCCTTGATCTCATGCCTTTCGTAACAGGATGCTAATTTTGATGACTGCAGCAATACTGTAAAAAAATAATTACTCAAGGCTCGCTGAGACCACCACCAGCTTCCCTGGATTGCATGACGCTGCAGTCATAAATGAACATTTATCTGGTAATTTAAAAAACTGTAACGCAGCAGAAAGTCTTTAATGCTTTCTTAGGGAAGGAAAAAGAGGGAACGTGGTCTCAGAAGGTAGTAATTAGGTTTTAAGATTGAGACTGAAAATAATTATCAGTGTAGCTGCAGGCAGAGGTGAAAATGGATGCCACACAGCCTTTACTTGGGGGGGGGGTTGTATCCACTATATTTGTGCTCTCCAGACCATCTGGGCTTGATGGGAGTTGGAGTCCAACATATCTAGTGGGCAGCAGCGGGGCAACTTTGGCTCATAAAATGTTACAGTTTAAATGTGAAAAATAAATAAATAAAACTCAAGGGTTTATGTAAGCTTTCCTCTTTTCTTTGCTTCCCTCAGAGGTGTGGTAGTCGAGGCAGGAGGCGTTTCCGCGAGTGATTTTGGCCCCACGTTTGTCCCCTCCGCTCGTGTGCGCCATGTCTGACTTTGTGGAGAGCGAAGCCGAGGAATCGGAGGAAGAGTACGATGAGGACGGGGAGGTGGTTTCCAGGCCCACCAAGAAGTTTGTGGAGGACGAGGACGGTGAGCCCCCACTGGTTTAGATTCTCGGCGGTCTGGGGGCCAGGGGGCAAAGCTCCAGCATCTTCAGGCTGGACGGACGGGCTGCAGTCCCTGAGCAGAGGCAGCCTGCGCGTTAGGACCGGTCCCATGGCTGACTCCCCTGCTGCGGTTTCATCCCTGACTTCCTTTTATGCCGCCCCTCTCAGAGGAGGAGGAAGAGGAGGAAAACCTTGACGACCAGGACGAGCAAGGGAACCTGAAAGGGTTCATTAACGATGACGACGACGAAGAGGAGGAGGAGGAGGAAGAGGGCAGCGATTCCGGAGACTCCGAGGACGACGTTGGGCGCAAAAAGAGGAAGCGCAGTGAGTGCTGGGGGGCTGGAGAAGGCCTCCTGTCCTCGTCTCTGGGGTGAGGTCTTGGGGTCTCCTTGGGCTCCCTTTCCCATGAGTCCCTGGCCTTGGGGGAGCTGCCCACATTTGCCCCTCTGGCTTCTCCCCCTTCCTGGCCTTCCTTTCCGGATGCCCAGAGGCCAGACGTCCTCGCTCTCGCCCTTGGCAGATTTTGACGACCGCCTGGAGGATGATGACTTCGACCTCATTGAGGAGAACTTGGGTGTCAAAGTCAAGCGGGTGAGTTACGGGTCACGGCTGGTTCCCCTTGTCCTCGTCTCTTTCCTTCCCTCCAGCATTTGTCTCTTTGTTCCACTGGAAAGGCGGCGCTGGGCAGCGGGCATGGGTACTGGGGCTGTTCTGACTGGGGCAGATGGGAGTTGTAGTCCTCCTGGGTGTGGTTTTGACCTGCTTTATTTTTCTGTTTCCTCTGTACTTCTGTGTTCCAATCTGTAGGCTGCCCGCGCAGCTTCAGTTACCGGGCAGCGTTACAGATTCCTTAAATACGTTTTCTTCTCGGCAGCAAAAATTCCGGCGGGTGCGGAAGATGTCTGATGATGAAGACGATGAAGAGGAGGATTATGGGAAAGAGGAGCACGAGAAGGAAGCGATTGCTGAAGAGATCTTTCAGGACGGGGAGGGCGAGGAGGGCGGGGAAGGAGCTGAAGGCCCCACGGCTGCCGCTGAGGAAGACGATGAGGAGGAGGAAGATGAGTCTGGTAGGTGTTCCAGAGCCACTGGGTCTCCTTGGAGCAGAGCTGAAGGACAGTGGCTCTGCTTGTGTCGCGCAGAGCTCAGACCACGGAAACTGATTGCCTTTCCCAAGCGGCTTTTGTACTCTTTCTCCCTCAGACATCGATGACTTCATTGTGGACGACGACGGGCAGCCCCTCAAGAAGCCCAAGTGGCGGAAGAAGCTCCCGGGTTACACAGACGCGTAAGTTGGGAAAGGTGTCGGGGTCGCTTGGAGGGACTAGTTAAACCAAAAGGTGCCTTTTCCTCTGTTACCCAATGCACGTTTATCGGGAGGTGCAGGCCCGACTTTGAAAGGCTTCATTTGATGACCTTAAAACTTGTAGAGGCCAAAAGAGAGGGATCCTATCTCCTTCAGCTTTGTGCTGGCTGTAGTAATGGGAGTTGCCTTCTGGAAGGACCCGATGGGTCTGAGATGGGCTCAGAACTGTGGATTCAGGTGCTCAGGACCCCCTGGATCAAATGGAAGACAGAACCACCCCCTAGGCCGCCCTCTTCCCCTCTGTCTTTTTGCCTTGCGGTGGCACAGTTGTCTTTGGTCCTCACTGGGCCGCCTTTTTCTCCTCCGCCCCAGCGCTCTGCAAGAAGCTCAGGAGATCTTTGGCGTCGACTTTGACTACGATGAGTTTGAGAAGTACAACGAGTACGACGAGGAGCTGGAGGACGAATACGATTATGAGCCCGAGGAGACGGAAGGTGAGATCCGCGTCCGCCCAAAGAAGACGGCCAAGAAACGTGTCAGCCGACGCAGTATTTTCGAGATGTACGAGCCCAGCGAACTGGAGAGCAGCCACCTGACTGACCAGGACAACGAGATCCGGGTGACGGACATGCCGGAGCGATTCCAGGTGAGGAGGAGGCCTCTGTCTTCCCTTCCGGTCTTGGCTTTCTTGGGGAACCCTTTTGTTCTCACAGGCTCCCCAAACAGCTCAGATTCCCTCACCTCTAAAGTCCAGGTCAGGTCAATAACCATCCTGGAGAGGAGCAGCTGGGTTGACGCCTTTCGCCTTCTGCTCAGGTGCAGCCGGTCAGGTGCAGGTGGAAGTAGTAAAAGGTGCTTGTTGGGTTCTCAGAAGCCTAGAGGGAAACACAAAAAATGCTACGGCATACGGGCTTCCTATTCCAAGCAGTCTAGGTGCCTTTGTCTCCTTTCCTTGGTTCCCAGTGCCCATAGATCCCACCGCCTGGCACTGTTCTGTGGCAGCCCCTGCGGCCCTTAGAATCAGGGGCCCTTGCCTGCTTGGCGCTCTCACAGCCCAGTCATTTTGCATGTATCCCCTTCCTTCCCAGTTGCGCTCCATTCCTGTGAAGAACGCCGAAGACGATGAGCTGGAAGAAGAGGCCGACTGGATCTACCGCAATGCTTTTGCCATGCCCACCATCTCCTTGCAGGTGAGAGTCCTGTCCTCTGGGGGAAGCCAGGTGCAGGCACCACGAGGCCGGCATTGGTGGGGAGGCAGAAAGCTTCCGCCAGGGCCTCCCTCCTCTCACTTTCGGCCTAGGATGCTGAGCATTGAAGCTCAGGGTTAGGGTTAGGCCCCTTTCGGTCTCCTGGGCTTCCCAGCTTTACTATTACTGTTGGGTAAGTAGAGAGGAGCCCCAGATTCTGCCCTCTGGCAAGACCGTGAGGCTGGGGCGCGCTGGTGGGTTGTGAGTGAAGGCGATGTGAGCCAGTTTGGTCTAGTGGTTAAGGAGCCGGACTCTTATCTGGGAATACCAGGTTTGATTCCACACTCCTCCATGAAGCCAGATGGGTGACCTTGGGCTAGTCACAGCTGTCTTCTGAGCTCTTACAGCCCCACCTGCCTCATAGGGTGTGCTCTTGTGGGTAGAAGAACAGAAGGGTTGTCAGCAGTTTTGAGTCACCTTAGATGGGCGAGAAAAGTGGGGTACGAAAGCCAACTCTTCTTCATTACGGGACGGTTCTTTCACGCGTCAGCAAAGCCAGCTGGAGCTGCCCGGTCTTTTGAAGGCACCATCTTGGTGTCTTCCTGCAGCAGCAGCAGCAGCCAACCTTTCTCTCTCCTTCTGCCTCCACCTCCCAGGAGAGTGCGGATTACTTAGACCGTGGCCAGGCCAGCAGCAGTTTCAACCGCAAGGGCCCCAGCACGATCCAGAAGATCAAAGAAGCCCTCAACTTCATGAGGAACCAGCACTTTGAGGCAAGTGGGCAGGAAGCGGGCATGCTCTCAAACGCAGGCCTGTGCCTTGCTCCGTTCTGGGGTCCTCGGCCTCTGAGGGCGTAACGGCCTGTCTCCTTTCCTCTTAGGTCCCTTTCATAGCCTTCTACCGGAAGGAGTACGTGGAGCCGGAGCTGCACATCAATGATCTGTGGCGAGTCTGGCAGTGGGACGAAAAGGTGAGGTCTCGAGAAGGCCAGGTCTCTCGTGACCCCTATGGCTTGTAGACCACACTTCCTTAAATGCAGGAGGGCAGGGCACACAGGGTGTTTGGTCCAGGGGTTAGGGAGCCAGACTCTTATCTGGGAATATTGGGTTTGATTCTTCCCTCCTCCATGAAGCCAGCTGGGTGACCTTGGGCTAGTTGCAGCTCTCTTCTGAGCTCTCATAGCCTCACCCACCTCACAGGGTGTTCTCTTGTGGGGAGAAGAACAGACAGTTTGTCAGCCGCCTTGAGTCCCCCTAAATGGGTGAGAAAAGTGGGGTGGAAAAGGCAACTCTTCTCCTTCTTCCGTTGCTTGTCATTTTGTGGGCAGAACTCAGGATGGGGCTTAGTCCCTTTCCCTCCACAGCTTGCCTGGCCCCATCGGCTGCCGTTTGCGAGCAAGCAGACCTGGCTGGGGGCAAGTAAGCGCTCAGTGCCCCGAGCCTCCAAGCGTCAGGCAAACAGGCCCAACCAAGCCCGTGTCTCCTTCCCCTTTTTGTTCAGTGGACCCAGCTGAAGATCCGGAAGCAGAACCTGACCCGACTCTTTGAGAAAATGCAGGCCTACCAGTATGAGCAGATTTCTGCAGACCCCGACAAACCTCTGGCTGATGGGATACGGGCCTTGGACACCACTGACATGGAGAGGTAATGTCCTTCATGGGTCCATGTGAGCACCCCCAGAATCGGCAGCTGAAGGGACATAGGGCGTGGAGTCCTTCCTTACACCTTCACTCCCTGGCCAGGAGCTTGCTAGTGGCAGTGTTTTAATCCCAAGTATTTCCTGGTCCTCCTGCAGGCTGAAAGTAGTTCGTTTGCCACAGGTCTTGCAGCCTAGGCCCCATCTGTTTTGTCTCTGTACTCCCTAAGCGCAAAGGGAACCATCTTGTGTGTCTTGGCAGGCTGAAGGACGTCCAGTCCATGGATGAGCTGAAGGACGTGTACAATCACTTCCTGCTGTACTACGGCAGAGATATTCCCAAGATGCAAAACGCAGCCAAGGCCAACCGGAAGAAACACAAGCGGTCCCGCGAGGATGGTGAGGAAGAGGAAGGTGAGCTTCATCCCACTGTCGCAGGCTCAGCAGCTTCCAGCAGGCCTAAGCCTTGGTTTTCAGGCCTGTCCCTTGACGCTTCAGAGGTGCTCCTTGCTTCGCTGCCCTACAGGGACCCTCATGGGTAGCATTAGCGTGGAAGAGGATAGCATCTTCTCGCTACGTGGAGATGTCACAATGCCACAGACTACATCTCCCATCCACCCCTATCTTCCCTGGGCCTGATGGGAATCGTCGTTGGCCCTGCACTTGCAGAGCTGCGCTTCTTTTCATGATGGCGTCCCAAGAAGGATGGAGGGAGAGCCTTCCTTTTCTGCAGGAATTTCCTAGCCAGTTTGGTAGTGGTTAGGGAACCTGACTGTTATCTGAGAACACTGGGCTTGATTCCACATTCCTCCACAAAGCTAACTGGGTGCCCATAGGTTAGTCACAGCTCTCTTCGGAGCTCTCACAGCCCCACATACCTCACAGGGTGTCTGTTCTGGGGAGAAGAACAGAAGGTTTGTCAGCCGCTTTGAGTCACCTTAAACGGGTGAGAAAAGCCAACTCTTCTTCTTTTTTTGCCCAGTTGACTTTGCTCTTCTCCTGCCTTTGGGTGTTCTGCCCTTCCCAGTGGCCACACACTGGCCAACAGTCTCTTCCTTCTTTTCCAGGTGATGGGGAGGATGGAGAGGATGAGGAACAGAAAGGCCCAGAACTGAAGCAGGCCTCTCGCCGGGACATGTACACCATCTGCCAAACCGCCGGCCTAGGTAAAGGCTTTGGGGCAGCCACGTTCACCACAGAGGGGTCAGGAGGTGTTTAGTGTTCCAGTGTTTGTGTTGAGGCTCCAGACTTGGAGGGAAACCAGGACTGCAGGGCTTGTCCTTCCAGACTTCTTATTCCTCAAGTAGCCCAGCACGGCTGCAGTCAGATGAAGAACAAGCCCAGCCCTCTTTTGGAGCCATGCTTACTGTACATAACTGTCCCCTTTGTGCCCTTTCCCCCAGACGGCCTGGCAAAGAAGTTTGGGTTGACGCCCGAGCAGTTTGGCGAGAACCTCCGAGACAGCTACCAGCGGCACGAAACAGAGCAGTTTCCAGCTGAGCCCCTGGAGCTGGCCAAGGATTACGTGTGCAGGTAAGCCTTGCTCCGTGAGCCGTTTGTCTGTGGGATCAGATGTGCCTGGGGCCGGGAAGCTCTGGGGACGCCATTTCAATGTTAGCGCTCCAGTCAAACCCAACCCGCATTTCTGGTCAACACAGAAGGGGGTCCCGCACCACCCCTCACATGACCTTGCCCCCCCCCTTGCAGCCAGTTCCCGACTGCCGAGGCTGTGCTGGAGGGGGCCTGCTACATGGTGGCGCTGCAGATTGCCCGGGAGCCACTGGTCCGGCAGGTGTTGCGCCAGACGTTCCAGGAGAGGGCCAAGCTCAACGTTTCCCCCACCAAAAAAGGGAAGAAGGTACATTTCTCCATCAGCAGCACTTGGGACAGGCAGGGTCTCCTCTGAGCCAGTTTGGTCTAGTAGTTAGGGAGCCAGTCTCTTATCTGGAAATACCAGGTTTGATTCCGCCCTCCTCTTCAAAGCCAGCTGGGTGACCTTGGGCTAGTCACAGCTCTCTTCTGAGTTCTCAGTCCCACCTGCCTCACAGGGTGTCTGCTGTGGGGAAGAGAACAGAAGGTTTGTCAGCTGCTTTGAGTCCCCTTAAATGGTTGAGAAGAGCAGGGTAGAAAAGCCAACTCTTCTTTTTCTGTCTGGCGGCCTGCGAGGGGAGAAGGGCTATTAGGAGGGGTGCTCCAAGGTGAGCCCTTAGTCTTGAGCTACAGAGAATGTTGCCAAGGTACAACTTTGGGTCGAGCCTCCCCTTTCCCATCCCTGTCCACCCTGAGGCCTTGGCCTGTCCCTTCCTTCCTCGGTCTGAGCTCCCTCACTGGTCTGCTGTTTGCCTGATAGGGGGATGGGCAGTACTTGGAATCCAGAGCGTTTCCCCGGCACATAGAAGAGCTCAGTTATTTTCGAGCATCTCAGTTTTTCCTGGAGATTGCAGAAAATCTCAGAACTGCTGGGCTAGAAGGTGGCACTGAGAAATGGGGTGGTGGGAGCCTCTAGATCCCCTCGCCCTGGCTTTGGTGGCACCCCGGCCCCTTCCTCAGCCATAGCCCAAGGCCCCCTGTCCCCAAGTCACCTTCTCTTGTCTCTCAAAACGCCAGGACATTGACGAGGCCCACTACGCCTACTCCTTCAAGTACCTGAAGAACAAGCCTGTGAAGGAGCTTCGAGATGACCAGTTCCTAAAGATCTGCATGGCCGAAGACGAGGGGCTCCTGACTATAGACATATGCATTGACATGAAGGGGGTGGACGGGTGAGTTGTCCCTTGGCCCCCAGACACACCCACCCAAGGCCTTTGTGGACCCCGAGCTGTGTCCCCTGGGCTGCTGTTGGACAGAACCAGCCAAACCTCCCTTGCCTCACAGGGACCTCAGGAGGGTTTTTCTCTCCTTACTTCCGATGTGGTGATAGGAGAAAAGCATGCTGGGTAATGTTTCTGAGTCACTGGCCCTGATGGGGCAAATGGAACCCCGAGAAGGCCCCAGTTCTCCCTGAGCTCCTCAGTGGAACTTAGCTCTTCAAAAAGCCACCTAGGCCCCTGTGATCGCCTCCCCCAGCTGTTTACCACTGCCCAGGTGGCCCCATTCAGCCTGGTACGAAAGTTTTCCTTCCTGTGGGAGTTCTTCCTTAGGCCTGGGTGCCGGCCTGCAGCACCCCTTTCGCCCACTCCACGGGCCAACGGCTGCCTTTCCTCCCTTCCAGCTACGGCGGCGACCAAACCTACTTTGAGGAGATCAAGCAGTTCTACTACCGCGACGAGTTCAGCCACCAGGTGCAGGAGTGGAACCGGCAGCGCACCCTGGCCATCGAGCGGGCGCTCAACCAGTTCCTCTACGTGCAGATGGCGAAGGAGCTGAAGAACAAGCTGCTGCTGGAAGCCAAGGAGTTTGTGATCAAGGTGAGAGGCACCTTGCTTGGTGAGATTCTGGCTCTGCGCTCTTCCTTCCCGGGTCAAGGATGGAGGCGACTGTAAATGCTGAACGGCCACAGCCGCCTCCCGCTTCTTTCCGTGCTGTCCGCCTGGTCATGCCCGGAACTTTAACTGCTCCTTTCCACTCCCGCCAGGCCTGCAGCCGGAAGCTGCACAATTGGCTGAAGGTGGCACCTTACCGGCCAGATCAGCAAGTGGAAGAGGACGACGACTTCATGGACGAGAACCAGGGGAAGGGCATCCGGGTGCTGGGCATCGCCTTCTCCTCCGCCAGGTACTTTGTTAGCAGGTCAGACGGGGCTCTGTTCTACCGTCCCTTCCTGCTTCTCCCTAGTTCCAACCGGACGATGCTCATTTTGCAGAGACCACCCTGTCTTCTGCGCTCTGGTCAACGGGGAAGGCGAGGTCACGGACTTCCTGCGTCTCCCCCACTTCACCAAGCGAAGGAATGCCTGGAGGGAGGAGGAAAGAGAGAAGAAGGTGAGCAGGAAGGAGGGAGAGGCACCGCAAGGGCATTTTTAGAAAGCCTCCTGAAGTTGGCTGCCTCAGGGTCTGTTTCTTCAGCTGCAGGCCTTTGAGATTCCCACCCCTTTAGTGTCCCCTGGGGCCTCCTGCATGGCTCCTCCGCCCAGCATCCTCTTTGTCTGTCTTTCCTCTGCCATAGGCCCAGGATATTGAAACCTTGAAGAAATTTTTACTCAGCAAGAAGCCCCACGTGGTGACCATTGCCGGGGAGAACAGGTGAGCTGCAGCCCTTGCCTTCTTCCAAGGGGATTTATTCATTAGTTTGGTGGGTTATTTTCATTTCTGCGGGGTGGGCTCCAAAAAACAGGCACGGAGACTGGCACTGATGTGGTGAGGTCTCAGACAGGTGCTCCTCTTCTTCCCTCCAGAGATGCCCAGATGCTGATGGAGGATGTGAAGCGCATTGCCCATGAACTTGACCAAGGGCAGCAGCTTTCCTCAATTGGGGTCGAGCTGGTGGACAATGAACTGGCCACTCTGTATATGAACAGCAAGAAATCGGAGGTAAGCCACACGGGATGGCGCCCCTTGCCACGCGGAAGCTCTGCCAGGCAGGGCGGCAAAGAGATGCCCTCTGCTCCCTCTGTGCCTGCAGTTTCTGTCCTCAAGGGGAAACACAGCTTACAGTCTTCTCGCTTTAATCCACTCTATGGTTACTCGTTAAAGAGGGAAGATTGATCAGAAAAGCACAGGGGAGCCGTCCTTGTTCTGCAAGGGGGTCTAAACGGCCCTTTGATGTGGGTGGGGCGTCCCAGCCGGCCTCTGCAACTCCTCTGCCTCACAACTTGGCCTTACGAGAGGCCGTGCCACCAGGACGTCTCTTTGCGCCGATTCATCTTGATGTTCCCTTGCAGAACGAGTTCCGGGATTATCCCCCCGTCCTACGTCAGGCCGTCTCCCTGGCCCGCCGCATCCAAGACCCGCTGATTGAGTTTGCCCAGGTCTGCAGCTCCGATGAGGACATCCTGTGCCTCAAGCTCCACCCTTTGCAGGTAACCTCACACGGCAAGGGGCTCCGGGGCGAGAGTGGCCGAAGAACTGGCCTCTCTCGGCCACACTGAGCTCCGCCTTGCCTCTGATCTTGGCAAGGACTCCCTTGCGAGGGGACCCTGGTCTGCATGTGGCTCCTCAGGGGCAACTGGGCATGTTTTTTTCTCCCCCTCCCTTTTGCTTGCCCAGGAACACGTGGTGAAAGAGGACCTCCTGAACGCCCTCTACTGCGAGTTCATCAATCGCGTGAACGAGGTGGGCGTGGACGTCAACCGCGCCATCGCCCACCCGCACAGCCAGGCCCTCCTCCAGTACGTCTGCGGTCTGGGGCCCCGCAAAGGCACCCATCTGCTCAAGGTGAGCCTCTGGCCCCTCCTCTCCCCTGCCGAGGTGTCCCTGCACAGGGCACTCCCAGAAGCCTCTTCCCTTCAGCATCTCCCAGGCCCCACAGAACGCAAACACTTTCTCCCTTGTGTGTTTTCAAGATCTTGAAGCAGAACAACACGCGGCTGGAGAACCGGACCCAGCTAGTCACCATGTGCCACATGGGGCCCAAGGTCTTCATCAACTGTGCAGGCTTCATCAAGATTGACACAGCGTCGCTGGGCGACAGGTTGGCTGCCTGGCTTCGGGCACCTGGGCTTCGAGAAAGCCTTGGCCGGCTTCATTTCCGTGGTTGCTTTGGGGGTGTGGGTTCTTCCCTTGTGCTTATATGTCATTCTTAAGTACTTTCTTTAGACCACCTGGTGGGAGATAATATTATCTCAGGTCCAGTAACAGCAATGAGAAGCTTACCGTCGGATCCCTGAATTTTGACAACCGCTTCTCTTTCTCAGCACGGACTCCTACATTGAGGTGCTGGATGGCTCCAGAGTCCACCCCGAGACCTACGAGTGGGCCAGGAAGATGGCGGTGGACGCCCTGGAGTACGACGAGTCCGCAGAAGACGCCAACCCGGCAGGCGCGCTGGAAGAGATCCTAGAGAACCCCGAGCGGTTGAAAGACCTCGATCTGGACGCCTTTGCGGAAGAGCTGGAGAGACAGGTTGGTGGATCCGAGGGGCTGAGGCCGAGGGGGTCTCCGGGTCGCTAGTTCCCGCAGATGTTGACCCCCTCCACCCTCCCTTGCAGGGCTACGGGGACAAGCACATCACCCTGTACGACATCCGAGCGGAACTGAGCTGCCGCTACAAGGACCTGAGGAGCCCGTACCGCTCGCCCAACGCCGAGGAGGTCTTCAACATGCTGACCAAGGAGACCCCAGAGACCTTCTACATCGGTAGGTCATCCTCCTTGGGTGAGATGTACCTGTGGGGAGGGAGAAGTTCTTCCCCCGTGGTCTCACTTGTCCCACCTCCCTACAGGTAAACTGATCACCTGCAACGTGACGGGAATAGCCCACCGGCGTCCACAGGGAGAAAGCTATGACCAGGCCATCAGGAACGATGAGACCGGCCTGTGGCAGTGCCCCTTCTGCCAGCAGGACAACTTCCCTGAGCTCAGCGAGGTGAGGGGGTCCGAGTGCCCGTCAGCCGCCTCACGAGGGCGGGAGGAGCCCCCTTTTCCGGGGCCGTGGAGGGTCTTGCGGGCCCATTTATCTGTTTGGCTCTGGGAGGGGGAAGCAGCCTCTTGGTGGGCTTTCACTTTGCTACAGGGGCATTTCTCCCGTTTCAGGTCTGGAACCACTTTGATAGCGGCTCCTGCCCCGGCCAGGCGATCGGAGTGAAGACTCGGCTGGACAATGGCGTCACGGGCTTCATTCCAACAAAATTCCTCAGCGACAAAGTCGTCAAGCGTCCTGAGGAGAGAGTGAAGGTGGGTCTCTCGGGAGACGGGAAGGCGAAGGGGCCTCCTTCAGATTGCCTGAAGCCATAATCAGTTTGGAGAGTTTAGGGATGAGCAGGGAATCACCCGGATGAGCATCGCCATCACTTCCTACACGGGAGGTTCACTCCAGCCGCGGCCTTAAGGTGATAATCTGAGGGACCGTTCCCTCCCTGTCCTCGCCCAGGTGGGAATGACCGTCCACTGCAGGATCATGAAGATCGACATCGAGAAGTTCAGCGCCGACCTCACCTGCCGGACGTCCGACCTGATGGACAAGAACAACGAGTGGAAGCTGCCCAAGGACACTTACTACGACTTTGACGCGGAGGCGGCCGACCACAAGCAGGAGGAGGAGCTTAAGAGGAAGCAGCAGCGCACAAGTGGGTGTCGGCGTTTGTCTCCCGGGCAGTGGGAGAGGGGTGCGGGTCACAGCCGGGAGCCCCCAACTGATGACGGCTCCCTCTTCCCACAGCCTACATCAAGCGCGTGATCGCCCACCCGTCCTTCCACAACATCAACTTCAAGCAGGCCGAGAAGATGATGGAGACCATGGACCAGGGGGACGTCATCATCCGCCCCAGCAGCAAAGGGGAGAACCACCTGACGGTCACCTGGAAGGTGTGCGACAGCATCTACCAGCACGTGGACGTGCGTGAGGAAGGCAAGGAGAATGCCTTCAGCCTGGGCTCCACCCTCTGGATCAACACGGAGGTGAGTCTGTCTCCAGAAGACCAGGGTCGGGGGGGGGGGGCACGTCTGTGATGTGCTCCAGCTCTCCAACTGCCCCCTTTTCCTTCCAAAGGAATTTGAGGACTTGGACGAAATAGTTGCCCGCTATGTCCAGCCGATGGCGTCCTTTGCCCGGGATCTGCTTGGTCATAAGTATTACCGGGATTGCAGCGGAGGAGACAGGAAGGTGAGCATTCTCGGGGGGGGGGGGGGTAAGCAGCTGCCACCCTCCCTCTGCATGCCAGGCTACCCATCAAGCCCATCAACCTCCTGCTTTCTGCCCCTCCTGGTTGGAGAACATTGCCAGATTTAGACATTTGGGAGTAGTAGCCAGTTTGGTCTAGTGGATATGGGGTTGAACTCTTATCTGGAACTCGTACCGGGTTTGATTCTGCAAGCCTCCATGAAACCAGCTGGGTGACCTTGGACTAGTCACAGCTCTCTTCTGAGCTCTCACAGCCCCACCGACCTCACAGGTTGTCTGTTGTGAGGAGAAGAACAGAAGGCTTGTCAGCTGCTTTGAGTCTCCTTAAGTGGGTGGAAAAGCCAACTCTTCTTTTTCTAACCCTGAACACAAGAGGGAAAGGTTCCGTTGCCAGAGACGAGGCACATTGTGTGCTTTTGCTGGATGCGACCCAGGCCCAGAGAGCACGGTGGAAGCCCATGTTCAGGACTTGGCTTCCCAGCAGCCCTGTTTCCCCTGCGCCACCCTCTGGCCACCCTCCACAGAGAGGACCCCCCCAAAGCCATGCCCGGTAAGCACCCCTGTTTCTCTCCACAGAAACTGGAGGAGCTGCTGATTAAAACCAAAAAGGAGAAGCCCACCTTCATCCCCTACTTCATCTGTGCCTGCAAGGAGCTCCCTGGCAAATTCCTGCTGGGCTATCAGCCACGTGGCAAACCCAGGTGAGCGACCGCCCTGTGCCCTGGCCAGGATTCTGGGCCTCCTCAGCCTCACCCGCTTGTCTTGCTCCTGCCTGCTGCCCGGATGAGGCCGTCACTCATGGCACAGAGGGTGTTTCCTTCCCGCAGGATCGAGTATGTGACGGTGACCCCGGAGGGATTCCGCTACCGTAACCACATCTTCCCTACCATCAACGGGCTCTTCCGCTGGTTCAAAGATCACTATCAGGACCCTGTGCCAGGTAACTCCCGTCCCTTGCTGGAAGGGACGGCAGATAGAGAGTCTGGCAAGAGAAGAGTTCTCTTTCCTTGCTGATGGGAGCTGCCCTGGGCCCCACAGGGCGCTTTTTCTCCATCCGTTGCGGTGGTGAAAGAAAAAGGTTAGCGTGGTTCTCCTCAGCGGTTCCTGGACAACAGCTCCCAGCGTTCTGTACCGTTGTGGCTGAAGAACCTCTGGGAGGCCATCTTTGAGGTGCCCCCCTGGACCAGAGGCTCCTCCCACTTCCTCCAAGAGCCCCTCTGTCCACACAGGCTCTGTTGCTCAGAGGGCTTCTTGGGTGATGTGGAGTTCTCTGCAGACCTGATCCAAGTAGAAACCCAGCCGGTGATCCTGAGCGTCTCAATTTTTAAAGAAAAGTTCAAAAGCCTTTTTTTGTCCCTCCCCAGGGGTCACTCCCAGCAGCAGTAGCCGGACCAGGACCCCAGCTTCCATCAATGCGACACCTGGCAACATCAACCTGGCAGGTAGGCCCAGGCCGTTCCCACCTCTGGCCCTCTTGCTCCTCCCGGGGCCGCCGCTCTCGCTGGCTAACCGGCTCCCCTGTGCCGCTTCTTCCTTGCAGATCTGACCCGGGCTGTGAACGCCCTGCCACAGACCATGACCTCGCAGATGTTCAGTGCCATCGCCGCGGTGACGGGCCAGGGGCAGAACGCCAACGCCACCCCTGCACAGTGGGCCTCCAGCCAGTATGGTTATGGCGGTAGCGGCGGCAGCAGCGCTTACCACGTAGGTGACCGAGAGGGTTGCCGCCGGGCAGGGGCGGGGGAGTGCTTGCTGGATACCTCCCTTGGCAGAGCTGCCTGGCACTGCTTCAGAAACCTGGATGGCGGCTACAGTGCCAGGTGTCCACCTGCTGCCCCAGGGTGACCTAGAGGCAGATGCGTGCCGCTAAATGGGTCCAGCTCTTCACCTGGAGAATCCCGTCATGCCCTTCAGGACAGGTGCCTGCCTTTCTTCCTTCCTTCCTTCCTTCCTTCTCTCTGGTGCCTCCCAGCGGCCACTTCTTCACCCTCCCCACCACTTCTTTTTGCTTAAAGCCTGCTTAACAGGGCAGCTGAAAGGGACGCCAGCGGGAGGTCGGCCAGCTGGTTTCCTTCTGTCCCCCAAGAATGCGTTTCTGTACGGTCAGAGGCGGCAGAGCGCAGAAGGGTGCCGCTTTGCTGCCAGGAAGAGAGCTTAGCGGGGAAGAATTTGCTGAGCCGGCGGACAGGGCTCCAGGGCCGAGCTCGCTAATCGCCCGACAGGCTGCCCTTTGTGAGCCGAAGGGGCCGCTGGGTGCGGCGCCCTCCGCCGGCCGTGCGGCCCAGTGCTGGTAGGAGGTTGAGTCCAGAAGGGCCAGAGGCTCGCTGGGGAAGGGTGGGCGGAAAAGCCGGCCGGACTCTGCACTCCACTGCCGCTGCCCTCAGTAACGCTGCCTGTCTCCCTTCGAAACCCACAGGTCTTCACGACTCCTGCCCAGCAGCCGGTGGCCACACCTTTACTGACCCCCAGCTACTCCTACACCACTCCCAGCCAGCCCATCACAACGCCCCAGTACCACCAGTTGCAGGCCAGCACTACACCCCAGTCCACCCAGTCTCAGCCACAGTCCCAGCCTTCATCCAGTTCTGGGCAAAGGCAGCAGCCGAAGTGAGTACCAGATGTACGGTGGGACAGAGGGATGGCCGAGGGCCAGGGCTTCCGCGGGAGGGGAATGGAGGGAGCAGGGATGGCCCGTCCGACCCACAGTGCTCTGGATGCCCCTGAACTACGGCTTCTAGCAGCCCCAGTCTGCCAGCATCGCCAGAGCCGGGCAATTCTGCCAGCCAGGACTTGGCAGCCCCTGAAGGACGCTACGTTAGCATGGAAGCCTGACCAGACCAGGGGCCGTCCTCCTCCTTGCCTCTGAGCATGGTGTGTCTTGTGGGGTTCACCTCTGTGATGGTAGGGGCTCCTGGCCACACCTGCAGTACCTAGTGGCCTTTTGGGGGGCTGAGGATGCCTGGGGTGGCGACAGATATGGCTTCCCCCATGTGATTTCCCCGCCCGTCTCTTTCAGACCCAGCAGCCACACGGAAATCGACTGGGGCAAGATGGCGGAGCAGTGGCTGCAGGAGAAGGCAGAGGCCGAGCGCCGGAAGCAGAAGCAGCGCCTGACGCCCCGCCCTTCCCCCAGCCCCATGATCGAGAGCACGCCCATGTCCGTCGCAGGGGACGCCACCCCGCTGCTGGATGAGATGGACCGGTAGACCAGCAGGAAGCGCGGGAGCCGGCCGAGGCGAGCCGCCTGCCTCCGCCCCGGCTCCGTCGTCAAGGTTCTCCTTTCCATTGCAACGAACTCAGAGACGGAGGCGGCGGCAGGGACGCTGGGACGGTGCCCTTCGGAGCGTCAGTGGAGGCCTTTGGAGGGGGCTGGGGGGCCAGGGCAGGGCACCATCCGAGCTCGTCCGGTTGTGGGAGCAACGCTTTCTGTGGGTACCCCTGCCTGCCGGGGGCTGTGAAAACAAGGCCCTGCCTGGCTCAGGCTCTGAGCCGTTCGCTTCTCCCCTCTCCCCCTTGCGTGGATAAAGGGCTTTGCTCGGTAAGCCCCTCCGGCATGCCAGGGCTTCTTGGCAGGAAGAGGGGGCCGTGCCCATCCATAAGCTCACTTTCGCTGGCACCCTCCGGGACAATATTTATTCAGTTGCATTACTTTAAGGGGAAAAAAAAGACTGCGGTGCTGAACCACCACTGCCCCCCCCCCCCCGGCAACCAAAGCTTTTGTGAGCAGGCTGTGAAGTGTCTCTGACCCTTTTGGCGGCCTGAATGCCAAGTAGGAGCCCCCTCCCCTCTTCCACCGCCCCTTCTGCCCGCTTCCAGCAGCGAAGGGGGAATTAATGGCGTGTCCAGCATCGCTTTCTCTCTCCCCTGCCGGCAGAAATGGGGCGAAGCTGCCTGGTCGGACTCTGCA
Source organism: Aspidoscelis tigris stejnegeri (assembly GCA_023333525.1). Classification (NCBI taxonomy): domain Eukaryota; kingdom Metazoa; phylum Chordata; class Lepidosauria; order Squamata; family Teiidae; genus Aspidoscelis; species Aspidoscelis tigris. The sequence continues at coordinate 12,278,469 of JALMGA010000014.1, read as the reverse complement.
GCCCCCAGTGCCTGGATCCCTCGGGGGGGGGGGAGAGGTGCTCGTGTGTCTGGGGGGGCACGTTGGCCCCGGAGGAGAACGGCTCCTTAGTGGGGCAGCTGCTGCCCCTGCTTGCTGGTGGACTTGGAGACGGGGGCCCCCTTTGAGTGGCCCGGAGGCGGTGTGTGCGGCGAGGTTGCTCCGTTTGGCACGGGTTTGGGGGGGGAGAGGGTGCGGCCACCCTTGCCCTGTCTGCTTACATGAGCGTGCAGCCTTCTCTTGTTTGTTTGGGGGTTTTGGACGCCCCTTGTGACTTTCCCCTGTTAATAAACGGTCGCTCTTGGGAGTCCGAGTGTCCGAGCCTCACTCCCGCTGTGCGCCCCTTGCCGTCCGCCTCCTTGGACGGAGGGGGTCCAGTTTCCAGCGCTGCCGCCCTGCCTGGGGCCCTGGCTGTGCCCTGGGTTCTCCGTCCCATCACCTGGCCCTCGCTGAGTTCCCTGTTGCTGTTCCCACATCCCAGAGAGGAGCAAAGGAAGGCAGGTTGGGCCTCCCAGCGCTCGGCGTTCAGAGTTAGGGCAAGGGTGGCAATGGGGGCGCCTCTCCTCGGTTTCTGTCTGCATGGCCCACAAGGCAAGAAGGGAGGGGAGATGGAGCCCCCAGGTCCCCTCCGCCCACGCTTGCATTGTCTTCAGCTGCATTGCACAGGGAAGCCCCCCCCCAAAAAAAACCCTCTCACTGGCTGTAGATGAGCCTGCTGTGGGATTTCATGCCCTCCCAGCCACGCAGGACCGCAGGTGCCGCCTCTGCTTTAGCCCTAGGGGCTGTTTGGAGGAAGGTTCCCCGCCAGTGTACAGGGTCTCGGCTGCTGGTCCCAACCTGCCCTGCTGCTGTCAAAGTAGGTGTAGCGCAGGCGCTTAGTGGGGCCCTGAGCCAGGCTCAGACAGAGGAGGAGCTCGGGCCAAGCGAACCGGCTTAGAAAGGCCTTGATATTAAAAAGGAAGTGCAAGGGGACTGGGGTGTGGCGTGAGTCAGGTGGCAGCCTGTTTTGTGGCAGTCTCCCCTCTGTGTCTCAACCAGAAGGTGGGAACAGGTCGCAGCGCTGCCAGGGATGCTGCTCAGGTCCCTCCAGCCACCTCAGCTTCGCCCGCCCCTGCTGGAGGGTCTTCTGAGCAGATAAATCCGTCCTCTGTCACCTGCCGAAGACCTGAGAGGAGGAGGAGGAAGGCAGTGGCATCTCCGCCTGGAGGGCAAACACAGGATTCAGGCTGCAGTGTGGAAGCAAGGAGGCTCCAGTGTGAATAATTTAGCATACTTTTATTACTCCTTCGTAGGGATGCTGGTGCGAGGCCAAAATTCCTGCTGCCGTGCCAGGCCTGCCCTTCCGCAGGTGGAAAGTGGAGTTGGGAGGGCGGCTGTGTCCTCCCCACCCCACCACTGGGCCTTGCTGGTGGGCAGGGAGAGGGGGCTGGCCTGGAGGGCCTGTGGGCTTCGAGGGGCTGGCTTCCTCACGGCCTGCCCTGCCCCCGAAAGCTCTTGTCCCGCCTGCCAGAGACTCAGCTGGGCTCAGACCGCCGGGGCCCCTCTTGCTGCTGTGGGCGCCGCCTCTTGCCCTTCCTGCGTCTCCTTGGAGGCTCCACGGGGGCGGGAGGCCCTGAGGCCGTTTTTGGTGGCTCTAGCTCTTTGCTCTCAGTCCCGGCACTGTCACCTTCAGGGCCCGGTGCAGCCCCCCCTGCAGGGTCGTCGCCGAGAATGGCATTGAAGGGGTCCTCTTCTCCCAAGTCGGGCTGGAAGTCGCCTTTGCCCAGTTCTGAGGTGGCCAGGAGCTTGGAAGAGGCAGCTGTTTCCCCCCGCCTGGGGTACAGAATGGCCGAGCCGCCGGCCTTTGGCCCGGCTTTCTTCTTCAGGCCTTTGCCCTTCCTGCCCTTCCCTTTCCTCCCTTTCCCCTTGCCTTTGCGGTGCTTCTTGGGCATGCGGCTGGGCTTCACCCGCGGGCCTGCAGTGGTGGTGGCCCCGGGAACGGCCTGGCCCGGCTTCCGTGGAGGGGCTGCTGAGGTCGCCAGGAAGGGCGAACGGCTTGTGGGCGCAGCTGGGGTGGAGGGCGAGTGGGTTGGGACGCGGCGTGTCACGGGGCGGTCTATGATTTCCCCGCCATATTCATACTGGATCGGCTGTTGGGCCACAGCGACAGTCACGGTGCTGTAATTCTTACACCTGAGGGGGAGGAAGGAGACCTTGAGTGAGGAGGTGGCTGTGCCAGGCAGCGCCCAGGCTTGCTTTGGAGAGACCTGGCAGTGCCAGCTGAGGGCACCGCTGTTTCTAAATGGACAACCTCAAGAACTCTGCTTGGGGCCACCTCCCCTGCTTTGTGTCAGGCCCCGAAGCTCCCACTGTCTCCTGAGAACGCCCTTCGCTCCCCAGTGAAACGACCCAGGAAAAGTGGGACGTTCATTTCAGTGCCCATGTCTCTGCTGGAGATGCCCAACTGGTGGGCCAGTGTGTGGGACAGGATGCTGGACTACATGGGCTGTGGCCTGATCCAGCAGGGCTCCTCTGAGGTTCCTATGGACTGGATGGGCTGTGGCCTGATCCAGCAGGGCTCCTCTGAGGTTCCTATGGACTGGATGGGCTGTGGCCTGATCCAGCAGGGCTCCTCTGAGGTCCTGTGCCCCATTCTGGCCGTCCAAAGTCCTCTTGGCCCATTCTGCTGTTTGTGGGTTTAGACACTGGGCCCTGGCTGACGGCAGCTTACCAGACGTAGAGATAGGGCTCCACACATTGCTCCTTGTAGGCAAACCTGAAGCAGGGCACCTGGATAACGTTGAAGAAGGCCTGGCCCACCACGCGGGAGGCTGTGTCGTTCACTGCTCGCAGGCACGCCTTTAGCCTAAGGGAAGGAAGTGCATTTTACTGCCCCAATGGGGTCACATTGCGTGTTTGCCAGGGGTATTCTAAACCTCTGGTCTCCAAGCTCTTCTCTTTCTTATGTTCTTCAGTGGCAGCTCCCAACATAATGCTGGGAGTTCTTCAGGGACCCCTGGACAACCACAGGTTCTAAGCAGCCTCCCAGATTGGATCCTGGAGCTGCTTGCCTGCACCCCAGCTAGTCACCCCTTCTCAGGGCAGCATCCTTGGGGTGGGGTGGGTGGTTCCTCCCATCCCCCTCCTTGCCTTGATGGGAAGAAGGCTCTGGGGCAGAAGCCAAAGTGGGAAGCTGGAGACCAAAGAGATGCCTCTTGCCTCTTTGGGTCAATGTCAGTGAGCAAAGCAGAGGCAAAGAGGTGCTGGGCTGACCCACAGATGGCTTCCTCAAGGGCCATCGGGGAGAGGCAGGAAGAAGGGTCACTCTTCCAAGGGACAGGGGCCCAGCACAGAGAAGGCCTTGCCAGCACCCCTCCCGAAATCCTGATTTTCCCCTTGGCCAGAAAGGAGCTCCGGTTGGGTCTGAGGGGCTGACGTTTGGGACCCTCACCGTTGGTCGCAGTCGCAGTGGCTGATGGTGTGCCAGCGGAAGTTGCGGTAGCCGTATCTGTAGGTGAAGGGGTGGATGACGTGCTGGCAGTGGTCGTGTTCCCGGCAGCACCTGTCTGTCTCACGGTGCTCACCTGTACGTGGGGGGAACAGGAGAGGCTGAAGAAATCCCTTCGGCCTGCTTGGAACTGGCCACCTGTTCATATTCCCCTTCCCACGCACCTCTGAGGGGCGTCCAGCCCTGACTTGGGGTCTGGAGACCGGCAGAGAGCGCCATGGGGTCCCCTGGGTGTCCGGGTGGATCCCCTTAGTGCCTGGGTTTCCTCAAGGGTGGGCAGAGGCAGAGGCGAAGTCTGCCGGACCCCTCGACCGGGCCTCTCCAGGCTCTGAGGTTGCGCCTTTTGCTATTCCCCCCCCCCCCCCCGCACAAGACTGCCAACTGCGCCCGCTCTGTAGTAACAAGGAACCAAAGCCGTTTTGTTTTAGCCAGGCTCTGGCGCATATTCTCCTCCGGGTGAAGCGGGGCTGCCGCAGCCAAGTCCCTGCGCCTCCAAGAGGGTTGAACTCGAGATCCTGGGACCGTTGTCTTTTCGGACTAAGGGCCCTGCGCTCCTAGGCCGTAAGGCCCTTTGACTGGGGGTCCGGGGAGGGGGGTGGAAATAGAAACCCGTCCCCTGGCGCCCGTCGCCAGGAAGCGGTGCTCCGCTCAAAGCCCAGGTGAGGCCGGTTCGAGGAAGGCGATTCGCCGAAGCGGCCCCTGCAACTCCGGTCGCGGGGAAGCAAGCGAGCCGCGCGGCTCCTAAGTCCCCGGGCAGGGATCCGAGGGCGCCCCCCCCCCTCCGCCCGGGGCCCCTGCGCACCGCCGCTCTCACCCAGCTGCTCGAAGCTCTCGGCCGCGTTGCCGGCGCCGCACCAGAGCGTCCCGGGGTAGGTGAAGCCGCGCTTGGCGCGCCGTCGGGGGGCGGAGGCGCTCCGGCAAGCCACCTTGGCCTCGGCCAACCCTGGGGGCTCCTGCCCGCCCTGCCGCTCCGCCCTGCAGCGGCTCAGGAAAGCGGCCACCGCCGGGCTCTCGGTGGAGATGCGGCAGCCGCTCAGGCCGCCCCGTCGGGGCTCCCAAACGGCGCTCAGCAGCTCCCGCCCGTCCGACACCTGCAAGCCGAGGCGCCCGTCGGGCAGCGGGCCGTGCAGGGCGCAGGGGGCCACTCCGGCTCCGGCCGCCCCCGCCACCACCAGCAGCAGCAGCGTCGGGACCCCGCGCATCTTTCCGCCGGCGGGACGGGCGCCGCTTTCAGCACCACGGCACAGAGACAGCGCCCGCCGCCCCCGCCCCGCCTTTTAAGCCCCGCCGGGAGGTGGCCTGATCCGTGGGGGGAGGGACCAGGCAGCCCTCCCCCAGGGCCCGGCCCCTCCCTCCCTCCCTCCCAGGGCCAAAGAAATTCCGTGGTCCTTCTCGACCCCTCGCCGCTTTGCACTTCCTCCAGTTTTCAGTGAGGGTCCCCGAAGTTCCGCCTGAATTTAGAAGTCGAGGGAGGGTCATCGTGGCTCTTCTCCCACTGCATGAAGCCCTGCATATCCGAGAGTTCCCGGTTTGATTCTGCAAGGCTCCACGAAGCCAGCTGGATGGCCTTGGGCTAATCACAGCTCTCTTCTGAGCTCTCACTGGCCCGCATGCCCACCTCACAGGGTGTCTGTTGTGGGGAGAAGAACATAAGGCTTGTCAGCTGCTTTGAGTCCCCTTGAATGGGTGAGATAATTGGGGTAGAAAAGCCAACTCTTCTTCTCAGCCTTTCCCAGGGCTTGTGGCCTTAAGGAAGCCACATAGTGTGGTGGTTCTTGGTGCCTTCTGAGCAGGGCACCCCTTGAGCTCACAGCCACCAGGAGCCCATGAGGTTTTCTGGGCCCAGGAGCATCTCTGACCTTCTATTTTGCAGGGTTGAGGTGAGGCTAAGGCGGAAAGGGGGGGAGACTGGAGTGAGCTTGAGCCACACTGGGGCCTTTGCCAAAATCACAGGCCCTGCGTGCCATCGGTCAGTAACTCTGTTCTGGATGTGGCTAGATCGAACATCACCGCCCTTGGCTGTTTTCAACCTGCTGCCCTAGGTGGACAGTCTCTGAGCTGGCTCCTCACCTCCTGTGATCCCGGGCAGTTCCTTGGCACCACTGACCTTCACACACTTCTGTTCCTCCCACCCTCTTGCCCTGTGTGTGGCCCCTGGTCCTGGCCCACTATTTAGGAGCCAGTTGAAGGTTTCCACTGCCCGTGGGGAAAGACCTGCATTTAAACTGCATGTGTGGATGAAGAAAGAGGTGCTGGAAGTGTAGCCGATGCTTGAAACTGAGGCACTTGAACAAGAGTTGGCTTTTCTACTCTGCTTTTCTCACCCATTTAAGGGGACACCAGTTCTTCTCCCAAAACCAGACACCAGGTGTGGCTGTGAGAGCTCAGAAGAGAGCTGTGACTAGCCCAAGGTCACCTAGCTGGCTTCGTGGAGGAGTGCGGAATCAAACCCGGTATTCCCAGATAAAAGTCTGGCTCCCTAACCACTAGACCAAACTGGCTCACTAAAAACATGGAACGCTTCACAAATTTGGGCACCACCCTTGTGCAGCAGCCATGCTAATCTTCTCTGGATCGTTCCAATTTTGGTACATGTGCTGCAGAAGCAAGATATGAAACCCCCAAAGTTCCTGGCCCCCAAGGACCCCCTGTCCCTCTGCTGTGAAGCACCCAGAGCTTGGCTGGCAGTGGGTGGCGGGTCCAAGGCCAGGCCAGGCGCTTTTCCCAAGCCGCTCAGAAGATGCATTGAGGAAAGGGTTAGCGGCGCCGGCGCCCGGCTCTTTTCTTCCCGGCTGCTGGCTCTGACCGAGAGTTACCCCTCAATCCCCCCTTGCCGGATTCGTGACTGGCCTCCAGGAGGGTGGGCTGAGGCGGGTTGCTGTGGCAACAGAGATGGGGTGATCTTGCAGGGCCCGTAGAATCTGGGATTTCTCCTGCCCGGCCCTTTTCACGGCCTGGGACTGAGGGCTTTTTCCGAGAGCCGTGCCCGCAGCCGGGGTCATGGAGGCGGCCCAGCCTCGCCCCGTGGATGGAGGGGGCCCATCGGAGGTCCTGTGGGGGGAATGGACGGCAGGAAAGTTGCACTCAAAGATGTACATTTCTTCGTTTCTAAAGTCAGGAAGGACGCCGGAGTCCTAGGTTTGTTGGCACCAAACTGTAAAGCTGCAACACGGTTTCTGATCAGAAGGTCATACAGAAAGTCCACATTAAACTGGATGTCACCCTGGGTGTGAGTCTGTACATGCAAAGGCCTTTTCTCGGAGGCATTTTCCTTGGACTGGTTCTGCACATTTCTCTGCCTCTGCCTTGTTTCCCTTCCTCTCCCCTCCCCAGTCAGGAATCCTCGCTGTTCCCATTGGCACTAGTTCCAGTTTGACCTCGCTCTGTTTCAGGGAGGGAAAACTCACAGGAATGTTTCCCCTCGTTATAAGGACATAAGGACCTGAGAGGAGCCCTGCTGGATCAGGCCACAGCCCATCTAGCCCATCTAGTCCCTCTTAAATGCCATCTTTCCAGGCTGAAGAGGCCTGGAAATCCACAGATCCAGAGATGAAACCCATCCACGTCAGGGAAAATTCACGTGACAGTACTTGAAATGAAGACCTCTGTCTCATGGCATCCACGTGTTTGGGGGCACTCTCTCCTTCACAGAGAAGCTGGATGGGGCCTGTGGCCCACCTGGCCCGGCCTTCTGTCCTCAAGGTGGGCACTAGTTTTGGACGGAAACCCACCAACAGGCCCAAGGACACCCCTTGCCCCGCTCAGAAGCCTCTAAGCCCCTGGCATCCAGAAACTTACTTCACAAGCTGACTCCTCTGATAGTGTTGGAGGGGTGGCATGACCCTAGAAACTGGTCTGGACGCTTGAAGTTCTGCTGGGACCAGTTTTCCTCCCACATAGTTTAAGGCCTGCTGAACACGCCTCTCCCTTTGCCATCAGGCCTTGGGAAGGAGGAGGCCTGCGAAAGGGGGCACAGCGTGTGGCGAAAAAGAAAGGCAGGTCTCTGGAAGTAGTGGGAGAATGAAGGGGATTATTTGGGTTTCTGCTGCAGGCAGCTTTGACTGCAGATAGGCAACTGTAAACAAACAGGAGAGGACTCTATAAACAGACCTTCAGGCTGGGGACTCTGCAGGAGTTGCTGCTATTTCCTGAAATCTCAGTCTTCTCACCTGTATACCTGTGAGCATCCTGTCCTACCCAGGTCCTTCGTCTCCTTGGCTGGGGACCAGGAGGAGAGCCAAAAGACCACCCCAAAGTAGCCAGCAAGCAAAGGTGAAAATAATTAGGCAACCAAAGAAATACTGGGGGGTTCTGAGTGGGTTAGAAGGTGCATGGGGAATCATCTTGGCACAGAAATCCTTTCTCCCTCCATGGTGTTAGGGAATCTTGTCAGACCCGGCAACCGCTTGACCCTCTCCGTGTTCCTCAGCCTGGAAGCGAGAGCCATGAGGACTAGCACCTTCACGATTGCACACAGGAAGGGGAAAGGAATTTCCTTGTTGAGTCAGCCTAAATGCAGCATCTTGCTGGGCTGAAAAAGGGTGGGTGCTATTTTTCAGGGAAAGAGCCCCAGGACCCCAGAAGCAGTGAAACCATCTCTCCTCCCTCTCCAGAGAGAAAGGCAGCCTCTTTCAGCCTGTCCAAGGAACAGGCCCTGGGGGGGGGGGGGCACGGGGTAGAATTCCAGCTGTGACACTGAAACCCACATTGTGTTTCCATGGGAAGATTTGGGCACCAGCCCAAAGCGCCTGAGAACTGTGGCTGGCATGTCAACAGAGGCTGGGGGGGGGGCAGAGAAGGGCTTATGGGAAAGGAGACCTTGCCATCACCGCCAGCACCACCGTCCTCATCAACAGAAGCGAAGGCGAAGTGGGAGAAACAGAGCAGGGAAGCCCTTTGGGGAGACCCATGTGGGAACGTCCTGGCAGGGAACCGTGGGTGCTGGAAATCTTGGGAGTTGTAGTCCAAGAACATCTGGAGGGCTGCTGTTGACCCTCTCCTGGCATTTAAGAGGGGACCTCTCCTAAAGAATCAAAGCACTGCGGAAGAAACCCCCACCCTTCCAGGACCGAAGGTGCAAGCTGGAAACAAGGCACCCCAGCCTCAAAGACGTCCCTGCCTGAGCAGACCAGGGACTCTCCCAAAGCATACGCGCCTTCCGGAAAAGTACTAAAACCAGGCCCCCAGATGGAGCATCTTCAGGGAACGGTGCAACCAGGCTGTGGAGGAGCAGCGACTCCCTCCACCCTCCCTTCTTTCAGCAGCATTTGAAAAATAAACTTTGCTGCCACTTGCTAGATTTAACGGAAACAAGGACTCTAATTTATATGCAGTGCGCTGAAGCCCCAGTTGGCATCCGTATCTTGGACTGAAACGCGGGAGCGGGATCACCCTTCATCCCAGCTGGCCCTCTGCTCAGTCCTGGCTTCTTTCGGGGGGCAAATGCGTGCCCCCCTGTGAGCCAGTTTGGCCTAGTGGTCAGGGAGCTGGACTCTTACCTGGGAATACCAGGTTTGATTCCGCCCTCCCCCATAAAGACAGCTGGGTGACCTTGGCCTAGTCACAGCTGTCTGTCTTTTATTTCTTTTATTTTTCTTTTATTTATTTCATAACATTAACAAAAACATGCCTGAGGATCACACAGCTCTCTTTCTGAGCTGTCACAGGGCCACCCACCTCACAGGGTGGTCTGTTGTGGGGAGAAGGACAGAAGGTTTGAATCCCCTTAAATGGGTAGAAACGGGGCCAGAAAAGCTACTCAGTATATATTCCATAGTAAGACCCCAGATCTCCCGCGCCGCCTCAGGCAGCAAAACTCCATCTTGGGTTTTCTCAGCAAGCTGAACGGCGCATATTTTGTGGTGTGCCAGGCTGTCTGGGCCTGGGGAGATAAGAGAAAAGGCCTTCGTGACTTAGAAATGTGTCTCCAGCATCAAGGTTACGGAGGCAAAGATGCGGAGGTGGGCGCTTGGGAGATTCCATAACATCCTCAGCAAGTCAGATTGGAAGAGGAGCTAGAATTCTCTTTCCCGGAAGACGTTTGCTGTTGCCCAGTGAAAGGGCCCACAGGGATGGCTAAGCCCCATTGTAATGCGCTCCACTTGGGGCTGCCCTTGGAGACGGTTTGAAGGCTGCAGCTAGTGCAGAATGCATCTGCTATGTTGCTGAGTGGGACGGCTGGCCCGATGCACATTATGCTGGTCCGTTCCCATGTGAGGCAGGTGGGGCTGTGAGAGCTCGGAAGAGAGCTGTGACTAGCCCAAGGCTACCCAGCTGGCTCCATGGAGGAGGGTGGAATCAAACCGGGTATTCCCAGATAAGAGTCATGCTCTTTAACCACTAGAGCAGACTGAATGATATTTAATAGTGGGCTGAAAGGAGCCAATTCAAGGGTATCTTTTCTCGCTCTCACCACAAGCGCTTTCTGTCTGTCTCTCTGCACGGCCAGCGAGGGGATGGAACTCAGCGCAGCTTTATGCGAGGAACGGATCGACGGCGCCCCCTGGCGTTGGTCAGTTTAAGAAACCCACAAGTAGCAATCACTGTTTGCATGGGGTGTCCAACTGGGCAGAGGACGGGTTCCTGGCAAAGACAGCAAGACAAGCTCTCCAACCCAGAGCTCAGAAGAGACCTGTGAGTAGCCCAAGGTCACCCAGCTGGCTTCGTGGAGGAGTGCGGAATCGAACCCGCTATTTCCAGAAAAGAATCCGGCTCCCTAACCCTAGACCAAACCGGCTCACACTGGGCTGGCCACAGAAGACCCAAACTGCTTTGTGCAAAGGCGTGCGAAGCCGATGCTGACGGAAGTGGGCAAAGTCTGCAAAGGAGAGTGCGCCCTTCCCCTCCGGGTCTGGAGTCCAGTCGCTTGCTGCTCCTTGCTGACCGCCTCTCCTCCATTGGAGCTCCTGGGAACTCCTTCCCGGCTGCATGAATAGTGAATAGCCCTGCTTCAGCGTCCTGGGACCTTGCCAGGGAAGGGCTGGCCTCCGCAGCTGTCCCTGTCCGTGTCCAGGGCGGCCCCTCTGCTGGGTCCAGTCCCGCTCCTGTGTCTTGCAAAGGCACAGGCTCGGGGGGGTGCGTGCCAGGGAACCCAGAAGCCTGGGAGAGGCCAGGGGCCTTGCCCAGGGACAGCGCCTGCAACGCTCTTCTTTCCAGGTAATTGGCGGCTTGGCCGGGCATACTGGGAATGGCCTGGGACAGAGAAGGAGCTGCCTTGCCCTCTGGGCGTGGGAATATCTTCCCCCTCCTGAACACAAAACGTTGCCACGGGGTTTGTAGGGGAGGCAGAGAGGGTCATGATTAGGCTCCGACCTGTGCCCAGCACGCGCCCCTGCCTTTGGAACGCCGCTTTGGTCCTGAACCCCTGGTGTCGCTTGGCTCAAAATATGTTTAACTCCGCTTCTGCCAGGATCTATTTCAGGATGGGGCAGCGTTGTTTTTGAGCCAGCTTGGTCTTGCGGTTAGGGAGCTGAACTCTTATCTGGGAATACTGGGTTTGATTCTGCACTCCTCCATGAAGCCAGCTGGGTGACCTTGGGCTAGTCACAGCTCTCTTCTGTGCTCTCACAGCCCCACCTACCTCACAGGGTGTCTGTTGTGGGGAGAAGAACAGAAGGTTTGTCAGCCGCTTTGAACCCCCTGTGAGGAGAAGAATAGAATGTTCATCAGTAGGTTTTTCTCCTTAAATGGGTGAGAAAAGGGGTAGAAAAGCCAAGTCTTGTTCTCCCTCCTCCTCCTTCTCCGTGGGATTCGTGTGCCAAGTGTCTGTCTTGGAGGGGAAAGAGAGGGAGGCAGTGTGGGGGGGGCTGTGGGGGGTCTCAGAATGGGGCCCGGTTCCCAGCCCTTTTGGGCATCACACCTGTGGCTTTCTGCTTCCTGTGCCTTGAACCCTCCTCTCTGTTTGCCACCTGTGCCTCTCCTGCAGCTCCCAAGCCCATGGATCTGAGCCGCGTCCCCGACGCCCGTGAGCCCGGCTGGTACCTGAATCTCATGGCCCCCAACACCAAGGGCCCACATTATGCCTGGCTGGACCCCTCCCGCCTCTACTGCCATCCTCAGGTAGGAGGAGGGAGCAATAACTTTGGGTAGCAGGGGCACCCTCTGCTGGTGGGGACCAGGAAGGCACCTGAACCTTTCCTTCCTCACTTTCCCTTCCGCTGCTCGGTTGGCAGATGTTCCAGCCTGATGAAGAGTCCTGTGTAACACAAAAGCTTCTATGCTTGTTTTTCCAGTTGCCGCAGTGGGTGAATTGAGCTCTGGTTCCCTTAGATGCTCGAAGGGGCTGACTAGGCTGGCCTATACAACAGCTGCTGTGGCTGGTCCCTCAGTGAATCCCCCAGCAAAATGCCACCACCAAGGAGGCCCTGTTCCACCCCTCTAGCCTACTCAGTCCCCTAGCTAATGAAATGACAAAATTACTTTGCCAGCCCTGACCTCCAAGCGACTTGGCCAAAAGACCAGTTGCCAGACACACAAGTAATGAAAGCTTTCTGTATCAGTATTATCGGCGTCTGCGGACACTAGAGGGAAACAACGTGTGCCCTTATAGGGCTATGCTGCTCCAGCAACCAGCCAGAGTCATTAGGCACTGTTGTCAGCTTTCAGGCAGTCTCCTAGGGCCGCCCCTCAAAACAACCGATTACAGTAGTCCAGCCAGGAGGTTTGCTTATAGCTGGAGGAATGGCCAATGGCTGTTGGGTTAGGGTTAGTTCTAGTGAGCTAATAATTCCAGGACCAAATCAGACATGTGTGGCTGAGACACAATGTGCTTTCCCAGGCCTTGCAGGAGTGCGTCCAGGATTTGCTCCGGCCGTTCCAGGGCGACGCCATTGACCTGGTTGCTGGCATTGATGCCATGGGCTTCATTCTGGGTAAACACCTCGACACCCTTTCTGCAGCTCCCCTCAAAGCTTAATTTGCCCCCTGGCTGGGGTTTTTAAAGGCCCAAACCACTGATGCCCTCAAGGCGCCTCCAGGAGAACATGGGAGGGTTTCTGAGTACCTTTTCTTGCAGAATGAAGCCAGAATCTCCTCCCCCTAATACCGTAGGTGTCCTCCCAGATTGGCTGCCAGAAGAGGTGGTGGCAGCAACCAGCCTAGACAGCTTTAAGGAAGGGCTGGGCAAATTCATGGATGACAGATGTATCAATGGCTATTAGAATGGACGCCTAAGTGCATCTTTTGGGCTGGGGGGGAGGGGACAAGCAGGAGGCCTCTAAGGCCATTTGTTGGGATTGGAGAGCAGGAGAAGGTTTGCCCTTGTCTCTGCTTGAGATGCCCGTGGGCGATGGGTGGGCCACTGTGTGGGACAGGATGCTGGACTGGAGGGGCTGTGGCCTGACCCTGTAGGGCTCCTCTGAGTTTCCCGTGTTCTCTCTTCCCTGAAGGTGCCGCCATTGCAAAAACCCTTCAGAAGGGCTTTCTGGCCATCCGCAAGGCAGGACATCTGTGCGTGGAGACCTTCTCTCAGCCATACAGGGATTATTCATCTCGTGACAAGATGATGGAGGTGCGGACAGATGCCATCAAGCCAGGTGAGCAGAGGCTGGGCTGAGTGTGGCTCTCCACCCCCAAAGGCAACAGCCACCCCTTTCAGCTCTCCCTCTAGGTCAGCCTGCAACGGGTTGGGCCCTGGCCTTTTGGTTAGCTTGCACCGTGCCATGTAGTTGGCAAAGAAAATTCTCCCTGCTCGGAACTTATGCAAAATGGGTTCGTTCATGATGGGGGATTTTGGGTCGTTCGCTGCCTTAGAAGCAGCAATACAACCTGTGGAAAGTATCATACATTAAAGGAGCAGGGAAAGCTCACTTTGCCCCTTTCCCCATTTGCCAGGTCTCCGAGTCCTTCTTGTGGACCAATGGGTGGAAACGGGGGGGACTATGCAGGCCGCTGTCCGACTGGTGGAGCAGCAAGGCGGCGTGGTGGCAGGTAAGTTGAAAGCTAGCTTGCCTTCGTGTTGGTGTTGAAGGCCAAGCGGAAAAACGCAGACCTAAATGAGTCCGTCTGGTCCAGCCAGGTCCCTAGACCTCCCGATGTGCTGATGGGCCGTTTCTCCCCCGTCCCTCCACAGGTATCGCGACTATCTGCATTGAGGACAGCGCAGGTGGCACCTGGCTGAAAGAGCGCTACAAGTGGTCCCACTGTGTCCCGCCGCACCTGATGCCCCAGTTCAATGCCCACCACCTGGACTCCTTCCGGGCCTTTGAGGAGGCCAAGCACAGCTCGCAGTAGCAGGTGATAAACACGTGTGGGACCTCCATGGGAGGCAGCGGCCATCTTTGTCTTGCCACCTCCTTCCCCAGAGACCCTGGTCCTGGAACCAGGAACACCAACCCTGCCTGTGCAGAGCGCTGCAGCTGGATCACACAAGGATGCCTTGGTGGTCCTTCAGAGGCCGGACCAGAGGAAGGGTACGCTGGCCTCCTTAGCAGGACAACCAGCGGTGGTGGAACTTTGACCCTGATGAGGAAACGAGGCACCTCGTGGTTTGTTTGACTCCACCAAGATGGATTCCCCCTCAAGAGATGACAGGCAAATGCTTCAGCCATGAATAAACCAGCTCACCTCCAGGTGCCTTGAGTCTTCTGTGTGGTTTTGCTTTAGCAACAGACCTCCCTCCCTGTGTCACACGCAGAAGCAGACACCAAAGACATTCTAGGCTACGATTAGAAAACCGCATAATCCAAGTTTATTATAAACCCTTGCATGCAGTGGATAATGAGGGAGCGTTCCAGTAGCAAGACCGTGAGACTCTCAGGGACTGATGTCCCCACCCACTAGGGCTGAGACATAGCAGCCACAGCCCTTCCCAAAAGGGTGCCCTTGCTCGTACCAGTGTAGGAAGTCAGGTGGCCATCAGGAAGGAGTTGTGGCACAGGCTACTAAGGTGGGTCAGGCCCAGTGATGGACAGATGGACCGGGGGGTGGGGGACAGGTAAGAATAGTTGGCTTTTCTACCCCACCTTTCTCACCCTTAAGGGGACTCAACACAGCTGACAAACATTCTGTTCTTCTCCCCACAACAGACACCCTGTGAGGTAGGTGGGGCTGTGAGAGCTCAGAAAGAGAGCTGTGACTTGCCCAAGGTCACCCAGCTGGCTTCCTGGAGGAAGAAGAGTTAGCTTTTCAACCCCCACTTTCTCACCCTTAAGAGGACTCAACACAGCTGATAAAGCTTCTGTTCTCCCCACAACAGACACCCTGTGAAGTAGGTGGGGCTGTGACTAGCCCAAGGTCACCCAGCTGGCTTCGTGGAGGAGTGCGGAGTCAGACCCGGTATTCCCAGGTAAGAGTCCGGCTCCTTAACCACTAGACCAAACTGACTCACGGTAATTCTATGTGTGGGTTATGGTGGATCCTGATCCAAAACAATTCTGCTGTGACCTCCGCAGCAGAGTTTTAGATCAGAACAAGCTTGGTCACGGTGAAGGCCGGGAATCTTTGGTAAAAGGGGGGCCGGTCCCAGGTTCAGCCGTGAGAGGATTCCCTTCGCTCCCCATGATGGAGGGAACAGGTGCCGCAGCTGCGGAATTTCACAGCAGCTTCCCTTCGGTATGCATTTATGAGTTCAGTGCAAATCTACCCCTGGCTGCTTCTCGCCTCGACGCAGGGTTTGGTCACTGGCAGCATTTGCTCCGGCGCCGTCTCTCCGTCAGATACAAATCTCGTTCGTTGCTGTGGATCCCTGAAAGAGGAGAGATCCACTGTGAAGCTGGCTGTGGGAAAGCCCCCAGCACGCCACGCCGGCCAACCAAAGCCAGATGCTGGGCGGAGATGCCCTTTAACTCCCAGGGAAATGGACAAACAAACTCAGGTTTTGTTAAACAAGTTTCTTCTCCTGAGGAAAACTACAATGCAAACGCATGGAGCATCGTGGAAGCCGGACGGAGGCGGGTTAGGATTCCAGGTGTGGGTTGTTTGTGCCCGTTTCTTCTACTGGTTTGTAGTTTCTGCTGGTTTAATTTATTTGGAGACGAGCTCCAGACAGGAGCGTCCAGTCTACTACCTTCCAAACCTCTTATTTAACTCATGGATTTAGGGCGAGGCCCAAGAGTGGGAAAAGCCCCCTTGGATGGAGGGTGTGTGTGTTTTCCCAGCAAATGCCACGCTTTGCCCCGGTCCCTCTGCTTACGTATGACCTCGCCGATTCTCCGCGCGTTGCTCTTCTCCAGCTCTGCCCTGACGCTCCCTTCGAAGGTCAGCGCCGCCACCCGGAAGAAGAAATCACGGACGTTCTCACCTGGGTGGAGAGAGCAGAGAAATCTCTGGCGCAGGGCTGTGGACTGTGAAGGGACAGGAGGCAGATGCCCTCGCTCTTTTGGCGATGGAGTCAGGGGAAGGCGGCACCCCCAGCCCTCCACTCCTTGCACGGAGGGGAAAGGACGCAAGCTTTGGGGGAACTGGGCGAGGAAACAGGGAAGCAGTGGAAGGGTCTGATGCTGATGCCCAGGAGAGTGAACCAGAGAAAGCAGCTCAAATATGGGAGCTGCAGCCAGCTTAGCTAAAGAGAGGGCGTTAGCAGATTCTGCAGAAATCCCGCAGAGAAGGGTCAGTTGTAGGAACCCAAGAAGAGCCCTGCTGGATCAGGCCCCAGCCCATCTAGCCCAGCATCCTGCCTCGCACAATGAGCATCTCAAGCAGAAGATGAAGGCAAAACGGTCACCTGCTCCCAAATCCCTGCAAACGGCCTTTAGGGGCCTCCTGCCTGTCTCTCCAAGCTGGAGGTGGCACCTGGGCATCCATTCCAGGAGTCATTGATACATACACCTGTCCTCCGTGAGTTAAGAGGAGCCCTGCTGGATCAGGCCACAGCCCATACTGCCCAGCATCCTGTCCCACACAGGGGCCCACCAGTTGCCTCTGGGCATCTCAAGCAGAAGAGGAAAGCAAAACCGTCACCTGCTCTCAGATCCCTGCAAATGGCCTTGGGAGGCCTGTGGCATTTTCCTCTCTTGAGAAAGAGTTCCTACAACCTGCAAACTGTGGCACAGGTAGAATAAGGGGGAAGGGGACCCTTACCTGTGAGCGACGAAACAGCCCAGTATTCCGCCTGCATTTCTTTCGCCACCTTGAGGGCATCTCTCTCCACTAGGTTGTACTGTGCCGGAGACTGTGGGAGAGATCATTGGGTGGGCAGGTGGCAGGGAACAAGAAGAAGAGTTGGCATTTCTATCCCACCTTTCCCACCCATTTAAGGGGACTCAAAGCGGCTGACAAACCTTCCGTTCTTCTCCCCACAACAGACACCCTGTGAGGCAGGTGGGGCTGTGATTGCTCAGGAGAGAGGTGTGACTTGCCCAAGGTTACCCATCTGGCTTCATGGAGGAGTGCAGAATCAAACCCGGTATTCCCAGATAAGCATCTGGCTTATCTAACATCCCTGGGTAGAGATCCCTGCTTTCCCAGTAAATTACAAAATCCTTCCAGGACCAAGACCCCCCCCCCCCCCAGCATGCCCCAAAGCAGGACGAAGAAACGGGGGGGGGGGGGGTCTCCTGATTTGTCCCCTGAACTCACACTGAGATCTTTCTTTGTCCCAACGAGGAACAGGATGACATTCGATGGGTCGTTTTCTTTCAGGGCATCGGTCAGCCATTGCCTGGGTGAACATAAGAACCTCAGAGGAGCCCTGCTCGATCAGGCCCTCCTCCTGCCTCCGCTCAGCCCAGACAGAAGCTGTGTGCCCCCGGTGGCCGAACACCGTGGCTGCTCACCTGGTGTGGTCCAGCGATGCCACGTCGTTCACGTCGAAGACAATGATGATGGCTGCAGGGAGAGAGAGGACAGGTCACGGCGTGGTTAAATGTAGCAGGACGACGGGGCTCGTTTCTGAGCTTCCTGTCCCAACCCAACAATATTAAATTTTAATTCAGCACTAGAGCAATCCTGGCAAAAGGGTTTGACCTGGTGGTCAGGGAGCCGGACTCTTATCTGGGAATACTGGGTTTGATTCCACACTCCCCCATGAAGCCTGCTAGGTGACCTTGGGCTAGTTACAGCTCTCTTTCTGAGCTCTCACAGCCCCACCTGCCTCACGGGGTGTCTGTTGTGGGGAGAAGAACGGAAGGTTTGTCAGCTGCTTTGAGTCTCCTTAAAAGGGTGATAAAAGCAGGGTAGAAAAGCCAACTCTTCTTCTTTTGGCAGAACAGAAAGGCCTGAAGTTTCTCAGGAGCATTTGCCATTTCCAACACCACTGAAGCAGGTTCACAGATAAACCCATATAAGGTGCTAATTGGGGGGGGGGACAGAAGCCCAGAGAAGGCCCCTCCCCAGCTCACCTTGTGCTCCGCGGTAGTAAGTGGAGGCGATACATTTGAAGCGCTCCTGCCCGGCCGTGTCCCACCTGGGAGGGAGCCAAGGGGAAAGGTGTTGCCTTGCGGCTGGTTTGAGGGGGTCTGAGGGCAGGTGGGCTTGGGTGGGATTGTCCCACAGGGGGTAGGAAGGCCAGCTTGGGGGGGGGGGCGAAGGACTCACAGCTGGAGGCTGAACGGGACTCCGAGCACCTCAAACCGCTCCATTTCGAAGTCCACCCCAATGGTGGCTTTGTAGTTCTTGTCAAAAGTGTCTTTGCAAAACCTGGTGGGAGAGAAAGAAAGTCCCAGCTCCACCTTCTGGGCTGCAGAAACATTGGGGGGTGTGTGTCTCATAATCCCACAAACAGAAGAATTTCCACCCCCAGGGAAACCCTAAAGGCATTTAACATCTGAGGTTGTTTCAGATTAGTGATGTGCCAGGGGTGTGCAGGAATACAGTTTTCGGGATTTAAAATTTGAATTTAACCGAATTCTATTCAAATTAAGCAAATTTGAATCTATCCGTTGGAATTTTTTATTTGAATTTGCACTTAGGATTGTCGACAACTTTCGTATGTGCCCATACGCTATGATAAGTCTCCCAACCCACGGCACACCTGCCAGGTGAGAGGCACTGGGCAACTTCTACCAGGTGGAGTCCGCTCTGGGCCTTTCAGCGTCTTCCCTCCACCCGGAAGAGCCCACGAAAAATTACCGGTTGATCAAGCAGGTCTTCCCCACCGACAGGTCCCCGACTACGATGATCTTGGAAATTTTAAACCTGTGGAGGAAAAGGCGGCAGAATAAGTGTAGGGACAAGGAAGGGAGAGCTTGGAGGATGGACTTAGGCGTCCATTCCAGTAGCCATTGATACATCTGGTGGCCATAAACTCATCCAGCCCTTCCTTAGAGGCATCTAGGCTGGCTGCTGACTCCAGCTCTTCTGGCAGCCAGTTCCATAGACCGATGACCCTCTGGGTGGAGAATGGTGTGGGATGGATGGATGGATGGGCTGACCATCTCTCGCGGACCTCTCTCCCAGAGGTTAGGAAGGCAGGGAAATGCCACCTGTGTGCCAAGATTTGCCAGCCATTGATCTCCTGCCCTTAAGAAGATTTTTAAACAAGAAAAGAGGACGACTGTGTCATCCCATGTGACTCTGCTTGGTGCTCTGGGTCTCCAAAAGAAAGCTGCCCCCCCCTTGGCACCCCCCTGCACCATGCTGTGTGAATGGGACCCACCCACCCACCTACCCACCCACCTACCCACCCCTCCCATCTTTCCTTGCCTTACACAACGCTGCCGCCTTCCATTTTCCCCTCTTGTTTTCTTTGGAAATTGGGGCCGTGGAACCACCTGACGTAGGACGGGCCTCCCTCCTTTTCCAATGGGAGGAGCCCCCTGGCTGGCTCTCTCCCCCCCCCCCCCCCGCCTTGCATTCCTCGACCGTGACAAACTCCAAGACACGCGGCTTTGCGCACACACTGGGGCCTGCAGGGAAGGAACTCCACGCTTCCCTGCTCCGGTGGGGGCGGGAAAAGGGGGGGGCAAAAAGCACTCAGTCTCGGGACACCCTGCCGCGGTTTGTGGCACGCCGGGCGTCCCGGGCCTTGCGCTCCCTTCCCTCCTCTGGCCTCCTCTCCCCATCGGACCTTCTCCAACAGAGCGGCAGCAAAGGGCGCGACGACTCACCCTACGGTCCCCGTGCGTTGCGCCTGGCACAGGTCGGACACCTTGGGGTGGAAGGAGGCCCTGGTGTGCAGCGCGCACTCCTTGGTGAAGCACTAGGAGAAAGAGAAGGCGCAGCGGTCACCCGCACCTCTGGGACCCCGAGGGCCTAGGCCGGCTAAGAGGCCGTCTTCCTGCCCACGGGCACTCCTCCGCCATGGGTGCCCTCCACGCCCTGGCATGAGGGTGGGCGCCCCCAACGCAAACAAGGGGCCCGAAGCCTTACTTGCGGCAACTCTGCAATGACCCGGTCCCGTCTGACCGGCGCAAGGACGTTCATCGCTGGAGATCCCACACGGCGGCGGAGCTCTCGGGGGCCCCCTGGAAGCGAAGGGGCCACAGTTATGGTTCTTTCAGCACCGGAGGCCTTGCCTTTCTCTCCGGAGGGGTCTTTGGGGCCTTTGACTGGAGGCGCCCAGGGGCAGAGACCTCTCTTTCATCCTTCTGCTCTACAAGGGCTTTGGGTCAGCGTTGAGGGATCTTTCAGCGAGCGGGGTGGCGGCGGCGGGGGGTTCGTCTCAGTAAGGGACGCTGCGTCCAAAGCAAAGTTTAGGGGCGGGAGGAACACGCGCCTCAGTTTCCCCTGCTGCAAAAGGAAACGGTTTACAGGGCGAGGGCGGTTCAGCTCCGCTGCTCCCAAAGCGTCTTCCGAAAAAGAGCCCCCCTTGGCGCAGGAGGTCCCCGAAGGTGCGCCCACCGGGCACCAGACCGGCATGCAGAGAGGGAAGCCGCCCCCCAAAGCCCGCCCCTGGGCGCAGACCCGGACTGCATGAGCGCCTCGCTGGTGACCGCGCCGCCCCTCTGGAGAGGAGTCCGGCGCCTCCCTCGGCGAGACCCCCGATCTTCCTCGGCGACCCTCGCGGGCTCCCCCGGCAGGGCCTCCTCGCCTGGACGGAGGGGGGGGGCTTCTTCAGGGGCGTCGAGGAAGCGCTCTGGCATCCCCTCGGGGCGCAGCCTCCCACTCACCGTCTGCCCGGCCGCGGCGCTGGCTGGATGCTTCCCTGCGCGCGATGCTCCGGCCGCGGCCGCCCCGTCGCGCCTGGTCCCGCCAGCCGGGAGGGGAGGGAGGGGAGGGGGCGGCCCCGTAATCCGATCCCCGGAAATTCCAGCCCACAAGCCGAGGAGAGGCGCGGGGGCGGCAGGCGGCCGAAGGGGTCCCTCTGTCCGTTCCTGGATGGACGCGCTGGCCGGAGTCCCCATATCCCCGGCCGCCCGGCGCCACGTGTCCCCGGAGCAAAGAGCCGCGCTCCTCCCCCCCCCACGCCTCCTCGGATAAGGAAGGCGCTCTGCACGGCCTCAGAGGCACGCTTTCCCCGCGGAGGGTCACCCTCCCTCCCTCTTCCACTTGTCATTCATACGGGCTGCCCCGAAGAGAGGAAAGGCGCTCTGCATAATCCCAGAGGCACGCTTTCCTCCTCGCGATCGTGGGACGGGAGAAACTCCACGCCCCGGGCCAAGAGGATTCCCCAGCCTTCCCTTCCCCCTAGCTCCCAGCACCCCCACTCTCTCGAGGAGGGCGGCGCTCTGTTTAGGCTCAGGAACGCCCTCGCTGAGAGCTCCCTGGAGATTGCAAAAGTCGCTGTCCCTGCCTGGGGGTGTCTTGAGCGCAGCCTGCGGAGTCCCGTCCGCTCCCAGGAGGGGGTTCCCCCGGGGGCGCCCCGTTACCTTCTCCTCCGGCCGACACAGGCAGGCAGGCGGCCCCAGAGCGCAAAGGCTCCGCCTGGCAGCATCTGCTCCCGATTAGCGGCTCGCTTGGAGGAGGCGGGGGGGGGGGACGGGCGGAGCCCCCTCTGGAGCTGCTGCCAGCAGTAGGCCGGGCCGGGCGGAGCCTTCTCCGCCGATGCTTCCCTCACGGGCCCCAGGGCTTCAGGCGGCGCTCTGCACGCGCCCAGATACGCCCTCTCCCCAGCCTCTGTTACCTCCTGGGGGCAGAGGAGAAGGAGGAGAGTTAGCTTTTCTACTCCACTTTTCTCACCCATTTAAGGGGACTCAAAGCGGCTGGCAAACCTTCTGTTCTTCTCCCCACAACAGACACCCTGTGAGGTCGATGGGGATCTGAGGGCTCAGGAAGAGAGCTGTGACTGGCCCAAGGCCACCCAGCTGGCTTTGTGGAGGAAGAAGAGCTGGCTTTTCTCACCCACTTAAGGGGACTCAAAGCAGCTGGCAAACCTTCTGTTCTTGCCCTTAAGGGGACTCAAGGCTGCTGATAAACCTTCTGTTCTTCTTCCCTCAGGAAGAGAGCTGTGACTAGCCCAAGGTCACCTAGCTGGTTTTGTGAAGGAGGGCGGAATCAAACCTGGTATTTCCAGGTGAAGAGTGTGTGTGAGCGACTGGAGTGGAGGGACGGCGTGGGTGGCCTTTCGTTCTCCTCCTCTGGGAGGAACTGGGGATCCTTTTTGCCACCACCAAAACACGCCCAGTTTCCATCTCTCTCCAGGACACTCACAGCCCCTCCTGCCAGGTGTCTCAGGCCATCTGCCTTACCGTCCTTTGCGAAGCTCCAGTATCTAGACGGCTCCATGTGAACCATCAGGCTGCGATCACACCTAAGGTTAAATCCAGCTTCAGTCCACTTTCAGAGCGAGAGAACCCATCAGCAAAGTGACCGGTAGTTCTCTTTCCACATTATCTATCCCGAAGGTGAATTTTCTGAATTATTTAGCACTGAAAAGAAACTACTTGGCACTTTGCTGATGCGTTCCCCCACTCTGAAAGTGGACTGAAGCCGGATTAAATCTTAGGTGTGACCACAGTCCCCTGCCACTTGGCTGATGAAAGGTCTTCCAGATGTTTCCTGGACCACACATCCCATTATTTCTGGCCATGCTGGTTGGACAGAGGTGGAGTCCAGCAGTACCTGTGCATGATGCACACTCCACCATGACCAGTTTGGTCTAGTGGTTGGGGAGCCGTACTTTTATCTGGGAATACCGGGTCTGATTCTGCACTCCTCCACGAAGCCAGCTGGGTGGCCTTGGGTTGGTCACAGTTCTCTTCTGAGCTCTCACAGCCCCACCAGCCTCAGAGGGTGTCTGTTGTGGAGAGAAGAACAGAAGGTTTGTCAGCTGCTTTGAAGTCCCCTTAAATGGTTGAGAAAAACTGTGTATGAAAACTAAGGCTTCTTCTTCCTCCATGAAAACAGCTGGGTGGCCTTGGGCGAGTCACAGCTCTTTTCTGAACTCTTGCAGCCCCATCTGCCTCACAGGGTATCTGTTGAAGGAAGAAGAACAGAAGGTTTGTCAGCCACTCTGAGTCCCCTTAAATGGGTGAGACAAGTGGGGTATCAAAACCAACTCTTCTTCCTCCATAAAGCCATCTGGGTGGCCCTGGGCTAGTCACAGTTCTCTTCTGAACTCTCACAGCCCCAATGATCTCACAGGGCAGAAGAACAAAAGGTTTGTCAGCTGCTTTGAGTCCCCTTTCATGGACTCCAACTCCCATTCTCCCTTGCTCCTCATCCTGCTGCCTGCTGTGGTGCTGGGAATTGGAGTCTGTCCGTCC
This sequence comes from Aspidoscelis tigris stejnegeri, assembly GCA_023333525.1. Taxonomy (NCBI): domain Eukaryota; kingdom Metazoa; phylum Chordata; class Lepidosauria; order Squamata; family Teiidae; genus Aspidoscelis; species Aspidoscelis tigris. The sequence goes on along the minus strand of JALMGA010000014.1, from coordinate 12,255,444 downwards.
TCCTTGGAAAGCCCCAGCACATTTCTTCTCATTTCCTGGTTCTAGCTGCCGGGAACGAGACCACAACTCCCGGCATGCATCGCGCTCCCTGTACGTAGGGTTGGGCCGTCTGTCGCGCGAAGGGTTGTTTTCCCGACGGGCTTCGCGAAAGCCAAGCCCACCTATCTCGCGGGACTTGGGCCCGTAGCCTCGCGAGAACTGGCGCTATAAGCCCTGGCGAGGCTCACGTGGCCGCCTCTTTGCTCGCTTCCTCCTTCCCAAGATGGCGCCGAAAGTGAAGAAGGAGGGTGAGGAGCGTGGGGGGCAGGCGGGGAGGGGGCGTCGGAGGCCCCTTGCCTCCCCTTAAAGAGCAGGGGTGGGGGGCTCTTGTGGGGGAGGGAAGGGCTGGGAGGGGCCTCCTTTGCTGGGGGCTGAGGTTGAATTTCTTGGGGGGGGAAATGTGTGCATGGGGGGTACTAAGGTCGTCTTAGGGACATTTTGGGTCCTAGTCTGGGGGGGGGAACAGCCTGTGGACCCCCCTTTGTTTCCACGAGGGAGATCCCTCTCGGACACCCCCCTCGAATTTCTGGCTTCACTGACCTGAGAGTGCCTTTAAATGGGAGTTATTAGGCTGTGAGGATATTGCGGGGGGGGGGGGCTTGGGGAACTGATAGGTTTGGGTTGTGCCTTGTGGGGCCTCTGGATTGCTCCCCCCCCCCGGTCTCCTTCCTATGCAGGGAACAGCGACTTGGCTGAAGGGAGGATTGAATAATTCGGGGGGGGGGAGTTAAAACGATCAGAGTCCATGAGGTGGTGGCTAAAGCAGAGGTTTTGTGCCATGGCGTGGAGAGAGCGCCTGCCTGGCTTGCATGCTCAGCCCCTCCTCCCTTGCTTTCAGGTTGGGAGGTGCCCTGGCTGATGCAGTACGGCGGGGGGGGGAGCTTGGGGTGAAAGGGTTTGGGGATGCTTATGCCCCAAGGAAGGGGTGGGTCAGTGGGGTCCGTTTGGGTGCAGTGACCCCCCCCCAAGGGGAAAGGGAGGGTTGAGATGGTAGGACTTTGGGGTAGAAGAGCTGGCTTTTATACCCTGCTCTCCTCACCCTTTAAGGGGACTCAAAGCAGCTGACAAGCTTTCTGTTGTTCTCCACACCACAGACACCCTGTGAGGTAGGTGGGGCTGTGGGAGCTCAGAAGAGAGCTGTGACTAGCCCAAGGTCACCCAGCTGGCTTCGTGGGGGAGGGCAGAATCAAACCCAGTATTCCCAGATAGGAGTCCGGCTCCCTAAGCACTAGACCAAACTGGAAGTGGGTTCCTGGGCTTGGAGCACACGGTAAACAGAGGAGAAAGTTTTATTTTGAATATTCCCCTTTTTGAGGGCTTATTAACACCTATAAAGCAGGTTCAGAACAGCTAGTTTTGAACTGTATAGGAATAAAGCCTATAAAGCAGTCTGTGTAGATGCTAGTTGGTTTTCTCTAGTTATGTCACAAAAAGTGCTGGGTTGTTGCAGAATGCATTTTGAATACTTTTGGGGGGAGTTATAAATTAAGTAATTTATATCAAAGCTTGGGGCAGCCACTGAAAAGGCCCTCACTCTAGTTTCAGCTAACGAACTCTGGGTGGGAGATGGAGCAGGGAGAAAGTCCCTTCGGACTGATCTAAGTGGCCTAGTAGTCTCATAAAGAACAAGACCATCTTTCAGATATCCTGGTCCCAAGCTGTTTAGTGTTTTATAGGCTATGTGGTCATTCTCATCTCCTTTTCTTTCTTCCTCCCAGCTGTCCCAGCTAAGACTGAGGCAAAATCCAAAGCTCTTAAAGCCAAGAAAGCAGTTTTGAAAGGTGTCCACAGTCACAAGAGGAAAAAAATCCGGACATCCCCTACTTTCCGGAGGCCCAAAACTCTGCGGTTAAGGAGGCAGCCCAAGTATCCCAGGAAGAGTGCCCCCAGGAGGAATAAGTAAGTGGGGTGTCTGTGTGAGTCGCACTTTTCCTGTTCCTGAATGACAGAAGATTTCATGCATGCTGAATATCCCCCCCCCCCCCCAAATACAAACTTTGGAAGCCACATGAATAACAAATGTATAATTTTTATTTTCAGTCTGTTATCAGCCAGCCTAGGATAGTAAAGTATCCCTGAAGAAGTTAGGATTTGCCCACTTTGAAGTATTCCTTGGCCAGTTTGATAACTACTAACTCATTTCCATGTCTGCATGTGAGACTTTGTGGCGATCTGTAAGAACTTAAGAGGACCCCTGCTGGATCAGGCCACAGCTCACCTAGTCCATAATAATAAATAATAAATAAAACGTTTATTTCTAACGCCCTTTCTTCCAAAGGGCCTGACAAAATAAAACATATACAATCAATGAGAATATACAGAGACAACAACCTACAATGAAACTTCTCGCCTACCCCCCATAGCAGGTTCACTCAAAGAGAAAAGTTTTTAGCTTCCTTCGAAAAGAACCAAGATCCTCTTCCAGCCTTAATTCCAATGGAAGACGATTCCAGAGTTGCGGGACCAAATCCTGGAAGGCCCGTAATTTTGACACCGCTGTTGATGTTGAAGGAACTACCAATAGACCTTGCGAAGCGGAGCGCAAAACCCTAGGCGGGATATATCCTACCAGGTAGGCTGCCAAATAACTAGGTGTCCCCAGTCGCAGGGCCTTAAATGCTAGCACTAACAGTTTAAAGCGGGCCCTAGCGCGAATTGGTAGCCAATGCAATGCTCTACGATGGATTGAAACATGGGAGCATTTAGGAAGATTTAATACTATTCGAACCGCATTATTCTGAACTAGGGTCAGGGGAAGCAGAGTACATTGTGGTAAACCTGCTATTAAGCTATTACAATAATCTAGACGAGATATGACCAAAGATTGAATCAAAACCTGAGCCGTATCCACTGATAAGAACTTTCGGATTTTCCGCACATTAAGCAAGTGAAAGTTACACACTTTCACCGTGGCGCTAATGAACGGGCGCAGGGATAGTCGGTCATCCAACAGAACCCCAAGGTTCCGAGCAGATGAAGTTGGTGCCAAGGAATACTTTTGCAGACTCACAGGTGGGCTTGCCAGCGGAGCCATTGGGCGATCAGGCTGAAACACCAAGATCTCTGTTTTATCAGTGTTCAGTTTTAAGCGATGGTCAGTCATCCAATTTGAAACCTCTGACAAGCAATCTGATACAGCATTCCACGCCAGCGAATCCAATATCTTAAAACTCTTAAAAATTTGAGTATCATCCTAGTCCATAAGAACCTCAGAGGAAGAGTTGGTTTTCCTACCTTGCTTTTCTCACTCATTTAAGGGGCCCCAAGCTGGCTGATAAACCTTTTCTTCTCCCATGTGAGGTGGGTGGGGCTGTGAGAGCACAAAAGAGATCTGTGACTAGCCCAAGGTCACCCAGCAGGCTTTGTGGAGGAGTGTGGAATCAAACCCAGTATTCCCAGATAAGAGTCCAGCCCTTTTCCTTGCATGGCCTTGCTTTCTGCAGAGATGGGAGGTGCATATGATGAACATTCAGCGACCAAAGCCTGATTGGTTGTGATTAGAACTTAAACAGGGACTGATGCACCTGGCCTGGGGAACTTCCTTGTCCAAGCCTGTTGCTGCTGCTGCAGGTAACCTGAGCTCTTTCCCCAGGTTGGATCATTATGCCATCATTAAGTTCCCGCTCACCACGGAGTCGGCAATGAAGAAGATTGAAGACAACAACACACTGGTGTTCATCGTGGACGTGAAGGCCAACAAGCATCAGATCAAGCAGGCGGTGAAGAAACTGTACGACATTGATGTAGCGAAGGTGAACACGTTAATCAGGTGAGCAGCGATCTGGGGGGAGAATCTACTCCCGGGGGGGGGGGAGTGGGGCCACCGAGGCCCAGAGGGAGAAGATTCTCTGTGCAGATGATGTAAACACTTTTGACTGAGCAAAGTGATGTTCTCAAAGGAACCACTGATGCACAGTAGGAGAGAGCTGGTTTGGCCTAGTGGTTTGGGAGCCTGATTCAAGAGACAGTTCACAAAGCCAGCTGGGTGACATGGCTGGCCGGCCTCACAGGGTGTCTGTTATGGGGAGAACAGAAGGTTTGTCAGCAGCTTTGAGTTCAGCTGCACTTGTTCCTGGGATTACCTAGATCAGCGGTTCTCAACCTTCCTAATGCCGCGACCCCCTAATGGAGTTCCTCATGTTGTGGAGACCCCCAACCACGGGGTAGAGCAGCTGGGAAGTGGGAGGGAAGGGCGGCAGGAGACTTGTCACGACCCCTCTGAAAGGGTAGTTCGACCCCCAAAGGGGTCCTGACCCCAGGTTGAGAACCACTGACCTAGATCAACTCCATCTGCAGCAGTATTGGCAGAACTTGGAATCTGAGCAGGGGTGGTTAACAGTACTTGCAGCCAAGGTAAATTACCTTGGTCTGTCCATACAAGACCTTGGAGTATTAGGACACAAGCTTAGAGAGTCCCCTTAATAGGTGAGGAAAGCAGGGGAAAAGCCAACTTTCTTTCTCTTGAAGTTTTCAGTGAAGGTTGCAAAGAATAATGGGAGCACCTTAAGCTCTGGGCAGGAAGAAAACCAGGTGGGAACTGAAATCCTCACCGTCTCCCTCAATTAGTTTTCAAATATTAATTATGCAAAAAAAATTGCTAACTTTACAGCTGCATAAAGTACTTTACAAATGTACTTTTTGATGGAGTATCCTTTGTGCCACTATGACAGATAGCATTAGTTAAAAGTAGCACACAACACTAGAACCAGGGGGCATCTATGAAGTTGATGGGCAGGAGAGTCAGATCAGACAAGGGGAAGGATTTCCCCACCAAGAGGGTCATCGGTCTATGGAATTGGCTGCCAGAAGAGGTGGCGACAGCAACCAGCCTGGACAAATTCATGGAGGACAGGTGTATCAATGGCTACTAGAATGGATGCCTAAGTCCATCTTTCAAGCTGGGGGGACAAGCAGGAGGCCTCTAAGGCCATTTGCTGGGATTGGAGAGCAGGAGAAGGTTTGGCCTTGTCTCTGCTGGAGATGCCCATGGGCAGTTGGTGGCCACTGTGTGGGACGGGATGCTGGACTGGATGGGCTGTGGCCTGACCCAGCAGGGCTCCTCTGAGGTTCTACATTTTTAGTGGGTGTATCTTTCTCTTTGGCCCTGCTCTGTCACTAAACGCATGGGGTGTTGAGGAATGGAATCCCCTACCTGTTGAGGAAAAGGTAGATGTTTTTAGGGATGCAAAACCTTCAGCATCTTTGCTGTGGGTCTTCCAGGTGCGTTGTCTTCCTTGCATTGGTGAGGCATCGCAATGCACCTCCAATAAGGAGTGACACCTGTTGATCTCTTTTTCAGACCTGACGGTGAGAAAAAGGCTTACGTTCGTCTTGCTCCAGACTACGATGCCTTGGATGTAGCTAATAAGGTGAGGAGAGCAAAGGCCTTTGAGTCCTTTGCCTGTGAATAGCTGGTGCTGCGGATTGATGGCTAAATTTGCTGGTTTGTTTGTGTTCTTTGCTTATGCGTCCCAAGAGAGGCAGCCTTAGAGCAGCCTCCTTCAGTCTTTCACTTTCCACTGATGGGACTACAGCTCCCAGGCCCCCCCAGGCCCCAGTCAGCATAGGGCTCATGCTGGTTGGTCAGGATCATCCAAGGGGAGCTTCAAGCTCGGTTGGAGCCCAGCATGAGAATTGCTTAAGAACTGTAAGCCAGTTTGGTCTAGTGCAGTGGTTCCCAAAGTTGTCTGGGCTATGACCCATCTAATATAAGTTTACCAACTCAGGACCCACCTCTAGGAAATTTAACCGTTACCAATATGAATAAAGGCTCGGTCGGTTGGTGTGTCGTTCTACAGGCAGGGCCCACTCAATATTCGCTCGTGACCCACCAGTGGGTCACAACCCATAGTTTGGGAAACCCTGGTCTAGTGGTTAGGGAGGCGGGCTCTTATCTGGGAATACTGGGTTTGATTCTGCACTCCTCCGCGAAGCCAGCTGGGTGGCGTTAGGCCAGTCACAGCTCTCTTCTGAGCTCTCACAGCCCCACCTGCCTCACAGGGTGTTCTGTTGCGAGAACAGAAGGTTTGTCAGCAGCTGTGAGTCCCCTTAAATGGGTCAGAAAAGTGGGTTAGAAAAGATAAGTCTTCTTAACTGTAGGTTGAGCAATAGAACACTGTCCCTTCCCTTCTCTGTCTGCCCAGTGGCTTCCGTGGAGGGAGGCCAGACAGGTATGAGGGTCTCTTTCTGTAATATGGCTGAGCAGCTTGTTAATCCCTTTCCTTTTGCTTCCTTTCCAGATTGGGATCATCTAAGCTGCCGCATTTGCCCGCAAGTGGACCGACTTAGCCTCATTGGCCCGGAAGAAAAAGGTCATCCTATTCTCTCAGGCACGACTAATATAATTATACAGGCCCGCAAGTTCTGAAACCAAAATGCCCTGTGTGTTTTGGCCCGCAATAAAGTGTTACGCAGATGAAATGACACCAGTTGCTTTCTCAAACCAAAAAATGGGGCGTGCGCACTCCCTAGTTAATAAACAGAATTTTGCGTATTTTGGGGATTCTGGAAGCATCTGGACATCTTGTGACTGGTGCAAAGAGACTTTCTCCATTCTGTGGTCGCCTTGGGGCGGGAGGCTCGTTTAGTGGTTAAGAAGCTGGACTGTTTATCTGGGAATACTGGGTTTCATTCCACCCTCTTCCACGAAGCCCGCTGGGTGACCTTGGACTAGTCACAGCTCTTTTAAGCTCTCACAGTCCCACCTACCTCAGGGTGTCTGGTGGGGGGGAAGAACAGCAGCTTTGCCAGCCGCCTTGAGTCCCCTTAAGACTGAGAAAAGTAGGGTATAAAAGCCAACTCTTCTTTTTCCAAACAGACTCATTTCTCTCTCCATGGCAGGCGTTGCATGTGAAGGGGGAGGGAGGGGTGATTTTGGAGCTTTGAATACAAACTCAGATACAATAACCTTCCTGGAAACAAATTGCTGTCTTACCAAGATGTCCGGGCTGCTTTCCTTTGGCCTTCTGGATGGCCTTGGCAGACAGGGAGGGGGAGGCACCGGTTGTCTTCCAAGGGTTGTGCCTCCGAGTACAGGAGAGACTTCCTGGCTCGCTGCAATGGGGCAGACAAACATGGCAGAAGAGCCCCTAGCGACCCTCTTTTCTCCTCTTGCTGGGAGGGGCTGAATTCTTCACCTCACCCACTGCCAGGTGTGCCCAGCACTCAGCAGGTAAGAGTTGAATGCTGAACTTTCAGGAGCACTTTGGCCCCTCTTGGAGATTCTCACCTGGTTTGAGTGGCCGGCAGAAGGGTTGGATGGATCCCAGTCAGTGGGAGGGGTTTTTTTTGGGGGGGGGAGAGACAGGGGACTTTACCATCTCTGAGGTACGTCCAGGGCAGGGTCTGGGAGGTCAAGGGGGGCTTCATGCTGTGCCTTCTCCCTGCCACCATACCCAAGAGGCCTTGGTAATCTTGATGGTGAGGTTGAAGCAAGACATAACCTACTTTTTCAAGAGAAGCATCTTCATTAAGCAATTGCATCCTCAGCCTTGAGCAAAAATACCCATAATCAGGGGTGGAGGGGGGGTTGATAAGAGGCCAGAGAGCTTTCCTTCTCCCCCTCCCCCCCAAAGTTTCAGTTTGGTTTTGTGGTTAGGTAGCTGGACTCTTATCTGAGAATGCCAGGTTTGATACTGCCCTCCACTAAGCCAGCTGAGTGACCTTGGGCTAGTCACAGCTCTTTCTGAGCTCTCACATCCCTACCTACCTCACAGGGTTCTGTTGTAGGGAGGAGAACAGAAGGTTTGTCAGCTGTTTTGAGTCCCCTTAAATGAGGGAGGAAAGCGGGGTAGAAAAGCCAACTCCTCTTTAAATGGCCGATTATAGGTGTGGTCAACAGCTGTTCCCTTCGGGCATGGCTCTGGGTCAGAATCTGGCAGCGGTCAGCCAGAGCCTGCTTCTGAGAAGGCCTCAACACCACTCTGCCCAGCCGCCTCCCTCTGGCCATGTGGCCACATTTTCTGTGGGAAAGTCACCTTCGTGTAAAAGGGGGGAACCTTAGGGCATTCACAGCCCTGCTTCTAAAGCAGCCGCGCTTGAGCCAAGGTTTTCTTGCCCAGTCTTGGGGATAAAAGCAGCTTAGGGCATGGGAGCCCCCCCCCCATTTATGCCTGTCCTTCACACTGCTTGGCTGCCCCAATTAAGCTCCACAGAGACCCTCAAGTGCCAGAAATCCCTCAGGTTTCTCAGAAGAAGCCATTTGTGTCCCTAGTAACACGTTCTGCTTCCCAAAGGCTTCCAAGCAGACAGTCTTGCTGGAGAACAGAGCTGGCCTCGGCCTGCTGGTGCCTGAAATGAGGGCTAGTGACCCCGTTAGGGATGTCCGTGAATTCTAAACATTTGAATTGAATGTTTGGATATTAGAGTCGAATTTGAATGCAAAAAAAAAGTATCACGCACACCCCTGCTTCCCAGTTTCTGAACTCTGGGCTTCCAGAGGTCCCCATGCAGCTCAGGGGTTGAGCTCAATGTGTCCCATCCGCCCCAAAAGACCTGCACGGAGCGTCAACAAGTCCCCAGGGACCCTGCCTTAAGCAGAGGACATTTTTCACCTTTTAAAGTAGTTTCATCCTGCTCCACGCACAGCCATGTAAACGAGGAACCCAGTGGAAACTCTGCCAAGGTGAACTGGACTGCACATTCAGAGCCTTGCACTTTGGCAGCCCCCCCCCCCCCCCGGGATTAAGAGGATCTCACCCTCTGACTTTCACCCCATTGAGGATATTGGAAATCGCTGCAAATGAACCAGGTTCACAGGAATTTCCAAGCAGTTCCTGCTTTTGAAAGACCTTAGCGAGGGAGAAACAAACAGCCACCTCCGCCAGCGTGGAGCCCCGGGGAGCAGTGGGCAGACCTGACGCAACGTCTCCTCCCCCTGCCAGACGGAGCTGCTCCTCCAAGCAAAGCGTGCTTGAGAAATCTCAGTGCTCCAAATCCAGGGCAACCCCCAGCCGTCGCCAAGCCAGGCTCCTGGCAGAGCCTCTTTGGAGCCAGGGAGCTGGATGCCAGCCAAGCTGGAGAGCAGGGACACCCGCCGCTGCTTCCCTCTTCTCTCCTCCTCTGTGCATTTCAGTCCCCTTCTGGGGCCAGGATTGGACAGGCGGCTCAGGTGAGGCCGCCGCCAGCCAGCCGGATTGATGTCATGGCTTCTGGCTGGCGTTTGCCGGGCAACCGTGCCGCCTCATTGCCTCCTGCTTGGTTACACTACCAGGGCCTTGGCGGCTGAAGGAAGGCCCGGGGGTGGGGGGGCTATGTCAACAGGAAAGTGCTGCACATGGTTTTATGCTCTTTGTGCCACCCTGGTTGGTTATGGAGAATCCACACGATACCAGACCCTCCGTTCTCCAAAGGGCCCTGTCACTCAACCCTCAAATAGATTGGGTCTCCAACCTTCACCTGTGAGCCAGTTTGGTCTAGTGGGGAGAAGAGAAGGTTTGTCAGCTGCCTTGAGTCCCCTTAAATGGAGTAGAAAAGCCAACTCTTCTTCCCTCAGCATCTGGTCCCCAGGCCTAACAGCCCCAGATAATGACTGAGCATTGAAAGCCAAGACTGTGCCAGATTACCCCCCATATCTGATGGAAAACCTGGCAGGTTTGCTTGCTTTCTCTCTCCCATAAATTAGTCTCTACTCCTTCCAGGACCCAAAGCAGTGACAGCATCACTAGTGGGTGTCAGTCTTAAAAACAAGAGGGGTGAAGAATGTCTCCCTTATGGCGTGGGTATGTGGGTGTCTGCTGCCTTCCCGCCTCTTCCCAAAATTAAAAGGCCCCCAAATGAAGCTGTGCCCCCCAGCCCTAAAACCTTGCTCCCTCTGGCCCTCAGAACGGCCTCCTCAAAGGTCACATAAGGTCATTGCTTGCAAAAGGATTTTAATGCAGGAAATCAATTTTTCTCTCCTTCCACCCTGTCTCTCCAAATTCCCAACAACAGCAAACCTGGGAGGGGTCTTCCATCCCACCCCAAGCCTTTCTGCTCTTTGGTTTGCTTCCTGCTGGCCTTAGCCAGCGCTCGGCCAGACGTCTTTCTTTCAGAAGGCACAGCGGAAGCCCCCAGACCCCCCAAAAGGGTAGAGCATGGGGGCAGAGGCGGGGACAGGTCAGCCTCCAGTCAGCCTCAGCCCTGAACAAAGAAAGGAACAGCTTTAAGAACGTCACAGTGAACATGGAGCCCTCACTGCTTAAGGCGCATGGGCCGCAGGGGATCAGGCAACGGGCCTTCCTCTGGCAGCCATCTTTGGCCCTCCCCGACTTCACCCAGGAGGATTCTGGGAATCCCCCTAGTCTATCAGGAACTTCTTCTCGCTGTCAGGGCCCTCCTCCTTTGTTTTTGGGCAGAAGTCCGAGCGCAGCAGGCGCGAGAAGTACATCAGGATCATGCCGTCCAGCATGATGAGGTTGACCATCAGGAAGGCGCCCTGGCCGCGCATCTCCACGAAGCGCACAAAGTACCAGGTCAGGTAGGCCTGCGGGGCCAGGCGGAAGGCGAAGTACATCACCAGGTTGACGTACTTGTTGACCTCGTAGGTTCTGGGGAAGCTCAGGCGTCCCAGGCGGATCAGCATCCGGATGGTGAGGAAGATGTTGCTCACCTCCACAAAGAGCGACAGCAGGGCGGCCGCCACAAAGCGGTTCAGCCAGATGCCGGAAAACAGGCCTGAGATCGCCTAAGAGGAAGAGGAGAACAAGTGGAGCTGAAAAGGGTCCCTTGAGGCCATCCATCCCAGCCCCCAACGCCGCCCAGGCATCAAGACTGGAAAACCTTAACATGCAGGGTGGTGGCCATTGCTTCGGGGGGGGGGGGGCAGTCAGGAGAAAGGTGTCAGAATCTGGCCTGAGCAGAGAGAGCTAGGAAACCACCCTCAGCTCTGATTTCAGTACACCACCATAGGGGTCAGGTTGGAAAGCTGAAGTAGGCCGCTGTGGTCCGTGAGCTGCTCTGCCTGGTCCCGGAAGGGTGGGCCTGGGGCATCTCCCACCCTGCTGGCGCCCACCCGCCCCACAGCCACTCATACTTGCCATTGCGTGGTGGACAAGATACTCCCATGATGCCAGTGACTGGCGGCAGACGATGATGTCAAAGGAATCATGGAGGAAATACCCTGGAAAGAGAAAGAGGCTGAGATCCTGAGCTGGAGGAAAGACTGGGGGGGGGGGGGCTCTCCCTTATAAAACCCTTCTGCTTATTGTGCACAATTCTGGTCACCACACCTCAAAAAGGATATTGTGGAATTGGAAAAGGTGCAGAAAAGGGCAACCAGAATGATTAAGGGGCTGGAACAAAATCCCTTAGGAAATCAGACTGCAGCGTCCAGGCCTCTTCAGTCTGGAAAGACGGTGTTTAAGAGGGGACCTGATTGAAGGATATAAAATCACGCATGGTGTAGAAAAGGCGGAGAGAGAAAATTTCTTCTCTCAATCACACAACCCTAGAACCAGGGGGCATCTAGGAAGCTGATGGGCAGGAGAGTCAGATCAGACAAGGGGAGGATTTCTCCACCCAGAGGGTCATCAGTCTCTGGAATTTGCTGCCAGAGGTGGTGACAACAACCAACCTAGAAGGTTTTAGGGAAGGGTTAGACAAATTCATGGATGACAGATGTATCAGTGGCTACTAGAATGAATGCCTAGGTGCATCTTTCAGGCCGGGGGGGACAAGCAGGAGGCCTCTAAAGCCATTTGCTGGAATTGGAGAGCAGGAGAAGGTTTGCCCTTGTCTCTGCTTGAGATGCCCATGGGCAACTGGTGGAGCACTGTGAGACAGAGGATGCTGGACTAGATGGGCTGTGGCCTGATCCAGCAGGGCTCCTCTCAGGTTCTTCCATTCTTATTAATTTTTCTGAGGGTGCAAGTCTCTAAGGCCCCAACCACTAACTTGACCACACTGTCCTTTCATTAAAACAACAACAGTGCAAACTGCTTTCCATTTCAACTTCCTGATAAGTTTTAATCCCTGGGATCTGGAAGGAGAGGCAGGTCTTTGTTCCTTGTGCATGCGATGCCCATGTTCTCAGAGGTTTTGGGACTCGGGGGACAGAAGGAAGAGAAGCCTGACAGGCCCCCCCCCCCATTCCCCTTCCCCTTGTGGGCATCAGACAACCTGTGCAAGAGCACAATCTAACACTGTACACACTCCCGAGCCCAGCCTGACCACATGGCCTCACTCCCATCACCCACTGGGGCGGAAGAGGAAATGACAAGAGCCCTTAGCATCTGCCCAGCGGATCTGGTTTGATTTCCCTTTATCTACCCACACGGAGGCCGCTGAGAGTCTCTTGCTTTTGTAAACAAAATGGTGCTGTTTACCAGTTCAGGACCTTTTGGGTGTTTTACCTCTGAAACAACGTTGGCACACAGAGGAAGTTAAAGCAGAGGCTCAAACTGAAGGTTTGTGAGCTCAAAATTCACCATCTTAAGAGAAAGAGGAGTCTGAAATGGAGCTGAGGGCCTAAGGAATTTCAATTGCGCCCTTGAGTATAACTCAGCCTTAACTATTGCTTTTATCCCCCTGTTTTTAAGTGCTTGAATGGACGGGCGCTTGTAAGCCGTCCAAAGAGCCTTACTCATTAGCTGGCAATAAAAGGTACTCTGTAATTAAAGCAGGAGTGGTCAGGTGTTTGTCCTCCAGGTGAAAGTGCAGCAGGACTCTGGCATGCCTTCCTGGACTGACCGGGTTCTCTTGTAAGCTGTGGTTCAGCCACATCATGGGCACCAGAGTCCAGATATTCGGCACCTAAGTGGGTGGCCGAATCATTAAGGGTCAGATATTCTGTGTGTGGCCCTCTGAGGAGGCAGGCAACTTCCATGATGTGTCAGAGGGACTATCGTCACCATGTGCCTAATTCACTTGGAACAACAAGAAGAAGAGTCGACTTTTCTACCCCACTTTTCTCACCCTTAAGGGGACTCAAAACAGCTGACAAACCTTCTGTTCTTCTCCCCACAACAGACACCCTGTGAGGTACGTAGGGCTTTGAGAGCTCAGAAGAGAGCTGTGACTAGCCCAAGGTCACCCAGCTGGCTTCATGGGGGAGGGCATAATCAAACCCAGTATTCCCTGATACAGGTCCGGCTCCCTAACCGCTAGTCCAAGCTGCCTCGCTTAAAACGCAACCTGCGTTTTCCTTGGAACTGCGACTGTTTGCCCCTCTGGCAGTGCCCCCTGGCAAATAGGAGGCCTGGCAGCTTTCTGGACTACAACTCCCATCGGGTCTTGGCCACACACATAGGAAGCTTCGCAGCTGAGCACCTCTGGGAGAGATCTGCCTGCCGACGCCTGGGCAACTTGGGTGTTTTTGGGCTGGCACCCTCTAGACTCACCTGCTGAGAAACACAGGAGCTGGTGCCCGGCAGGCGAGGTGGTGTGGACCAGATCGGAGAAGGCGCCGGGCATCCGCCACAACCTGGGGAGCAAGTGATGAACTGGAGTTAGGAAAGTCACACAGAGACAGGCGCACAATTCTCCACCCTGCATACATTTCCCACAGGCAGGATCAGCAGTTGCAGAGCTACTGTCTAGGCCGGTGATGGCCAACCTATGACACGCGTGTCACAGGTGACACACCAAGCCCTTTTGGGTGACACACATGGTCATCCTGGCACCTGGATGTGTAGTGCTTGCTTGTTGTTGAAGTGTATGAAATACCAACCTTCAATTGAAGATTTAGCAACAAAAGTCACTAATGTCAAGAATTATTTGGTTTTGCTTTTAATAAAATACATATATCAAAAATATAACTTTTTCACTAGAGCTACAAATATCACAAAATTATGGACATTTCTAGATGTGACACAGCACCTGAGTTAAGCTAGGTTTTCTTGCGAATTTTGACACACCGAACTCAAAAGGTTCACCATCACTGGTCTAGGCTCAAGCAAGGAGGGGAGGGGTCCGGGACCCAGGCCCAAGCCTGTGTCTTTCTTCTGCAAGGTTTCAGACAGCAGCGGGTGTCCCCTTCCACCTGGAGAGTTCTCAGTCTCTTTAACTGACAGTGGGGGCACACACACCCCGACGTCCGTCCTTGCCACTCCCACCGCTGCAAACGGCCCGGCGCTCCGTCCTGGCAGTCGGTCAACTTTCCCCCTTCGGAGTCGCTCTCTTTCCCTGTGCTTGGAAAGCAACCGCGCCCCGCTCTGCCAGCCGGAAAGCCTTCTGTGCATGCTCAGAGTCCCCCTTCCTCCAGGGGTGCAAAGCCCCCGGCAGGCGAGGCGGCACTCTGTGCGCGCTCAAGGTCCCCCTCTCCCCAGGATGCCGCCGACGCCAGCGCCCCGCCTACTGAGGGAGCTCGGGCCGGGGGCGCTCTGTGCACGCTCAGAGTCCCCCTCTTCCCAGGATGCTGCCACCGCCGCGAGCGCCCCGCCCACCGATGGAGCCCCGGCCGGGGGCGGTCTGCGCGCGCTCAGAAGCCCCCTCGCCCTCCGCCGCCGCCGCCGCTCACCCGGCCACAGCCCAGATCCCGGCCACGATGGAGTGCACGAAGGAGACGAGCAGGTTCCTCCAGCGCCAGGTGCGGGTGGCGTCGGGGCGCACGTGGGCCGGCAGTGGGCTGAGGCTCAGCGCCCGCCGGAGGAGCCCGAAGGCCAGCGTCCAGCCCGCCACCAGCCCGGCCGAGCGCAGCCACGGGGCCATCGCCGCCTCGCCGCTGCTGCGCACCCGCCTCGCCTCGCCTCCCTTGCGCCCCGGCGCCTTCCCGGGCAGCCACGTGCGCCCCGGCAGGGGAGGGGCCCACTCGCGGCCACGCCCCCTCGGGGGGTCTGCTGCCCTTCGGCAACGCGGCGCCCCCGCCCGGTATTGTGAGCTAAGGGGCTGGAGCGCCTGGCGCCGGGGGACTCCTAGGGCGGGGCAAGAAGGCGCGGCTGGAGGACCAGGAACCGCTAAGAGACCCTCCTGGAAGCCTCTAGGCGCCGTACCTCTGAGAGAGAATGAAACTCCATGCAGGCCCTTTCCTTGAGATCTCAGTGCCCAGGCAGGTCTTTGCAGCTTTTGGCTGAAGCTGACTGCACATGAATGCACACAGCAAACATACACACACACACTCCATATTGCTTTGTGGGTATTTCCAAATGCAAGACAACTCTGTCCTGAGGAGCTGACAATTAAGAAATAATGCACAAAGGAGGCAGTGAGAAGGGTGGACTAGAGAAGGAAGCAGGAACAGGCAGTTATTTTAGTTAGACTCCTCACTGGTGCCAAGGAATTTATTTATTTGTTTATTTCCTCCCCTATACCCCAAGGTCTCAGGGCGGGTAACAACATTTAAAATAAAATATATTAAAATAATATGAGCATATATTAAAACAACAGTGTCTGCTAGTGGGGAGGGAAAGTGTTTCCCCAACTAGCTCAAGGCCAGAGCAAAGAGGTGGGGGGACAAGCAGGAGGCCTCTAAGGCCATTTGCTGGGATTCGAGAGCAGGAGAAGGTTCTCCCTTGTCTCTGCTTGAGATGCCCATGGGCAGTTGGTGGCCACTGTGTGAGAAAGGATGCTGGACTAGATGGTCTGTGGCCTGATCCAGCAGGGCTCCTCTGGGGTTCTTATGTCTTCACCGCCTTCCTGAACATACACAGGGAAGCGTTGCTGCTTCAGAAGCAAAAGGGAAAACTAGACCCATCAAGCCTTCCAGGTTAGGTTCCCCAGTGCAGATACATAAGCCTGTTTTTGTGCCTAGCTAGGGGAATACGGCTCTTGGGTAAATAAATGCCTCCTTCTGAAGCCTGGCTGTTCCCAGGAGGAAATACGTGGCAACCCAGTGCCAGGCGGCTGTATGTGAAGGATTTCTCTTCGGACACTTGGTGGCAGCATCGGCCTGTGGGATGCACTGGCTCTCTGGGCGGCTTGAGCCATGGTAGCTTTGGCTGGCCTAGCAGAGGCGCTGAAGGGAGAAGGTACATAAGGTCCCTGGATGGGCAGTTTGGGGTGGAAAGGGTGGCTTCTTCTAGCTGAAGGTGTCTAGCCAATTTAGTTACTTAAGTTGGAAGGCAACTCTATCTCCGAGTGGCACTGCATGTGTGTGCCATCATTTCTAAGTGTGTGGTTCTTTGTGCAAACATAAATACATGTGGATGGGGCCATGGCACCTTCCTAGGGGGCCCAGCCTCTGATTCCACACCCCCCCCCATGCCAAACAAGGAATGCCATGGTCCCTCCCCAGCACCCAAGGGAACTGCTCCAGTCTGTGCCAACTGTGCCACGCATAGCCGAGGTCGGGCTTGACACAATTTGTTTGTTTGTTTATATTTCTATCCCGCCCCATACCCTAAGGTCTCTGGGCGGGTCACAGCATATTAATCACAAGATGCACATTAAAAACGAAAAGTAGATTAAAAACAATATAGGTGTTAAATACAGATTAAAAACACTTAAAAGTTCAGCAAATTTAGAACAGTACACTCCACATTGGTTTCTGTGCGGTGGGCTTAACGATGGCGCTCTAGCCTGCAGTGTTGCCCGTTTTGCCAGGGCGGGTGCTTGGGAGGGAATCTAGTCTCAGACAACAAGAAGGCTCAGGTTTTTAAGCCAAGCAGAATTTCTAGCACATCAACAGAGGCTGCGGTCACACTTAAGGGTTAATCCAGCTTCAGAGGTGTATCACTGGCTACTAGAATGGACACCTAAGTCCATCTTTCAGGCTGGAGAGACAAGCAGGAGGCCTCTAAGGCCATTTGTAGGGAGTCAAGAGCAGGAGGTTTGCCCTTGTCTCTCCTTGAGATGCCCATGGGCAGTTTGTGCGACAGGACGCTGGACTAGATGGGCTGCAGCCTGATCCAGTAGGGCTCCTCTGAGGTTCTTATGTTCTAGGTATAGCGAGATCTCCTCTTGGTCGCCTTTCCACCAGGCCTCTCTAATACCCCACCCTCCAAGGGGACATCAGGATGGCAGGTTTGGGGTGGGAAAGACAAGTTGGCCCAGGAATTGTCTCCAGGGAGTGTTAGGAAAGACATCTGAGAAATCACACTTCCAAGCCAATAAATAACTAATCCAATTTATTTCAGTCTAAAGACTCAAAAGGTCATGCATAAATGCAAAAATAATTTGCTGTGAGAGGCAATAAAAAACCGATTAAAATATATATGATCAAGAATAATTTTCATCCATTCAGTTTTTCTAATCAAGGTCGCTGAATTGCATGGTTTCATTTCCAAACTTCTCATTTTTATCGCTACGGGTAAGAATTTTGCAACCGCTAGGTATCAATTAGCAACAAAATAGCAGGACGATAAGACTGCCAGAAGTATAAAAATATTTAAAAAGCAAGAAAAATAATTAAATTCCCGCCCGTTATTTGGCTCTAATAGTTTGGAATAGCAGAATTATTGTTAGCAATGGCTGCTTATAATTGCATTATTTTTATTATTGTATTTGTAAAATTAAAATACTTTTTATCAAATTCCTTTGCTTGGTCTTTTTGCTTTAAAAAAGGAAACTTGTTTGTTTATTTACTCTATAAGGAATTAAATGATTTGCCAGTTGCTCTGCTCGTTTGGAAGCAGATGGAGAAAAACACCGACTTGGCCGGAAACGCCTTTTAACTCCTTCCGCTCCGCTTCCCCTGGCGCCTCGCCTTGCCTGGAAACGCCAAGGAACGGAGCGCCGGACGGCTCGGGTGGTCCCTCGTCGGCTGCCGTAGCCGTCCCTGGCAGGGGTCTCCATAGCGACGCGCTGGCCGCCGCGCGGCCTAGCCGGAAACGCAGGCAGAGAGAGGCGCCCGATGGAGAAATACGAGCGGATCCGGGTGGTCGGGCGGGGGGCGTTCGGGTGAGAGATCGAGGGGGGCGCCCACTCCTCTCCCCAGCCCCCCAGCATGTTGTCATGGGGATAGAGTTGGGGGTCTCCCCACCTGCTGGAGGGGCTGGCCTGGCCTGACCTTGCAGGAAAGAGAGATTCCCCTCCCACCCCCATTAGCAATAATTAAAGCAGTTTATTCCCAGGTAGCAATAAAAGCAAACACGTTGCAAAGGGGGCAGAAACTGCAGAATATGAGCCGATGCAAAAAGGAGAGAAAGGAAGGAAACCCTGGTGCGGAGAGGGGCCTTCTCAGTGGTGGCCCCTCGGCTATGGAACAGTCTCCCCCTTGAGTTGTGTCAGTCACCTTTGTTGTACACATTTCGGGAGGCAGTCTCTTTGCCCTGGCCGGGTATAGGGTGGGATAAAGATGCAGGCAGGTGGGAAGGTAGGTGGGTGAACAGGATGAGAGAGAGAGGATGATAGATGAATACAATGAAAGGTAGATAGATTGATAGAGGATAGAGGATGATGGATTTATAGATGAATAGGATGGATAGGTGAGTAGACAGACAGACAGACAGACAGAAATGCAGCCAGGACTGTAATGACCGGCAGGGGCAAAGGCATTATCCCTTGCAAGGGCGGCCCATGCTCACAGCCATAATGGAAAACTTCACGCGCTGACCTATAGGCAGGGGAGATTTGGTGTTTTGGGGCGATTTCACCACCACCCCCTCCCAGGTTTGGTGGGTCACTTTGGTTTTTCCATAGAAAAGCGGTGGAGACAGAATTCAGGGTGAGGAGGCCGAAGCCGTTGGGCCGGGTGGAGGGCGAAGGCGTCCCCGGTGGCATTGTGGGAGTTTGGTTCCTCCATAATCCTCCCTTTCAGGCCGCCTAAGTCAGCCCCTCTGCTGTCTCTCCTGTTTGTCGCTTGTGGACACGTGGAGCCTGTCAAGGAAGGAAGCACAGATAAGAGAAGGTTTTCTGGGGGGAGTCATTGTGAAAGACCCCTACATCTCCACTGACCCAGGGGCCACTTTGGCTTGAGACCAAGGCACTGGGGTGTCCCCCGCAAGGAATTCCTTTTCCCTTCTGGACCTCCGTGGGGACCCCCTGTGCCTTGTGGCCTCTGGGCCGTGAGCTCCGTGCGCCTTCTCTTCCCTGCGCAGGATTGTCCATCTCTGCCTGCGCAAAATGGACCAGAAGCTGGTGATCCTGAAGCAAATCCCCGTGGACCAGATGACCAAGGATGAGCGCCTGGCTGCGCAGAACGAGTGCCAAGTGCTGAAACTGCTCCACCACCCGCACGTCATTGAGTACTACGAGAACTTCCTGGAGGACAAGGCCCTCATGATCGCCATGGAGTACGCGCCAGGTGGGCAGGGCTCGCTCGCAGCAGGATGGAAGGGGGACCAAGGCCAGCGGAAGCCGGACCTGGAGGTGGCTGTACCTGGGGGTGATGTGAGGCAGGGTGGCCTTGTGGTTTAGGAGCCAGAGCCTTATCTGGGAATACTGGTTTGATTCTGCACTGCTCCATGAAGCCAGCTGGGTGACCTTGGGTGAGTCACAGCTCTCTTCTGAGCTCTCACAGCCCCACCTACCTCACAGGGTGTCAGGTTATGGGGAGAAGAACAGAAGGTTTGTCAGCCACTTTGAGTCCCCTTAAATGGGAGAGGAAAGTGGGGTAGAAAAGCCAACGCTTCTTTTTCTCTTTTTCTTCTAGTTTTTTGGTTCAAATCCACGCTGCTCCACGTAGCCAGGAGGTCCCTTGGTTTGGACTCCCTGCCCTGACTAGGACCAAGGCCCAATTTGCACTTCGGCCTTTAGGTAACATCTGGGCAGGTGCATCTGCATTGGCAGGGGGTGCCCCCTGCCTGCCCAGAGGTTGACTAATTGTAAACTAGCTGTAGTGCTCACAAACAGCCCAACCCTCCTCAATCACAACTGGGAACTTACCTTACGTGTCCAGCTGGCACTCCAGCTGGCTGAGGAGGCCGTCTGAGCTACCGCGCAAGCGTGCCGGCAGACCACGTGGCCCCCTGACGTGACTGGGACTGCGCAAAGCATCAGCGTTGCTGTGGTGACGGCACTGACACATGCCCAGTCACGCAGCACCCAGGAGTGGCTGTCATTGACTAGCTCTCGCAGGTCCAAGCGCGATTCAGTGTTAGTTCATCACAGAATCATAGAGTTGGGAGGGACCTCCAAGGTCATCCAGTCCACCCCCCCTGCTCAATGCAGGATTCCGTAAACCATCCCAGACAGGTGTAGCTCTGCTTGGAGACCTCCAGCAGAGCAGAACCCACGACCTCCCGTGGCAACCTGTTCCACTGACCGATCGCCCTCACTGGACGGGAAGTGCACAGTTGCCCCAGGTGGGCTCCGTGTGGGTCTTTGACCCCAAGCCCAGGCAGATACCCGGGGGGACCAACCTAGATTTGCTGAGGGAAGGCCCACAATCAGGGAGCGGGGCCGGAATATGGTTCAGGATAAGATACTCTCCTCCAGTATTAGGATTGCAGCAATGTCTTCATCACAACTAGAAATGGGGTGCAGGTTTGGTTGATGCTCCCCTTGACCAGCGTTGGGGTTTTCTGGCCAGGCAGCATCCTCTGCGTCCCTGTCTCCCCCTCCCCCCATAACTGCAACAGCCTCCCCTGCCCTGGGGCCTTGGGGCTTCCTAGGAACACCTGGGCTTATTGTGGTGGAAAGAATGCTGCTGCCTGGGGTGCCGTCTCGTATTTCGGGGTGGGTGGGTGGGTGGGTGAGGGTGGCAGGCAGGCAGGTAGGCAGGTAGGCAGACACTTGGACTGGTGAACCCGAGTTCTGAGTTTGCAGCGGGCGCAGTCTGGAAAGGAGCACACGGCCTCCTTGGTGTGGGTGGGTCTGCAAGGGGAGTTTCTGCCGACCACCACCGGAGCACAGCTTTGGTGGGGAGGGACAGCCCCCCCTCCTCCTCCCCCCCTGCAGAACAGGTTCGGCTTGTTCCATTCACAAAGACCTGTGTCTCTTTGTTCCGCCCTTGGTGGCGCGTGGAGGTTAACTCTTTCGTGGGCAGCAGCGGGCGCGTCTGTTGAGGCCCGAAGAGGACAAGGGCACTCCAGCAGATTTTCCCCGGGTACATCTGGACCCTCTGCTCCTGCCCGGATGGACAAAGCAGATTTGCTGTGCTGGGAATGGGAGCAGGTTAGAAAAGAGACCCCCCCCCTTCCCGTCTCCTGCTCAGAGTGCTGAGCCAAAGGCAGCAGGGACGGGAGGAAGCCCCTTCCCATTTCCCCGTGCCTGGCCTACAGCCAACTCCTTTATTGCCACATAATCCACAGAATGTCATAGAGACAAACTGCCTTTGGACGGATGTAATGCCGCCTGTGCCAAGGCTGATGCACTCCAGAGGTTTTATCCTGTCAGCCCTGTGCCAAGACAAAAGCGCTACCAGAGGCGTTTTTGTGGCAGGCAGGCCCTCTCATGCCTTTCTTCTGAGGTTCTCGTGGGCGTTTCTGGAGTCAGGATGCTGGACCTAGGTGGACCTATGTTCCCCGTCCTTATGGCCTGCTGGGATTTTCGCCTGGGAAACGGCCCTGCGGGAAGACCAGGCCGCCTTAACTGTTCTGGGGTCTTGCTGCCCAAGGTGTTCCACCAGGAGTGACCAAGGACCCTCTGCTGTGCCGTGTGAAGAGCTGCTGCTCATTTGTTCACCCTAAATCTCCTGGTTCCTGGGCGTCAGCTTGGCCACTGTGTTGCCATCTTTGAAGTGCTGTCATACCAGCCCCTGCCCGCTGGTGGATTTCACCAACTCTGCTTGGCCTTTGCTATAGAGATAAGCTTGTAACCGGTCTTGCCTCAAGTTTGCTTGGAGCCCGAGAGGAAATGACGCAGGGGGTGCCCAGGGCAACGTGGGTGGGAAAGTGTCGAGGGGTATATATGTATCTGCTGGTGCTGTCTCTTGCACGGCCTCTCCTATGTGGCTACGAAAGCAAGGCTCTCTGTTCTTGAACTTAGGCACTGGTGTCCATGAAGACTTTGCCGGTGGCTGTTGTTGCTCATTCCGTTGCTGCCTTGCCAGGCTCTCCAGCCTTTTCATTCCAAATCACCTTCTTCCCCCCAGGCGGCACGTTGGCAGAGTTTATCCACAAACGTGGCAACTCCCTCCTGGACGAGGAGACCATCCTGCACTTCTTTGTGCAGATTGTGTTGGCTCTGCACCATGTCCACACTAAGCAGATCTTGCACCGGGACCTCAAGACCCAGAATATCCTCTTGGACAAGCACCACATGATTGTGAAAATTGGCGACTTCGGCATCTCCAAGATACTGAGCAGCAAGAGCAAGGCCTACACGGTGGGTACCAGACCAGGAATCTCTTTCTAGGAAGGGAGGGAAGGAGGAGAAAGAGAGAAGGAGGGAGGGAGGAGGACAGAAGGGAGGAAAGAGGTGGGAGGGAAAAGGAAGGAAGGAAGGAAGGAAGGAAGTTGCAAAGATGTCTCCTGTGTGTGGCTGGTAGCCAAAACTCTGTATCGGCCAGGCTGAGGATCATGGGAGGTGGAGAATTTCTCCAACTCAGAATCTGCTTATGGGGACCCCCTGGACGGCTTGGCCTTTTTGCTTGGTCCGTCTACGTCCCCGCCCCTGACTCTCCCCCCCCACCACCACCGGTTGTCCTGCTAGGTGGTCGGCACACCATGCTACATCTCTCCAGAGCTATGCGAGGGGAAGCCGTACAACCAGAAAAGCGACATTTGGGCCCTTGGCTGCGTGCTCTACGAACTGGCCAGCTTGAAGAGAGCTTTTGAGGCTGCGGTAAGGGGCGGATTCTGTGCCTTAACTGCCCTCCCGGCACCTCAGTCCCAAAGAGCCGCGTCCGATTCTGGGTTCCCTAAGCTAGAGGGTCAGTCCAGTGGGTGCTGGGGGCCTCAAGGGCATCTCCGGTGAAGGTGTGGGAGGGAAGGCTGCCCGTCACTGGACAGCGTGGTGGTGGGAGGGGGGAGGAAGATTCCCATGGGATTCTGGGAGGCCAAGGCGGTGCCTTCTTCCCAGCCTCTCCTTGAGAGAACAGGGGCCTAGCTAGTGCTCACCCCTCTGTCCCCCACCCCTGCAGAACCTTCCAGCCCTGGTGCTGAAGATCATGAGTGGGACCTTTGCCCCCATCTCGGACCGCTACAGCCAGGAGCTGCGTCAGCTGATCCTCAACCTGCTCAACTTGGACCCCTCCAAGCGCCCCCAGCTGAACGAGATCATGGCGGAGGCCATCTGTGCCCGCCCACTGCTGAACCTCTACACGGACGTTGGCAGCGTCCAGATGAGGAGGCGAGTCTGCCTGCGCCCTGGGGGGAGGCTGTGGCTGAGGAGGGTCTGCCCCCTCACTCCCTTCCTCCCTCCCTGCCCCCCCCCCCCCCGCTGTGCCATCCACACTCTCTTTCTTCCTGCAGACCTGAGAAACCCCTGACCGCAGTCCTGCCTGTGACCACCAGCTGCGTCAGAGGAGGAGCTGTGGGTGCCCGGGGCAGAGGTGAGGCCAGAGGGTGGGTGGGTGGGTGGGTGGAGCCAGAGTTTCTGCAGTGGGCCTGGGGGTGCAGCCAGCCGGGGGTCAGCAGAGGGCACCTCCCTCACCCAGAAGCAGCCATGCCCAGGGGTTTCCCCTCAGTTGCCTTCTCCTCGAATCCAGGCCCTCGCGTCGCCTCGGCCAGGCGTGGAGGTGTCCCTCCTGCCCCGTCTTCGGTCTACACCTGGGGAGGGGGCATCACCGCCCCTCTGCGTCTGCCCATGCTGAACACGGAGGTGGTGCAGGTCTCCACCGGAAGGACCCTGAAGGCCGGCGTGACCAGATCCGGCCGTCTGGTCGTGTGGGAGGTAGGTGAGTGGGCCGGGGAGGATTGTGGGGGGCGGGGAGGGACCTGGTTTGGATGAAGCCGACTGCCCTGCTGGCGTCCCTCTCTGCTCCCTTCTCTGCCAGCCCCCGCCGCTCGGCGTGGCCGGAGGGCCCTCGCTCCCAGGGGCCACAGAGCAGCTGCAGCCCCAGTTTGTCTGCCGCTTCCTGGAAGGCCAGTCCGGGGTGACCATCAAGCAAGTGGCCTGCGGAGACCTCTTCACGGCTTGCCTGACAGGTAGGACAAGCGCTGTTTGCGCCTTCTGCCACATATCTCTATTTGGGTCTTGTGCAAATAGAACCAGCATTCCTTCAAAAAGAGGAGGGAGGGAGGGAAAGGTGCTCTCCATGTTGCCAGGAAAATGGTGGGCCAGGAACAGGGTGGATTTGAACACGTGGCCCGTGGGCCCTGCTGCCCTCTTTTGCCTCCACAGACAGAGGGATAGTCCTAACCTTCGGCAGTGGGAGCAGCGGCTGTTTGGGGCACGAGGCCTTTGTGGATGTGAGCCAGGTTGGTAAGGTCCTCGGAGGAGGAGGAGGAGGAGGGGTCTGGGTGTGGCCCCTGCCCACAGTTATTGCCACGATGTAGCTTTACGATGCCCTGGCGTCCACGATAAAGCAGGTGCCCAGGAGAAACCTTAGGGAAGGGGCTGGAGCGATGGGTTCTCCTACACAGTTCTGCTGCTGGTCCTGCATTAAATAGTGGGGGTTGCTGTGTTTTTATGGGGAACAGAGGAGGGGCCCTGTGGAAGAACATGAGCTGGCTTTCCTAGCCTGCTTTTCTCACCCATTTAAGGGGACTCAGAGCTGCTGACAAACCTTCTCACCCTTAAGGGGGCTTAGAGCTGCTGACAAACCTTCTGTTGTTCTCCCCACAACAGACCCCCTGTGAGGTAGGTGGGGCTGTGAGAGCTCAGAAGGGAGCTGTGACTAGCCCAAGGTCAGCTTCATGGAGGAGTGCAGAATCAAACCCGGTATTTCCCAGATAAGAGTCCAGCTCCCTGACCACTAGACCAAACTGACCCCTGTTCTCTCCGCAGCCAAAGATTGTAGAAGCCCTGCTAGGCTACGAAATCACTCAGGTGGCTTGTGGAGCATCCCACGTCCTGGCGGTGTCCACTGACGGAGAAGTCTTTGCCTGGGGCCGAGGCGATAACGGTGAGCGGTTCCTCCTCCTGCTCAGGCGCCCAGGTGCTCCATCCCTCGTGGCAGCAACGGGGCCCCCTCATGGCGTCCCACCAAGGCCTTCCTGTCCTTTCTGTCCCTCAGGGCGACTGGGTCTGGGAAGCCAGGAGTCCCACAACTCCCCTCAGCAGGTCCCGGTGCCTTCTGACCACGAGGCCCGGAAAGTTCTCTGCGGCATCGATGCCTCCATGATCCTGACTGCCAAAAACCAGATTCTGGCTTGCGGCAGCAACAGGTAGGAGGCAAGGTCCGTGTGTCCGTCCTGGGGGGCTGGAGGGGCTCCGAGGCCCTCCTGGCTCGCGCTTCTTTTGGGAGAGGCAACGTGGGTTTAGGTGGCTGTGTGAAGCATCCAGGAAAGCTCGCTCCTCTCCACCTTTTTGCGGCCCTGGCCGGTGGCTTCTTCTCCCAGGTACAACAAGCTGGGCCTGGACCAGATCTCCCACCAAGGTGAGCCCCCCGCGGCCGAGCAGGTGGAGGAAGCGCTGGCCTTCCGCTCCGCTCGCTCCTTCCCCTGGGGCGAAGAGGCCGTCCTGTGGGCCGACATTGGAACCTCCCACGCCGCTGTCGTCACAGGTGGGCATTGCTCGGCCAGGGAGGGGCTTTGCAGTCCCCTTCCGCTGGTGGCTTTGGCCTGACGGGGAAGAGCAAGAGCTTCTGGGAAGGGACAGGGAACGAAGAAGTGAGAAGCGGTGCTGTGACCGTCTCTTTTGCCTTCCCCTTGGACAGCCTCTGGGCAGTGCTACACCGTTGGCAGCAACCAGCACGGACAACTGGGCCCGATCCCTTGCCGGGCCAGCCGGGCCCCCTACCTGGTGGAGGGGCTGCAGGGCGTCCGTGTCGCCATGGTGGGCTGCGGAGACGCCTTCACGGTGGTGGTGGGAGCAGGTGAGGTGGCGGGACTTGGCCGCTGCTGCGGGGGGCGTTCCCAACCTGCAGCTCCCAGCATTCCTTGCTGGCCTGCCGAGGAATGCCAGGGGATGAACACCTGGGGGTGGGGGCTGTGCAGCCGGCCCCCCTGGCTGCTTTTGCCTGCCTGCAGGTGCCTTCTGTCTCCCCCCTCTCAGATGGCGAAGTGTTCACCTGGGGCAAGAGCGCCCGTGGGCGCCTCGGGAGGAAGGACGACGAGCCCCGGAGCCCTCGGCCTGTCCAGCTGGAAGAGGCCCACCCCAGCCTGGTGGCCTCCGTCTCCTGCTGCCACGGAAGCACCTTGCTGGCCGTGAAGCGTAAGCACTTCCGGTGGCACATGGAGGCCATGCTGATTGTTCTCCCCCCAGTCCTGTAGCGGCTCCCGGACTGCCCACCCTCAGCAGGTAGCCGGCAGATGCAGTGGTTGGCGGACAGAGCGGAGGACGCCCATGGGAGGCCCCGAGGGCTGTAGCAGAAGCGGCCCAGCTCCTCTCCTGTGAACCCCGGCGTCTTCCTGCGCTGGGCTGCTGCAGGGCGTGCTGGGTGCTGGCAGAGCCGAGCGAGTTCAAGCCAGGCAGGTTTAGCCCCGAGGGGCGTGTGGTTGTGGCGCCGTGACAGAGAAAACATACGTTCTTGGCAGGAGCCGGAGAGCTTCTCTTTCAGCAGGCAGCGCCGGAGGCGGGCAGACGGGGAGCTTTGATGCCAGGGTTCCAGGGATGGCCCTCCTGTGCTCCCCGTGTGCCCGTGGGGCCCCTGGACTAGGGTGGCCGAGTTGGGGGGCTTCTGCTGCCCGGGAGGGGGGTGTTCCTGGGTATTCTGCCCACCTGACTCCCCCAGTAGAGGGCAGCTTTTGCCTTCTAAGGTGACCTCCCCCCCCCCCATCAGCGTTGGAAGCCAGTTCCTCTGCAAGCCAGGCGAGGAGTGGGTGATGGATGGGCCGCTGGCACAGTCAGAGCTGGACACCTGCCCACTGACTTCTCAGGAGGATGTGGGGGCCGGCGGGGAGGCTGACAGAAGAGGAAGCTGGGCTGCAGGGGGGAGAGCAGGCAAACCCCTCCGGGCGACTGCTCAGGTTCCGGCACGCAGACAAAGCCCCCCTGTGTTCGCTCCTCTGGGGTCCTGCCAGCGCCGCGCTTCTTCTGCCAGCCTCACTTCCGACGCCCCGGATGCCGGGGGGGAAGCGGGATGTGGCCATCTCGGCTGGAGCCCCGTGCCAAGCCCCCGGCCCTGACGCCTGCGCCTTTTGCCCCTCAGCAGCCATGGAGGAGCCCGGCGGCCAATGAGGAAGTCCCGGGGCCCAGAGACATCGACCGACCGAAGGACGCCCAGTGCCCACCTGGGGACACCCCACGCTCTTTGGGCCCGACCCGAGGCCTGTTTGAGTCTCCTTCCCGCCCAGACGTCCAGAGTCAGGACCGCTTCTCTGAAGCTGAGCAGGCCGGGCAAGTCTTTTCCCCGCGTCCCTTAGGACCGACACTGCCTCCAAAACCGTCCTGCTTGCACGCTTGGGACAGAGCTGCGGCCAGGGGGGCGCAGGGCATGCTGGGAAATGGGCCCTCCTGCAGAAGAGCCCCTGCTCTCGCTCCGGCTGTCCTTGCTCCCTCCACAGAGGGGAGCGTGACGTGCCTCAGGGGCATGGGAGCAGGAGTGAGGGGGCACGGGGTTTATTTTTGACATCTCCCTGTGCTGACTCAGGCCCTGCCGCCGCCGCCACCGCCATCACCGCGTGGGCTCTTGCACGCCCTGGCGGACGGAGCCGAGTGCCTCTCGCTGCTGCTGCTGCTGCTGCCCCAGGCGCTTCTGGGAGTGATTCAGTGCCAGCATTTTTAGCAGCACTGAAAGCTGCTTCCTCTGCCTCTTCGCTCTCTCTCTCCTCCCCCCCCCACCCCTCCTTTCAAGATCTGACCCTGATTCACATTGCAGCCGCCGTCACTCTGCCTGGAGGAGTTTGAAGGAGCCGAGGATGTTTGTTCTGCGCTGAGCGGAATGGCTTCCGCCACGGCTCCTCCTGCAAGGCCAGAGTGATCCTTTGCTGGGCTGTGGGCGCTTAGGATCCAGGCTGGAGGACTCAGAGGACGGGGAGGGAGGAACTGGAGCAGTAGGAAGCAAAAGGGAAGTGGCAGAGAGGGAGCATTGAGCACCCCAAAAACGCCAAGCTCCCGAAGCCTGGACTACAACTCCCATCAGCCCCCACAGGCTGGCTTGGGGTCGGACTCAAGCCGGGGCATCGGACCTGTGTTGTCCAAAGGTCAGGGAGGCAGGCTGTGGTGCCATTCTGGGCATCCAAGGGTCCGGCTCCTTTGGTGTCCATGCCATTGCCCTACCTGCTGCCACTCAGAGCTGCCTTTGGCCAGATGTGCAGCAGCAAGAGAGCAGGATGGATTCTTTTGAGCGGTGCCCCGGCAGCCATGGACGGTGAGACAGTTTGGCCTAGTGGTTATGGAGCCAGACTCTTATCTGGGAATACTGGGTCTGATTCCGCACTCCTCCACGCAGCCGGATGGTTGGCCTTGGGCTAGTCACTGCTCTCTTTCTGAGCTCTCACAGCCCCACCTACCTCAGGATGTCTGTTGTGGGGAGAAGAACAAAAGATTTGTCAGCCGCTTTGAGTCCCCTTAAGAGGGTGAGGAAAGCAGGGTAGAAAAGCCAACTCTTCTTCCTCTGCCAAGTCAGCTGGGTGACCTTGGGCTAGTCACTGCTCTCTTCTGAGCTCTCACAGCCCCACCTACCTCAGGATGTCTGTTGTGGGGAGAAGAACAAAAGATTTGTCAGCCGCTTTGAGTCCCCTTAAATGGGCGAGAAAAGCAGGGTAGAAAAGACAACTCTCCTTCTCCTTCTTCTTCACGTTCCGCTTGTCTCCAGACGTTTCTCGGTGACTGAGCTGAATCCTCCTTGCCTCCTGCTTGGTATTTTGACCTTCTTTGTACTCCTAGGAATCCTTGGCGCTTGTGGAGAGACTGTCCTTCTCCCCCCTTGGGTTTTCCAGTGGCTTTTCTTTCCCTTTCGGAGGTACAAGCTGGACACTTGGCCACAGTTGTTCAGTGAAACGCAACACAGTCCCATGTATTGTTATTTCTTCTGTTGGGCTAGAGGCAGGGGAATTCTCTTTGACAGCTGCCCGCACCAAAACCGCAGAGGCCCTCAGCGGCTACGAGTAATTTTCAGCACTTGAAGAGGAAGAAGAGTTGGCTTTTCTACCCTGATTTTCTCACCCTTTTAAGGGGACTCAGAGCTGCTGACAAACCTGTTCTTCTTCCCACCACAAACACCCTGTGGGGCAGGTGGGGCTGTGAGAGCTCAGAAGAGAGCTGTGACTAGCCCCAGGCCTCCCGGCTGGCTTTGTGGAGGATTGCGGAATCAAACCCGGTATTCCCAGATAAGAGTCTGGCTCCTTGACCATTAGACCGATCTGGCTAAACGGTCGTACCTAAAATCTTACTAGCAGTTGGGAAAATGCGACTCAGTTCGGAACAGTTGGAAATGTTTCGGTTTGGCTTTGGCTGCTTCCGCTTTTTAAGAAGCCGCTCAAGTTCCCTGAGATGGAAAAGGCGAGTGGACCAGAGAGGAGCTTCTGTCTGGTGGACTCACTGCACGCTCCGCTGTCCTGTCTGCCTCGGTTTGCAGCCAAAGGGAAGAGGAGATAACGGGACAGGTAAACAAGCCGGCAAGTTAATGAGCAACCCGGCTGCTTTGGGGAAGCTTCCAGTGGGCAAACATTGCCTCGGCCATAGGTCATAACCAGGCAGGGTAAGCAGGACATTAGAGCATAAATGGTTACAATCCAGGGAATTCCTCAAAGTCACTTCTTCAGCCTCACTAGTTTAGAACCTGAGCCTTTCAAGCAAGAGGTGCCGGCTTCACATCTGGATTTCTGGAAGGCCTCCCTTTTCCCAACCCTTTTCCCACCAGTCTCACCAGTACAGCTGCTTCCTACTGTGATGGGAAAACCAATTCTCGGTTCTGAGCCAGTTTGGTCTAATGGTTAGGGAGCCGGACTCCTTATCTGGGAATACAAGGTTTGATTCCACCCTCCTCCATGAAGCCAGCTGGGTGGCCTTGGGCTGGTCACAAACCCCTTTCTGTGCTCTCGCAGCCCCACCTACCTCACAGTGTGTCCGGTGGGGAGAAGAACAGAAAGTTTGTCAGCAGCTTTGATTTCCCTTAAATGGGGTATAAAAGCCAACTCTTCTTGGTAGCATCTCTCGCTAGGGATTTGGAATAAATCAAGTTCTCTTTTGGGTACCTGCCGCCACGGAAGCACCTTTCTGGAGCCTTGAGCCAGTCTTTGCCAGGGCCATGTTTGGGAGGTAAATATGAACCATCCTGAAAGCTGGCACTGGAAGGAACAAAGATGGCATCCGTGTAGCCAAAGGCTTTTCCCTTTGACCTTCAGAACCCCAAACGCCTCCGCCTTAATTAGTTTGCGTCTCCTGCCTCCTCGCCGAAAAGGCCTGGCAAACCTTTCTGCCCTGTTGCAAGAAAAGCCAAACAAACCTGAAGCCAAAGAAACAATAGATTACGATCTGCTTTCTGTTATTCCTTGATTTGGTTTGGTGTTTCATCTACTTTGCCTATGTTGTCCCTGTATACAATGGGTTCGCAGCTTTGCTTTTGTAACGCCTTCAGAAAAGCCGTTTGTACGCAGACTGCGGGAGATTTATTCTCCTCCTCGGTTTTCTTCTTATTTCCCAAATAAAAGGAGAGACTTGTTTCCCGCCGTCTTTCCCTCCAACAAGTTTATGGGTTTGAAGACGAACTTTTGTCAGGAGCGCCAGGGAAGATCGGGGGAAGATCCGTAATGCATGGAATTTGGTCCCCAAATGCCACGTTGAAGGGCTGCCGGGGGGCGGGGGCTGGGCTGGGGGGTGTCAGTGAAAATTCCAGGGCGCCTCCCTATGGCGTTAGCAGCACTGATCCCATCAAGTCGACCGGGCGTGCTCCATGGCTCCTTCCCCACTTGTGACCCTAATTCAGCCCAAACAAAGGCAGCATTCCGGTCAACAAAGGGGGGGGGCAGTTGTGGAGCTGAGTTTGTCATCTGGGTCTCGATGCCCCATGGACGCAGCACCTCTCAGGACAACCATTATGGCTCTCAGGGTGTGGCCTTTGCTTGCTCCTTGTGAGTCTCATTGCCATTGTTTAGGAAAAAAACCTGGGAAGCGGAAGCCGGTGTCACCAGCCTTTCTGCTCCAGAGCTTCTTGGCAAGCCAGCAGACCGGTATCTTCTGGTGCCGTGATATTCATTAAAGCAACGGGCCGGAAATTAATGGGTAGGGGATCCGCTGGGTGTCCCTGCAAAAGCAAAGTGAGAATGCCGGTGTTCCAACCCGCTCCAACACTCCCGGACTGGCTGCATCCGGAAGGTCTGGCAGACTTGAGCCGCCCTCTAGATGGCTGTTGCGGGGACTTTCCACAGGCGCCATGGGAGCAAGCAAGCGCAGGGTGGTCCCGGGGCCCTTCTGGGCCTGCGGTTTTCCAGCCAGACTGGTGGTATTCCTCAGGTTCTGGCTTGCGTGCTGTGGAACACGGACCCCCAAGTCACCCTGGTGGCGGTTCTGGCGAAACTGCTGGGCAGCACTTTCAGGACAAGGGCCCCACAGTGCAGAGGGACCGACCCTATTCTCACTTGCACAAGATGGGAGGACTAGAAACAACGGGATGAAACTCCAAGGGAGTCAATACAGATCAGATATTAGGAAAAACCTCCTGACAGTGAGGGCGACCAGTCAATGGAATAGGTTGCCACGGGAGGTTGTGGGTTCTCCTTGGCTGGAGGTCTCCAAGCAGAGGCTGGACCTACATCTGTCTGGGATGGTTTAGGGAATCCTGCATCGGCTGGATGACCCAGGAGGTCCTTCCCAACTCTATTATTCTATGAACACTGCCTTAGCCTGCCAATTTGTGTTTCTTCGGGTGGGAGTGTCTGCTTGAAACCTTTGCTCGGTTCAGCTGTGGTTGGTTTCTCTGCTCTTCCAGGGCTGCTTTCCCCTGAGGGTCGGGGTGGGGTGGGGTGTCCGTCTAGTCCCACATCTGCCTGAACCCAGGGGAAAACTAAACTTTGCCTGCACAAAAATGGAGATCCTTGTGCCTGGAGCAGATAAGCCTCACAGGCTTTGTGTATCTCCCAGCAACCTGCAAAGAGAAAAGCCTCCGAGAGACCTTGGATCAAGGTGAACTCTTTGATCTACAGGTCGGGGCGCGTCTGTGGAGCCTGCGGCAGTCAGGAGCACCCTTTCTTTGTACACAAACACACACACGCACACGCACGCACACCTCACCTTTCTTGTGGCTTTGATGTTTTGGCTCTGCTGCCACAGAAACCCAGCCGGAGAACACCTTCTGCCAGAACGAAGGTGCCATGTGGCTCCTCCCCCCACATAGAGGGGAGACGTCTCCTGGGGCAACCCTCTGCAGAGCACCTTAAAAAGAAGAGTTGGGTTTTCTACCCAGCTTTTCTCAACCATTTAAGGGGACTCAAGGCTGCTGTCGAACCTTCTGTTCTTCTCCCCACAACAGACACCCTGTGAGAGCTCAGAAGAGAGCTGTGACTAGCCCAAGGTCACCCAGCTGGCTTCCACTCTCCTCCACAAAGACAGCTGGTGACCTTGTGTGGGTCACAGCTCTCTTTTGACCGCTCACAGCCTCACGGAGCGTCTGTGGTTTTAGGGCCAAGGCCCTGTCTTGTCCCACAGGGAAGGGGATGTTTGACCATCAGGCAGGAGAAACCAGACTTTGGGGTGGAGGACTGTGTTCTGGGGTGGCACTTTGTGACCCAGTTGGCATCAAAGAAAGGGCAAGGAGATTGGCCTGTTTCGGGGTGTGGGTCTCTCCCTCCCTCCCTCCCTCCCTCCCTCTCTGCTGTGACATTTCATGATACTGGTGGCGGCGGCGGGGGGGGGGGGGAGAACGAGAACAGTTTGCAAGGAGGCAACATCGGTGACGCAAGCGGAGCGTCAGCAAAAGGGCACCACCAGGTCCCTCGGCCTCTGCTGTGGAAGCACTTGGAGAAGGTCAAGGGCCTTGGAAGGAGTGGGAGCTGTTTCTCCACTGGGGGGGGGGAGAGAACTTGAGACAGTTTGGTCTAGTGGTTAGGGAGGTGGACTCTTATCTGGGAATACCGGGTTCGATTCCACCCTCCTCCATGAAGCCAGTTGGGTGACCTTGGGCTAGTCGCAGCTCTCTTCTGAGCTCTCACAGCCCCACCTGCCTCACAGGGTGTCTGTTGTGGGGAGAAGAATAGAAGGTTTGTCAGCAGCCTTGAGTCCCCTTAAGGGTTAGGAAAGTGCGTGCAGACCATGGCAGGCCCCAACTGAGGCTTGCCATAGGCTGCATTAGCAGTGGACAAGAGACCGCTATCCTGAGATACCTTCCAGAATAAGGCCACGTGCAGAAAGGGCCTCTGTCTCCCTGCTCCCTTGGAGAAGGTGGAGCCCCAGGGGTGGAGGGAGCACTGGCAGGCGATCGGATGGGCTCTTCCGTGGCGCCTGCAGGTGCGTCCTCTCCCTGGCCACACTCTGGTTTGCTTCTGAAGTGTCCGCCAGAGCGGCAGGAAGCACAGAGGCCCCAGGGACCCAAGAAACCAGAAGCACTAAGCGCTGCTGCTGTTTGTGAGCTCTTGCCTGGGGGTGGAGGTGGCGCCATTTTCCTCCTGCGGACCCTCGCCGGTGGAGAAGAGCTTTTCTCACCCATTAGGGGCCTCAAAGCGGCTGACAAACCTGCTGTTCTTCTCCCCACCACAGACACCCTTTGAGGTAGGTGGGGCTGTGAGAGCTCAGAAGAGAGCTGTGACTAGCCCAAGGTCACCCAGCTGGATTCATGGGGGAGGGTGGAATCGAAGCCGGTATTCCCAGATATGAGTCCAGCTCCCTAAGCACCAGACCAAACTGGAAGATCACCAGGAGGGATCTGGGGGGCATCTGTGTGGGGGAGGCAAGTTCCCCCCCACTCCTGACTGCCAAGAAGGATGCGTTTGACATCCATGCTGCAACCCTCAGTAAGTCTGTCCGTCCCTTTTGCTGTTTCCGTGGACTTTGCAATTTTATAGTTGTGTTTAATGCACCCCATCTACATTTTGAGTAATGTCGGGGCTCTAGCAGAGGGCCCTCCCCATCTCCGTCTGCTGGTGGGGGGGCTCCAGGCAGTGGCCTCCTTGATCCTCTGCCCTCAGGTGTGGGACACCCCCCCCCCCGACGCACAGGAGCAGATGGTGGTGCTGGGAGTTTGGGGGGAGGGTTGCAGCCAGGCTGGGTGGTCCATTCTGGCCACTGGGGCCCTGCCTGCGGTCAATGGTCAGCGGTCAGTGACCAGATCCTTGGGCTGCAGCCGTGGCATCCACCCTCCTGATGGGGAACAGCAGGCGGTCCGCACCTTGAACCCCCTCCCTGAAGCAGGGCGGGAGAAACCCAAGTTCAGTGGAAAGAAACATCTGGAAGACTTCAACCCGTGGGGAGGGGGCGGGAACAAGGCCTCCCCCCCAGATGTGTTTGTTTTTAAGAAAAAGTGGTTTGGCCAAGGGAGGCAGGTGGGACAGCTGTAGGCCAGCGAGAGGAGAAGCCCCCCTGGACTGTGCCCACTTTCCGGAGAGGGGGCGTCAGGCTGGGTCGCCTCCCGCCCTTCCTGGGTACGGGAGACGCGGCCCGCTAGCCAGGCTGCCGGCTGGAGTGCCCGCCCGGCGCCGCCATCCAGGCGCCCCCTGGTCAGGCGAGCCCCAAGCAGTGAGCCCGGGGCGCTCGGACGGAGGGGGAGGAGGCCGCCGCCCCTCGCTCGGCCCGTGCGCCCCTGGCCCATCGTGTCTGCCTGGGGAAGCTTTCCCGTG
This sequence comes from Aspidoscelis tigris stejnegeri, assembly GCA_023333525.1. Lineage (NCBI taxonomy): Eukaryota > Metazoa > Chordata > Lepidosauria > Squamata > Teiidae > Aspidoscelis > Aspidoscelis tigris. The sequence continues at coordinate 12,220,915 of JALMGA010000014.1, read as the reverse complement.
CGATGGCGTGCGCCCCCTTCCCCGGGTCGCCGCTCGCCTGCATGAAGGGGCTGCAAGCGAAGGGGCGTCGGTAGCGCGGCGGCTGGGAGGGTGAGGGTCCCCCTTGCCTGCCTGCCCCCGCCGGAACCCCCAAGGCGCCTCCCTCTCGCCTCCCCCGCGGCGGCTCAGGAGGACTTGAGGAGCAGAGGAGCCGAGGCGGGAGGCGACGCTGGCAACCGGGCGGGCGGGCGAGGGGGCGGGAGGACGGAGGGAGGCGTGGCGTCGCCTTGCCTGGCTGCTGCTTGAGCTGCCGAGGCTGCGGCGGGCGGGCGGGCGGGCGGGTCGGCGGGCAAGCAGGCCAGGGGAGCAACACCATGCCGGGCTTCGACTACAAGTTCCTGGAGAAGCCCAAGCGGCGGCTCCTGTGCCCGCTGTGCGCCAAGGCCATGCGCGAGCCGGTGCGCGTCTCCACCTGCGGCCACCGCTTCTGCGACACCTGCCTGCAGGAGTTCCTCAGGTCAGCCTGGGCGAGGGACGGACGGACGGACGGACGGGTCTTCGGGGCGAGCGCGAGCCGGATTCGGAGCCGGGAGGGTCCCCGCCGCGCCGTCTCCGGAGCGCGCTTGGCGAGGGCAGGACGTGCGCCCGGGCGCCACTCGCCGCCAGCCCGGCTTCCCGCAGGCGCTTTGTTCTTTGCCCGGACTGGGGGGGGGAGGGGGGTTTGCTCTCCCTCTCCCCTGACCATGCACAGAGTGCGATGAGCTTGGGAGGCTGCGGCGGGGCGGCGGGGCTTTCTTGCCTGCCTGCCTGCCTGCCTGCCTGCGCTAAACCCTTCAGCGCGCTCTCCTGCCCCGGCTGCCCGCAGTCCCAGCGGCGAGGGGCCGTCACGGGCTCGTTCGCGGCCTTTCCGTCCCGGGCTGGGGGCGCGGGGGAGGCAGGCAGGCGGTCCAGCTTCGGCCCAGGCCCGGGGGGGCTTCTGGCTTCCCAAGCGGAGCTGTTGCTTCTGGAGAAAGGAAGGGAAGGCCGGGCCGGGCTGCGCTCGCACACCCTGCAGGAGCCGCCTGGGAGAAACGGAGCCCCCCGCGGAGCCCCTTCCTGCCCAGGCGTTGTTGGGCTCCGGTTCTCCTTCGGCCCTCGAGCAGAGGGCCAGCAAGATTTCGGGGTCGCCAGGCTGGGGAAGGCTCTGTGTGTGTGTGGACGTGCCACGGGGACAGAGGCGTCAGTCAATCGGAACGGCAGCGGCCATTGTTTCCTTGAGTCCTCCGAGGAGAAGGGATCGTCCAGGGGCGAGAGAGCCCGGCTGCCCTTCCAGCGCGCGGCTTCCTCTGAGCCCCTTGACCCTCCGAGATCCGACGGGCCGGACCGCTGGCCTCCGCACGGCCCGGGCAGGAGGACACTTTCAGCGCTCCTCAAGGGCCCTCTCCGGCTGGGGTTGGGGGGCAGCTGTGCGCTGGTCTGGTCCTCCCCCCCGGCCGCGGATATTGGTTGCCTTCTGGATCTGGATGAGTTAGTGGGGAGGGGCGGGACTGGGGAGGGGGTGTTTCCTCCCTCCCCCCCTCCCTCCCGCTGTAATAGGATCTCTTTGCCTGGAAAGTGTGGAGGCTGTTTGTGTTTCTGGCTTCCAGCGCAGCTCACACAGAAAATGCTGTGTTCTGAGGGGGTTGGGCAGGGGGGCTTCCTGAAGGGGGGGGGCTTCCTGGGAAAGGCCTTTGTGGATCCTGGAGGGCAGGACAGAGGAACCTACCCTGCTAGTCCTCTTCTCAGACCCTTGTTGTACTTCACCACAACCTGACAAGGTAGGCATCTGGGAATCAACAAGGGTTTTGGAAAGAGAAATGATGGAGTGTCCAGAGTTCGTGCCTCCCCCCCCCCCTGCTTTGCCACTTTGTCGGCAGGGCTGCAAAAGCAGCGTGCAAGAGCCGTGCCCGCCTGGTGCCCTCCGGCTGTTGGGACCTTCTGCTTGCCCCGGATAAGGGAGACAGACTGACCCTCTGGAGGGCCCAGTCCACAGGACCTGCCTAGCTTTTCTGGCGGTCAGCTCTTTATGCCACTGGCTGTCACCCCTACAGTGGAGGGATGGGACCTGGGCAGGGGGGGGGGAACTTCCTTTCGGAACTCCAGTGTGTGCATCTCCACAGCTGCTGAGAGGAGGAATTCTGTGGCACCCGGAAGATGTGCTCGTTGATCCGTCTTCTGCCAGAGATGCCAGGATGTCCCTTGGTCTCCTCCTCCTCCTCCTCGGAGTCCAGGACTGGAGCTTTGCTGATTGCGGCAGCTGCAGCCTTAAAACAGGACCTTCCCCAAACTGTGGCCCACCCCCCACACCCACATCTGCCCCCATGGGCACCCTCGCTTCTGACTTGAGCTACACTCGATTGGCGCCTGGGCAGGGAAGGGTTTTCCCTTTGCTCTTTCCTTTGCAGGGCCGCTTCCATTCTTCCCGCCCCTCTTCTGTTTGTCAGAAACTTAACTTCCAGCCGGTGGTCTCCCATTGTGGCTGAGCGGAGGAGGCGGAGAGGGGAGGGCGCTGGATGTGTCCTCTCTTGCTCCAGGCCTCTGAACACATCTGTGTGGGACAACAAAAAGGGTTTGAGCTGTCAGGAATATAGACCCCCCCCCCGTTCCCCCTAACTGCCACGGCCTTCATTCCACAGTGGCCACCCCAGAGGAGGCTGATAATAGGGCCGGTGGAGGAGGCGAGCGGGTCGGGGCAGGCCAAGAGTCGAAGATGCCCGGTGGCCTCGTCTCTTTCAGGGCTCCCAGTTTGCTTCCTTGGCATGAGAGCTGGGCCCGGTGCCTACAAGGCTTTCGGGGTGGTAGAGATGGAAGCCCCAAGGGCCCCGTCAGGGCCCGGAGGTGGCTGCGGGATACAAGAGTGCAAAGCATCTCCAGAAGGTTCACTTTCTGCCTGGCTTCGGGCAGAGGAAAAAGGCTCCTGCCTCCTCACACCCAGCCTGCTGGACTTCTCTGGGGATGTGGCAGCCTCAAAGTCCTGGGCCAGGGAAGGCGTCCTCCCTTTTTGACCACTTCCTGATGGTGCACGTGGCTGGCTGCCGTGGAAGGCGGGATCCAGAGGGCCCGTGGTCCAGTCCAGATGGGACGTTTGCCACTGGGGCTCTGGGCTGATCCCCAAAAGCAGGTTCCCAGCTGTGACACTCAGCACTGGACAGCAGTGTAGCCATGCCAGAGAGCCTCTGCACATGCACAGAGTCCTTCCCACCCCCTGGTCACAGGCATGGCTGCTGTTGGCATGAGCCAGTTTGGTCTAGCGGTTAGGGAGGTGGTCGACACTTATCTGGGAATACCCGGTTTGATTCCGCAGTCCTCCACAAAGCCAGCTGGGTGACCCTGGGCTAGTCACAGCTCTCTTCTGAGCTCTCACAACCCCACCTGATTCACAAGGTGTCTGTTGTGGGGAGGAGAGCAGAAGGTTTGTCAGCAGCTTTGAGTCCTCTTAAAAGGCTGAGAAAAGTGGGGTAGAAAAGCCAACTCTTCTAGAGTAAAACCTGAGGAGAGCATTGTTTATAAGTGGCCAGAAGACAAGCGTGGGCTTTCGGCCCTTCCCCAATGGTAGCCCTGTATCCCATCCGGAGCAGGTTGAACTCCAGGCTGTGCCATGAACGGTTAGAGGCAGGGGTGACTCTCGGCTTCCCCCCTTCACCTCCCCAGGCTGCTGGCTCAGCACATTCCCTGCCCATCAGAGCATGCTCATGGTTGACATTAGGGGGGCATTAGTGGGGATTAATCGTTTGCACCCCCACCTTGGGAATTTGCAGCCCTGCTTGTTTTAACCCTTCGCCTCCTCGTGGGACCCTCTGCTGGAGACCCCTGGGCGGAATCTGCCTCTCCGCTCGGCTGGCTGAGAAGCTCAGAACTCCTTGGACCTCCTGGGCAGACCAGGGCTCCTCCGCCCCTCCGGGAGAGTTCAGCTGCCGCCGGTGGTCTTGGAGGGCACAGTGAAGGGCCCTGTGCCAGGCATCTGTGCGCCTTCCCTTTGCCAAGGTCTGTAGCCGCTTGGCACGGGCGCCTGGCTGAGGAAGGGTCTGCCAAATAGCACACTGGCCTTGCTCTCGCTTGGCCTTCACCTCCACTGCCCATTCCCCGGTGCCTGGTGCTGGACATGGCATCTTCCTTGGCAGGGCAGAAAACCTGGTAGCTGCTGGTTTCTGATGGGAGTGAGAGGACCTCCCCTCCTTTGCCAGTCTTGGGCCCTCTGGCGAAAAAGCGGGGCCAATTTGGAGGGCGCTGGGTGAGGCTCCTTGCCCCGCGTGGGTGGCGTTGAGGGATGCCAGGTGGCTGAGTCACGGTTGTTATCGTGGCTTCCAGAGGTGGAAACCGGAGGGCGACCTTTGGCCAGATGGTTTCTGGAGGGCATGTGTACGCACGGGTGAGCAAGCGGGCGGGCCTCAAAGGGACGTTCCGCCTCTCACAGCGCAGGGGTCTCTCTTTGGGGCCCCTGTGGGGCTGGGAGACCAGACCAGGTGGGCCCATCTCCTTCTCCGGGCGTCTTCCCTGGTCCTGCCGCCGTCCCTCCTCACCTGGCAGCTGCTCAGTTTGGCCAACCTCTCGCTAGCAGCGGCTGCTGCTGACGGCGTTGTTGGCATCACATTGGCCTTCCCCCATCTGCCGCGGGAGGCTTTGTTCAGCAACAGCTGCAGCGGTGGGGTGAAGAGGAGCACCAGGAGCACCTGGCCGGACCGGTCCAAGGAGCCCCACCTGGTCTGGGGGCTTCTGACGCTCCCTGTTCTAGACTTGGTCCTGGGCTTGGCCTGGCTTTGGGATTAGGAAGCCCTGGCCGCTTTCCTGCTGCCGCCAGCGCCAAACCGTTCCCCCACGTGAGGGCTAGGCTGAGGCCTCCTGGGGAGAACAGCAGGTGCCACAGGGCTGGTCTCGCTTCCCCAGGGAGGTTTAGACAGATGGAGTGGATTAGAGGCCCTGCCAGGTAGAACAGCGGGGTGGGCTGCTTGGGTTTCGAGTTGGCGGCACAGTTTTTGTCTGAGTTAGTTTCAAGTTAGTCACAAGGTGGAATTTGCCTGGGACCCATCTGGCATGATGTGTCTGTTGGGTGAGTCTTGTGCCCTGATTCATACCTTCCCATATGGCTGCCCCCTCATCTCTGCTGCGGGGGTTTTGCCCGAGATGGGCAGCGTGTGCCTGCGTGCGTGTAGCTGACTCCTAGCCGGGCGGGCACCCGAGGGAACCTCCTCTCCCTCTTAACTCCTCTCCCAGCCTCTGCCGCCGCCAAAAATTGCAACAATGCAGGCCAGTGGGTCACAGAGGAGATTAAGGCTGCCACCCTGACCGTGCCCGCTGGGCGGTGGCCCCTCTGGGGTGGAGGGAGACTTCCATGCCAGGAACAGCAAGTGGCACTTGCAGTAATGAACGACATGCAGGCGTTGGAGGGGTCAGGAAGGGGAAGCTAGAAGGCGTCGGGCAGTTGGACTCTCTGCAGGCAACGCTCATCTAGGTTTTCTTCTGGGGGTTCTGTGTGTGTTGAAGTCTGAAGGCCTCGTTGCAAGAGGGGTGTGGGAAAGGGGGTGCTGAGGGCAGCGTCTGTTTCCAACCGCCAGGGATATAACATGCTCTGTGCCAAGGTGGAGGCCCTTCTGTTCCCTGCAGAAGTCCACAAACGCATGGGGAAGCACATTTGGCTATGTGGACAGTGACTCGAAGTCCATCTGCTGGGGCTCAAAAGCAGGAGGTTTGCCCTTGTCTCTGCTTGGGATACCCATGGGCAGTTGGTGGGCCACTGTGTGAGAGATGGGATGCTGGACTAGGTGGGCTGTGGCCTGATCCAGCAGGGCTCCTCTTGGGTTCTTATGGACTAGATGGGCTGCGGCCTGATCCAGCAGGGCTCCTCTGAGGTTCTTATGGACCGGATGGGCTGTGGCCTGATCCAGCAGGGCTCCTCTTAGGTTCTTATGGACTGAATGGGCTGCGGCCTGATCCAGCAGGGCTCCTCTGAGGTTCTTATGACTGTCTTACACACACACTCTGGGCAGGTTTGTTGATTCTGTAGTGAGACGGTTTGGAGTTTCTTTCTCCCTCCAACTTCTTTCTTCTTCCTCTTGCAGTGAGGGGGTCTTCAAGTGTCCAGAGGACCAGTTACCTCTCGATTACGCCAAGGTGAGCCCCGGGGCTGTTTAGGTTCCAGAGCTCCCCCTCCCCCCAAAATGCCTGATCCTCCCTTTGCTGCTGGCATTCTATCATACAAGACGCTGGTTTTTCTTTTCTCTTCCTCTTTCTCTCCTTGCCTGGCACCTGCTTTGTGGGAAGCAAAGATCTCAGGGCTAGGGAGGGAGGGTGAAGGGGAGGGGGAACAGGGCTTAATTTCCCTCTGTTGTTTAGCCCTGCTCTTTGGATTGCCTTTTGAAATGTACAAACAGCCCTCAAATCACAGCCACGGGACTTGGCAGCGGCTTTCCTTGGGAGCTCCGAATCAGAGATGCTTTTCTGGCACCGGTGAAAGGCAATCCTGCAGCCGGAGCGAGAGCGGAGCCTCCGTTCCGTGGCAGAATTCCTGAGGTGGCCCCTTGCTGCCAGACGGCCTGCCAGGGGCCTGATCCTTGCTCTCCTTGCTCCCAGATCTATCCAGACCCCGAGCTGGAGGCCCAAGTGCTCAGTTTGACCATCAGGTGCATCCACAGTGAAGAGGGCTGTCGCTGGAGTGGGACGGTCCGGCACTTGCAGGTGAAGAAGTGTGGGGGCGTTGGGGAGAGTGGGGCTGGCAGGATGCTTGGGAGACTGCTGGGCACCAACCCCTGGGCCTTTGTTTGACAAATCCCGCAAGAGCCATTCAGACCAGCTGGCGTGGATTCAGGGAACAGGCAAAATGCCCTGCGCGGTTGGAGCTGGGCCCATCTGGTCCGGAGGCCTCTTTTGCCAGGGACCAAGTGGGTACAAATGGAGGCCCACAAGCCCGTTAGCAGTAGCAGCAGCAGCCCTTCAGAGGTACACAGTGGTCCCCTCAGAACACCTACTTGGAGCCACGCAGCTCTGTCTTCCTTGAATTTATCCAGCGTTACGCCTGGTGGCAGGGAGTTCCAAAGTCAACCAGAATAGTTGACCCTTTCCTTCCTCTCTCCCTGCCCTGCCCTTGCCAGGCCCACCTCGGCACCTGCAGCTACAATGTCATCCCCTGTCCGAACCGCTGCGGCGTCAAGCTGAGCCGCCGGGACCTGGCCCCCCACGTCCAGCACGACTGCCCCCAGCGCCACCTCAAGTGCGAATTCTGCGGGGCCGACTTCACGGGGGAGACCTACGAGGTGAGGGGGGGGTGCTGGGGCTTTACAGGGGAAGCCGGAGCCCCCTTCTCTTGGCGGAAGAGGAAGGAGAAGGTGGACGTTCAGGCTGGAGGGGTACCTGAAGGAAAGGCTTTGATGTAGGCCTCTGGGTAAAGCAGCTGGGGTGGACTAGATATCCTCTGGTGTCCCTCCCTCCCTAAACCGAGGGCTTTTGGGTGCTTTCTTCCTCCTTTGTTACCTGCTTCTCTCTTCCCCTGGTCTCCCCCCAAGGATCACCAAGGCGTCTGTCCCCAGGAGAGCGTGTACTGTGAGAACAAGTGTGGGGCGCGCATGATGCGCAGGCTGCTGTCCCAGCACATGGGGTCCGAGTGTCCCAAGCGCACCCAGGCCTGCAGCTACTGTGCCAAGGAGTTCCTGTACGACACCATCCAGGTGAGTGTCCTGCTGGGGGGGGGGCAGGAAGGCTGAGGCGTGGGACAAGGGGGTTCCGTTCCCAGAGGGGCGGTGGTGCCGTCTCCCCCACTGCCTTGGGTTTCTGCCCAGAGGGAGGTTGGGCCGGGTGCCCTTTAAGGAGCCCACGTGACTCTGGGATCTGGGAACCTGCGGCCTGAATTTGATGGACTTGGTCAGTCTTCGGATTCTGGGCCTAGATGGGCTTCACAGGGGAAAAAGAACATAGCTGAGCAATGCCAGAGTAATAAAAGTTTGAAGCCGCTTGGTAGAACCTTGCTTGTTTTACGTCATTTAAGCATCTTTATCTGTCCGCTGTCTGAAGGTCTCAGGGGAGGGTAGTCCTAACACCCCGCCCCCTCCTAGTGTCTCTTCCTCTTCTGACCCCCCCAGAATCACGAGTATCAGTGCCCACGCTACCCGGTGCCCTGTCCGAACCAGTGTGGGGTGCCCAGCGTCGCCAGAGAAGACCTCAGCGGGCACTTGAAGGAGAGTTGCACCACAGCCCTGTCCCTTTGCCCCTTCAAGGACGCTGGCTGCAAACATCGGGTAATGTGCGGCGCCCCCCACCCCCTGGCCCTTTTAAGCTGCCCACATTGGCACGCTGGCAGTGAGCACCCCTCCGTGCCCCTTCGTCGTGTCTCCTCCCCAGGCCTACAGGTATTCCACTGGCTGGTGGTGTTGTGGCCGGCGGGAAAACTGCCATTCAGAGCCTGGGTTGGAGCCACGGCCCATCTAGCCTAGCTGCCCGCTCTGGTTGTCACCTCTTGGATCCGGAGCCACAGCTGGCTCTACTGGGGAATTTTGTCTCTTGTTCTTGGGCCCCGTTGCTCTTGGCTTCGCCTTCCTGGCTAAGGGTCCATAGGTGCTTTGCAGCCATAAATCTGGGGTGGCGGGGTGGTGTCCTCCCTGCCTGTGTGAGCAGCTCCGCGCCGAACGACCGGGAGATCCGACCGAGTCCCGTTGTGCCTCCGCAGTGTCCGAAGCTGTCCATGAGCCGACACCTGGACGAGAACACGAAGCTCCACCTGGGCCTGATGTGCGCCCTGGTGGCCCGGCAGCGGCAGGAACTGGCGGAGCTGCGCCGGGAGGTGGAGGAGCTGGCAGTGGGCAACGAGGGCGTGCTGATCTGGAAGATCGCCGACTACGCCCGGAAGCTGCAGGAGGCCAAAGTCCGGAGCAACTACGAGTCCTTCAGCCCACCCTTCTACACCCACCGGTACGGCTACAAGCTCCAGGTCTCGGCCTTCCTGAACGGCAACGGGAGCGGCGAGGGGAGCCACCTCTCCGTCTACATCCGGGTGCTTCCGGGCCAGTACGACAACCTCCTGGAGTGGCCGTTCGCCTTCCGCGTCACCTTCTCCCTCCTGGACCAGAGCGACCCGTCGCTGTCCAAGCCGCAGCACATCACGGAGACCTTCCTGCCGGACCCCAACTGGAAGAACTTCCAAAAACCCGGCCTGGGGCGCTCATCCTTGGACGAGAGCTTGCTGGGCTTCGGGTACCCCAAGTTCGTTTCCCACGAGGACATCAAGAAGCGCAACTACGTGCGGGACAACGCCGTCTTCATCAAGGCCTCGGTGGAGATCCCCCAGAAGATCGTCTCCTGAGGGCCCCTGCCGCTTGCCCCCCCCCCCCCCAGACAGGACAAACCGGCGACGAGGGTTCGGATCGTTTGGGCTTCCGTCGCAGTTTGCGTTTGTACGCTTCTTGGGAATGCTAGGCCCCCCCTGCCCCCCCCAAACAAACTTCTCTAGCTCTGGGGGCGTCTTTGCCCCTCCTCAATGGTGCTAACTGTGAAGAGGAACCTCGTCTTGGCTTGGGGCCCCTTCCTCCTTCCTCTTCTCCAGAGCAGCTGGGCTGCTTCTGCACCCCAAATCCACAGCCCTGTGGCCACCATGAACACTGGTGCCCCACCTCTGGCTCCTGGTCCCATGGCAGCCTGGCCCATCTCAGCCCCTCCTTTTCTGAACTGGGGGCCTCCAGCGCTCGGAGAGGCCATTCCAGCCTCCGGCCGTCTCTACTCTAAAGCCACACGGGGGCTGGAACGGACAGCCCCCCTTCTGCCTTCCACTCTGCCCCAAACAGCCAGACTGCCGACTGAACCCGAGTCCCTCTGTCCTTGCGCCTCGGCCATTTCAACTCCCTTCCCCGTAGCTTTATCCTCCGTTGTCTGGATCAACCTTCTCCTCTTTCACTGATTTGGGGGGCAGGTGGGGGGCCCTGTTTTGCCCCTGGTCCCAAAGAGCCATATTTTATACTTTCTGCTCCAGAGACGCCAGCCCTGGTTATGTCGACGGAGTAACCTGGCGGTGTACTTTGGCCTTCTTTCCCTTTTTTCATCTCCCGTTCTCTCCCTTTCTTTCTCTCTTTATGTGTATGTGGGTCTTTTTCTTCCCAAATAAACCATTTCTTGTATTTATTAACCGAGGGAATTCCTGGTGAGGAGGGGAGGGAGACATTGTTGGATTTCATAAGGAAGGTGTTCTGGCCCCTGGGCATTCTGGTTGCCCTTTTCTGCACCTTTTCTAGTTCCATGAGATCCTTTGTGATGGCCAGAACTGTACATAATATTCCCGGTGTAGCCTAACCATTGGTTTATAAAGAGGCCCAGTGCTTTGGAGGAGGGATTTTGTCAACAGCCCCCTGGGAGGCCAGATAGACGAGGCCAGCTGGACGGCTTCGATTGGCATGTTTGCTTGACACCCTTCAGGGAAATCAGACAAGTGAAGAAGGCCTGGTTTACCTTTGCGGAAGCCATGCTGACTTTCCTTCAGCGGCACTTGCCCTTCTAATGTTATCCTTATTTATGGTTTCCATCCCTTGACCTGGAACTGATGTTAAGCTGACTGGCCTGTAATTTCCTGGATCATCCCTGGATCCTATTTTGAAGATTGGTCTTGTGTTTCCTTAAGAGAGGAAGGTTTCAAGAGGTTGCCTCATGCAAAGCAAGGCTCTGTTTTTGGAAACGGGGGTGGGTGGGGGCCGAAGTTCTCACAGCAGGGACCAAAAGCCTCAGTCCCTGCTAGGGATGGTCGCTTGGGTTTGGGCAAAGTGGGGGGGCTTTGGCCCAGCTGCAAAGCAGAACCCATCTCCTGTTGTTTTTTTGGCCTGGGTGCAGCCATTTCCTTTGAGGTTTGTTTGGGGGGTGGGGGTGGCAGGCAGCTGTTTAAAATTAGCTTGCCCCAAGCCTCCAATTTGCTTGTGGCTTGGCTCCGGCAACCGCTGGCCAAACTCCCGCTCCGTCCGGGCCTCTGGTCATCTCTTCCAATTCTAGAAACGCTAATTAGAGTCGCCAGTCCAGCGTGTGGCTTTCTGCAGCCCCCACATCAGCGGCAGGCTGGATCGTCTCTCCCCCCTCCCTGGGACTTGCAATGGCTGAACTGTGGAGATGTGAGCTGTAGTCTTGGGTGGGGTGGGGGGAATCGGGGCTAAAGAGAAACCCAAGAGGCAGGGGAATTTCCAGAGAGTTTTTCTGTTTTTGTTTCTACCTTTTGCATTCCTGTCTTGTGGTTCAGTCGAAAAGCCCAGGTCCTGCTCCCCACCACAGACAGCCTATGGGGTAGGTGGGGCTGTGAGAGCTCAGAAGAGGGCTGTGACTAGCCCAAGGTCACCCAGCTGGCTTCGTGGAGGAGTGCAGAATCAAGCCAGGCATTCCCAGATAAAAGTCCGGCTCCCTTACCGCTAGACCAAACTGGTTAGGCCGAATCCTCCCATGAGCGCTGGGCGTCAGCAGGCCCGTGCGCGGATGCAGCCATTGGGGCACTGTGTGGACAGGTGCCTGCTCTGGCGGACCCAGAAAACATTTTGTTTGTGTGTCTCCATCTTTGTTGGCTAACCTGGCAGCTGCAGTTCCCCGGCTTAGGCTTGTTTTCCCGGCCTGTGCCGGGTGGGGCAGAGGTGCCGGTTGGTTGCTAAGGACCTTCTCTGCTTGCCTTGTGCTCCTCCTGCTAGGAGGCGAGTGGGAATGCTTCACCTGTGAGTCACCAGGTGCGTCAGGGGATCACGGAGGGAGCCTCCTTCTGGCCGGCATGTGGCTTCTCACCCAGTTCCCCTTCCTTGCCCTGTCAGAGCCTGGCTGGAAGGAGAGGCGGCTGCGTGGTCCTGTCTGAGGCCTCTAAGGCAGTTTGGTCTAGTGGTTAGGGAATTGGAGTCTTATCTGGAAATGCCAGGTTTGATTCCGCACTCCCCCGTGAAGCCAGCTGGGTGACCTTGGGCTAGTCACGCTCTCTGCTGAGCTCTCACAGCCCCACCTGCCTCCCAGGGTTTCGGTGGTGGGGAGAACGCCAGTGGTGCCATTTTCTTTGGTTGGCTTTCCGGCCACAAGGCCAACCGTCGGCTCCACTGTCCCCTGGCTCGCTCGCTGCTTAATGCTGGGTAGCCTGGTTGGGGGCTCTGAATGGACTGTAGTTTGGTTTCAAGCCACCTCCTGGGACTGCGGGGGGCAGTGGGAAACCAAGAGGCTCCAGGGAGGAGGACGCTGAAGTCTGCCTGCTGCACAGCAGGAGAAGAGGCCTTTGTTCGGCATGGATTGCAAACATAAGTAAAGGGAGTGCGGTGGGTGGGGGTGTTGCAAAGTGTGAATGTCTCTCAAGTCTCCCACCCCCACCGTCACCCCCACCCCACTTGGCTGTCCTGCCATGTGAAACACACAGGAACTGGGGCATAAGGCGGGCTGCTTAATCGCTGACCCACATCTAGGCCCAGACAGGGGCTTACAGGGGGAAGAGAGGGCTGCTAATTCAAGGATAGCCGGAGGCTCGGCAGATGAGCGCCCCCCCCCCAAGGAATGCTACAGAACTCGCAGGGGATGCCTTTTCACCCAGGCTGGGCAGCAGGGATTCCACAGACATCCCCCCCACACACACACACATACACTTTTTGATTTCCTTCCCTTTGACCTCACCAAGAGACCTCAAAAGAGTGGGTCTCCTCAAGGGGGACGATCCGGCTCTGAACCTCGATCCCAATGTACATGGCTAGAGGAAGGGAAGGAAGGAAGACTTGGAGGGAAGAGGAGTTGGCTTTCCTACCCCACTTTTCTCACCCATTTAAGGGGACTCAAAGCGGCTGACAAGCCTTCTGTTCTTCTCCCCACAACAGAACACTCTGTGAGGTAGGTGGGGTCGTGAGCGTGCAGAAGGGAGCTGTGACTCACCCAAGGTCACCCAGGTGGCTTCATGGAGGCGTGCGGAATCAAACCTGGCATTCCCAGATAAGAGTCTGGCTCCCTAACCACTAGACCAAACTGCCTCACAGGAGAAAGACTTGGAGGGAGAGAGGGAAGGAAGGAAGGAATAAGGAAAGAAAGAAACAAAGGAAGGATGAAAGAAAGAGAGGAGGAGACTCCCTGGCTGCCCCTCCCCCTTGAAGGAACCACCCCTCCTTTGCTTTGCTTTTCATCACCCCTTCTAAATTGACAGCAGGCAGCTGGAGGGGGTTGAAATCCTGGCGCCCAGACTACCTTGATCTGTAATTAAAGTAGCCTGTAATGAAGGCCGGGTGCTAATTCACAGCAGATGGAGAACAGGAAGGAAATAATGGGAAATGGCTGGGGGCTCCCTGCAAGACCTCTCCTCTGGGGGGGGGGCGGCAGGTGACTCCCCAACATTGAGTGTTAAGGGGAATTGGGGGGGGGAGAATTAGCTGCCTGCTGTGCCCTGGACAGCACTGACCCCCCCCCCCCCCCCGGTGTCCCAGATGGCCAGCAAGGCTGAACAGTTTGGTAGAAGAGGCGAGGCTGCTCCCCCCAGTCTTACACCCTCTCTCAGGACTCCCAAATCTGTCTGAGTCCCGAAGGCTTATCTCCCAGCTGCATTAGAGCTGCCCCTGGTCCCTGGCAAGGGGGTCTTGTCTCACCTGCGGGGGGGGGGGGAAGCACCTTTTGGAATCCCACTGGAAGGAAGGAAGGAAGGAAGGGAAGTGCAGCCAATTGGCTGTTTTATTGCCCAGTTAAACCCCATTTGTTGGTGCTTCCTCAGTTATCGATTGATGGAGCGATCTAAAGCCCTTTCTGCTTTTTCAGAAATCTGCTCTAGAAACATCCTGCTTCCCGGTGGTGCAGCCGCCCTGAGTTCCCCCCTACCAGGCTCAGGGTGTTGCACCTTTGAGCTCACGTTTGCTGCCACGGTATGAGGAAGCGCCGTGTGCCGCCCTCATGTGACCGAAACTAAAGGGCCGGTTCTTGCTTCCTGCACAGGATTCTTGGCCTCCTGCTGAGCCCAAAGGCCCGCGTTTCTCTCTGCGCTGTGTACCTTTGCACCCTTGCTTTCGGGTTGCCAAGGGAAGAGGCTGACAGAGTTGCTGCTGAGTGGGAAAACCCTGGGCAGAATAATCGGAGGGGTTCCCGGGTTCGCGGTGTGGTCCGAGGGGAGCTTGAAGCAGCTGTCCTGCCCGCTGTCACCCTGGGGCACTTCTGTGTTCCTTCCATCTGCCCGTGGGCAGGATCGTGGTTGGTTTGGAAAGACAACAGTGCAAACTTGTTCTGCAGGGCACGGCAGCCGGGAACGGTTGGTCCCCCAGTTTGGCACAGGCAGGACGTGAGCTCAGCGTCTGGTGGGCTCCTTGTGAGCGGATGGATGAGGGTCCCTCATAGGAACCTCTTTAATGGGATGCCCCCCAAGCCCCATCCGTCTCAGCCTCCGTTGCCGGGGTGACAGATTTGGGGTGCTGAGGTCCCAGAGGTCCCTTTAGTGAGCTGGTTTGGCCTAGTGGTTAAGGAGCTGGACTCTTATCTGGGAATATCAGGGTTGATTCCACTCTCCTCCATGAAGCCAGCTGAGTGATCTTCGGCTAGTCACAGCTCTCTTCTGAGTTCTCACAGCCCCACCTGCCTCACAGGGTGCTTGTTGTGGGGAGAAGAACAGAAGGTTTGTCAGCCACTTTGAGAAAAGGGTGAGAAAAGCTGGGTAGCAAAGCCAACCCTTCTTCTTGTTCTAGTGTGGAGCACAGCGCCTAAACCCACCTGAACGTGCCTGCGGAACCGACGTGCGTCTTTGGAGCTATCTGGCGTGGCGGAGGCGGCTCTTTCGGGCAGAAGGAGCCCGGCGGCGGATGCAAAGCAAAGGCCGACTCGGGCACCTTGCCTGCCTCTGCCTGGAAGCCTGATTAGCATCATCTAATCATCCGGCTATTTTTAGAGCGTCCAAACGGGCGAGGCCCGGGGCGGCCGCAACCCAGTTTCTGTGGCTCTCGGAGAGCCTTGGAAGGATGCGACTAGAGGCTGCTGGCGCCGCAAGTGCGGATTCTCCTGGCCTCGCCTTGGGCGTCTCTCCTGGTGCCTCTTTGCCCCGGCGCCCACCCCGGCTCAGGAGGCCTGTAACCTGCCTTCCCTCATCTTCAGGAGGGCCAGGAGCCGGATGCCACTCGGCTTGGAGGGTGAGCTCAAGGGCTGTGCCTGGTGCCAGTTATTCTCAGGAGCTGTGGGGAAGAAGCCTCAGCACGGGGCAGCAAGAGGGAAGGGGAACGCAGGCTGTGAGTGGGCACATACGTTCCCAGTGTCGCTCTGCACCCCAATGGCCGAGCTGCCCTGCCTGGCTCTGCTCAGGCCTAGTAGGAGAAGCCGGGTGAAGACCTGCCCGCCCAGGTGAGGTCCTGTTCCAAACAGAGAAGGGGCCTGGTCCCCCTGTGGTTTCCACCCACACAGCAAAAGAAGAGCTGGCTTTTCTACCCTGCTTTTCTTACCCATTTAAGAGGACCCAAAGCGGCCGACAAATCTTCTGTTCTTCTCCCCACAACAGAAAATCCTGTGAGGTGGGTGGGGCTCTGAGAACTCAGAAAGAGAGCTGTGACTAGCCCAAGGTCACCCAGCTGGCTTCATGGATGAGTGCAGAATTGAACACGGTATTCCCAGACAAGAGTCCACTACACCAAACTGGCTCATAAACCTCCTTCTTCCCCGTGTATCAGGGAGGGGGGTCAGAGCACTGGCTGAGCACCTTGGGGCACTTTAATGATGTCTGTGGGATACGGCGCTCTATTGTCTTTAAAACGGAGCGTGCAGGCAGAGACGGGAGCTGGTGCCCAGGTGCCAGACAGCTGTGCCAGACCTTGGAAACGGGTGTCTAGCAGGTTCTCACCCTCTTGGGTATTTGGGGGTGAAGCAACTGTATCGCCCCATTTTGGAACAAACTGTACTTGGACCAGCCTGCACTGCGACTGCCAGCTCTCCTTACTGCAACGTTTGCTGCAAATCCCAGAGCAGCAGAAAGTGTCGGTGAATTTCACATTTGACACCCGAGTCGAGAGGCACTCATTCGGATGTGCAGAAAGCGGTGGAGGTTAACTCGGCGCCGTGCGAGCGAGAGACTCCGGCAGGGTTTGCATCAGGTCAGGTTTGGCCCTTTCCACTTGAGCTGCCTGTCACAGCGGATGACGCCTCGCCTTCCTCCCCGGATCATTGGCCTGGCAGCCCTGGGAGGAGGAAGCAGCAGTCGGGAGAGGGCAGGCGAGGAATCCTGGGCGCAGGGGCCGGTTGGGGACACCCCTCTGGATGTGATGCACCCCTCCCAAAAAAAAAATCTGCTGGCCAGCCCCCCTCCCGTGGCTGCAGCATCTCCTTGGCACAGCGGTGGAGATAGCTGTTCCAAAGGTGCCAACTCAAACTGTGATTCTCTTCCAAGCGTGGAGGGAGGGGCTGCTGGTTCTCCCCCCTCCTCCTCTGCTTGCAACCCCCAGGACTGCAGCCAGAGACCCCGAGATCTGTGGGGCTGCAGACCTTTCAGGCAGCCTGAGGGCGGCGGGAGCTTGTGAAGGCAAAGTCTTAGTGTCGCTACAGCTGCAGAAGAACCGAAGCGTGAACCGGACTTTGCTCGCCGGTCTGGGGGCGGCAGGGGGGTGAGTGACCAAGTGGGGCTACTGTGCAACTGCCCCCCCCCCCCAGCGAGAGGGGAAGGCCAGGGGCAGAGGGAAGCCGGGCCGACAGGCTGGCTGGATCTGAGCATCCCAGGGATCTGAAGGGATCCGCCGTGGCCTGAGAGCAGCGGCTTTGCTTCCCCGGGAGGCCAGGGAGGGGATTAGGCTTGGGCCTGGCTGGAGCTGGCTGGCAGGTGGGCGGGTGAAGCCAAGTGGGGCAGCACCTGCTCAGGTGATCCCGCATGGAACCCGCCTAGTTGCCAGCCATGGGACCTTTGCTGCTCCACGGGCACAAGGGCACTGCAAGGCCAGGCCTCCTACGCAGGGGCTCCTGGTTCCTGAGGCTGCCATCCTGCTGTTTCTCTATGCCAGAGTTGGGCCCTTGGGGTCAGTCCTGGGCAAGGACTCGGTTCCCAAGCTGCACTCGGGCCCTGGCCTGCCACCTAGTGTCTCCCCCTGGGACTGCAGCGGGCATCAGCCACAGGCATCCTTCCCAAGGCTGTTTGGGGTGGTGGTGGTGTTAACTCAGCAGCCCCCACCTGGTGCCGCAGCCAGGGCCAAAATCTGAGCAATGCACCGCCTGAGTCCTACATCTTTGCCCCAACACCCCCCCCCCAAAACAGCTGGATGAAGCTCACTTCGCCTGGGTGTGACGCATGCCCATTTCGTGTATCCCTCAGAGAACCCAAAAGGCCACCTGTGGAAGCCCCCCCTTTTAAGTTGGAGCAGCTGATCTGGAAGCCCCCAAACCACCCTACCACCCCAAAAGTCCCAGCAGTGGGGGCCCAGTGACTCCCAGCCTTTGGTCCCCTGCAAACGTCCAACCGAGACCCAGATTTAGGAAAGGAAATTGCGCCCGGCTGCCCGGCGCTCCTGTGGCGCCTTCTCCCCCCCAAAAAAAAAATGCAGGAGAGAAGGGGGCTGAGGGGGGAGAGAGAGAGAGAGAGAGAAAGCATGCACATGGCTGGAGGGGGCTCTTTTTTTCTTTTTTTGGCTTCACTTTTATTGTTTTGTTCCTGCAGAAGGAGGGAAAGAGAGGAGAGAGACTCTATTCTGGTACCCGTAGCACATGAGAAGCAGCGGAAGCAGCAGCGAATATTAAGAACATGAACAAATATCGTCAGTGAGTGTTAGGAAAATACAGCAGCAGTGTTATGACCCCCCCACCCTCATCCGCACCCCCACCCCCCCAAGCACTGCTCCTTGCCTGCTCAGGGCAGGTTCAGCCAGGCTGGGGCCTCACCGACACCCTTGTCCTCCCGGCGCCTCCCCCAGGCACGGCCGTCTCCCTGAGGCATCTTTTTTTTTTGGGGGGGGGAGATCTCTGCCTGGCCCCTCCAGCCCATGTCCCCCTGCCCTCCCCTGCAGGTACCCCGGAATGGGCCTAGGACAGGGCCAGAGGGAGGGGCCCTTGCTTTTGTGGCCCAGGCTGGGGGGGACATATAGTGTGGCCTCAGGCAGAAGCACAAGCGGGGGGGCTGGGCTCCCCAGCAGCAGAAGTCAGGTAGGCCAGACCTGGCCGGGGGGGGGGGGAGGGTGTAGGTATGAGGACAGGACAAACCAAAGCACAAGGCAGAGAACCTTTTCATTCTGCTCCCCCAAGGGGAAGGAGAAGCGGCCAAGCGCTGGATTTTGTTTTTTCGGGGGTGGGACTTTCTTGGCCCCCCAGCTTCTAGGCTCTGCAGTCTGCTGCCCCCAGCCACGGGGAGTGAGTGCGATGCAGGGCCTGGTCTCAGCTGCTGCTGGAACGGTCTGGCTAGGAAGGGTCAGCAGGTGAGCCAGGGACACTGGGCAGAGAAAACTGGCCCGGGGGTGGGTGGGAGCGTCCTCCAGGAGACCCTCAGAAAGGGGGGGGTCTTTCTAAAGGGGGGGAGGCCAGCTGCTCCTATAGTGCTTGAGAAACGGGTTGCAGGAAGGCTATCGGGGTGGGTGGGGTTGCGACAGTGAGGGGGGGCGAGCAAGGGGGGGACGATTTCTGTGTGTGTGTGGTGTGTGTGTCTGCCCATCCTTGACCAAGTGTGCAGCCCCCCCCCCTCTGTGGAGGGACCGCAGGGGAACAGCCCAGGGAGAATGACCGTGGGGTAACAGACAGGCGTCCTGTTAAGGCAATGCAAGCCAATGCAAAACCTGTTTTAAAAGGGGGGGGGGCACAACTTCCGGCCTCGCAGTTCCGCTCGCAGGATGGAGCAGGCGCCAAGATCCTGGTAACACCAAGATGGTCCTCTGGGTCTGGCCTGGAGGGGGCTGGGGAGGGAAGCCCCCGAGGGAGGGGCGGGGGGGTGAAGTCTAGAGTCCGGAACTACGCGCCTAAATCGAAAGATAAACAGATTAAAACCGTTTCTAGTCTCCTTTATGAAAAATTCTTAAGAACCTCTGAGCCGACGTAGGACATCACGCCAACATCTGTAACTCTGCCATTTTAGAGGTTATTATTAATTATTATTATTATTATTATTTTGTGTGTCCGGTGGCTTTAGTGGAGCCTTCAGGAGCCTGGTCCCCACCCCCAGGGCTACTAGGGCCAGGCGGGGGGGCGAGGCTAGGGGTCCTGCAGCCGCCCAGGGTCTCTCCAACCGAGCAGCAGGTTCGAGAAGGCGGCGGCGGCGGCGGCAGCGCCCAACCCATGCGCAGCAGGGAAAGCCCAAGGGGCGAGGGTTTAAGGCAGGGATGCTCAATGGTGGCCCTGGGCAGGAGGGGCTGAACCACAGCTCCCACGTGCTCATGGGGGATGTAGTCCAGGGACCGCTAGGGGGGTCAGCTGAGCAGGCCTGGTTCAAGACCTCCTTCCTTGCGGCTGATTCCCTTGGGGGCTGTGGGAATTTGTGGGGGGGGGGGGAAGGGGGAGGGAGGGGCCAGCCAATGGGTACCCCCACAGTGCTACTCAGACCCACCACACTACCAGGTAACATTCACACAGAAATATTACACCTCCGAGTTTACAGTGTACAGCAATTGCTTTAGCCAGTGTACAGAGAAAGTTTTTTTGTTTTTTTTTAAAGGCAGCTGTATTATTATTATTATTTTTTTCAAATTCCAAACTTAACTGTGGTCGTTCTGGGTTCAAGTTCTGTCTTTTTGTTAAACAGGCAAGAGGAAAAGGCAACCCTTAACCCAGGATAACCCAGGAGGGGGAGAAACTGAAGGCAGGTAACCTGCAGGGGGGCCCTAGGACTTTGGGGGGGGGATCCCACCCCCTCAGACTGCCCATCACCATCACCTCCTCCCAGACCCACTGGCCAATCCATCAGGAGAAGAAGAAGAAGAGTTGGCTTTTCTACCCCGCTTTTCTCACCCATTTAAGGGGACTCAAAGCGGCTGACAAAGCTTCTGTTCTTCTCCCCCCAACAGACATCCTGTGAGGTAGGTGGGACTGTGAGAGCTGTAACTAGCCCAAGGTCAACCAGCTGGCTTCGTGGAGGAGTGCGGAATCAAACCCAGTGCTCCCAGATAAGAGTCCGGCTCCCTAACGGCTAGACCAGTCTGGCTCACCACAGGGCCCACAGTGCAGAGACCCCACTGGCAGCAAGTGAGACTGGCACTGACACTGTGCCCTGACCCATGCCAATTGTGGTGGACGGGGGCACCATAGAAGCCGCACTGGGAAGGCCTGGAGCGGAAGGGCGCCTCCCTGAGCTGCCCCTCTTCCGGTGGAAGCCCAGGCCAGCCTTTTCCCTTCCATGCCACAGTTAGCGAGCAGGTTCTCCCAGCTTCCGCTTGCCTTGGGGTGCCGAGGGGTGCCCCTTCAGCATGTCAGACGGGCTGCGACCGGCCCAGTAACTCCGGCTCCCCCCTCCCAGCCTTTGCACTGGAGAAGACCAGGCAGGGATCTAAGCCCTTGGCTGTCTGGCTCAGCTATGCAACAGGAGGAAGATTCACACCAATGCCATGCTTAGGATCCTCGCTGGGCAGAGAGGAGTCCGAAGCAGGTAGAGAAAAACACCTCCTGGTTTTGAAAGGAAGTAAGAAGAAGAGTCGGCTTTTCTACCCTACTTTGCTCACCCATTTAAGGGGACTCAAAGCGGCTGACAAGCCTTCTGTTCTTCCCCACCACCACAGACACTCTGTGAGGCAGGTGGGGCTGCGAGAGCTCAGGAAGAGAGTGGGACCAGCCCAAGGCCACCCAGCTGGCTTCATGGAGGAGGGCGGAATCAAACCCAGTGTCCCCAGATCTGGCTCCCTAACCGCTAGACCGACCTGGCTCAGGGGGCGAGTGAGCGAGCGAGCGCCATGGCTCCTCACAGAAGTTTGGAACTTGAAAAAAAACAAAACCGAAAACAAGAAGAAAACAGCCACACACCTTGCTTATTAATTCAAATTAAGACTAACCCTATATCACTTCTTTTTCTTTCCTGCGCCAGTGAAAAGTGACCGCTGCCTTATCTATAGCCGGGGTGCTGTATCTGAAGGCTCCGGCTGTCTGTGGGCTCAGCTGCCGGGCGGTTCATGGAGGGCCGGTGGGCCTTGCTGAGCGCCACCCCCGCCTGCTCCCGGAGGCAGGAGTGCTGGAAGTCTCCGCCCAGGTACTCCATCGTCTGCATCATGCCGCTCTGGTTGGGGGCTCCGGCTCTGTAGTGAGGTCCGGCCGCGCACTCCAGGGCGGGCCCCAAGCTCTGCCCCCCGCCGGCGTGGAAAGGCATGGCCAGGTCCTGGGAGCCTGAGCTGTCGCTGTTGGGCGTGGGCAGAAGGTTGTTCCACAGGGGCTGGAAGTAGTGCCCGTTGGCGTAGGGCAGCGGGGCCGGCAGCCCGTTGATGGGTGGCGAAGGGGTCTGCTTCTCCAGGGAAGGCTTCATGCCGAACGGCTGCCCCATGCACAGTTCCAGGGCGTAGCCGGGCCCTTTGCCGGGGAACGCCTGCCCGGAGAGCTCTCGGGGAGCCGGCTTCCCCATCAGCCCCGCGGGACCCACCGCCTCGCCGCACATCTGCTGCAAGTGAGCCAGCTGGTGCTGGTTCCAGGCCGCCACCTGCTTCATTTCACTTTGGTAGGCGGGAGGGCCTCTGCTCACGCCGCCCAGCGGGACGCCCATGGCGGCGGCCGACGGCGGGACTGTGGCGGCGGCGTGGTCGCCCGGGTTCACCACGCAGGAAGGCAGGGGCGTTGGGACGTTGTGGGCGGACACCCTGGTGCTGGCGCTGATCAGGAGGTTCCGGCTGATGGGGCTGGGGTTGGCGATCTGACCCTCGCACACTGAGGTAGCGCTGACGCCCGCGCGGGCCTGGCAGAACTGGTTGATCTGGTGCACGATGCTGCTCAGGTCTGGGGGCTGGTTCTGCTGCAGCGTGGCAGCCATGGAGAGGGGTATGGTTGAGGTAGACACAGTCACATTCGGGGGGGCGTCGGCGTCCGGGATCTTCCTGCCGCCGTGCCCGCCCGCGCCCGCTGGGGCCTGTGGCGGCGGCGGCGGCAGGGGTAGCAAGTGGTTGGCGGCGGGCTGCTGCAGGGCCGGGTGGGCCAGGCTCTGGGGGTGCGGGTGCTGCTGCGGCTGCATGGCGGCGGGTATCCCCTGAGGGTGCTGCAGGGCCTGCTGGCGCGCCAACGCCTGCGGGTGGCTTAAAGTGCTGGGTGCCGCGTAAGGGGCGGAAGGGGGGTTCATCATGGCTTCCGGCAGCAGGCGCGTCCGCGTCCCGTCAAAGTCCTTGACGATCCCTTTCGCCGGGGGCGACCGGACTATGGCCAGGAGGCCCGTTTTCACCGCAGCCTGAGACGACGGGTAAGGGCTGTACCTCTGCCCGGAAGTATCCAGCCCGTTCACAGTGCGACGAATGTGTTTCCGCTGGGGGACCTTGACGCTGTTGGGGAAAATTTTGATAGTCAGAGGTTGGTGGGCCACCTTCTTAGCATACGCGTCCAACTCTGCTGGAGTAGGGTGCTGTGCGGCTCTCATTTTCTGTGTAGTGTCCCCTGGTTGGGGGGGTTGGGGGGAGGAGGAGGAGCGAGGGGGGGAGAAGAAAAAGTCAGAAAGACAGAGAAAGAAAGAGAAAGAGAGACAGAAAGAACCCATCAACACTGACTCCACAAACAGCCAGTGCCATGTTCAAGAACACAAGAACCTCCCAGAGCTGGAGTCAACCAAAAGGGGCGGCCTCCTTCCCCGCGCCTGCTTTGCCCCCTGCGCTGGCACGGTCACCCCACCGGATCGGTCTGGGCCGCTCCTTCCACAGCCAGCCGGCGGCCTGGTGTTTCAGCATCTCGCTCTGGGGGCTGGTTATAGCCGGAGGGAAGGACCAGGAGGAAGGAGGGCCCGGAGCTCTGGCCAGGTCGGAGGACCCCCTGGAGCCAGGAGCTTCAACTCCAGGAGGACTCGGAGCTGCAGGTCAGCCCCCAGCTGAGTGCCAGGCCCACCTGGTCCCAAAGGAGCCCCTTCTTTCTCCTCTTTCCTTTTTCTCTTCCCTTCCCTTCTTCCTTCCTTTCCTTTTCCCGTTTCGCTTCCCTTTCTCTTTCCCCTCTTCCTGTCCCAGGAGGCCTTTGCTTCCCGTGACTCGCCCTACCTCAGGGACCTCTTCTCTGGGATGCTGCCTTGCAGGGAAGTGAGGTAAGGGCGGCACCCTTGGCTCTGTCCTCATGCTGGCGCTGTGAACAGCCTTCTGTCTACCCCTAGGTCTCCTGGCAAGGATCAACTTGGCTCCTGGGCCCACAGAGATCCAGGGGTCAGCCCTAGCTGAATCCAGCCCAGAGATGGGGCAGAACTGGCTGGAGGAGAAGAGAACTGAGAGCGCAGTGGCAGAGGAAACCGCCATGGGCCGCATGCCCACCCGCACACCTCCCTCCACACACCTAGGCGGGCGGGTGGGCGGGCGGAGGCCACTTGGCCAGGACCTGCCCTGGGCGCTGGCATTCCCTGCCCTTCCCTCCTCCCCCTGCCCTCACCTGCTCTCTTGCCCTCCCGGCCACACATGTCCCCCAGCAACTCACATTTCTGAAGTCCAGCGCTCATCTGCGGGTAAGAAAGCAATGGGAGGGAGAGGTCGCTTGGTCCCGGGAGGCAGGCCAGCATGACGAGCAGCCGCTAACAGGCAGGATCCTCAATCCTCCTCTGCACCCTGGAAGGGAGACAAGGGAACCAGGTGAGGATCCAGCCCACACGGCCTCCTGGAGCTTCTGCAGGTCCCTGGACTGTGGGCTTCCGTCGTTCCTCACCGCAGGGCACTGGCAAGGGATGCTGGGAGCTGCAGTCCAGGAAAGCTCAGAGGGCCTTGAAAGGATTCTGTTTGGACACCCCACCACCACCGCCACCACCACAGGCACCCACAGCACTGAAAGGCTCTCCAGGGGCAAGGGAGGAAGAAGAGTTGTGTTTTCTACCCTGCTTTCCTCACCCATTTAAGGGGACTCAAAGCTGCTGACAAACCAGTGAGGTCGCAGGGGCTGCGAGAGCTCAGAAGAGAGCTGTGACTAGCCCAAGGCCACCCAGCTGGCTTCGTGGTGGAGTGCAGAATGGACCCTGGTATTCTCAGACAAGAGTCCAGTTCCCTGACCACTAGACCAAACTGGCAGATCAAAAGGCCTCACGCTCCCCTCAGAGAGTCTTGTGGTGGGCGGACGGCCGTCCAGCCCTGTCCCTGTTTGCTTCTGGGAGATGCAGCTAAGTCCACAATGGCCCCAGACCACCAGGCTCCACTGCTGAGCATCTTCTAGGAATTCTGAGCTCTAGCTGAGGGACAGCGGAAGCCTCACATCCAAAGGAAAGAACAGACGTTGCCCATGACAGGGAGGCATTGCACCA
Source organism: Aspidoscelis tigris stejnegeri (assembly GCA_023333525.1). Classification (NCBI taxonomy): domain Eukaryota; kingdom Metazoa; phylum Chordata; class Lepidosauria; order Squamata; family Teiidae; genus Aspidoscelis; species Aspidoscelis tigris. The sequence continues at coordinate 12,196,668 of JALMGA010000014.1, read as the reverse complement.
GCCCCAAGGAGGAGGGCACCTGGACCACTGACCCCTCCTCCCTAACCCCCCCCCCAGAAGAACCCTTTGGCTGGCCAAGTACTGGGGCTGATGGGTCCAGACGCACCATCTCTGCCCCATCTTGTGGATTAAGCTGGTCAGGATGGGTTTGCCTAGCCAAACCCAGAGGATCAGCTGATCCTTGGATGAAGGCGATCTCTGTCCCCACCCCAATACAGCTCTCCAGGTCTAGAATTTGGTACTGACCAACACTGAGGGGAAACAGACAGAGTGAGCAGGGGAATTTTGCGGATAGAAGCCATTTCCTCCCCTCGCTTGGCTGCGCAATCCGGATCCATTCAATCAAGGCAGCCCGAAAGATACAATCGGTATAAATCATGCAAATAGGGCAGAACGGACTGATTACTGGAAATCCTATCTCTGATTTCACCATGCCTGTCTTGGAACTGCAACCTCAAGAAAGGCAGGCAAGCGGGAAGGACGGACGGACGGACGGACAAGGGAGATGCAGGTGGACGTCTCCCCGCTTTGTGCCTGTCAGGATTCGGCCCTGGAGGTCTGCAGCCTTGACCACAAAATGCCCTCACCCGAAGCCTCTCTGCAAACCCGCTCCCCAGTTTTGCTCCCCACGCTTCGTCTCCAATCATGTAACAGCTGCCCTGTTTTGTCAAGTTTATCTTTAAATACCGTTTCTCCCCTTGCCGGCAGCCAATTCACGACTTAACGGCTCTCAGCTTGTAAAACCCCTTGAAAATTCAACAACCGGGGTGGAGCAGAGAGAAATAAACGAATGATTAAAGCCCCATTAAATCTTTCCTTCTGCACAGAAGAGCCAATTTAATACATTCTTTCCCCAAGCCCCCACCCACCCACTCAAAGATAAGGAAGGATAAATAAAGCGCGGCTTTGATTGTCTCTTAAACCAAAGCAACAGGCACTTTCATTTAGTGACAGCAGAAGCTGCAATTAATTCATAAATCACCAAGCAGAAATGCTAAATGCAAAATGACAACTATGCTGAGCATTAAGAATGCAAAGCCAGAGCCGGCTGTTTCCCTCAGTTTATGAACGCCGCAAACCGCCAACTTTTGAAGAACGAGGGAAAGACGTGAAGGCCCCACACCCAGGCAGGGGAGGGAGGGGAAAACTAGCCACGTGGGCCTCGAACCTGCAACACGGACAGGTGTGAAGGTTAAAAAGGTGCAGTCCCTCTCTTGAGCACTAGAGGGAGGTAAAGGTAAAGAAGGTCCCCATCTTCCTGCAGGGCAAGAGATGAGCATGCAGCATTTTTGGGGGAAGCAGAATGTGAAATTAGGGTCTGACTGTGTAAAGGGAAAGGGGAGTCCCTTCACAGAAGGCGCCCTAAGGGGCTCCTTCCACCACACACCTGGCCAGTAACTTATTGAGAAAGGCACCCAATGTGGCTCATTGGCAGCAAGTCAGAAGCCACTGAATTTGCATGCATGGTCTTTATGGGAAGGGGATTTAAAGACCCCTTCAGCCTGGCCAAAGCATGGAGGCTTCTTCTGAGGAAAAGAAGAAGGGGACTCAAAGCTACCGATAAATCTTCTGTTCTTCTCCCCACAACAGACACGCTGTGACGCAGGTGGAGCTCAGAAAGAGAGCTGTGAATAGCTCAAGGTCACCCAGCTGGCTTCATGGAGGAGTGCGGAATCAAACCTGGCTCCCTAACCACTAGACCAAACTTCTCCACATCTTAAGAGAGCCAGACGAAAGGGCACTTGCAGGACTCCAGGCCCACTGAAGTCCAGAGATGAAGAAAGACAGGGGCTGCCCCTTTCCTCCTCCATCCTCTGAATCATGGCTCCCTCTATCCAGATGCAACAACCAGAAACATCTGGAAACAAACGACAAATCTGTCACCCTCAAGGGGCACAATACCTGCGCCTGCACCTCCCTTTAGCCAGACAGCATGCAACCGTTTTAATAACTTAATGGGGGGGGGGGGGAGACACAGAGGCTACAAAACACACACATTTTCTGTAGGTTCAGGTTCGCTTTTAACAATCAATGTCCCTTTGTGCAGCTACACCCTGCCTGTTCAAAATGGAATCCCCGGACGCTGCATTTGTTACCTGGGCAGAAGAACACTTTAGGGGTAGAAAAGCCAACTCTTCTTCACACCCATGTCCCTCTCTCCCTTCAAATCCCTTCCGGACACTTTGCCTCAAAGCCCCTTCCGACTTGGTTTTCCACCTGAAGCCCACATTTTGGCTTCACCTGCTCCTATCCCCACTCAGTCTGGCTTTTCTTCTCTCTCTTTTTGCTGGATCTCTCCAGGGCACAAAGAGGAGATACTGCCGTCAGTGAGGGAGAACTGTATCAAATCCCTTGCTTTTCATCTGGTGGCCAAAATATTTGCCTTTTTTGTTTTTCCTCCAGCCCTAATCAGGAAGTTGGAAAAATGTAAATATTTGCAAAAATTTAGCAGGCAGATCAAAGTGAAAGTTGAGACGGGTTATTGTATCAGGTACTGGATGTCTCTGGCTTGCTTCACAACCAAAACAGTCCTCAGGTTGCTGACAAATAAAGAAATTTTACACAGGTAGAACTATTAAAAACAAAAACCAAGAGCCCAGGGGAATGGCTTCTGGTGAGAGTTTGTATTCAAAGTAGTTTTTTTTTTTAATCACAAAATATTGGGGTTACAGGACCTCAGATTTTCCTTTCATGAGAGCAGACTCAAACATGCCATCCAGCAAAAATCCAGACTTTTTAATAGTGATATAAACACACAGCTCTTTCTCCTAGTATATGGGTAGAGGACCTTTACAGGCTTCACTTTATTCTGGAATATATCCTGGAATAGAGCCATGGTCCGCATTAGCATGTGGACAACAGAGCCAGTTTGGTCTAGTGGTTAGGGAGCCGGACTCTTATCTGGGAATACCAGGTTTGATTCTGCACTCCTCCACAAAGCCAGCTGGATGACCTTTGGCTAGTCACAGGTCTCTTCCGAGCTCTCACAGCCCCACCTGCCTCACAGGGTGTCTGTTGTGGGGAGAAGAGCAGAACATTTGTCAGCAGCTTTGAGACCCCTTAAATGAGTGAGGAAAGTGGGGTTGTAAAGCCAACTATTCTTCCTCTATACCAAGATATATTCCAGAGTAAGACCAAGTGTGGGACGGGCTGGAGGATGTCACCAAAATTAAAACCCAGTTATTCCCTGCAGGCGAACCTGCAGCTGTGGTCTCCTTTCGCCCGTGGTCACCTTCTTCCCTGCAGCACCAAAGCCACCCTGAAGCTGGAACAGGCCTCCTGGGCCCACATCTCTGCCCTGGGCCCTTGGATGCTCATGTGAAGAAATCAGGCGCTGCGCAAAGGCTTTACACTATGGGCCTGGCTAGCACCCACTGCAAAAATGTGTGGCACTAACGTGGGTGTTTCTCCTTTTCTCTCCTGTCTGCAGATTTCATTCACCAAAGTGTTCTTGGAAGCTTTGCCTGACTGTGAGGATCATATGGATTTAAATAAAAATGATGGCGGCGGGGGAAACTCTTCCGCTGTGATCTGGCACTAGAGTGCATTAATCTTTAACAATGCTCTATTGACTTTTTCAAGAACTGTGAACCATTTGGGGAGGCTGAATACCTGAAAAGCAGGCCATCAATACTGGAATAAATTACTTTAAAGCGCAGGCATAAATACGAATACGCAAATAAGAACGCCAAGGTCATCCTTTATTACTCTAAATGGCTACTAGGGGGAGATATTTTTGCATCTTTAATATCCAGTTGATGACTGTGTGGTGTGAGCACAAAAATAAATTCCATACTTGCAGGTCACGTGTGCTACTGCTCTGGGGCTGTGATCACACTTAAGCTTTTAATCCAGCTTCAGTCCACTTTCAGAGCGAGAGAGAGAAGACATCGGCAAAGTGACAGGCTGTTTTCTTTCAGTGTTAAATAACTCAGAAAATTCACCTTTTGGATAGATAACGTGGAAATAAAATGACTGGTCACTTTGCCGATGTGTTCCCTCACTCTGAAGGTGGACTGAAGCTGGATTAAACCTTAGGTGGGGCCACAGCCTGGGAAATCCTTGACCACAGTATTGGCCAAGCACAGACCCCAACTGGCAGCCCTGCGTCGTTTAATGCAAGATGTCGAAGCTCGCAAGACCTGCTGTTTGCTTCTCAGCCACTGGTTTCACAACGTGAGAGCTCCCTGGTCTCCTGACTTCAGACTTAATCAAGTTGCCTTGAACTATTCCATCTCCTTTTACAGCCTGATCCTTATCGTGTTTACGCTGAAATGATTTCTAACAAGTTTGATCATGTTTTCTCCTGGAGGGGGCACAGCAAAGGACACAAGTCGCAAAGGCCAGCCAGGCTGGACTCCAAAGAACAGGCCCTAAAGATGCATATTTTTCAATATTGTATGTTTCTCCCCTCTGCATGTTTTCACCTACAGTCCCCATCAGTGTTCCCGGATTGTCAACGTGGTGCCCGTGGGCGCATCAGAACTCTGGATGTTCTCTGCTCCTCAACTCTTTCTCCCCGCAAATGGCTGGTGTCCAGAGAACACCCTGGCGTGTTCCCCCAAATCAGCTCCAACTTGAAAAATGTGCTGTGCTGAATTTGCAGGTTGCTAAAAGTGGAAGACAGACTTTAATTTAATAGGGAAAATACATTTAGGGATAGTAATAATAATTTGTTTGCCCACTTCCACCTTTCCTTCCTTCCTGAAACCCTTGGTTGAAGAGTGAAATAAAAACTTAAATGATAAATAAAATTTTAAACGATAAATAAACATGCAAAGGGAGGGGCAGTGTTATAAGCAAGGAAGCACAGTGCCTTGGGTCAAGGGAAGGCATCTTTTTAAAAATTCTGTTTAATAACTTTATGGAGCACTCTGAGGAAACTGGAGATCATTCTGAAAAAATTAAGAAAGCTTTACTGAACATTTAAGACGCTTGGTTCTCTGCTGCCACTAAATACTGCCGCTCTCTTCCAAGTGACTTATTGCATTATGGAAATGGGATGCAAAAGGGAAAGAGGAAAAGGTGTTTTGTTTTTCTCACACTCAGAAGGTAGTTTGATTAGGTACAGGAAATTAAAATAAGGCCACCATTACAATCTGACTTTGCTTCCAACAATTTCTTCAATTGGAGAAAAAGAAAATGAAGAGGTGGGGAGGCAGGAAGGGGAACAACCCCCCCCCCGCTCCATGCCCCTCCAGTGATATCTGTCAAAGCTCTTCCTCTATTACTTCAGCACAAATAAAGGTCATCTGGCAATATTTAACAAAGCTGTGTGTTTTTCATTCATGTGAACAAATCTTGTATTCTAGCTGGGGGGGTGGGGGGAGTTCTCCCTTTCAGAGCCTCAGGAGGGACCAGGATGAGACAAAGGCTGAGCTGGCTGCCCTTCAGAAGCTGTGAGCCAGTTTGGCCCAGTGGTTAGGGAGCCAGACTCTTATTTGGGGATACCGGGTTCGATTCTGCACTCCTAAGGGAGTGGCCTTGAGCTAGTCACAGCTCTTTCTGAACTCTCACAGCCCCAGCTACTTTAAAGGGTATCTATTGTGGGGGTAAGAACAGAAGGTTTGTCAGCCACCTTGAGTCCCCTTAAATGGGTGAGAAAAGTGGGGTAGAAAAGCCAACTCTTCTTCTTCTTCTTCTTCTTCTGGGGCAGAGTATCCAATAGGCATATAAAAGGTCTCTCTGATGCCATCAATTACTGAAGGACAGGTTAGGCTGCTTTGGGAAACACCCCCGTGAAGCCAGAGAATTAGATTAGAGGGACAGAAAGGCACTTTTACTACTTAAAAAGATTTCCTTACTATTTCTCACTTTAAAAAGAAACACAAAGCTTTCTAGAACCAGCAGTAAAGACAGGTAAAACCATCCACTGCACAACGTCTAGGTGGGAAAGACCTGCGCCTTCGGTCAGCAACTGAAAGATAGAAGTGACACTCCCCCCCCCACACACACACACATACATACATGAATATCAGAGGGGAGACAGTCCCAGAGAGTGGTGCCAACACACAGAATCTGACCGAGCAGTACGTAGTCACAGAATACTGTTCAGTAACTTGTGGTTTAGTGGTTAGGGAGCTGGACTCTTATCTGGCTATACTGAGTTTGATTCTGCCCTCCTCCACGAAGCCAACTGGGTGGCCTTGGGCTAGTCCCAGCTCTCTTCTCAGCTCTCACAGCCCTACCTACCTCACAGGGTGTTCTGTTGTGGGGAAAAGAATAGAAGGTTTGTCAGCAGCTTTGAGTCCCCCCTTAACTAGGTAGAAAAGCCAAGTCTTCTTTCCCTCATCAGGGTTTAATGAACTCAAACTATGCCCCAGTGCAAAGGGACCTGTGTGCAACGCGCAGGACCTTGAATATGGCTCAGGGGCTAATCTGGCAACCAGAGCAAGGGCTCAAGAACAGGCTGACGTGTTCACAGCTGCGTGGCCCCACCCAGCAAACCAGACACTGAATTCTGCCTGAGCTGCAGCTTCCAGAGTGGATGCAAGGTTACCCCACCACCACCACATGACTCTCCTCTAAAGGCAAGGCCCCATCACCCATGCTCTGCTCAAAAGCCTAAAGGATCCAGCACCGGACTCCAGGCCTCTCCCCCTCCCCCACCCCCAGAGCAGGTACAGAGCCTACAGAGGGAACAGGCTTTAGCCCATGACGGAGGTGAAATCATCAAAATGGCCCTTTTCAAGCCAAGGCCATGAATGGAAGTGGCAGCCTGAGCAGAGCGACCTCGGCTCTCCGTGACAGAACCGCCCCTGAGGCGAGCAGTGCAGATTTTCATGGATTTGCAGATTCAACATCCAAGGCTTTTTGGTTCTTGGGGGGGGGGGGCAGCCAGGGGGGAGAGGGATGAGTGAGAGCATAATGGGGATGGGGTCCTAGAGGACCCTGCCCACCACAAGCACCACCTGCAAGGAGCAAGGTAAGACCACCTGCAGAAACTCCAGCAAGGCAGTGAGGGGGGAAAGCAGCTGAGAAAGGCTAATGGGCAGAGAAATGACCCTGGTCTTGGAAGGAGCCCCACCCCACCCAACCCCGCCCTGGACCGCTGTCCCCGCAAAGTCCAGGCCCTGCTGACCCCCCAAGCCCCGGAAAGGCCAGACCTCCATTCATCGCCTGCCGGTGAAGGGACTCTGTGACAGGACAGAGAAGCAGGATGCTGCCACTGACCGGCCTGCCCTACGCCAGCGGCTTCTCCGCCATGAAGGCCTTCGCCCCCGGGCCACAAGGCACCTTCGGCGAGGAAGGGGCTGGGGGGGCACCGTGACTCCCCAGGTTCGGAGCCCTGTGGATGGGCAGGGCAAGGGGTGAAGGGGAGACCCCTGGGATCGGGCCTTGGGGGAGACTCTGACACTGCACGAGGCTCAGCCCTCCCTCTATGAGCTTCCCTGGAGATGCAGGTGGAGCAACACCCCCCCCAGCCCCAAATCACACAATCCAAGCAAGCCCCCCCCCCGGAAGAGACCCAGCATCCATTTGGAGGACAAAGAGGGAAGCCAAGGCGACGGTGCAGAATTAGGCAGATCTTAGTGGGGGGGGGGGAACTCCAGGTTGGTCCACCTGGGGGAGGGGAGGGGGTGCTGGGGCAAAGCGACCCTGGATATCCCCCCCCCGATGGGGGAAGAAAGGGCGGGGGCAGGAAACCGGACGGGGAAGGAGGCAGGGAGGAGGGGGGCTCCAGGGCCGGGGGGGGCGGGCGGGGAGAGGCCGAGTAGAGCCCCCCCGCGCGCCTGACTGGTGCTGGGCAAAGGCAGGAGGAAGGGGGGGCCCTTCAAGCTCCAAAGCGGGGGGGAAGGAAAGGGGGGCTGGCCCAAGAGGAGGGGGCATGGGGAGGGGTCCCACGGGGGGGCAAGGGGGGAGGGAGGGGGGATTGGGCCTAAGGGGGGGAGCTGCCCCCAAAGAGCCTGGATCGGGGGGGCAATAGACCGGGGGGGTCCCTCCACCTCTGGATCGCCCCCTCCCCTTATAACCGGCGGGTCTCGGGGTCATCTTGCCCCTCCCCCATGGGAGGGGTGGGGGAGGGGTCCGCCGGGGCATCCGAGCCCTCGCCCCCCCCCCCGCGCCGTGCTGCCCGGCTGCCCGCCTCCGCCCCCCCAGTCCGCGGGCTCACCCACCGTCGGAGCCCCCGCCCGGCCCTCATGGCGCCGCCGCCCGCCGCCGCCGTCGCCGCCGCTTCTCCTCACACACAGCCAGCCGGCTCTCTCGGCCGCTCCCCCCGCTCTGCGCAGGCGCGCCGCCGGGGTCCCGCCCCTTTTCCCCCTCGCCGCGCTCTGCGCACGCGCAAACGGGGCGCTCCCCTCGCCTGCTGCGGCCACCGCGCACGCGCAGGGGAAGGGGGCATGCCCGCCCTCCCCCCGCCCCGCCCCAGACGCCGCTATGCGCAGGCGCAGGCCGACGAGAGTGGGGGGGGTTGGAGCGGCCGGCCTTCCTTCTCTCGCCTCTCGCACCCTGACAGCGAAAGGACGGGCGCGCGAGGCGCATGCGCGGGGTGGCCGCACTTCCGGCTCCCCGTTAGGGTTTTTGTGGGGGGTCAATGGGGGGAAGGCGTGGAAAGGGAAAGGGGGAAAATCGTCTGAAGGGGGAACAGCAGAGAAAGGGAGGGAATCCCGTGACGAACAGGAGCGAGACGGAAGATGATCCTCTGCGTTGAAGTTCTCCGGCTCGTCCACGCACTGCCTGCAAGTCTCATGGAAGCCGAATGGAAGCCGGCAGTCAAAACAGAACAGAAGCTCGCCTTGTCTCTATGAGATCCCCCTCCTTTTGGCCTCGCCGGTGGCCCCTTTTCAGCCTAAAAACGCCCGACTCCTCGCTCGGCCTTGAGGCGCATGCGCACTCCTTCGCAGCAGTTTCCCCCCCCCCCCCAGATTTAACCATTCCTGCAGAGTGGTACTGTGGCCTGGATGCCACGAGACCGCCCAGGTCTCCAAAGTTTGTGCTGAGGGCATGATGGCTGTTGCTTATTTATTATTTATTAATATTTATATCCTGCCCCATATCCTAAGCTATGCCTCTGGCCCACAAGAGGCAAGAGTCTTCAGTAAAAGCAAGACAGCCGTCGCCTGATTGCTCTACAGCCCATAGTGCATGATTAGGCAGCCTCTGGGGAAGAGCATCCGCACCTGGGGGAGGCTGCTACGGCCTCCAGGCGCCCCCTGCCTGCCCAGAAGTTCCCCAATCATGTGCAAGGTGTGGAGCGCAGCGGATGGGAAGAGAAGTGCGAAACTGCCCCAGGATTTGAAGAATCCCACACCAAATGGCCCTCGTTCAACAGACACTTCTGTTTCCCCTGTGCCTTATTCACTAGTGGAAAATGCCAAATCCCTCTGTACTGGCTCAGCCTGCCTTGTTCTGCTTTGAGACATCTGTGGAAGCAACTCAGAAAACAAACAAGCAACCGTATCTGAAACTCTTTTATTCATGTTTTCTGGACACAAGTAATTTTGTCATTATCAACCTGCCTCCCTTTCAAAATTAAAAAGCTAGCAATATTTCTTCCTAGCGGTTCTGCTCTGTTCCCCCATCTGATCACCACAGGTAGTTTAGGCCTCTTTCACTCCTCAAAAAGTGTTCAAGATGGATCTTTTAAGGTCACCATGTGTATAATAAAGACCCCAAACAAACATTTCCTACGTTCTGAAGTGATCTTTTAGACCCTTAATAGTTTTGTCTTCTCCTCAGCGGGATTTTTAAGAAGCAACAACTGGACAAACCTCAGATACGCCCAACCAAAGGCCTGTTTGCACTTGGCCTTTTTCTGGAGTATATCTCAGGATAAGGGTCTGCGGTCTCCATGCCAATACAGGCCTTGCTTGGGTCTACTGTAGCCTGCGCTAGCATGTGGACAGCAGGCTCCTATTCTGCGATATATTCCAGAATAAGGCCAAGTGTGAACAGGCCCCAAGAGAAGGATGGGAAGGAACAAAGCAAACAGCAAAGGTGTTTCCAAGGACAGAGCAGCAAAATCTGCCCCGGTGAAAGGAACAAAGAGCTCATTGCCTGAAAGCCACCTACCAAAGCTGTCCCCAGTCTGCCGCAAACTTGCTGTTCCTTTCTGGGCTTCCATCTATCCAGGAAAAAAGGGAGAGCCCAAAAGGAAAAGCCTGTTAGGACTCAGGCAGGGGGAAAGCTGCCCTCTTCCCCTCTCTAGAAAGCTCACATTCCCCATGAGGCACAAGACATCTCTTTCTACCGGCCTTCTGTCCATTTCCCCTTAAAATATATCTCTGCAGAGTGTTCTATAAATGTTGCAGTCCCTCGGGGCGGCTCCCGGCCTGACCCAGAGCTGAAGCGAAGTCCTTTGACGGGGGAGAGCTCCCGGGGCACAGCGCCTAGCGAGGCCTTCTGTGTGTCTGCCAAGCCGAGGTGACAGGCAGCAAGCTCACTTCTTCAACTGCACAGACAGCTTCAGGCGGACGTCACACAGGAAAGCGTTCATCAAGTTAGTGCTGGCCTCCAGGGCGATCTGGTTTATCCTATGGCCCTGATGGCCAATGAGCATTTTCTGTGTGGAGAAAAACAAAGGCCTTCATTGCTTTCTAGAGCCTCCTATGGCACCCAGGCCTTTAGACCAGGGCCTTTTCACACTTTGGCCTCTAGTGAACAATGAGTGAACTTCTGGTGAAGAGCGTCTGCGCTTGGAGGAGGCTGCGGCAGATGTGCTCCGCACCTTAACCAACAACGACCAGAAAGTTACCTGGAGTGTCCAGTGGCCCAACCATCTGCACCTCTCCCGCTGGTCTGGGGTCATCTGAGGTGGCATGCAAGCACTCTGGCACCTTGAATGACCACAGAGATGACTGTGCACGAGCAGAGTGTCAGAGCCGTCATGGCAGTGGCACTGACGCACGCAAAGCCGTGAAGGGGGCCACAACCAAAATGGCGGTGCCCTGAAGAGGACTGGCCGAATCAGGTATGTACTCAATTGGGGGGGGGGAGGGGGGAGATGGAAACAGCCAAAGTCAACCAGTGCTCCAAGTGTGAGCACCAGTCAATGTTTTACCACTCCTGGATGAAATGTGATTTTAGGGGCCATGATGCTGTTTTTCAAATATGCCCAAGGGCAGAGGAAGAATGTAACGCGCACTGCCTGATGCTCTCTGGACGGGATGCGGTGAGATTCAGCATGCAGGCCAGAGCAGCCTCAAAGGAGGACAGCGGAGCCTAGAGATTACCTCCACGGTCCCCACCCAGCCACTCACCACATGGGACTCCTTGTTCACCAGCAGCTTCTGCAGGATGACCAGCTCACCACCGGGACCCTCCTCCCAGGCCTCCGTCCTCTGAAAAGGAAGCAGGAAGCTAATGGTCTGCAGCGAGCGATGGGCCACTCAGAGGCAGGGGGGGAAGAGTGCGGCCTTTCCCTGCCCAGCAGACCTACCTGGGTCACCGTGTAGGGCACTTCCTCAGGGAGGTGCTCAAGAAGTTTCTCCCTGATGATGTTGTCACATATTTCCTGGGGGGTCTGAGTGGTCAGGACCTCACTGTGGAACTCCCAGGGTCCCGGCTTGGCTTGCTTCATTAGATAGGCCTATTTGTGAGGACACATCAGCAGCAGCAGGAAGAAGAGTTGGCTTTTCTGCCCCACTTTTCTCACCCACTGAGGAGTGCGGAATCAAACGAGAGTCAAAGACCATCGTCCGGGGCAGCTTGCAGGTAATGAGAAGGATGGGAAAAGGGGCGCTCCTGGCGGCCAGGAGAGAAGGGCAGGACCTTGGCCTATCCCCAAAACCTTGAACGACTGGAGCCACAAGGCTCCAAGACTGGGACCCACCTTCAGCGTGTCCACTTCCTCTCCGTTAACGGCAGCCAGCATGAAGACCTCTTGGAAATTTGGCCAGCCTTTCCTGACTACTGCATTCTCTTCTCTGGGACTACCCTGGGAGCCGAGTGTATCTGTGGTGCCACCAGTACCTGCTTCCCTGAGGTTTGTGGGGGTGTTCTTGGAACTCAGAGAGAGATGAGTGTCCTCAGGGAGCCGCCTTTTGGAAGGCAGAGGCTTGGAGGCCGACGCAGCCCTCAGCCTCCTCCCGTTCACCACGCCCTCGGTCAGTTCCACCACCAAGTCCAAGAGCACGGTTTTTGTCTTCACCATATCAACCTGCATCAGAACAGCGGGAGCGCATTCAGTTAGTTTTTATAGCCCACTCTTCTCACCCATTTAAGGGGACTCAAAGCAGCTGACAAACCTTCTGTTCTTCTCCCCACAACACAACACCCTGTGAGGTTTTTATACTCCGCTTTTCTCACCCATTGCATCCTTGCTGCAGAATTTGAGACCGTGGGCCTATTCGCACTTGGGCCTCTGGAGTGCAGTTAGAACAGCTCTGGGGCAGCGTATCTGTACCAGAGTTGTACCAGAGCTGTGAGGCCTAAGTGCGAATAGGCCCAGTTTCTTAAGGTTCTTTTCCAGTCACTTCCATCAGACACTCATGTCGTAAAACGCTGAATGGAACCTAAGATCACTCAGGCTACCTTCTCCTTTCGCCTTTTCAAAAGGAACGAGGGGCAGGAGACGCCCTAAGAAAACTCACCTTGTTCAAAACCAGCACACTGGGGATCTGTGGGAAACTGTTCAGGCAGTACAGAACCTGCGGATGGAGTTGGGCTCGTGTGTAGCGGTCCGAGACGTCCACCAGGACCACCACTGGACAAGGAAAGGGGTCACAGATGTTAGATTGGGGGAGGGGGGGAATCTTTACTCCTCCTTTCCCAGCAGTGTAGTAAGAGAGGTAGTATTAAGAACATAAGAGGAGCCCTGGTGGGCCAGGCCAAAACCCATCTAGTCTTAAACAGAAGACAAAGAGAAAACTTTAACTTGCTCTCAGACTCCCACTAGATGCCTCCTTCCTTCCAACTTGGGAGTTATTGGTAGACTTCTACCAATTCTAGATAAAAACATCATGAAAGAAGAAGAAGAGTTGGCTTTTCTACCCCGCTTTTCTCACGCATTTAAGAGGACTCAAATCGACCCTCCAATTGCTTCTGAGCATCTCAAGTGGAAGCTACAGACAAAACCTCCACTGCTCTGGACTTTCCTCCTCCCTCTAGTTTTCTCTCTTTTGGGGGGCTCTGTCTGAACTCTTGTCCTCTGCTGGATCAATACTATAGCAATACGAAAGGATATCAATAGGAGAAAAGAGCTCCTCACCTAAGCCTGCATGCTGCATGCTCTTATAAGGATCAGACAGCATGGCTTTCTCCAAGTTATGCCTGGAAGAGAAGAGACAGTTGGATATCTGACCTCAGTGCTCTTCAAGACCTCCCCAGCCATTTTCTCCCTTCTACCAACTGCCACCTCGCCTACCTTTTGGCTTTGCTCTGAGTAGTGAGGCCTGGGGTGTCCAGGATAACCTAGGAGAGGAAAGAGTCACTGATGTATTAAAAAAGCCAAACAGGCCAGGGCCCTAGTCACGCTTCAGCCCATAGCGCACGATTAGGGAACTTCCGGAGATGAGCGTCGGCACTTGGAGGAGGCTGCTACAGTCTCCAAGCGCCCTCTGCCTTCCCAGAAGTTTTCTGATTGCGTGTTTCACACCTTTACTAACCCTGTTCCCTCCCGCACCATTTTCTTTTTGTACCTTGTCTCTTTAGATTGTCAGCCTGAGGGAAGGGACCTGCCTACGATTAATATAATATTGTAACCCGCCCTGAGACCTCTGGGCATAGGGCAGGATAGACATGCAGATAAATTAATAAATTACCCAGTTGCTTACCTGATATGTCCTGCAGCGAGGATCCGCAACTTTCCTGGTGCTCCAGGGTTGTCTGAGGTGCTGCGCAAGTGCGCTGGTACCTCAGATGGCCATAGGTATGACTGTGCGTGAACAAACCTTCAGCACTGTCATGGCGACAGTGCTGACATATGCACAGTCACTGCAGCCAAGACTGCAGCACCCGGAAGAGGAACGGCTCCACAGTTGAATTGACGTAAGTATTCGATCACCAGGGGGATGGCTTAAGTTGACTAGCTCCTTCCTTACCTACTTCCCAAAGTGTGCCTGGATGCCGATATGGAAAGGAAGTACTCTGGTTAATGGCCCAAAATACTCACCAACTGCGTGTCTTCCTTTGTGATGACCCCCCGGGCGTTGCGTCGTGTCGTGTGCACCTTCCTGGAGACGGGCAAAACCTGCCAAGGAACCAGCCAGCAGCTTAGCTTTTGAGGATATGGAAGGGGATGGAACTGATTCCCCCAGCCCTGAATCTGCACCCTTACCTTCCGTCCCAAAAGCTGATTTACAAGGGTTGACTTCCCAGCATTTGGAGCACCGATAACAGCGATTCTCAAGATTTTGGGATTCTCAGGTTGATCAGGCAAGTGCTCCAGTAGATGATTATGCTCTTCTGCGGAAATAAAGGACAAGAACTTAAGAACCTCAGAGGAGCCCTGCTGGATCAGGCCACAGCCCATCTAGTGGAGCATCCCGTCCCACACAGTGGCCCACCAACTGCCCATGGGCATCTAAAGCAGAGACAAGGACAAACCTTCTCCTGCTCTCGAATCCCAACAAATGGCCATAGGGATCTCCTACTTGTCCCCACGGCCTGTCATCCATAAACTTGTCTAACACTTCCTTAAAGCCATCTAGGCTGGTAGCTGTTAACACCTCTTCTGGCAGCCAGTTCCATGGACCTATGACCTTCTGGGTGGAGAAATCCTTCCCCTTGTTTCATCTGACAAATTTTCTGATTCTATAGACTTCAGTCAGGTCCCCCTTAAACACTGTCTTTCCAGGCTGAAGAGGCCCAGACATCGCAGTCTGAGTTTGTAAGGGATTTTGTTCTAGCAACTTAATCATTTTGGTTGCCTTTTTCTGCACCTTTTCCAGTTCCACAATACCCTTTTTGAGGCATGGAGTACACAATATTCCAAATGTGGCCTCACCACAGATTTATAAAGAGGAAAAACGACACTTGCTGACTTCTTTTCTATTCCCTTCCTAATTATTCCCTGCATTGAATTTGCTTTTTTTTTGCCAATAAAAATCCATTATTATTCCCAGAATCTGGAAAAGTCCTCTTTTTGAATGCCCAGTGGGTGGTTTTGCTAAGAAGGGGTTGGGGCCCTGTTCTGTTGTGGGGAGAAGAACAGAAGGTTTGTCAGCCACTTTGAGCCTGCTTAAATGGGTGAGAAGGTGGGATAGAAAAGCCAACTCTTCCTCTTTCTCCTCCATGAAGCCAGCGGGGTGGCCTTGGGCTAGTCACAGCTCTCTTCTGAGCTCTCACAGGGTGTCTCTTGTGGGGAGAAGAACAGGAGGTTTGTTAGCCACTCTGAGTCCCCTCAAATGGGTGGGAAAAGCGGGACAGAAAAACCAGGTATTCTTCTTCTTCTTTTGGCTGTGAATGGAAATCAAAAGCTAAAGGAGGCTTCACCCTGGTAGAGCAGCTTCACTCCAGGACAGCAGGAGGCTCACCTTGGAAGGCATTCACAGGCGGTGGGTGCTGCCCAATCAAGTCTTGGCTTTCCTTTTTCGAAATACCCAGAATGTAATCCAGGGCCGATTCATTACCGTACAAACGTGCAGGGGAAATCCGGGGCTGTTGGCTCTTCGTTAAACAGTCGCCAATGCCTGTCAGAGGGAGAGAAAAGCAGCGTTTTTGAACTCGTAAAGGACTCTGAAGGAGAAAAGTCCTCATGCTCCCTTTCAGTGTCAGTCAGCACTGCTGTAACGCTGCCCTGCTTCTCCCAAACCATCTGGTCACGGGACTGCAACGCCACCATGTCTCATTGAGTTCCGCAGGATGTTTTGCTACGGTTCGGATGCCAGACTACAACTCCCATGAGACTTAGCTGCAAATGCTATAGAGCACGGCGGCTGAGGCCCATGGGAGCTGTAGTCCACCCACCTAGAAGCTGCCTTATGCGAGCCCCACAGCCTCCTCCCCCGGCCAGCCCCCGAAGCCTCTACCTGAGCGCGGGAAGCGCGGCCTCCACCCGGCCCGGAGCCCCGCCAGGCCCAGGGCCCAGGGCCCCCGCCAGACCAGGCTCCTCGCCATGGTAACAGCAGCCTCCTCGCCCGGTGTCAAGCCCCGCCGCGAAACCTAAGCGCCGCCATCTTGCTTCCGCGCCGCGAAAGGCATTGTGGGGAACGGCAACCGCGCACGCCATTGGCTGAAGAGGCCACCATAGAGAGCAAGCAAGCGATGGCCAGAGTGGCCTTTGCTTTTCCCTTCCGCGAGAGGAGGGGAAAGGGACCGGGTGGTGGCAGAGTGTTTCCGAGCATGTGCAGAATGCCCTGCCGTTTCCTTTAACAGCCAAGTCTAAAGTAGCCCGAAAGATCCAGGGCTTGTGAATATGTGCTTTGTGTTTCGTGTGTGTGTGGGGGGGAAGTCCTGCTTATTTTGTTTCTAATGAACCCAAGGAGATTGAGCTTCTGAGCATGGGCAGAGTGTTTTTTTTTTGGCAGGAAAAAAACCCTGGTAATGTTGCTGTTGACTTTCTGCCTCTGAGCATATGCAGAGTACTATTTTTTTCCCACACCCATGCAGCACAGACCTCCCAAGGGAAGACAAGTTTTAGTGAAGCTAAAAAGATTCTTCCTTTCCCCCTAGAAACTCACGAGTTCCAGTTCTGACTTCCCTGGTGCCCTGTGAGGCACACAAGGCTGAGAGGCTGTGGTCACACCTAAGGTTTAATCCGGCTTCAGTCCATGTTCAGGGCAAGAGAACACATCAGCAAAGTGACCAGTCATTTCCTTTCCACGTTATCATAGAATCATAGAATGGTATCTCAAAGGTGAATATTCTGAGCTATTTAATACTGAAAGAAAACAGCTCATCACTTTGCTGATGCATTCTCTCATTCTGAAAGTGGACTGAAGCTGGATTAAACCTTGTGTGACCACAACCAGAGACAGGCCCTGCTGTTCCTAAACCTGGCACAGGAGTTCATTCCCAGACAATAGACACAGAAGTGGTTTCTGGTGTCTGATCCCAGTAAAACTCGGTTAGAGAAATTGGGAGCTCTTTATTCATACTGTGAATGCGTGCTGAAGGTCTAAAATGCCACACTTGAATGGAGAACGGACCTGCTCTAGTTTGTTAATGCCTTTTTTGAATTGGGGTGCCCAGAACTGGACACAGGGCTCTATATGAGTTCTGACCAAGATAAAGAAGAACCATGACTTCTCGTGATGTAAACTCAGTACTCCTCTTGATGCATCCTAGGATGGTGTTTGCCTTCTTTGCGGCTGCATCACATTGCTGACTCATGTCCATCCTGCGATCAACCAGGACACCCAAGATCCTCTTCACTTGTGCTTTAATCCCCCTTTGCTGTTAATGCATCCCAGTGGGGTGAGATATGCAGAGAGATCGGGCTGATGTAGGCACAACTATGGGGACAAGTGGCTGCAACCTTCTCCACCCCAGCACCTGCACCATGCAAGTTACAAGCTAGCTGTTTTTCGAACAGTCAGTACTAGAGCCAGTGGCCGCTTTGTACCTGTTTTGCCAACCAAGTTTGGCACCTGCTGGGAACTGGCACACACTGAATGGGGGCAGCACTGCACCCAGGAGCGGGTACAACATCTGGGCATCCAACCTAGAAAAGAGGTGGAAAGCCAAATGGTTTCCTTCAGGCCACTTTTGATCTTCTTGATCTTCTGCCTGCTGTGAAGTCCTGCTGGGTGCCCGGCTTTACCACCCTCTCCACCCACCCCGGCTCCCACCACATGACTGTGGGAATGAAAGAGAAACAAAGGAGGAACAGAATGTTGTTTATTCATTCATTCATTCATTTAATTTTCTTTTTCTTCAGGAGGCTTGAAAAATGGAGTCACTGTTGTTGTCTCGACTATGAGTTGATGCTGGCTGGGATGGCAGAAGAACCCTTACCATTACTAAACTCAGTAATGGTAACGGTTTTGCTGACACTCCAAAAGAGCTTCCTTTGATGTAGGACTGCTGAAGAGAGAGAGCTCCCTGATGTCCCCTGTGCATAGTCTGTCTCCACCCTCCATTCTACCCTCTAGTTTGGTCTAGTGGTTAAGGAGCTGGACTCTTATCTGGGAATAGTGGGTTCGATTCTGCCCTCCCCCATGAAGCCAGCTGGGTGACCTTGGGCTAGTCATAGCTCTGTTTCTGAGCTCTCACAGCCCCACCTACCTCACAGGGTGTCTGTTGGGAGAAGAACAGTAGGTTTGTCAGCCACTTTGAGTTCCCTTAAATGAGTGAGAAAAGCAGGGTAGAAAGCCAACTCTTCTCCTCTACCCCAGTGTGAGCTAGGGATCAGTGAGGTCTTGCCACCAGGTTTGGCTGGAGAGGGGGACAACATCCCATGGAAGAAGCCCGTTTTTGCCTGAAGAAGATCCCCTAATTCAGCCTCTGCTCTCAGACCAGGAAACGCCCCAAGTAAGCTCTGGTGATCCCTGGATTCTGTGAAGAACGTGAAGGTCCCTCGTGGCCGGAAGGTAGTGGAAATTCAAGGTAGTACATCATCTATACTGTAGTGACTCATGCTGACTTACAGTATATGATGATATCCAACCCGGAACCTGTGCAAGGTCTTCTTCTTCTTCTTTTCCCCTTCCCTGCAGCAATCTAAAGCCCTGGAAGGAGGAGGAAACAGGAGTTAGAAAAAGACACTGTACCCTTCCCGCCCACTGCTTTACATTTCTGTTTGTCAGGTCGTGGCAAACTGGTTTTGCTCACCTTTAAAGTCCAGCTTCCACAAAGCCAGCTAATGTCTCCCAAGGATCCCCAGAAACAACTCAGAGGTTGCGTTCACACCTAAGTTTTAATCCAGTTCCAGCCCACTTTCAGCGTGAGAGACCGCACCAGCAAAATGACCAGGCATTTTCTTTCCTCTTTGCTTATCTCAAAGGTGGTTTTTTTCTGAGTTAGAAAATGCCAAAACAAAACAGGTTGAACTCTGTTGATGAGTTTCCTCACTCTAAAAGTGGACTGAAGCTGGATTAAAACTTAAGTGTGAACGCAGCTAGAGGGCTCAATGGCAGATACATGCTTAATTTTTAAGTATTTATAAGTTACACTAATAACCATTTAACAAAAATGCAGGAAGATATAAAAGCAACTGCAAAATGTCTTGCCTTAACATTACAGTGGCTTTGTGTTCCATTCAGATGACTAATAGGCCTCCTTTTTTAAAATACAGAAGGAACCAGGAGCAGAGACTTAGGCAGCATTCACATACCTAAGTTTTAATCTATTCTCTGTCCTCTAGCACAGTCAGAGAAGAAGAGTTAGTTTTTCTAGCCCACTTTTCTCACCCATTTAAGGGGACTCAAAGCAGCTGACAAACCTTCTGTTCTTCTCCCCACAACAGATACCCTGTGAGGCAGGTGGGGCTGTGAGAGCTCAGAAAAGGGACCTGTGACTGTGGAGGAGAACGGAATAAAACCCATTATTCCCAGATAAGAGTCTGGCTCCCTAACCATGAGACCAAACTGGCTCCCATCAGCAAAATTACTAGGCGTTTTCTATCCGCTTTATCTAGCCTAAGGATGAATTTTCTGAGTTATTGAACACTGAAAGGAAGCAGCTTGATGCTTTGCTGATGCATCCGCTCCCTCTAAAAGTGGACCGAAGGTGGATTGAAAATGGTGGAGAATTTTCCCCCTGCAGAAAAACTTTCCCAAGTTTTAACAAAATTCCCCCCCCCCCACTTCTCACCTGCTCCGTGGGGTCTCCGCCTTAGACCCGGGCTGGAAGTTGGTGCCAGGCAGGAAGACCAAAGGAGAACCAGCCTGACCTTTCCCTGCCTGCTGCTGCTTACGGTGCGGAGCTCACCAAAGGTTCTTGGAGAAGATGCAGCGAGGGACTCTGCTGGGAGGGGCCCTTTATACATCCCGAAGCTCATTTGCATGTTATCAGTTTGGCCACCTGATTTCTTTTTCTCTGTTTCTTTTTTTAAAAGTTGTTGTTTTTGACCCTCCCAGGCCTGAATCTGCCCCCAACCCCCCCAATCCACTCTCCCCCTTGTAGCTGAAGGAACTTCCAGAAAATTAAAGAGCTCTGAGGGCATGAAAAGGGTCCGAGGGGCTTCTTCTGCCACCTGTGAGCAGGCAGGAATGGCGCCTGGGGATGCCCAAAGGGCCTCTCTGATTCTTTTCTTGACCCTGAGCAAACTGCAGAGCCTTGAAGGGGATCCTGTTACCCCTGGGCATGGAAGAAGAAGAGTTGGCTTTTATACCTAGCTGTTCTCACCCATTTAAGGGGACTCAAAGCAGCTGACAAAGCTTCTGCTCTTCTCCCAGGTGGGGCCGTGAGAGCTCAGAAGAGAGCTGTGACTTGCCCAGGGTCACCCAGCTGATTTCGTGGAGGAGTGTAGAAACAAACCCAGCTCCCTAACCGCTAGACCAAACTGGCTCACTCACCCTCCCAAACGTCCGAGGGCGTGAAGGGTAAGGAAGGCCCATCTTGTGTTGAGTAAAGGCAACCATACTGGAAAGCAATGATGCCAAGGCAGCATCCTCACCTGCTGCCCAATAGTCTTGCCCAAATAGTGAGGGCTGTTCATGCGGGGTTAATGCCGGCTTGTTTTAAAACAAAACCCATGCCCATTTAAAAGAGGTCTCCCATATCGACCTGCCCGTACCTCAAGATCTGGAGGGGAGGCCCTCCTGGTTGTCCCACCACCCTCAGCAGCACTGGGGAGAGGGCCCTCTCAGTGGTGGCCCCCAGACTATGGAACAGTCTCCCCCTTGAGGTGCGTCAGTCACCTTCACTGTACTCGCTTAGGAAGGTCCTGGCCTTCGGTTAGATGGGGATACACTTTTCCCTTCCCACTTGCAGAGGCTCTTGCTTTAGTATATACTGTAATTGTTTTAATAATGTTTGATTTTAAGTGCTGTTACCTGCCCAGGGACCCCCGGGTAAAAATGTAAATGAACGAATGAATAAAGTTTGAGAAGCCCTCTGGATGTTGCTGAGCTTTTCAGGTGAGTCTGGCTAATGGCAAAGGATGATGGGAGATGCAGTTCAGCCACACCTGGAGGTGAATGGATGGGCTTCCTGCACCACTATGCAGAAGAGATTTGGGGCGGGGGGGGGGGGCTTCTTGTCCAAACACCTTCATGGAGGCACCTGTTCACTTCCTCCGTCCCTCCCCCAAACAGGATTTTGCCCTGCAAAAGAGCAAAACTATGAGGGTTTGGCCCTGGTCTTTTGACGCCACCCCCTCCCATGGGCCAGCGAAGAGTCGGACGGTTTTTCTCAGAAATGCCTGCCTGCAGAAGCTGATAACGGCCCGACTGGCGTGCTCTTCCCTTCCCTGCCTTTCTGCCTCGCTATCAGGCGCCCAGCCCAGCCCAGGCAGTCAGAACTGGGCCTGGAAACACCTGGGTTGGGTCTCTGCTCCTCGGCCTGGCCCTCCTGGCTGCACTGGGTCATCCCAGAAGGACTTAGAGCTCCCGTGAGAACTGTTAGGTGCACCCCAAACAGAACACGCACATCACGTCCAGTGTCTCAGTTCGGTCTAGTGGTTTGGGAGCCTATTCCATCGTCCTCCATAAAGCCAGCTGGGTGGCCTTGGGCTAGTCACAGCTCTCTTCTGAGCTCTCACAGCCCCACCCACTGTGCAACAGGGTGCTCTGTTGTGGAGAGAAGAACAGGCACTTTGCCAGGAGCTTTGAGTCTCTTTAAATGAGTGGGAAAAGCAGGGTACAAAAGCCAACTCTTCTTCTCAGCCAGACCTGAAGTCCGTCTTGGTGGCTTCTGTTTCCAGCTTTGCTGGTCCTTTTCCAGTGGCCATATTTTTATTTCCAGCTGGGCCACTTTGACATCCATCGCCCCAACCAACGGGGCAGAAAAGCATTGGCCATCTTCTTGCATCACGTCCCTTTTTGAGCTCAACCGCCGGGCTCAGCAGCACACAAGGACTCACGTTGCTCTAGGAAAGCAGCCTAGGAAAGGGTCCCTGCAGATAAGAACAGCTGAAGATTTTGGTCCAAGCATGGCCCAAGGGGACCCCACCCCAGCCTATCTGCAAGACCAAACGTCCTCCAGCAAGGAGGTGCCTTGTCCCTCCCAGACCTGCACGCCCGTATTAGCAGGGTGGGTTGGATCTGCTGAGGCAAGCAGCTGCCCAGGCAAAAGAACCCCAATAGGCCACGATGCTACACTGTCCCCCCAGTCTGCCAGGTTCTCACCCCCCCCCAAAAAAGAGCAGAATGGGAGACCTGCAGGGACTGAGGCAACAGGGGTCGCGGTGCGCAATCAGGAGACGGGACTCCGCACGCTCTTCCAAGGACTGTTGCGAGCCTTTGTTATGCTGCACAATCACCCTTTTTTTAAGGAAGGAAAAGGGTTTCCCCCCACGGAGATGGATTTTCTGGCAGCCCTGCTGTTTCCCCAGCAAATCCCTTTCCCCTCTCCCCTGCAAATCTTCCAGAAAGACTCTCTCTGCCACTGAAGCTCTTTTACCCTGGGCTTATTCACGATAAGGAGAGTTGGCTTTTATGCACCCCTTTTCTCACGCATTTAAGGGGACTCAAAGCAGCAGACAAAGTTTCTGTTCTTCTCCAATGTGAGGTAGGTGGGGCTGTGGGAGCTCAGAGAAAAGAACTGTGACTAGCCCAAGGTCACCCAACTGGCTTTGTGGAGGAGTGTGGAATCAAACCCGGTATTGCCAGATAAGAGTCAGGCTCCCTAACCGCTAGACCATACTGGCTTGGATTTGGATTGCTTGGCCCTCCGTTCCCCTCGTTTGGTCCCTGGATCATGGTGGTCCCGGTGCCAGGCTTCATCTTCTTCCAAAAGATGGGACTTTAGGCTTGCAAAGCAGAACCCATGGAGCTCCAGCCTTCCCACATCAGACTCAAAGCCCATTGAATCCCACCTTCTGCCACTCTGATTGTCCAAGTGCACAGTCCAGGTACTGTTCCCCATTTCTCCCAGCTTCATAGAATCATAGAGTTGGAAGGGGCCTCCAGGGTCATCTAGTCCAACCCCTTGACCAATGCAGGATTCCCTGAACCATCAGGTCCAGCCTCTACTTGGAGACCTCCAGCGGAGAAGGACCCACCCACCCCTGTGGCAACCTATTCCATTGCCCAATCACCCTCACTCTCAGGAAGTTTCTCCTAATATCTAATCTGCATTGACTCCCTATTAGTTTCATCCCGTTGTTTCTAGTCCTCCCATCTTGTGCAAGTGAGAATAGGGACGATCCCTCTGCACTGTGACGGCCCTTCAGAGACTTAAAGACCACCATCATGTCTCCTCTCAGTCTTCTCTTCTGCAGGCTGAACATTCCTGGGTCCTTCAGCCTAATTCCTCCCATTCTGAATTCAGTTTTACCATTTTTCTTACCAAGACGTAGGACTTTGCATTTGTCCCTGTTAAATATCATCCCACCAAGGCTTTTAAGGCTTCTCCAGTGGGTGAAGATGGGACCCTCAGTTCTAGAGGAACCCCACCCACCCACCCATGGCCGAGCTTCTTGTTTGGGGGTCTGGCGGCAAAGACAAGGGAGGCGGGTTCAGCAAGGACACAGTTTTATTGTACATTTTTTCACACTTGGAGAAAAAGAGGTCCTGGTGGCTCCCGGAGCAGGCGGCCATGCGGGGGGGGGGGGGCTCTCCAGGGCAGGGCAAAAGATGCTGGGAGCAGCTGAGGAGGGCGAAAGGGGCTTCCTTTCCCTGGGCAACAGGAGGCGGAAGGGAAGGGAGGAAGCCTGGCCTGATAAGTGGCCAAACTAATTTGCAGCACCCTT
Organism: Aspidoscelis tigris stejnegeri; assembly: GCA_023333525.1. Taxonomy (NCBI): domain Eukaryota; kingdom Metazoa; phylum Chordata; class Lepidosauria; order Squamata; family Teiidae; genus Aspidoscelis; species Aspidoscelis tigris. The sequence continues at coordinate 12,172,991 of JALMGA010000014.1, read as the reverse complement.
GCGTTGTTCCTTCTCGGCCCCCTCCCTCCGTCCTTCTGCCCCCAAGTCCTTCTGCCCTCCTTGGGGGGAGTTGGAAAAAGTCTGAATTTGCTCCCCAAAACCCCTTCCCTCTTTCGCCTTCACAGTATGCTTTCTCTGGATCTAAAGCCAGGGTCCTCTCCAAGCACCCTCGTGTGTGTGTGTGTGTGTGTGGACACAGGACATACAAAGGAGGCAATGCGAGACCCTCCCCTCCACAAGCGCTGGGGGCTTAAAACCAAGGTCCACACGGCACAGGCAGGGAAGAGGTCCTGAGCAGGATGTGAGGGCAACCTCCAACCGCCAGACAATTCCTCCTCCTCCTCCTCGCCTTTCCTCTTATGCTATCTCTGGGCAGGAGGGAGGGACTGAGCAGAAATCAAGTGGGGTGGGTGCGCTTCAGGCCTTGGCACAGAGTCGCAGGAAGAAATGGACGTTTCACAACCACAGCGACGAGAGGAGAGAAAAACCACGGCCCTCTAACTCCACTGGGCTTCAGGCACGGGGCCTCTTCTGTGTTGGCCTGCCCCGACCAAAACGGCCGCCCTTGGGGAGCCTGAGTTTGCAGGAACCCTCAAGGAGGCAGGGAAGAAAGAACCGCTCGGCAATCCCCCGGATGGGGGGAACCCTGTCTCTTCCTCCTCCTTCCAGGGCCTCAGAGGTACACAGAAGGGAGCGGCCCCAGCATGCAGCAGGCGTCCGGCCAGGGATGGAGCCGGAGACCTGGGCGGGAAAGGGCCAAGCGGCCTTCCGCCCTCAGCGGCAGAGGGAGACAGAGGGCGCGCAGAGGTTTCTGCCAGCGTGGCTTCCTGGGCGAGGACACTGCGGGACAGGCGAAATGTACTGTATCAAAAAAGGAGGCACAGTTTGCATTCGCGTTGGCAAGCAGGGCATGTCTTGGCAGCCAAGGGCGGGACAAAGACACCACTGACCCTGCCCAGCCCTGGCAGAATCAGCTGTCCCTTGGCACACAAAGTCTGCTGGACGGGGCCTTAGGAGCGATAGGGGAGTGGCCCCGCTTGCCTGGCACCCACTCTGCCACCTTTTCCTCACGCCAAAGCCTGGGAGCCTCAGAGCGCTGGTGGCTTGATATGGCCGAGACCAAAGCCACTGGTGCCACACGTGACCCCCAAACCCCATCCAAGGTGTGCAGCCGCCCCCCCCCCGGGGTCCACCCCCGTCCCCAGCAGTGGTCAGTCAAGGCACAAACTTTGCAAGAACACAGGTGAGATGGGGTGGTGGTGGTCAGTTAGCAGGACGCAGAGCAGGAGTTACGAAACCTCTCTGGAAACACAAAGACCGGGGGGTGGGGTGGGCATGCGCCATTCCGGTCCTCTGGAGGTATAAGGCACCCGAGATTATCCCCCCCCCTGCAGCCCCACTCATGAAGGGCATGTCCCCAGTGTTCAAGGCCATTGGTGGAGAGTGCATAAACTGGGGGGGAGGGGAGGAGGGGAGGGGGTGCTCTTCGTCAGCCGGCCTCCCATCAGGCCTGGGCTCCGGTCGCTTTCTGGATGAGGGGGATCTGCGGGTGGGAGAGAGAGAGGCCACAGAGAGAGGCGTCAGGCGTGGCATCAGGCCCCAACTCCTCCCCGCCCCCGTGAGCCCAGCTGGAGGCCGCGGCCCCCACGCCCACCCACCCCTGCCCGCCTGGCCCACCTTGGACAGATCCACGCCAGTGAGCGCATGGACGGAGGCAGGGATCTCGGCGAGGAACCGGTTGACGTCCGTGGTTAGGCGGCTGTTCTCGCCGCTGAGGATCACAATTTCATCCACCTTGGACAGAGGGGCGGACACTTTGGCAGCGATCTGGAGAGACAAAAGGTGGTCCTCCTCAGCGCCTGCTGCAGGGCCCAAGGACAGATGGCGGCCCTAGGGTCCCAGAGAACCCCCCACGGCCCTCCCCTGGGGCCCCGCTGCGGGCACACACCTCTGGCAGCGCGTCCAGCACCAGCGCCACCTTGGCGGCCTCTCCGTAGTGCTGGTAGGCCTCTGCCTTCAGCTTCATCTTTGCGGCCTCCGCTTTGCCAATGGCCTCGATGACCGACGCCTCCGCTTCCCCGATCTTCCGGATCCTCTCCCCTTCGGCCTGGGCGATCAGCACCTGCTTCACTCTAGAAGGAGGGAAAGCGGGCCATGGGCTGGAGCTCTGGGTGGGGTGTGCCAAGCAGGCATAGCAGCAACGGGACCTGAAGGCCTGCAGGGCAAACCCTTCCCCACAAGGCCTTTTCTCCCCCAAATCCAGGGCTCAACCTCATCGTCCCGCACGGTCTGAGTGCGGGGAATGCCCAGGGGTTCTTAACGCACCACCCAGCTAAAGCAAGAGCACCCCCAGGCCTCCTCAGACCCTCCAGACAGCCCCTTGTGCTTCAGGGGAAAGGCAGGGGGGCCCTCCCCTCCCCTCCCCCTCGCTCACTTCTCCCCCTCGGCGATCTCCTGCATGCGGTGCGCCTCGGCCTCAGCCGGCAGCTTGACCGTGGCGATCAGCTCCTTGTCCGTGCGGATGATCTCCTGCTCCTCCACGTCGATCTGCTTGCGCCGCTGCACCACCTCGATCTCGATCTCCTCCTGACGGATCTTCTGCTGCTCCCTGGCCCCCTGCAGCTCGTAGGCCAGCTGCGCCTCGGCCGTCTGTGGGGGGAGAGGCGGCGGGCGTGCAGGATGACGGAGGTCTGGGGTCGGAGGACGGCGGAGCTGCAAACACCCTCCCCATCCACAGCTCCACCCAAGGACTCCCTTGCCCCTGTTAATGCGCATTCCTTTTGTCCCTAGGCAACGGCTCCTGCCCACCTGGCACCTGGGACGTTAAAGGGCGTGATGGAGAAGTGAACACCCCTAGTTCTGGGGCTGCGTCCCACAATCCTTTCCAGCACGCACCTTGATGTTGATCTCTTGGCTGAAGGCCGCTTTCTGCATCTCAAAGGCGCGCTTGGAATCAGCCACCTTGGTGTCGGCCATGAATTTCACATCCAGCATCTCTTTCTTACATTCGGCTTCCTGTGGAGGCAGGAAACCAGAAGACGCTGTTCAGCCAGCCAGCCAGCCAGCCAGCCAGCCAGCCAGCGGCGAGTCTCATCAGACAGCAGGCGGGTTCGCAAAGCAGGCGCCTCCCACGGTCCCCACCGTGCGTACCCGGATGCCGGCGTCCCGCTCTGCCTCGGCCACTCCAATATCAGCGTCTCGCTGGACCACAGCGGTCTGGGTCTTGCCCAGGGAGCTCAGGTAGCTGACTTTGTCGTAGACGTCCTGCAAGGGTGGAAGGCAGGGAGATAAAGAAGGCTCAAAGACCCGGCTTGCCTCTCTGGGTTGGAAAATAAAATAAAAGAGGGTGCCCCTTCTTATATAAACCGCCACAGGGCTCTAGAGGGGCAGGTGAGTCACTTCCAGTTGGAGGAAGCCAGGATGGCACCTCGTCCATGTTCTCCTTAGGGACACGGGCCGGTTTACTCTGTTTATTCCACCTCATAATTAGAGGTGTGTCTGTAGCTATGGTTTTACGGGGCCTTTTTTATAGGCCTTATGTTATGGTTCACAGTAGGTGAAGCCACCACCATCAAGAACTCACTGAAAGCAAAACAAAGCAGCCCACATACCACCTGTGTGTTCACGCTGAGCCACCTTGAGTTGGGGCGGCACAGGAAATGGAGTTGTTTTTATGAAAACCACAAAAATGCATGACGGCTAAGCAATCATAATAAGGAAGGTAAAACAAACAACGCAAACAACAGCCCTGAAACTAAAGCAAAATGATTCCAACTCTGCTTATAGGATTTCTAGCGCGATGCTTCTTCAAATGAAGCTCGAGTGTGTTGGAATCCCCTAGAAGGAGAGCTGGCTTTTCTCACCCATCAAGGGGGCTCAAAGCAGCTGACAAACTTTCTGTTCTTCTCCCATGTGAGGTAGGTAGGGCTGTGAGAACTGAGAAGAGAACTGTGACTCGCCCAAGGTCACCCAGCTGGCTTCGTGGAGGAGGGCGGAATCAAATCTAGTATTCCCCGATAAGAGTCCGGCTCCCTGACACTAGACCAAACTGGCTCTCAGGATGTGGAAAAGGAGGCTTTGGGCGAAGCAGATCTCCCCCTGGGGACAAGGAACTGAAAAAATTGGTGCCACCTCTGTGGAAGCTCTCCTGAGCACACCTGCCGGTTGCATGCTAGGTGCGCAGGGTGCGAAAAGGTCTCTCCAGCCGAATGTAGCAAAGACACCGGACTGGGCGGCAGGTAAAGAGTTTCCCAACCGACGGCCGGTGCAGGGAAGCCGCCTTCGGCCGTACCTTGATGGTGAAGCTCAGGATTTCAATGCCCATTCGGCCCACGTCGGGGGCGGCCACTTCCCGCACCAGCTTGGCAAACTGGTCCCTGTCCTGGTAGATCTGCTCCACAGTCAGGGTTCCTGTCAAAGAGAAAAGCGGAGGCCGAATCATCCATGAAAGCACTTAGCTGATGAGGCTGCCACGCACTAGGGTCGGGAAACGTCTAAGACGGACCATTCGCACCTGTCATGAGGAAAGCTCCCCCAAAGCGTCCATTACTGGCCAGAAGGGCGAATGGTCCTTCCGTTGCCCAGCCTGCCCCGCTGCATCCAAAGCCACAAGTTCCCCCTCTTGCCGCTGCGATTGGCCATTCTGTGACACGCTCAGATGCCGTTGCAGAGGGCCACGTTCGAGCAGAGGGGCGTATTGCGGCCGATCGCGTCAGCACCCGTGACTGAACGCTCCTCTCGTAACTCTACGACTGGACGTCACTCCTGGGGATCGGAGGTCCGGTCACGTCAGAGGTCGGCGATTTATCGCGGCCGCCCGTGCAGACGCCACCTCCCCCACCCACTTCAAAGCTGGTCCGGACCAGTCCGTGATGGACAAGGCTCCAGGGGCTGTGGATACAGGAGGGTCCTGGCTGGGCAGTGGGTGTCCTTACGCTCTGCTTGAGAGCTCCCAGGCGCAACCGGCCCCCGTTATGGGAACTAGATGGGCCACACTGCACTCTTGGGGTCTTGGGAATAGAGAGGAAAAGGGAGACAAGGGGGCTGGAGGGTTTTGTTATGGGAGAAAACTGCTTGCAAAAGTCACTGCAATGCGTGGCGGGATTTTACGCACAACCTGCAAACAGGCTGCCTGTCTGTTAATGAGTAACTGGAAAGCTCTCGGCTGCTCTTCTGTTATTGCTCGTGGATGGGATGGTGCTGAAGGGAGCAGAATCCCAAACGGCACCCAGTTTGCGCCTGCCAGGAACTTGGGTGCCTCCAAACTGGCTCAGATCCCACACTGGGCAAACATGCAGGAAGCCGTCAGTTGGAGGAAGAAACAAACAGAAACCCGGCATTTTCTGCAAGGAAAGGTCACAGGCGCTCAGCGGCAAAGTCCCAGAGGCCTCAGTATAAGGCCCTGTGAAGAGTGAGAAGCCGTGGCCCAAGGTACGCGGGCTCCACCACCTGCCCACCTTACCTAGGATGGAGCGCAGGTGACCCTCCAAGGTCTGAAGGACCACGTTTTTAATGTCATGCACGTTCTTCCCCAGGAATTGCTCGCAAGCCACCGCCAGCAGCTCCTTCTCGGTCATGATTTTCACCTGCAGGGGAATAAAACAATGAAGTGAGGCAGGCAGGGCCCAGGGGGTGGTGGGCCCAATTTTATTAGATTCAGTGCTCTGGACAGCCTTATTCACACCGCCCAAGGGAAGGCTGCCGCTGTTGCAGCCTTCAGGCGCAAGGTTCCACGTCAAGCTGTTGCACCTCATGGATTGTTTCCCCTTGTTCTCAAAGCGGCTGACAAACCTTCTGTTCTTCTCCCCACAACAGACACCCTGTGGGGCTGTGAGAGCTCAGAAGAGAGCTGTGACTAGCCCAAGGTCACCTAGCTGGCTTCACAGAGGAGAGTGGAATCAAACCTGGTATTCCCAGATAAGAGTCCGGCTCCCTAACCACTAGGCCAGACTGGCTCACTAGACCAAAGAGGAGCTCCACTGCTCCCTCTCAGCCGATGCCTTGCAAGTTGCCAGGAGGGGCGACTGCTCAGGCCGGGCTGGGCCAGGTGAAGCGTCCCAAGGGCCAAACAAGCCTTTGGAGCTTTCACGCAGCTGCAGGGAAAATGGGCCTCCGCTGGGCTCCTCTCTTTCCGCCAAAAGCTGCCCTTGCAATTATTTTAAGACAGGCACCGATTTGTCACTTGACCGGCTCTGTGGGAAAGAACAGCTCTCTGGAGAGAGAGTTGGAAAAACGGCCATAAATCTAATGAAATAAACAAGTGAAGGCCAAGGGAAAGCAAACAAAAGCTGCAGACTTACAAGGCCCTAAATGACTTGGGCCCCAAATACCCAAAGGAACGCCTTCTCCCATATCGACCTGCCCGTGCCCTAAGATCTGCAGGGGAAGCCTTCCTGGTTTTACTGCCACTCACAGCAGCATAAAGCAGTTTTAAAAGGGTTGGGCACCCAGGATAGGGCCTTTTCAGTGGTGGCTCCCAGACTGTGGAATAGTCTCCCTCCTAAGGTATGTCAGGCGCCTTCACTTTGTGTGTTCTGACGAGCTGTGAAGACCCACCTCTTTGCCCTGGCCTTTGGCTAAGCCAAGGAACAGCCTTTTCCTCCCCACATTCAGACGCTGCCATGGTTTTAATAGGCTTAATATCTTATTGGCTTTAATGCGTTCATTTTATTACGTTGTAACCCGCCCTGAGGCCCTTGGGTATAGGGAGGGATTAAAAAACAGTGCAAAGGCAAAGCGACTAGGACCTTTTGCAAAATTATCTCTCCCGAGAGGGGAGAATTTCGCACTGCTCAGTTTCTTTCTGAGGTTCCTGAGCATAAAATGTTCCTGGCAGTGCGGCCACCTTGCTGAGGAAGGACACCGGTCCACCTGCAAATGGCTGGACCCCAGAGAGAACTAAAGTAACAATAATATCAGGAAGCAGAACGGGAAGCACCACAGTTCTGCGTGCCCAGCTGGAATCCGTACTTGTCAAAATGCCAAAGGCCCAAGCGCAGTCCTTCTCCCGCAACTGCGAAACGTGTCGAGAAGGACTGGACGGCGGTGATAAGCCCCTGGGTGGCCTCTGGCTGGGGATATCATGAGGATCAGCTCACAGAATTGGGTCCCCATCCCAAGCCAGAGATAGGAGCATCTGCCCGTCCTTTGAGAAGCCTGTTGCTACGGCCCCAGAGATTAGAAGCCAGCAGAGGGCCAGGGCGTGAGGAAACGGGACAGGGGGGCCGTCCTCGGGTTTCTGGGAAAGTTTTGTGCAGAGGCTTTGTATGTGTGGGTGAATAGGTCTATAAATAAAACATTTATTTATTTATTAACACATGCTCTGGTAACCTCCAGACTAGGCTACTGTTATGCGCTCTACGTGGGGCTGCTCTGGAAGGCGGTTTGAAAGCTGCAGCTGGGGCAGAATGCAGCTGCTAGACTGCTGACCAGTCTTATTTGCTACGGAGCCCGATTCAAGGGGTTAACTTGGGGCCAAAATATCTAAAGGAATGCCTTCTCCCATATTGACCTGCTTGTGCCTTCAGATCTGGAGGGGAGGCCCTCCTGGTTGTCCCACCACCCTCAACAGGAGAAGGGGTGGGCGCCCGGGAGAGGGCCTTCTCAGTGGTGGCCCCCAGGCTACGTAATATCTTCCCCTTGCGGTGGGTCAGGCCCCTTCACTATATATGCTTAGGAAGGCGGTGAAGACACACCTCTTTGCCCTGGCCTTTGGTTAGATGGGGATATCCTGTCTCTTCCCACCTTACAGACCGTTTTAATATATACTGTTATTTTAATACATTTCAGATTTCAAATGTTGTTAACCGCCCTGATACCTTTAGGTATAGGGCGGGATAGAAATACAAATAATTAAGTAAATAAAACATTTATGTACTCCTTCCTATTAAAAAATAAAAAAGCAATCAGGCAGCCTCCATACATTTTTAAAAACAAGGCCAAAAACATACTAAGTAATTCAGCATTCGAGATTATCAGGGTCCCCTCGGAAACTGACGTCATAAATCAACCGTGATTTTACGAGCAAAAGGACCAGGAGATGTACTTGGGGTGTCGGACGGGAGCAGCGTGAGCCCAAAATCAAAACCGAGCTTGCAGAAGCCCAGGTGGGCGCAGAGGTGGGCGCAGAGGTGGGGGGGAGGTGGGGGGGGGGGGCTTGGCGGTGCCAGAGCGGTGGGAGAAGAGCGAAGACCTGCTGGTGCAAAGGGGGGCAGGAGCCTCTCTGGACAGGGCTGCTGCTTTGGGAGCCATCCACGCCTCTCACCCTGGGCCGGAGTGACCTCCTGGTAGGGAAGAGAGAGCCGGAAGAAGGGTTAGAGGCATGCATTCCTGAAAGGAGGCGCTTGGAGTTACTGTACCTGGGCCACACCTGTGACAGTTAAAGCTACCCCCTCCGCCGTCTCTACGTCCTCGCACCTGGGCTGTAACGTCATTATCTCTAGGGAAATCCTGCCAAAAAACGTAAAACATTGGCACGTTTCTAGGAATCCGGCTCAGCTCTCCCCCTCGGCTCACCAGCCGCCTGCTGCAGTCGCCCCAGGTAATGAAGACTCCGCCCTACGTTTCTCGCTGCGGGGATTTTGGCCCGAGGACCGTGTCAGCCGTTGGAGGAAGCCTGCGGAGGGAAGCTGTGACGCCCCAAGGGGCTGCCAAGAGAGAGATCCAGGCCGCACTAAGACACTGAGGCTAGACTACTGTGCTGTGCTGTGCTGTGCGATAGGAGCACCCTTGGAGACTATCAGGAGGCTTTGGAAGGCGAGGGGCAGTGACACTGCAGGCCTCTTGAGGCCCCTTTGGACAAAAGGGTTGTAGGGCAGAGGGAGACAAATCCCCCTTTCTCCACGAACAGTCAAAGACCCAGACCTTCAAGATCCGGATCTTGAAGATGCTGGAAGACCCCCCTGTGGACACCTTTAACCAGGTCCACACCAAACCCAGATTTAAGGACCTGAAGGACCCAGTAAATCTGAATTTCCCCTGCCCTTGTGGGGACAGGGCCTTGCAGATGGGGCCTTCAATGGGGTCCAGGTGGGGCCTTCCCAATTGGTACCAGTTCAGGTGCCAACTGGGTTCCTAATGGGGTCTTAGAAGGTCTAGTGGAAAAAGGCCCAATGCACGGTCCGCCATAATTCCCATTGATAATTTTAATGATGCTTTAGCTGGCTTTTTAGTGATTTTTACTCAGGCCGGTGTTGTTTTATAGTATGCTTAAATTTCTCTTCCGCCTTGGCTTTAAAGGAAGGTGTGACTGTCAGCTCAGAGGCTGCGAGCATCTCCGGGGCATCGGCTGGGTAGATCCCGCTTTGAAGGCCTCAGTCTTACCCATCTGCCTCCACAGGCAGTGGAAGACCCGGGAAGAGTCCAGAGGGCAGGCGACCAGGGCTGTGTCTGATGGACAAAGAACACAGGAGGGCAGGAGGTTCCTGCTGGGGTGTTTCCGTCCCATTCAAAAGCAGCTCCGGGCCATCGATGCGGCCTGCTGAAGAAGCGGCCACAGTTCTGCCCCCCTCCGCCCCCCTCAACTCCTCTAGCGGCTGTGCAATGCTGGCAAAGCGGCAGGCGGGGTGCCCGGGCGAGGCGGGTGGGTGCCAGTGCCATCCACATGCCCCCCCTGAGGAGGACCAGGTCTCTGGGCGCGGGAGAGGTTCACATGCACCCCTCTCTGCATTACCGTGGAGTACAGCAGCAGGCAGCGAGAGTCAGAGGGGGGAGAGGCAAGGGGGGAGAGACCAGAGAGCGTCAGTGTGGAGGCTGAGAGGGGCCCCCAGCCCAGAGAAAGAGGAGCGCGGTTCCGTCCTCTGGCTGCCACCGTTGCTGCTGCTGCTGCTGCTGCTGCTGTGCTGCTGTGCGGGACGAAAGGGAGAGAAAGACGATGGTTGAAGGAGAGCGGTTAGGAGCAGGTAGGTCATTACCTGTGCGACCCCCGTTACGTACAGTGGGACCCCCTCCGACGTCTCAATATTCTCACAGCGACAGAGGATGGTCATAACCTCCAAAGACAGTCTGAGCAGCGATAAACAAGGGTAGGACAGCAAACACACAAAGCTGGTTACCAGAGAGCAACAGAACCTGCTTGCCAGGGAGGGAAGGTGGGACTCCTTGGGTTTGCAGCCTGTGGAGAGGCCAGGGTGGCGGGCAAGGCCGCGGCCACCCAGGGTGGCTAGCTGGAACCCATGGTGGCCGGCGCAGGCCTTCTGTGGGAAGGCTGCCGGGTCTCTCTGGGGCTCGATTTCAAGCTCACGCCTTATCACTTGGGGAATGAGAACGCCTTCAGCTCTGCACCAGGTGAGAAGAGGAAGAGGCAGTGACGGGGAGGATTTCTGCTTGCTCTCCAGCTCTGGATTTGCCAAGGGACGTCCTAGGCTAGGCCTACAACTCCCACGAGTCCTAGCCAGGACAGACATGTTGCGGTTCATGGTGTCTGTTGCTGAGGCTGCTTGTGGCTACCACCGGAAAGTCCCTGGAGAGAATCAGGATCAGACACGTGGCTTGATCCTTCTCCTGCTGTTCCCAACTGGGTCTGGAGTGCAGAAGCCCAGCTGCATCCCCTGCTCTCAGTGTGCTGAATGGAGAGAGAGAGAAGAAGAAAAGTTGGCTTTTCTACCCCACTTTGTTCACCCATTTGAGGGGACTCAAAGCAGCTGACAAATTTCCTGTTCTACTCCCCACAACAGACACCCTGTGAGGCAGGTGGGGCTGTGGGAGCTCAGATAGAGAACTGTGACTAGCCCAAGGTCACCCAGCTGGCTTCGTGAAGGAGTAAGGAACCAAACCCGGCATTCCCAGAAAAGACTCCAGCTTCCTAACCACTAGACCAAACTGGCTCACAAGAGAGGGACATCTGGGCTCAGGTAGATCCAGCAGAGACATCATTCCTGGTGCCAGAAGAGAACACTGTCTGAGCCGCTTGGGTGCTGAGCTTTGGCCTTCCAGATGCTCCTGAACTACAGCTCCCATCATCCTACGCCGACCCCAGCTGCGTCCAGTTCAGGAATATCCAGAGACTCACCATTAAGCTTTCCTGCTCTTTCCTCTGGGAGCTCCCTAAACTGTCTCTCCATCATTGTGCTCTGGTTTCCAAACCAGCAAACTCTTTCAGAGGAAGCAACCGGCTCCTGTTCAGCCTCTGGGTGTGGGGGGAGGTTCCAGCTAGCTGGTGCCCTTCTAGGCCGACCCTCCCCAGCTGACACCCATGCAGGGATGGCCCTGTAGGGGTTCTCTCGAGAGGCGGCTGCAAATCCAGGTGGTCTCCCCTTTCTCCTTTCCGTGTTAGTCTTTCTGGGGGGGGGGGGGAGGTGCCCCCCATGGATGTCAGGGCCATCACCCCATGCTGTGACCTCCCCTCCCCTCCCCACCCACACCAGGACCCCATAGCGACAAATCAGTCAGAGAAGCATCCACACTGTAGTTAGTTGGGAGGCACAGAAGACAAGCAGCAAGCAGCGTTCACAGGGAAGGCCGAGAAGTCACCAAGGGCCAGGGGCAAGAAACGGGGGGTTGCTTCCCCCCCAAGAATGCAGACAGGCAGGCGGAGCTGCAGGAGCCCAGGACAGCTCTTGGGAGTCCATGGCCCCACAGCCAGCTGCAGAGGCGGGCAAAGGCTGCTGCCAGCTCAGCCAAACACCCTCAGCACCCCCTGCTGGCTGCAGGACTGTTGTGGCAAAGCCCAAAGCAAGGCCCCTTTCTCCACCCTGCCCTCTGGCCGGTCCCTTATCAGAGGTGAGGTGCTTCCTTCTGGAGAGAACATGGGAGGCGTCAGACAACAGTAATTTCAGAGGAGAAGAAGAGCTGGCATTTCCACCCTGCTTTTCTCATCCATTCAAGGGGACTCAAAGCAGCTGACAAACCTCCTGTTCTTCTCCCCTGTGAAGTAGGTGAGAGCTCAGAAGAGAGCTGTGACTAGGCCAGGGCCACCCAGCAGGCTTCACGGAGGAGTGCGGAATCGAACCTGGTATTCCCAGATCAGAGGCCGGCTCCCTAACCACTAGGCCAAACTGGCTCACAGAGGGCGAGAGAGACAGAAGAGAGGGCTCTTCCTGTTCTCTGCATGAGGAGCCCAGCAAGATCAGCAAGCCAGGAGGAAAGTGCTTGGACACCTCCCGTGAGGACAGGTCAGTGCACCCCTACAACCTGCCAGAGGGGATGCAGAGAGAGGGAGAGGTGGAGGCTGAAACTGGCAAAAGGACGCCGGGGGCGAGGGGTGTTGCTTGAAGAAATGCAGCCAGCAGCCTCTTTTTGGGATGGGTGCTCTGGGCCCAACGTGGAGCGTGCCCCCGCCCACCGCTCACGCCAACACACGCCGCCTTTCCAGAGATCCAGCAGGCCCAGCATGCGCGAGACCTGCTTCTCTGAAGGCAAAGGGAATCCAGGAAGTGTGCTTTTGCTGCCTCGTCTTGTCGTGAACCGACTGGCAGATTCTCTTCCTCTTGGGGCAGAAGCCCTCGGTGGGCCCTGAGCTCAGGAATCCCCAGTCCCAAGGAGGGTCTCTGGCCAGGGGTTGGATCTGTTGTGGCCGAAGCAGGGCCGCGTCGCCCTTTGGACAAGAGGGAGGCGCGAGACGAGGTCAGGCGCCGTCTGGCGAGAAAGCCCCGCTGGAGCCGGATGGGAGACCAGCTGCGATGGGACTCTTGGCCACGGGCCTAGGAACCTCTCAGCCTGAACATGGCAGCTTGTGCCCATTTGCTTCTGGGACTGGTAACCACATTGCCCTGGGAATGCAGGAAGCCTCAGAAGCAGAGCCCAGAGACCCGGAAGGAGGCCCCAGCACCTTCCCTGCATGCTCCCTTTACTGGCACAGGGGTATCAAGAGCAGCCCTAAAGATGCTCTGGAACTACAAGTCCCAGCAATCCCTGCCAGGCCTGACCTGATTTCTCTTGTAGTTCAGGTACATAACACAGGGAGGAATTCAGGTGGGCAGCCCTGGACTGCTCAAAAACTGCTGTAGCAGGATCTGGGTTGGGGAGGGCTGAATTGGGTGGGGGGCTACCTGGGAAGGGATAAGCCCAGATGATTTGACCCCTGTTCTCACCTCCCTCCTTACCTCTGGGTGTCAGAAATGCACCACCAGGCCCAAGCCCAGCCTCCGTAGACGTACTGCTTTGAGTCAGAGCCGCAACAGCCACCTGTGAAGAAAACGGGTATCATGACCAAAGGGCTCCTGTAATACTGTAGCTCCCCCCCCCCAAAGTAGGGTCCACCCCACCCAACAGCCTGGTCCTATAGCCCTTAACTAGCTGTTGACAGCAGGAGTGTGTTCCCATTCACAATTTAAAGAGCTTTGAGACCGTTCCCAAAGTTTCAAAAGAATCTGCAGTTTCTGAGGATTAAAGGTCCTGAAATCTGGGTCAGAAGAGGTCTCGCTGCTGGATTTATAAATACTTCACTTTATTTAGCAAAATGGGAACGCAAGTGGTTTTACTTGGGGAGGGAACCATGCTTCAGGGGCGTTCTCTCATTTCCCCTTGCCCAAGCCCCCTCTTCCTGGGCTGTCCATGATTATGTGACAAGGAGACCTCCTTGGCTGAAAGGGAGGAGGGTGGGAAGAGGTGAAGAATGAAGAGCCTGCAATAGCTAACAAGAGATCAGATGTATCGGGGAATGAAGTGTCTGGTTTTACAGAGGTCAGCCATTGCAGAGCTGCCAGTTCTTGTGTAAAAGCCTGCCTACTCCACCTTTTGCCTCACTCCTGCCACTTCGCACTGCTCTATCGATCTTGCACAAATCACCAATATAAGAAGCGGAAGTGATCTTAAGTCTTCTACTGCCTTGTTAACATACGAAGCTGTGCTACGGTGGGGGGAGAGGTGGTGAACAAAAGCTGCTGCCAAAGGACTCCAAGATCTCTGGGAGCTGGTTTATATATCGGGTGGGGTTTGAATTGCCTGCCCTGAAGAAGCCTGGGTATGACGGTGTCCAATCGCTGACTGAATGGAAAGGGGGTTCTGCTGAGGCGAGGAGAGAGAAGAGGGGTTCATCCTCTGTCGGGCACTGAAGAATGGAGAGTGGGTCTGCATTATAAGCTAGCAGTGGGAACAGACCTCATTGCTGATTTTAAAAACCTGATTAAATTGCCTAGTGGGAACTGGCCCCAGGAGAGGAACTCCTAGCGGCCGCATCTCAGAGACCGGCCACCTCTGATACTGTTTTCTCTGGTTTGGGCCTATTCCTCTATGCACCGGCCACGTTTCTGTCTGCTGTGGGAACTTAAATCCTGGCAACCCTGGAGAATCTCCCGTTCTCTTCCAGGGTGATTTATTTAATCTTTCATTCACTCAAGTCAATCCCCTGCCCTGGCATTTTGCAGAACTCACGGTGTGGCTCACAAGCGGAGCAGGAAACCAAAACGGAACCGATAAGGATTAACATAATGCAAATCAAGTCGCAATTTGGGGGACGGGAGGGGGAGGCATCCCAGCTGGTGGGACGTGGGCTGGGCGAGATGGTCTCCAGGCTGTTTAGGTAAGTCACCAGCACGTCAAAGGGGGCCTGGAAGGCTCTTGCGTTTTTCCAGTCCTTTTTTGGAAACCATCCCAGTTGGCGGACGCAGCCACAGCCCTCGGCAGTTCCCAATCCCACAGCAGGACAACGTGATGTCGCGGACGGCAGGGAAATTCCTCCTTCCCTCCAGCTTTGCGACCCTGTGGGTGCTCGGCCTGAAAGGACGCGGACGTTTCGCAGCAGAGGAGCCAGAGGGAAACTGCCCGATTGTGTGTTCTGGTGTCGGAAACCCCGCCGGGTGGCTTCGTCTCCCTTTTCAGGAAGCCAAAGAATAGCAGGTGGGGTTTTCCTGCCTGCGGTGACGCGCCACCGAATGCGTCCCAGGTCCGGGGAGCCAGCATCCTCCGTCTATCGCCTATGACCGATTTGGTGCGCTGCCATGTAGAGGCTGGAAGGGAAGGAGGCCAATTTGCGCTCTGCTGCGTGTGAGCAGGGCCGGCAGCCCCCCCCCCCCGGCCTTTCAACGCCTGGCAGCTGTGCAAAAATAAACCCCTCCCACCAGGATGACACCATCAGAGAAGAGTGCTGCAGAGGCAAGGAAAACAACCCCAGCCTCCCACCGCCCAGGTATTCTGCTGCCACTTCTTGAATCTCCAGCAGTAGAATAAAAGGCTGGGGGGGGCGGGCGGGCGGCAAAATGCTCTTATGGGCTCCTCCAAAAGCCCCCGACAGGCATCTTTTGTTTCCCTTTGACTGTTTGTAAACAAAAGCTGAGAACCAGAACCCTGTGCTCAAAAGTGGGCTGTTGATAACGTGGCGCCACTGATTCACTATTGCTGTTTCTCCACCAAATGCTGAAAACAAATGGGGCCCTTTGGCAAAACACTGGAATTGCTCAGAGTGATTCAGCTTGCAAAGCACACAAGGCCTTAGCGGGAACTGCGCGCCCCTGTTCCAGTTCACGGAAAGCGCCTGGGAAAACCCTCCCGTAAGCCCCAAGGGTCCCACCTGCTCACAGGTGGAACGGATTAACCAATCGGAAGAGGCTGCTTCCCACAAGGCAGCACTGCAGGTTAAAGGGAAATGCTAACCACAGAAAGGAGTTGATGAGCTGGGGCTACCGCCTCAATATGGTTATATACTTTTAAGAAGAAGAAGAAGAGTAGGCTTTTCTAACCCCCTTTTCTCACCCATTTAAGGGGTATCAAAGTGGCTGACAAACCTTCTGTTCTTCTCCCCACAACACAAACCCTGTGAGGCAGGTGGGGCTGTGAGACCTCAGAAGAGAGCTGTGACTAGCCCAAAGTCACCCAGCTGGCTTCATGGAGGAGTGCGGAATCCAGCCCAGTATTCCCAGACAAGAGTCTGGCTCCCTCACCACTAGGCCAACCAGGCTCACTGCCAGTATTAAAGCAGCTTCCCATTTGCTCATTTTGGATTCAAATCCTCCTTCGTAAGGCCCCCCCCCCCGCTTTTGTAATTATCTTATCCAGGAAGCAACTGAGGCCAATTTCCTTTAGCATTTAGACTGATTTCCTCCAGCAGACTAAGGGCTTACCTGCTCTTTTCTAAGCCAGAGACACTGAGTCCTTCAAGCTCTTCCCACCTCCAGACCCTCTTTCACACACCAGGAAGTCTATGTGGTGTCCCGCAGTGGAAAAAGGGTGCGCTACTCAGGGCCCCCTTCATCATCCGGACAGGATGCTTCTGTCCACGGCTATCAAGGGTGTGTGGCATCTCAAGACAAGGCCCTATCTAAAATGTCTGCAAAGAAAGCCTGGCAGCCATTTCTGGAGCAGTTACCAGCCAAGCGCCCAAAACTCAACAGTTCTTTGAACACTGAATTTAGTGAAAATGTAACTTTGTAGTGGCCCAGTATGGAAGAGCCATTTACACCCTTAAGGTGGAGTAAGGCAGTTTGGTCTAGTGGTTAAGGAGCTGGAATCTTACTTCTCCACAAAGCCAGCGGGGTGGCCTTGGGCTAGTCACGGCTCTCTTTCTGAGCTCTCACAGCCCCACCTGCCTCACAGGGTATCTAATGTGGGGAGAAGAACAGAGGGTTTGTCAGACACTTTTGAGTGCCCTTAATTTGGTGAGAAAAGCCGGGTAGAAAAGCCAACTCTTCTTCTTCTAAGCTGTGTGGACCACTGGCAGGTTCTGCATGCTGATAATGTTTCCCTCCTCTTGTGGCTTTGGAGCACTTCCCTCCCCATCACCACACCAGCAAGCGGAAGAGCACTGGGCACACAAACGCATCAGGCATTCGACACGCTCAGAGAGCCTCTGAAGGCAGCAGGGAGAGTCACGGAGGAAGGGAAAGAAGACGCAAGGAAGCTGTTCCTCTCTGCCGGCTAACCCTTGGCAGAGGATTGTCAAGATTCCCGAAAAGACAGCAGCTGTTATTAGGAAACAGTCCTGGTTAGAGAGGATATTATGCAATCCCTGCTGCCGGAGGCAACCAGGAACTGGTGCAGTAAGGCCTCCAGCGCTCCTCAGAGGCAAAGATTCAAGGCGGTCAGGAAATCAGGACCGGCTCACTGAGCCCCAAGCTGTGCCCTCCCACGCCGGCAAGCCTGCAGGGCCCCTTGCAAACTGCCCGGCACTGCCAAGAGAACCATAAAGCGCCGGAAGATACGGCTGTCCTGGCTGGTCAGGGCTGCCGCCTGATTCCTAACCTGTTGGGCCCAAACCAGCTGCCCATGCTTGTATCCTGGTACTTCTTGCCAAGCTCCAGACAGAGCCACAGGTGGCCCAAGGCTCTTTATCAAAATTTACAGGCAGAATAAAACAATTTTTTAAAGGTTTGTTATTGATTGTGGTGGTTATGTGGGAGGCAAAATGCCTTGAGGTAGGTTCTCGGGTTTGGGCCACAGGAACACACCTGAAGAGTAGCAGGCGGGAGGCCAAAATCCTCCATGTGACTTGCCAGCAGGGTCCTCACCTGCCACCATTGGCCCTATAAAGGTCAGGGGGTGGAGGAGGTGGCAGCCATTTTCCTGCCCCAGCCTGAACGTAGGCTGAACACCACAGGTGCACCTGCATCACCTGCTGGATCTGGCCCCAGCGCACCTAGTCCAGCATCCTGACTCCTACAGTTGTCCCACCAGTTGCTTCTGGATATCTCAAGCAGAAGATGAAGGCAAAACCTTCACCTGCTCTCGACTCCCTACAAAGGGCACTGAGAGAAGAAGAAGAAGAGTTGGCTTTTCGACCCCACTTTTCTCCCCTATTTAAGGTGACTCAAAGCTGCTGACAAACTTCCTGATCTCTCCCTTAAGGGGACTCAAAGCTGCTGACAAACCTTCTGTTCTTCTCCCCACAACAGACGCCCTGTGAGGCAGGTGGGTTTTGAGAGCTCAAAAAGAGAGCTGTGACTCGCCAAAGTCATCCAGCTGGCTTCGTGGGGGAGTGTGGAATCAAACCCAGTATCCCCAGATAAGAGGCAGTCCCCATAGTCATTGACAGCTAAGCTTCGTTGCTTCCTAGCTCACCAGAAGCCACACTGAGCTCCTTGCGTTGCTTCTGCACAGCTCACTTTCGAACCAAGGCACCACACTGGCTTGTGGCTACTTCCCCACCCAGCAGCAACGAGGGCTGGGTGGAACATGGAACAATCAAAATCCAGCCTTTTGATCCACTGCAGCAACTCGGCTATGCCGGGGAAAGCAGCAAAGGGAACAGCAGCCTCCCAAGGGGAGGAAAGCTCACACACAGAGCACCGCCCGCTTTTAAGAGCTGAATTAGCCCTCAGCAGCTCTGCAACACTGCTCTGCTTCTCATTCTCTCCTCCTTGGCCACAGATGAACACTCAGGCTAATGGGAGCGCAAGAAATCCAAGAAATCCCCACTCCTGAGACTGCAAGCATCCAATGCTTCTGTCCACACAGTTCAAAACGCGCCCACTGACACTGCAAGGCCTCACGCACAGCCCCTTGCATGCAACACGGAGCCAGAGCAATCCAAAGAGATGTTATTGCAAAGTATGTCCGCCTGAGCTTCCCAAAGGTCTAAATGCAGCTGAGGACCCCGTTGAAGGGGCAGGGATGGGATCAACCAGAAAGCAGGCAGGATGTATTGAACGATTAGCATTTTGGCAACATCTCCGCCCCAGCGAGAACAACGTTTGGCAGCTCAAGCGAACGCGGCACGTATGCAGGAAATTATTCTGAGCCTGTTCCACTCATGTTGTATTCTGCCTCCTTCTACAGGGGGGCAACTACAGCGGGTAGCTCGCTGTCCTACCCTTCCCATCATTCCTTGCAGCAACGCAAACTGGTCAGAGCTCATGGGAGATTTGTCTACCAACAAGTAGGGAAGAGGCAGCTCCATCAGCCACTGCTGTGCATGGAGTCAGGCAAGAGAAACCTGCCCAAAGGTGCGCCGGGAAGACCTCTCAGTACCTGCGGAGGTAGAGCAGGAGGCCTAGAATTGCTGCCGTCAGTGGCAAAGCAAACAAACAAACTCACTGCCAGGCCCTGCTTTCACACCTATGCCTCCATGTAGGCCCCAGAGGCCGGCCTGGTACCTGTGGGAGGAATTTCTGCCTAAAATACAGGTGCACGTAACAGCTATCTTGGGATCTGAGGTAACTCTGTGCATGTGCAGAGTACTGGATGGTCCTGTGCGGTCCCTTCTCTTCCGCGGGCTGAACAGCCACCCCTGCTACCCCACCTGTGTGGACAAGTGCTTTGGGTGGCTGGGCACCTACATGTGACAGATACACACAGGTGTGACATCTGCCTACGCGAGACCCATGGCGCAGGAAGGGGCAAAGCCACAACGCCTGGGCACCTTCTGGGCAACGTGCAGGCAGGGATCCGGCCAACCGACACCCATACATTCCACGGCAGCGGCCCTGAAGGTGCACCGGTCGTGGACACCCAGGTGGTGGGAGCCCCTTGGGCCTGGGAGCCCACGGACAACCCAGAGGGGAAAGTGGGGCAGGAGAAGGAGGCCTGGGGGCGGGGGGGGGGAAGGGGGCCAGAAAGCAGCCCTGTGCGCCATGCATGTCCCAACACCCCCCAGGGGTCCCTCCTGAGCTGCATGGGCACCCACAGCCACAGGGATGGGGGTCGTGCCCTTAATGGACACCACGGGCGTGCCAGCCCCTCCCCCCCTCCCCAGGTGCCCCAGACCCCCCAATCCCCGCCTCAAGCCCAAGGGGTGCAGAAGGGGGGCATGCATAACCTGGAGGGGTGGGAGGGCAGGTGGAGCCCCCCCGTTCTGAACACCCCCTCCCCTTCCTCATGCCCCCCTCAGGAAGGAAATCCTGTCAGAGGGGGGTCTTGGCTCTCCTCCCCTCCTTCGTTCCCCTCCCCCATCTGAGGGTGGTCTTGGCACCCCTCCCCCTCCCCCCCCTTACCGGACACGACGAGCGCCTCATTCGGCCCCACCGTGTGGCAGTTGCCCATGGCGGCGGCGGCGGCGGGGGGGTCTCCCGGCTCGCCCCTCCCTTCCTCCGTTTCCTCCTTCCTCCCTTGCTCTCTCCCAGCCAGCCGAGACAGCCCTACGCGCCACCGACGGCCGCCGCGCCCGCGCGCTCGATCCGGATTAACGGAACCTCCTCGGCTCCGGCCCCGCCCCCAGCCCCGCCCCCCGGGCGCGCCTCGGCCCCGCCCGGGCGCGCGTCATCCGTAGGAGGGAGGGGAAACGGGGAGCGTGCGCGCGTGCGTCAAAGGGGCGCGGCGGCGGTCTGCCGGCGCCATCTTGGGAAGGGCACCGAGCGGGAGGCGGGCCTTCCTGGCTGCTGCTGTTAGTGGCTTCTCTATCACCTTGCATATAAATGCATAACTTAAAAAAAAAAAATCAACAGCCTTCGCACTTCACACACACACAGAGTGGCGATTTATCAGTCTCCTGTCGCTTTATTTTCTGCATCAGCCTTAGGGCAGGATTTGCATTCAAGTTAAAGAAGAATGCCTGTATATCCAGGGTGCATGCAAACAACAGAGATATGCACCCTTGGCAACCCCTTGCATTAGTGTCCTTTTTTAAACTAGAACAAATCCACGTTAACAAGCTTTAATCTGCTGCATGTCAGCCCCTGAGGCTGTTGGGGCTTTATATAGACGCAATTCAAAAGCATCTCTCTGCACCCACCCTGGGCTACGGACCCCTTAAGCACACTTTTAATTTAAAAGTACAAGACAAGAAGAGCATCAGGGCTCATTCATAAGAACAAACCAGCTGATGCAATTTAGAAGAAGAAGAAGAAGAGTTGGCTTTTCTACCCCGCTTTTCTCACCCATTTAGGGGACTCAAAGTGGCTGACAAACCTTCTGTTCTTCTCCCCACTACAGACACCCTGTGGGGCTGTGAGAGCACAGAAGAGAGCAGTGACTAGCCCAAGGTCACCTAGCTGGCTCTGTGGAGGAACGCAGAATCAAGCCCAGTATTAAGTTCGGCTTCCTATCTACTAATCCAAACTATACAATACATACCATTATATATTCTCTCTCTATATAGAAAGAGTATATATTATTGTATAAAATCTTCCAGTGTATAGAAAAGGTGGATGGAGAAAATTTATTTTCTCTATCCCACAACACCAGAACCAGGGGGCATCTATGGGGCTGATGGGCAGGAGAGTCGGATCAGACAAGGGGAAGGATTTCTCCACCCAGAGGGTCGTCGGTCTATGGAATCGGCTGCCAGAAGAGGTGGTGACAGCAACCAGCCTGGATGGCTTTATGGAAGGGTTAGGGAAATTAATGGAGGACAGATGCATCAATGGCTACTAGAATGGATCCCTAATGATCCCATTAAATAAATAAAAAGAGGCACCAATAAAGCAATTTTTAGTATTCATTTCTTTACTGAGCCTGTCATATGCCAGTTTTCAGTTTCACCCAATCCCAAAGAGGATTGCAAAGCGAAATAACCAGTGCTGTTCCCAGGGTCCGCGCCCTTCCAGGTCCGCATTCCTTGCAAGACCTCCCGCCACCTAAGAAGTGCCCAGCACTTTCAGACACTGGAAAATATACTTTTGACCTCCACAGCGCCCACGAATATCCCTCCAGAACCTGCAGAATCCCAAGCAACCGCAGATGCAAGACAAAAGAGCTCAAATGCAAAGGTTGGAATGCTATTCCTGCTTTCACATCCTTCAGGCGGAGGTTTTCCCAGGCAGAAGGCAACTCCCTTTCCCAGATTCTGGGCACAGAATTACCTAGGAAATTGTGCCCACAATATTCTCACTGAATTCCCACAGCTTCCGGGCCATGCCATCGTGGCGGGCGTGTGGCCTGGGCTCCTTCAGCTGGCAGTCTGCAAAATATCGCCCGCTGAACGCTTCGATGCCTTCCTGCGTGGCGCAGTAAATGAGCGTCTGGGCTCCGTCCGTTGGACCCCGGAAGAATAGCCAGGAGAAGGGGAGGAAAAGGGGCTTTAACCAGCCGGCCAAATAGTAGAAGAGATGGGTGTGAACAACTCCTGAAAGCAACAGAAAACAACAAATATTCAGCAAACGTGGCCGACATAGGGAGGCAGAGGGCGAGAGTGCCGCCATGTTGTTCTACGGCTTTTTAGCAGCACCATCCGACCTGATCCAAAGAGACGCGAGCTATCCTTGGGGAAGGAAGATCTCCATCCAGCAGGCCCCCAATTCCGCCCACCTGGATGCAGGGCGTAGCAGGTGACGTTGGTCCCTTCCAGACGGTTGGCCAGCTCCCGGACGTAGAGAATGTTGGCCAGTTTGCTGTCGCAGTACGACTGGAATCCCGCCCACTTGGTGGCCACCGGCTTGTGGATGGTCTGAAGGTCAATCTTCCCTCTCCGATGGGCGTTGGAAGCCACGACCACCACGCGGCTCGGTGCGCAGCGCTTTAGCCGCTCCAAGAGAAGGTGCGTGAGAAGGGCGTGGCTCAGGTGGTTCACCTGGAAGGCCAGGTTCAAACCATCTTCGCTCTGGCCTGCACTTAAAACCCCTGGTCAAAGAAAGTCATAATGAAAGCAGCCCTATCGATATTATCTTCCCTGAAGAGGGTTTTTCCCCCCTGCGTGGGGATATTATGGTCAAACGGTCAGTACACAAAGACCTGTGAAGTGGGGACCACAAGGAGATCTTCTCAGAGGTGGCCCAACCAGCGTCGGAACTCTCTGGCCCTTTGGAGAAATATCCTTTACTGGCCTCCTCTAATCCAGAACAGGGGGGACTACGGCAGGCCTCATCTGGGGCATTCCATAGGCTGCACTGGCATATGGATAGCAGGCCCCTGTCCTGAGATATATTCCAGGATACAGCCAAGTGCGGAG
Source organism: Aspidoscelis tigris stejnegeri (assembly GCA_023333525.1). Lineage (NCBI taxonomy): Eukaryota > Metazoa > Chordata > Lepidosauria > Squamata > Teiidae > Aspidoscelis > Aspidoscelis tigris. The sequence goes on along the minus strand of JALMGA010000014.1, from coordinate 12,150,301 downwards.
GCCCCCAGTTTGATATCTCACCTGCGTTGTTGATGAGAACATCGAGGCGCGGCTCTGACCTCAGGAACGTTTCTGCAAAAGCCCGGACTGATTTCAGGCTGGCCAGGTCTAGGCTCATAAAGAGAACCTCATTGTTCCCACTTTCCTGAGGGCAGAAAAGAAGGAAGAGGCGCATTCACTTGTTAATGCAGGGGGGAAGCAGGAGGCCTCTAAGGCCATTTGCTGAGAGCAGGAGAAGGTTTGCCCTTGACTCTGCCTGAGATGCCCATGGGCAATTGGTGGGCCACTGTGTGGGACAGGATGCTGGACTAGATGGGCTGTGGCCTGATCCTGCAGGGCTCCTCTTATGTTATTTTATTTTAAGACCTTTCTAGACTGCTTCCCATTCAAAGTCTCAAAGCCACTAAAAGGAAGAGCATTACGTGTGCGCAATACAGGCGTATTTGTACGCATCTTATTCATTTCTGTATGCATTTGTACAGATAGGTACAGGACAAGAACGGGATGCGTACAGATGCTTACAGACACATTCGGATGTTGTCGACATTTGTATCTTCAAATACGAATAGAAAATTCGAATGAATAGATTCAGATGTATTCGATTAGAATTGAAACCTGAAAATGGCGTTCAGGTCCATCGCTTGTTCCTATGCTCTGGTTACTTGTCAATCAACCCAGGGATAGAAACGGAGATCAACCACCTCTAAATTATCCAACCAGATAAAAACGGCATCTGAGAGTGTTGTTACAGAACCTGGGGGCCAACACAGAAAAGACCCCGCAGAAGCCTAAGGCAGCTGGATCCCACAGGGCACAGGGAGGGCTCACGCACTCACCCGCCTGATGTCGTAGACAGCAGATTCTCCTCGCGCCTTGTTCCGGCAGGCCAGAATGACGCGGGCACCTCTCCGGGCGAGATCTAGTGCGGCCGCCTTCCCAATCCCAGAATTCCCACCTGGAAGAGGCAGGGAAGGTGCGTAAAGTCCCAACAGGCCTCAGTTGGGGGCGAATGAAGAACTGAGCCAAAATTATTCCAGGAGCGGAACATGAGCGCGCATATTCCAGAGACAGGGAGCGACCCATGCTGGTCCAGAGACTCTTGTGAGAAACTTTAATTTATGAAAGTTTTCCTTAAAAAGGGACTTTTAAAAATCCCAGATAAACATTGGGCTCCTTAAGGACCAGACCAAAGAGCAGCAAACAAATTCCATCCTGTAAATGAATATAGCCAACCCAAGGCAACTTTATGCTCGCTACTATTTTATTTGGTAAATAAAAGCAAGTTGATCCAGCATGAGTCTTAAAGAGGGAAGGGAGGGGTTTTAAAAAGCCCCCAGTCCAGAAAAAGACCTACCACCAAGTCTGCAAAGCGACCAAGAAACCCAAGAGCAGTTCCCGTTCCAAAGGTTCACCGCGAACGATCACGGCCCTACTCAGGCTGGGAGAATATTGATTCCCCGGGACCGCCTTTCCAACCTGAGGGCCAGGAGACCTTTGGCCACCCGGGCCGCCCGCTTCCCCCAGGCCGCCGTGGCCAAGCTCGAGCCAGGAAGCACCCGGGAAGCTGCGATCCCGCCCGCCAGCCTCTCCACGCGCACCGGCCCCGAGGGGCAGCGCAGAGCCGGGCAGGGGAGGATGCGCGGCGCTCACCTGTGATCAGCACCGTCCTGCCGCGCAGGTTGGCCTCGTTCCTGCACCGGCGCCCCTTGAGGACGTTGTAGTAGATGAGCACATAAAGGCCCAGCAGCAGCGCCAGGCTCGCCAGCATTCTCCAACCGCTCTCGCTCGCCGGCGCCCGGGCGCGCACCTTCCGCGGGGCGGCGGGAGGAGAAGGAGGGAGAAGGGGAGGGAAGGCCGCGCCCCCCGCCCGCCCCTGCCTCCTCCTCTTCCTGTCTCGCTCGCTTCTTCCCCGGCCGGAGCCTGGGCGCAACTCGGCGCGCCATGGAGCCGCCGCCTCTCCAAGGGTGCCCGGCGGAGGCGAACGGCTCCTGGATGGACGGCTGGGTTTCCTCGGCGGGGACCCCCGCGCCGCTGCAGCTGGAGGGGGAGCCGCTGCCGCTGCTGCCGCCGCCACCTCCCGGGCCGTGCTGGCCCCCCGCCGCCGCCTGGCCTCTGGGGCCTCCTTTACGCGCCGCATGGACGGATGGCACGGGAGAGGGGGCCCCGGGGCCGGAGGGCGCGCCGCGGGAGGAGAGCCCTCCCCCGCCCAGGAAGAAGCGGCGGGGGAAGCGAGGAGGCCGAGGGAGGTCGAGGAAGGGGCCGGGCCCGTCGCGCGAGCCGCCCGTCGTCTTCTCCTGGCGGCCCCGCGACACAGCGAGGCTCCCGTCGGCCAGGTGGCCGGGGCCCAGGCAGGGGGGAAGGTACGAGATGTTCCTCCCGGAGGGGCTCCGGAAGATGGAGAGCCTGCTGTGCCAAAGCCTGGCCCCCGCGCACATCCCCCACGGGGCGCTGGCGCTGCCCCACGCGGCCGCCGGGCAGATCGGGGCGGACTCGCAGCCCGGGCTGGCGATGGAAGGGGTCCCCGAGACCATCTAGACGGACGCCGCTTGCGGGCAGAGTCGTGGGATGGACGGGACGTCGGCCGAGGGACCGGACCGGCGCGCTCCTTCGCCTGAGCTCCTCCGAGGGACTCGCACTGGTGCCCTGACTGCGCGCACGAGACCCGGCATCTCCTGGCATCCCCACGAAGGCCTCGAACACTCGCGTGGATACTTACCCTCTTTTCTCTCCGTCTGCTCGGAGATCTGGATCCACCTTACAGGGAACCCGAGACGAGACTCCCACGCGGCTCCTCCGGCGCAAGACGCAAATGCAAGCAGTGGGCAAGGGGCTGGCATGGGCGCCGCTGCCGAGGCCGGAGGTGCCCCTGGGGAGGCTATGAAAAGGCCTCAACCCCCGCAAAGGAAGACAAAACGGGATCCTTGCGTTAGGCTCGGCCCGAAATGAAGAGGCCCTGCTGGCTTCCAAATGTGTTTTCATCCGCCTACCAAAGCCCCAGGGGTCTGGAGGCCTGCATTCTGGCCTTCCAAGAGATCAGAGGAAAAACATTCAGCTTTCTCCTGCTGCTGGAGCAAAAATGAGGCGGCCACTCTAGGTGGGAGACCCTGTCGGCTATAGTGATGGATGGAGACGCACCGGAAACCATTTGTTTGGGGGGTCTTGAACATTAAGGCCGTGGCATAAGTGTGACCCCAAAGGGAGAGCGCCAAACACTTTCTGGGCTAGGAAACAGAGGTGGCCTTTGCCCACAGAAATGCCAGGCCTGAAGGCAGACGTTCCTCTTTATAAAGTTTAGAAGGGGAGGGTGGGTCAAAAAGTGTAAATGTACAAGTCCTTTAATTGTATAGACTTGATTGTAAAATAAAGGTGGGGAAAAAAATCTTTAGAGAAGTTCTGCTGTTTTGTCTCCAAACGGATTCCGTACTGGCCGGCAGCCGAACCTGAATGGTGCAGTAATATCAAGTGGAAACTTTACAGCTTTAATGCAAAGCAATATTTGTCTTCTGATAATAAAATGATGCTTTCAGAAATTTAAAAATTTCTGGAGATGGCAGCCGCTCTCCACTGTGCCCAAAGACTGCATGTGCCCAAGTGCTCTCAGTTCCAACGAGGGATGGTGCCAATGCCAGCATCCAGGTGACGGGCACCGGGCCTCAGCGCCTGCATTTCAGGTGTGGTCGCTCTCTGGACCCTTTGATGTTCCCCACAGCAGAGACAGGTATGCCAAAGCCCCTGGGGGACGCATCTCTGGGCCTGGCTGAGGGGCTTCTCTTCCCCCTCGCCACAGGACTCGGGAGCCTATCTCCTTCCTCCCAAGCGGGTGCCATGGATGGGCACAGGATGTATCGGATGGGGCGCACGGGCGGCAGGCACAGGGAACAGTTTTCCCCGTTTCAAATGCAGCGAAAGAAAATAAAGAGCAGCACGGGCTGTGCCTGGCACTGTGGCTTTTTTTTTTTAAATAGTAGTATGTGAGTTTATTAATACAGACTTAATGCCATTAGAATAATCAGCAAGAAACCTCTTAGCTTCCGTACAAAAACAAAACAAAAAACCCAAAACAGGAAGGAACAAAACAGGAAAGAAAAAGAAAAAGGATCCAGAAGTTCCAGCTCAACCGAGAGCATCTTAAAAACATCGCAGAACTCTGCAGATCGCAGCTCGGGGGGCTGCTGGGCGGGAGCGATTCTTCCTCCTTCCCACAGCCCACGGGGTGAGCAGGGTGGCCGTGGGGCTGCACAAACGCCCTGAAACGTACCCTGAAACGGGGCGGCCGTGGGGCATGTGGACTCGGTGAGAAATGGGGACAGACCATCGCTGGCCACACCTTTGCGTGGGCGGGGGGTGAGATGGAGAAGGGGCCGACTTCCTTCCGAGCACGGCGCAAGGCCTGGGGGCATCTTCCCCATGGATGCCCTGCGGCGCCTCGCCCCTTTCCTTTCCGCCAAGGCGGATCCAGAGTCTTGACAGACAGCCGGACACCAAGGAGTGCCATTATTTTGTTGTTTTATATACAGAATACAGGGGAAAAAAGTTTCTGTAAAGCCTAAAACATTGCAATAACTTCTGTACATCAGAACTTAGCTGGGTGGGGTTGAGGAGGGGAAGGGGAGGGGGAGGGGGAGGAAGGGGGGGAGGGAGGAGGGAGGGTGTCAGAACAAAAGGACAAAAAACAGGCTTACGACAAAGAAACGCTTTGCTACAATAGACAACCAGAGGCAACGTCATACCACATGGAGCACTGTACACAGCTTAAGAAACACGGAAAAATCCTGTCGGTGGATGTATTTACACAGAACCTCAAATACTTCTCATCATCTGAAGATGGGGGGAGGCCGGGGGGGGGGGGGGACGAGGCCTCTCCCTGCGGCCTGCAGTGCCCAGGTGGGCAGCCGTAGCACAGAGAGGCGGGCGCAGGTGGGGAGGAAATAAACCAGCATGAGGCTAACGCATCTTTACATTAAATAAAACAATGATAGTTGGATAAATTTTGCTGTATGAAAACTGTATTTCTCTTTTTTTTCTCTTTTAATATAAAAACTATTGTCACTGGCACAAAATAGAACAAGTTTTTGATTATTTTACAACTGCAATGGGAGTGCCCGCCGGCCAGGGGGTGTCCGTGAGCCAGCCTCTCCAGGCGGCTTCGCCCGGGGGGGGGGGGGGGCGCCTCCACAAGATGCAGTTTCCTCTTTTTTTCGTTTTTGTTTTTTTTTTCGTTTTGCTTACTTTTTTAAATGAAATGTATAGTACAAATATATGTGCAAATGCCCTAAAACTTGAGCAAACGATTAAAAAAAAAAAAGAATTGAAAGTTCTTCATGTCATGCAAAGGGCGCTAACAGTCTTGCGGCCCACCTAGGAACAGACTTCAGACGGGCGGGGGTTTGGGCGCGCCACCGTGGTCCTCGTCTCTTGATCTCGCGAGGGAGGTGCCTCGTCCGTCCGTCCGTCCATCCGTCCGTCCATCCGTCCGTCCGCCGGCCAGCCCGCCCCTCCTAGGGCACCGAATTGGAACGCAGCACCGGAACCTGGTGGCCCTTGGGGGACGCCTTCTCCTCCAAGTCTGCATCTTGTACTAAGCCGGCCGCGTCCCCCTTGGGCTGTTTGGTCGCAAACTCCGTAATGCTGAAGACGAACTGCAAGCAGCCGAGTTTGATGTAACTGCCGTGATGCAACAGGGCGGTTCCTTCCCAGCCTGCCCCGCTTCCGCCAATCAGGCTGGAGCTGCTGGCTTTGCAGTTGCAGGCTTTCTGGGCCGGGCCTTGGGCTTGGGAGCTCATAGCTGCCGCCGCCGCCGCCGCCACCGCCGCTGCCGCCTCTTCACCGGGCTGCCCTTCTTCCTGCTGTTGCTGCTGCTGCTGCTGCTTCCGGCTCTTGTGGCGTTCTGCAAGCAAGGCGTAGGGGGCCATTGGCAGGGGCTGCACACCTCAGTGGCCAAGGCCTCCCTCACAGGCTAAACTGTACCTGTGCAGCTTGGTCTGTACCGCTCACTGCCCTCCATCACCCCTGCCAGGTTTCTAGTTGGGGTGAGGCCCGGCCTCACCTCTGACCCCCGGGCAATCCGGCCACGAAAGGCCAGCTTGGTGCTGAGGCCCCAAGGCAGCACCACTTGCCAGGCCTTGTTTTCAAGGAGTGACGCCAGAAAGGCAAAGCCTGCCCTCTGTACTGCAGCAGGGCTTTGGGAAGAGGCCTGGGCTGCACCTTCCGCCTGGCAGATGCCGGAACCGATCACAACTTCACGCAGAAGATGCGCCGGTCTAGGCAAGGGGTCTCCACTGGAGAGAGCCTCTGAGAGCCACAGCCCTGGAGACAGAGCGACACCACCCTTCTCCCGCCTGTGCCCCAAACCCAGAAACCCACGTTGGGGGAGAGACGGGGCTGGTTTTTCTTTCAGAGCCGAACTCCTGCCTGAAACAGGAGGGGAACGCTCAACGCCCGGGAGGCCTTTTCCAGGTCTGGGTGGTCCCTGGGGCAGGGAAGGTGGGGCGGGCTGTGGGGGCTTGGGGTGTGTGTGGCCCCTACAGCTTACTGATCACGCTCTGCACTTTGGCCACCATGCTGCTAGGCGGGACGAGCGCCGTCTTCTTCTCGGAGAAGTCGCAGGAATACAAGACGTTGTCCACCGTGGTGCCGTGTTCGCTGTAGTTCAGCAGTTCGTAATGCTTGGTGTTCTGAGGAGGGGAAGGGAAAGCAGAGGGGCTTAAGCTGCCAAAAAGGCTGCGCCCAGAAGCACTCCCGGTGGCCTCCCCGCTCTCTGGACCCGCAGCTCACCTCATCGTAGAAGATACAGGCGTGTTTGCCCGACACGTAGTTGCAGTGACCGTAGTTTGTAAGGCACACGTCCATGTCAGCCCCTGCCGAGGGAAGGGAAGGGAAGGGGAGGGGGCCCGGTCAGGGTTGGGGGCAACTCAGATGACGGGAGGCCCTCCACCGCCGCCACTATAGCCAAAGCTCAGACACTCCCCCAAAACCGTTCCTGCGCCCCAGCGAGAAAGACAAGGGGGCCACCACTAAGCGGACCGGCTCTCCAGCCCATTCAGAGGCAAGGGAGCCGTGCAGATTTGGCCAGGCAGCCCCACGCGCTCCCAGGGCATTTGGGCTTCAAAGACACGAGTGTTCTTCCCAAAACAGGCCACAAGCCCCCTCTCCCCACCAGCCATCCCTTGCCTGTCCCGATGTAGAGCGTCCGGTAGCACATGTTCACCCCGCTGCCCATGCCCAGGAGAGGGTAGAAGACAGCCCGGGCCTGCACCTCCTTTCGCTGCCCTGAAAGACAGGAAGAGGGACTCTGTATGAAGCGCAAGGAGAGGAAGAGGAGGGAGAGAAGACCCCATAAAACCAAGCATCGCCTCAGCCTTTGGTACCCTGAAGGACCCATCCTTCCTTTGCCCCTCAGCTCCTTTCAGCTGTAGCATGACTTTTGGGTCCTATGAGCCTTTTGGATGACCCCCGACCCCCCACTTGCGTGCAAAGATGGGCACCTCGAGGCCCAGGATGAAACCGTAAAGAATGGGCGTGTGTTTGTGCGTGTGTGCTGGGGAGAAACTCCACAAGCAGATTGTGGGGAAATTGTTCTGCTTGAAAACCCAAAACGCCGCTGCATGTGGGAAGGCAGAGACCAGGTGATACCGGGGTTAGAGAACACACACCTTGCCCTGTTTGCTGGGAGGCGCCCCTTTCTGTCGCAAAACCACCAGTAGCCGATTTCTCTGAAGACTTCTAAGGGTAAAATAGGCTACGGGTGGGGATATTCTAGCTATTTTAGCGCAAGAAGGAAAGGTTAACGAAAAGTCCGAGGGCCATACGGCAAAGGAGCTAGCAGAGGCTGAGTGGAGGCCGACACTGACCTTCTGTACAACTGCCCGCTGGGTTGGGCTGCTGGCTACCAGCGCCGCCTGGGAAGGGCTGGACTTTGGAGGCGAAGAGCTGGTGTATTCTCTGCAGGGCCAGGAACTTGATCAGCTTCTCGTCCAGCATGTTTATCTCGATCTCTGCTGAGGAAATGACAGGGAAATGCCCACCATGGAGGTGAGGAAGGGGCCCAGCAACCCCTTCTGGGAAAGGGGCCAGTCCACCCACAAGGTCGGCACTGTGAGGTGGGAGCGAAGGGCAGAAAGGCAGCTGGCCACCAGCCCAGAAGAAGCCAAAGAGCCCGGCCGGAGAGACGGGAAAAGCCCGGCAGAAGAGCCCCCCTAGGCAATTTTGGTCTCGCCCCCTCTCAATGCAGCTCCTCACCTCCAGTGCCGTCCATTAATGATTTCAGGGAACTGGCCAGGTCTAGAGAGGCTGAGGAATTGGAAGGAAGCAGCAAGGGGGCGTTCAGAAGGCTTCCGGAGGATAAGGTGCCCGGGCTAACCTTACCGTCTAGAAGGGGGAGAGAGAGAGAGGGTGGACGAGTTGAGGCCCTCAGAGATTTGCCCCGTTTCACCCCAGTTCCCAGCAAGCTCCAGATGCCCCAAGTCACAGGAAAGGATAAAGACTTCCGCTAAAACCCAAAGCAAGGCCTTCAGAAGCACAAAAGACACCCGTGCTAATCATAAGAAACTCGGAGGAGCCCTGCTGGGTCAGGCCACAGCCCATCTAGCCCATAAGAACCTCCAGGGCCATTCAGTCCAAGCCCCTGCTCAATGCAGGATTCCCTAAACCATCCCAGACAGATGTAGGTCCAGCCTCCGCTTGGAGACCTCCAGCCAAGGAGAACCCACCACCTCCTGGGGCAACCTATTCCATTGACTGATCACCCTCACCGTCAGGAAGTTTTTTCTAATATCTAATCTGTATTGACTCCCTTGGAGTTTCATCCCGTTGTTTCTAGTCCTCCTGTCTTGTGCAAGCGAGGATAGGGACGTTCCCTCTGCACTGTGACGGCCCTTCAGAGACTTAAAGACCACCATCATGTCTCCTCTCGGTCTTCTCTTCTGCAGGCTGAACATTCCTAGATCCTTCAAACTTTCCAGAGTATTAAACATTTTGGTAGCCTTCCTTTAGCCTTGCTCTGGTTTGTCAATGTCCTTTTGGAGTTGAAGTGCCCAGAACTGGACCCAGGACTCTAGACGAGGTCTGACCAAGGTAGTGTAAAGAGGAACTGCACTTCTAGTACTTCCCTTTGCCGGGCAGGGGAACCCAACTCCCTCCTACCACTGAGGATGACGAGAGGCCACCTGGGAAAGGACAGGTTGCCTGCAGAAAGCCCCCCACCCCCCACCCAGGCCGTCACAGCCCCTTCAGATGGATTGCTGAGGTTGTGGGTTCGCTTGAAGGTGCCCCAAAGCGGGAATTCCCCTGAAGACCCTAAACCTGTCCCCAACCCACCTCCATGTGCCTTGCACTCACCTGGGGGGGCTGCTGGTGAGCAGAAGCCGTGCGCAGCACCAATGGCCGAGACCCCATCGCCCACGGCTGCCTGGGGAGGCGTGAGCGCCCGTGTGGCCGACAGCGGGGACTCCACCGCCCCCAGGTCCGTGGCCAGCAGGGGCCCCAACTGCACCTGGACACTCTTCCTTTGCAAAGTGCTGGCTGCTTCCAGGCTGGCACAAGAACTCGGGATGGAGGCGGGCATGCCCGTGAGGGGCGCGGAGCTCCGGTGTGTGCACGAGACAGGCCCTGCCGCGTTTTCAGTCTTCACCGCGGCCCCAATGGCGTGATTGAGGAGCCCGCACGCTACCGGAGGCGTGGTGGGCCTGGGCCACGGCTGCTGGCGCTGGGACAAGGCCGGGACCAGGCCGCTCTGCCCGCTCAGCCTCGGCGAGTCAGTCAAGCGGGCGGAGGGGTCGCCGTACAAATGCGGGCCGTTGGTTTTGGCCCCGGGGCCGCTCACCGCGCCGGTGCCGTTGGACGCCGCACAGGGGGAGGCTTTCTTGGGCCTGTCCGTACAGGAGGGGTAAGAGGCGTCCTCTGGAGTGGAGCCCAAGGAGTTCTGGGTGGTGGGGGTGGTCCCCGGCATGCAGGGCGCTGAGTAGACCGAAGGGAGGTTTGCCTTGTCCGCTGTCTGGTAGGGTCCGGTGAGGGAGCCGTCGGCCATCACCACGGGCTTCGCGTCAGCCTTCCCTGCCTGCTGCTCGGGGTCCCAGAGCAAAGGCATCTGCTTGGCAGAGAGGTGCTTCAGGATGCTGCCCTGGAGGGCAATGACGCTGCACAGCCACTAGGAGGAAGGAAGGGGAAAGGAAACCGTCGCATGGGCGGCCCAGCAGGGGAAGGCGACGAGAACTGGCACCTAAGTGCACCTTTCAGGCTGGGGGGACAAGCAAGAGGCCTCAAAGGCCATTTGCTGGGATCGGAGAGCAGGAGAAGGGTTGCCCTTGTCTCTGCCTCAGATGCCCATGGGCAACTGGTGGGCCACTGCGTGAGACAGGATGCTGGAATGGATGGGCTGTGGCCTCATCCGTCGGGGCCCCTCTGAGGTTCTTAAGGCACAGACCCAGCAATCCTGCAGCCTAGCTCTGATCCCATTTTTCACCTCTGGGGCTGTGTCTGGAGGCCACCTCAGTCACCCCTTGGTTGGGAACAACCTTCCTGGGCTGCTCCCTCCTGCCTGTATTCTAGAAAGCCAGAGGGTAGCCTGCTGGCCTGTCTACCTGCCTGCTGCCCTGAAACCCCAGAGGCCTCTTCACCGGCTTCTTTCTTCCTTAGCTTCCTTGCTCATCCAAGCACCCACGAAGCCCATCAGAGCCTCGGTCTGGATACATCAGCTTCTCTTAAGGAGCATCATGGCTCCGCCAGGCTTTGGGGGTTTTCTGCTCGTGTGAGCTTTAAGCCAGCCCCCACTAGCCTGATGTTTTGGACTACAACTCCCATCAGTCCTTCATCCTAGGGCAGATGGGAACTGTAGTTCCAAGTGTATGAGAAAGACAGGAGGCAGCGGTTGCAGATGGGCAAAAGGCCTCCCCAGGGCCCCAGCTGGAAGATTCAAGCATGGAAAAATTGTCTGCAGGAACGTGGGGTGAAAGGAGCTGTGAGCCTTGGGAAAGACCCTGGATCCAGCCCACTGCTAACCTTGAGGCCCCTTTCTAGGAGTCACGTCCATTCCTCTCCTCTCACACACAGACAAGACAGCCCTCCGACCCCCACAGACAGTTTGGCCTAGTGGTTAGTGGGGCGGACTCTCATCTAGGAAAACAGGGTTTGATTCTGCTCTTCCCCACGAAAGCCAACTGGGTGACCTTGGGCTAGTCACGGCTCTCTTTCTGAGCTCTCACTGCCCCACCTGCCTCACAGGGCGTCTGCAGTGGGGAGAAGAACAGAAGGTTTGTCTGCCGCTTTAAAACCACTGAAATGGGTGAGAAAAGCAGGGTAGAAAAGCCAACTCTTCTTCTTCGTCCCTGGGAGATGGCTAGGGAAACACAGGCTGCAAAAGCTCTGTCAAAGCCCCAGGCTAAACCCAAGGAGACCCCAAAGCAGGCTGGCTGGCAGGCGGGCGGGCATGCCCAACGCTGGGGCTGGCAGAGAACCCCTGGGCCTGCAGAGTGGGCCGCATCCTCCCTTACCTCCTGCTGCTCCAACTGGGAGGCGAAGTGCTCCGGGCTGCCAAGGTGCTTGGGGGAGGTGTCTTCCGGGACGCCGTTGCAGATGAGTTCTCCATCCCTGATTGCTGCTGGTGGCAGGAGGGGGGGCGGGATCCGGTACTGGGACTTCACAGCATCAGGCACCTAGGTGGTGGTGGGGTGGGGAGAGAATGCAGGGATGCCCACAGCTGCAAGCCTCAAGAAGGAAAGGCCTTCTGCATGTAGCGTGGTGGCCCCCTCCCAACGGCGAAATCACTGATGCCACTCCCCCCACGGAGCGCTCAAGGGCCAGGCGGGTTCTGACCTCGACAGAGCGCCAGGTCCCCCTCTGCCCCCTCCCCTCCCCCACTGACACAGCAAGGGCTACGCAGGGCAGTCCCTGCTCCCCCCCCACCTGCCCTGAGCTACGCACCTTCAGCCCCTTCCTCTTCGTGGACTGCACCACGCGGCGGTTGGGTGGGTGCTTCTTGTGGATGCGGTTCAGGAAGTCCACCTTGACCACGTGCTGAGAGATGGTGTCCTGGAAGCGGTCGAACACCCGGCACCGGTTGCTCAGGGTCATGTTCTTCTGGTTCAGCTGGAAGAGACGCGGGCATTTGGGTTCCGGCCTTGCGGGGGCAGAGGTCAGCCCGACCAGGGACCCTCGGGACGCAGCTCTGGCTTACCACCACGTGCTCGATGTGGTTGGGACACATCCACCTGCCCAGCGGCATCGCAGTGAGGGGGGGCTCCAAGCAGTCCATATGGAACAGGAGCGGACAGTAATCACACTGGATAAGAGGGGCCACACGGCAGCTCCTGGAAGACAGGGGGAGGGGGGGGAGACTGGTGAGACACAGCAGTGGGGAAAAGGAACACCAGGCGTGGGGCTCTCTGGGACTCACCAGCTGTCATCACCCCGGGTTCAAGGGTGCCTGGGCTGTACAGGGAAGACTGGACGGGGAGAGAGGAGCCCTAGAGGGAGCCTACATTTCGTGGCTCAGACCTCTAACAGCCCTTCAGAGGCCTCCCGTAAGGCCCAAGGGCACCTGCCGTGCTGATACCTGCTGCAGGTGAAGCAGACTTTCACAGGCAAGGGAACCAAGCCGTTGTGGTCCAGCTCATGCTGCGCTTTCTTGACGTTCTTGCCCGTTGTCTCTTCCTTCCTCCGCCTCTTGCTAGTGCCTGGGGTCAAAGTCACAAGGAGGCCCCATCAGGACAGGGGACAGACAGGCTGGCCCCTAGCAGGACGGACGGATGGACAGGCATGTACACACACACACACACTCTCTCTCTCCCCCTCCTTCCAGCTGGACCCACCTGCACCGGTAGAAGACAGGACTGAGGGGCGCAGTGTTTACTTAAACCACTCTGGTGTGTTTTCCAAGTGGTTGATGGGTAACCTGGCTTCCGGGTCATGGGAGGGGGCAGAGCAAGGATCCCTTGTGGGAGCGAAGAGGGCGTGTGTGTCCCGACCGCTCACTCACCCGGAAGGGCCGTGGTGCAGGTCAGCTCATTGGGCAGCTGGAACTGGGTGGGGTTCCTCTCCATGGCGGCGGCGATGAGCAGCTCGAAGGGTCGCTTCAGGTGGGGCTGCCCTCCGTCCGCTTCCGCCGCCGCCGCCAGGGCAGAGTCGTCGTCCACGTCCACAATGTCCTCGTCCACATCGTTCTGCTCGGAGTTGGGGGTCTCGGTGCTGGCGTTGGACGTAGGGGTGCCGGGCCGGCTGGTCCTCCGCTCCAGAAGCCGGGCGTGAGAGAGGGTCCTGAGGACGCCGCCGCCCGCCCTGTCCAAGAAGTCAGCGTCGCTGCTGGGAGAGGCGGTCCTCTTCCCGGGCTTATCCACCAAGCCATTCACGTGGCCCAACTCTTTCTTCTGCTCCCTCTTCTGCAAGGCACAGAGAGAGACCGTAATGGCGGCTCAGACCCACTCACAGCACTACGCAAGAGTGACTCCATGATGCCCCACTCTTAGCCTGCTTTTACTGCCAACCCTCTGCTCAGGTTCAGCCAAACACAGATTTCCTCTAGTCCCTGAAACGTATTACAGGAACGGCCGTGGGCTTGAAGAAAGCCGTCCCGTGGTCCGTCTATGGGCGGTGGCCTTGGGAAGCCAGGTTCGGAGTGGGGCAAGAAGGGAGGCCCTGCTCTCGCCCTCCTGCCCCAAGATCCGTGTGGCACCAGGAGCAGAACCCAGAGAACAAAAGCGCCTGGGTGCTGCCGCTCACCACCATCTTGGCATTGGCTCACCGGGGTGCCCAAGCGGTCGTCTCCTTAGAAACAGGGGGCAGGCTGCAGCTTTGCAAGTGCGTGGGAGGGCAGCAGCAGGTCTCCAAGGCTGAAAGAGGGTCTGGAAGCCGCGGCACTTGTTTTGAGTGCGCACGTGAAAGAGAGAGACACATCCTCAGAAAGAGAACTGCAGGCCCTGCGTCTGGAAGCCTCCTGCCCCTGGCTGCTAACCCCCTCTGCTGTCTTTTATCAGCCCTGCTACCGGTAGTTATTCTCTCCCTGCAAGCCCACCGGGGAGGCCTGGGAGTCAATATTTGCATTCAGCTGGAGGAAAGGGCAGGCACCTCTCCACTGACAGGCTGGAGCCTGGCCCAAGGGCCTCCCTCCTCACCTCACCCGGAGAGCCCGCCCTTTCCCCCTCCGCTGCTATGGAAACCATAGGAGGTCATTCCATTCTCTCTCAACTAGCCGGAAGGAACTTGGAGGCTTGGCAATTGAAGCACTCAGCCTGGAAAAGAGAGGGAGGGAGGGAGGGGGAGGAGGGAGGGGGAGGAGGGAGGGAGGGAGGGGGAGGAGGGAGGGAGGGAGGGGCCTGGGCCATCACTGCAAGCTGCTCTCCCCCCCCCCTTACACAGCTGCAACAGGCTCAGGAGGCAGAAAATGTGGCCTTACTGAATCAGCGATGCCAAGCTGAAGGCGCCAAGTAGGTGTTTTAGGAAGGCGGACAAAGAAAGGACGGGCAGGGGAGACTCTGCTGCTTTCTCTGTCATGCTCAAAGATGCTCCCCGTGGACTGAATCTGGGGTCGCAAAAAGCCCCTTTCCCCTTAAGAGAGGTACGTCCCGACCCCCATATCTGCGGAGGATAGGTTCCAGGCCCGCGGATTAATTCAAATGCTGGGAAATGCACTCCACTTCCCAAAATTCCAGTGAAACTCCGCAGGATTTCACAGGCATTATGGGAAATCACGTGCCATTTCGGGCCATTCCCTGCCTGTCCCAGGCCTCAGAAGACCTTGAGGTAAGCCCAATAGTGCCCCTGGCTGATCCGGTCACCAAGGGAAACTGAAACTGCTGTTACTGGGCCAGTGGCTATGGGGGTCTGACTGTAATTAAAGCTAGCCAGGGGTCACAAGGTGCCTATTCTCTGCCCTCCCAGCCCTTTCCCCACCAACTGTTTGGAATCTTTTTTGCTCCATGCAGCAAAGGGAGCAGTAACCGTTTCCAAAAGCGTCGGAGGCTTCCTTGGGGCTGGGCTGGGGCTGTTACCTTTCGCCGCACGGTACACCGATGGCACATCCATTCTCCTGGAGGCAGCATTTCCTCACTCAGTGGAGGGTTGCTGTGGGGAGAAGAGGAGGAGGAGGAGGCAGTTAGGTTTTGGTGGTGAAGGAGAGGCAGAGGCCCTCCTTTTCAGGTCAATGCCAAACGATTCATTCACAGCACCTTCATTTGTCCCAGGGAAAAAGCGGCCGGTCCCTTCTAAAATCCCATCTTTACAGGTGGGGAATGTTTGGACTCTAATTTTAATCAAAACAAGAGGATCCCCCCAAAAACATCTCCTGGTGGGGGTGGGACCCAAGAGGAGCGTTGCTGGATCAGGCCTGAGCCCACATAGTTCAGCATCCTGTCTCACGCAGTGGCCCACCAACTGCTTTTGGGCCTCTCAAGCAGAAGACGGAGGGAAAACCTTCACCTGCACGCGGCCCTTAAAGCATCCTGCCTCTCTCTACAACTTGGAGGCAGCATCTAGGAATCCATCCTAGATAAGAATCCAAGAGGATCCCTACATGATCAGGTCACAGCCCCTCTTGACCAGTCTCCTATCTCACGCAGTGGCCCACCAGTTGCTTCTGAGCACCTCAAGCGGAAGACAAAGGCAACACCTTCACCTGCTCCCAATTCCAGCCTAGGCATCTATTCTGGTAAACAACCCTGCTTCTTCCCAGAGCCAAGCCCATCAACTCTTCCACAGTCTCTTCCCTGAAGCGTCTTCTCCCTGGTGCGGACACAAACAAGCAACATTTTGCCACTCTTGGCCACCCAGAGGCAACTGAGACATCAGCGTACAAGCAGAGGTCAGCCAAAGGCTTCCCAGGGGTCTCAGATCCGTTTCAGGGTGCCAACGGAGATACAAACACCCCAGTGGTCACATGACACTTCCTCCATTTTGTTTCCCTTGAAGCTACCAGCAGCTTGGATGCAAAGGGAGGCAGAGTGGGTTGAGGAAGCCAGACAAAAGGATCTGGACCAGGATTAAAACAGGGAGTCTCCTCGCCTTGGAAGTTTACAAGCTGCCTTGCATGACAAAACCAGGCACGCAATTGCTCACGCTTCTTCTCTGCTACAGGGCCCCGTTCATAAGAAAAAACAACCAGTTCTCAAAGGAATGCTCCGAAGCATGGGACTAAACCCTCGACCCCACAAGCAAACATGATTCTTTGCCTTACTGCTCGGATTTTGACCACAGAAACCCTTTGAACAGATGCTCAATATGCACGGAAGGAGTTCCAGTTTTGGGGGTGGGGGGGGGAGACAGCAAACAATATTCAGCACCAGGAAGAGGGCCTTCTCAGTGATGGCCCCCAGGCTATGGAACAGTCTCCCCCTTGAGGTGCATCAGGCTCCCTCACTGTATATGTTCAGGAAGGCAGAACTCCCTGCAGAAGTTGTCACCTTATGTTCCGCATTTCAGTGGGCCCAAACAAGCCGTTCTCATTGAAGAACACAAGCGACAGGTAAACAAGGTATGAGAAAGATCTTCAACCCCCACTCCACCACAAACACGAAATCTTTCACACTGCAAGAAAAAAAGGAAACCCCCTTGTTCTATTTTCAGCCTCGTCTCTTTTTGGCCGGCTCTCTGGCGTGCTCAGAGGGGCAGCAGTCACACGGCCCAGGAGAAACATTTCCGGCGCCCTCGAGGGCGGGAGCGTTCCTGGTGTGTAAGAGAGCGCCCTTTGTTATTTATTTACCTGTCACTCTGCACCCTGAGTGGCTGCCTACGGCAAGCGCAAGGCAAGTTGTTAAGCAGGATGGTTCATCCTTCCTGAAGGAACTTTGGAAAGTTATTGGGTTGAACTTCAGGGCCGATGCCAACGGGGCATGGATTGCCAGCCTTCCACACGGCAGCCTAAGGGCATCTCCACCCACCTGGGCCACCCCAGTCCCTGACTGCTGGGAGGAACGCTTGCTGTTTTGCCATCCATGCTGGCATTTTGAGGAAGGAAGGGATGGCATGATGGCGCACCGAACGGAGGGTGGGACGAGGCCAGGGTGCCAACCACGTGCTTCTTCAGTTCTGCAAACTCCTTCTAGCGGAAGGATCGGATCCTGCCTTCATTCAAGTTAGGTGCTGAGCCCTGAGCCATTATGGCTCCAGGCAACAAATACTTGAAACTTCAGGATCAGCCTTGCTGATGAGGTCGGCAGGTAGCCATTTTGAGAATGCGCTGAGACTGGGAGCCAGGGAGAAGGGACTGTGGCAAATGGCAGAAGAAGCCTAGAGCCTGTGCTGGATGACACAAACATTATTTTCTCAAAAGCAAAGTTAAAAGTGCCGCCTAAATGCTGAAAAGTGCAGTAACTGGACCGGCCTGGCCATCTGACCTCAGCTAAAGTTGCAAGCATAGTGGGAAAATGCCAGCATATCCCTTGCCCGGGAAGAAGAAGAGTTGGCTTTCCTACCCTGCTTTTCTCACCCATTTAAGGGGACTCAAAGCGGCTGACAAACCTGTTCTTCTCCCCACAACAGAACGCCCTGTGAGGCAGGTGGGCTCTGGGAGCTCAGAAAGAGAGCTGTGACTTGCCCATGGCCACCCAGTTGGCTTCATGGAGGAGGGTGGAATCAAACCCAATATTCCCAGGTAAGAGTTCAGCTCCCTAACCACTAGCCATCTGGCTCACTGACCTTGCCCGGGAAGGGGCTATCGCAAGAGCCATGGCTGCAATATCCCCACAGCTGGCGGCTGCCCTCCACGGAGGCGAGTGTGCCCTTCTCTCACAGACCCCAAAGCCTGATGGGGAAGCAAGGCGAGGCAGCAAACTACAGACTCCGCTTGAGGGCTGCCAGGAGCACCTGGGCGCTTGAGTCGACTTGCAGGCGTGCCACTGGCATTCCAGCACACAGGAGAAAGGAAACGCATCCAGGTGAGAACAGGATCTGGCCTGCCCAAGGTAGGAGAGATGAACGCACCGGCATGCCTGACCCCAGCCAACATGGGCACAGAAAAGGAACGGGGCCAAGCTATGTATGTATGTGTGCCTGTGTGTGTGTGTGTGGGGGGGGAATCCCCCCTCTCACTTCCTCTCCCCTAATGCATGAACTCAGAGGCAGCTCTGGAGCTGGGAGCGGAGGACTACGTGGCGCTTAAAACCACAGGTAGCCCAAACTAATTCTCCCCGGGACATCTACAGGGAATGCCGAGCCTGCTGCTACTGCTGGTTTTGCCTCCTCCAGGGGGTCTCTGAGCCTAAGTTCCATTAGGAGCCCCTTGGCCTTATCAGCACAACTGAATTTTGGGATTCTGGCAGCCAGGCTGTGACCTGGGAAGTCACGGCGTTGTTCCTTGCCCTGCCCTGCAGCACGCCAGCGCAAAGGCTTCCTAGGCTCAGCCACAAAAGCTCCCTCCGACTGCCAAACTCTTCCCGCCTCTTGCCTCCCTCACCCCCCCACCCCAAGACCGGCTCGGGACGAAAATCTGTCCAGCGAGCTGCAGACTCCACAAGATGGCTGCACAGCACCTGAGCCGCACGGCCTCCTTTGCAGCTGTTCCTCAAAGCCTTCTGGGGTGAGGACACCTGCAGGCAGAGCGCGCAGGCTGCACCCGGCTCCCTCCACAAAGAGGCGGCAGCCCAACCGCAGCCCATCAATGGCCTCCCCTGGCAGACATTTTCCCCCGCAACGCAGCCGGGGAGACCGGAGACCACGCATCTTTTCTGCGATGCAGATTAAAGGATCCCTCCGCTCACCCAGGAGGGAGCAGCCAGGCCTAGTGAGAGCCCTGATAAACCCTCGCTATGTAATGATGCCACTGTGACCCAGAGGCGGCCTCCCTTGGCCGGTGCCCTTCAGACCCCTTCGACTACAACTCCCAGCATTCCTAGGGAAAATGGCTGGCTCGCAGGGCAGCCAGAGGCCAATCTAGCATCCCTCGTCTCTTTGGCCAGACGGCCCGAGGCGGCATTCCTGGACCTTAGCGGGGCCTGCGCTTCGCCCTGCGAAATGGCCCCCATCCAAGCCCTATATATAGGCTGCAAGCCAATTCCAAAATCCTTGGAGGGCGAAAGGCGAGATTCAAACGAAGCGCAGCGCAATGCAGAAAACCACAGACCTCCTCAAAGCGCGTGGAAAGCAGGGAAGCCCGTTCGCGAGACACCTTTGAGCTAGCTGGGAAACTCGTTCGCCTCCTGCGATGGGAAGGCCGGAGACCAACCCTGCCCACGGCCCCAAGGAGACTCGTGTTGCAGATTCCCAGGGAAAGACGGGCAGCGGCGAAAACTAACAGAAACGCCTCTCTACGGAAAGGCAGAGGATTTCCTCCCATAATCCGCGGAAGCTGCCGCTTTATTTATCCTGCTTTTTATTGCTGCTTATGAGCGGCTCTTTATCTCGTGCTGCAGGGCAGGTAACAAAGGAGAAAGGAGGCAAACAAGGCGCCCCCCAGGTGCACCCAGCCGGAAAGGCAACAGCAAAGCCCGCCTTCAAGGGAGCAGTCCTGCGAGGAAAGAGGTCCTCTCCCTGCCCTGCTGGCCAGCCACAAAGAATTCTCCAAAGAGCCTCCGTGCTCCGGTGCAAGCAGAGAGGGCTGCCGCTTGCCCAGCAATCCAAGGACTGGTGTTTTATTCTGGAACGGCACAGTTGCGCCCCGAGGCCTCCGCTAAGCTGAACCCCCACGGAGAGCATTTTCAACACAGCACACGTCAGAAGGCTTGACTTCCTTCCAGGCTTCTGCTGAAAGATCCCTGCTCTCTTTAATGTCCTGCCTAAGACCCAGCAGGTTGAACGCTTCCCGAGGAAGCTCAACGTTTTCTCTTCCTCCACCTTTGGCAAACTCTTTGCGCGCAGGCCGATTTGCACAGCAAAAAGAAACCGCAAGCCTCAACACACACACACACACACACACACACTCTTCGTTCAGTTTGCAACAGGGCCTGCCCGCCACGCAAGAAATCCACCCAGGAACCTGGCCGGGCTGAGTTACCAAGCAAGGACTCCAGAGCAGGACGCGACTCAGCCAAGCTAAGAGCTCAACGTGGCAAGATCTCTCCCTCCAGAGGCTCCCAATCCCTGAATCCAGCACACACACACACACACACGATCCCTGAGCGCGCCAGAAATCCAGAAGGCTCAGGTCCCCCTTTCCCTGCCTTCCCCCTTCTGCCTCAAGCCGCCTTCCTGGAACAAGCGGCTTCGTCCTTTGGGAAAGTTTTCAACGGGTTCCAAAGAGGCCCCCGTGCAGGCAAGGCCTCCTGCTCGCCTCTGCACGGATTTTAAGGAGTAGAGGCCAACAGCCCCCTCTAGACATCCCTTAACCCCCCAGATTTCTTTTCAAGCAACTGTCCTGGCCCAGAGCGTGGCCTTTGAGGGTCTCTGCCCCCAGCTCATTCACTGGAAGCCCCTCAGGAAAAATGGCGAGGCCCCTTCCCATGATGCACCGGGCCCGCCAGAATCCTGGATCCGCACGAGGAAGGCCGCCGAGCCCGGGGAAAGCCAGGTTCAAGTTACAGCTCGTCTGGCTTCTTAATTACAACCACTCACTTGCAGAGAGGCCCACGGTGCACTTTGGCGCCACCAGACCGACCTGAGCGCGTATCCCATGGCCCCGCCTGGCAGGGCCCTTTTGTACCGGCATTGGCAGCCATGAAGGGGGCCTGGTGTTAACAGTTTTTAGGGATATTTTAAAGAAGGCTCCTTCCAGGTAATAGAAAAAGTAGTAGCAGTAGCGTTGGCTTTTCTACCATGCTTTTCTCACCCATTTAAGGGGATTCAAAGTGGATGACAAGCCTGCTGTTCTTCTCCCCACAACAGACACCCTGAGAGGTAGGTGGGGCTGTGAGAGCTCAGAAACAGCTGTGACTAGCCCAAGGCCACCCAGCAGGCTTGATGGAGGAGTGCAGAATCAAAACCAGTATTCCCAGATAAGAGTCCCGATCCCTAACCAACCTATAAAAGCAACAACATCCTATGAACAAAAGCAAAACCTTCCCTGTATTTCCTGCTGTGGGCACAGAACACTGGGGGGGGGGGGGGGAGAGAGAGAAAGCTTACAAGTTCCTTGGGAAAACACCCAGAAGGAATTCCATTATTACACTTTGCTCGTAAACAAAGGCAGCATTCACACACAGCTCTTCACCTTTCCCACAGTGCCCACAACAGAATGACCTCACGCCTGGAACGGCAGAAGCAACTCCACTTCACATTCGGCCCAAGTCTTCCCCAGCTGGACCGCAGAAGGCTCGCCTTGCTTCACCTGGCCAGGGCCCAGGGGGCTGTAGTCCAAAGCAACCGGTGGGAATCCAGTTAACCAGGCCTGCCCTACTTCATGCAAACTGCAAAGGCTGCCAAGAACCCTTTCCAACCCCAGATCAAAGCACTGTTGCCCAGTGCACTCACCTACAAACGCTCACAAGGATTGTGGCGGCACGGATGTCCCAGGGCACGTGAGTGTAATCCAAACGTGTGCTGTTCTATACCCAGCACCCTCCACCAACTCAAAGCTGGCACACGCATGCTGGGAGCGGGGCCTGCTGAGTGGTGTCACCATCTCTGTGAAATGTCCTCCCGAGACGGCAATGTCTAGGTCCGCTAACGCAAACTTAAGCTGTTAGGTGAATGCCCGGCTGAGGCTGCTTCCAAGCGCATGAAAACCAACCCCAGCGAGAGAAAAGAAGGCAGCTCAGCGGTTCTCTCTACTGGGCAGGTGGCCCATTTTGCCCGGGGTTATCTATTCTGACTGCCACAGCAGACACAGGGACGGAGAGCCTCCTGTCCTCAGCGAGACAGCCGCCTCAACGTTTGCAAGGAAATAAAATCCGCTCCTGGAGATCACTAAAGCCAAACCTGAGATCCGCTGCTTGCAAAATTCAGGCATTCCTCCGCTGATCCTGTTCCAACGCCCTGCAAGCTACAAGCAATCATGAGCAGATGACGTCGAACAGGAACACAACTCTTCCTCGCTAAACCGACATGCCTCCAGGTACCAGAAAATCTTTGGGGCCAATTTTCTCTCTCTCTCTTCTCTCACAGACACCCAGCGATGATTTGTATTTAACACCATACTTATGAATCACCATAGAAGGCAAGCTGACAACTTCATTCTAGGCTGAGGCAAACACAATTCCTAGTACTTTCCTTGTACCTGAGGAAGTTGTTTCTTCTTTGAAGCACTCTTTGGATCTTTACACTACAGCTGTGATACTGAGGTGTAAGGCCAGCGATGGGCTGCGATACCCAGGTCTTTGCCTGCAACCCGTCAGATGCTCCTGAGCTATGCTATTCCATGCCCCTGGTTGGCACAGAATTATGGGAGCTGTAGTTCAGGAACAACTGGAATGGGGGGCAGGTGAGCACCCCTGCTGCAGAACAAAGGATGACAATTCCAATGCTCAGCTTCTGGGCCCTAAAGGCACCCCTGGACCAAACCAGAGTAGGACAACATTCCTCACTTGATCTTTACATGGGTGGCAGAAGGAAGATACAGCTCTACCTAATCTAGGCCCAGAATTTCGCTAAGGGAAAGCGCTGATGAACCGAAAAGACGGATGGAAGGCAGCTAAAGCTTTAAACCAAGGCAATCTTGTAGAAGAACCAGCGAGCCAATTCCCCATTTTATGACCTCCCATCCACCAGGAGAGGCTGAGCAAAGGGACCAAAAGGAGGCACAGGCCTTCTTTCCCAGCAGCAACATGAGAAAATGATGAGGGAAGTTCTCCGAAGGACACAAATCAGAGAAAGACGCTAAGGACACATTTTCCCCTTCAGAACTCGGGAGAAATGCTTCCATTTCTCCCCCAAAAGAGGACGTTTAACCGATTTCACGGCCCCCGCACTGACATAGAGAGCTGCATAGGAAAATATAAATGAGATTCGGCCCTAGACAGAGTCCGCTAAATTCAGACACGGCTCTGGCAGGCTAGAAAAAAGCCAGGTTACCTGCTCTGGGTTCTGCAACTGTCACCAATGTGTTTATTTGCTAAGTTACCTGTTCTCCACAAAAAGCCCCTTTCTTCCTCCAAGATTCTTCAAATTCCTCTGTGAAAACACAGCAAGCATGGGAGGGAAACCCTGGGCCCTGCTGGTGGCACTCAGCATTAGAAGCTTACAGGAGGGTGCAGTGCTTCAGATGCGGGAAATCCGGAACCTCTGAATTTGGGGTTTTCAACTGCAGCCTGCCCGATGCTCTGGAACTAAAACTGCTAAGATTCTGTGCTACTTTGCTCAGTGAAGGCAAGGTGGGGCGAAAGAACAAAAGGCAGCTGCAAAAAGGGCTACTTATCAGCGTTAAAAATTTCAGAGGCAGAACGCAGAACACCACATCCCAGATCTGAATGCTTATGTCCTCGATCTAACCTACCGCACAGAGTTATAACGAAGGTGTTTGCTTTCTTAAAACAGCAGCACACACGACAGCGTTCTACGCAGCAGCAAGACAGCGACAGCAGATCGTGCAATTTTCTGGCATTTCTAAAGGAAATTATGAACGTACAACAGATGCGGAGCGTGAATGCTAGCCTCTTCTGGTTCAAATCAATCCACACTGAAAACACCAGGCACCACCTCCCAGCTGATTGGAATCACTAAGAAAGAAGCCAGCGGAAAAAGAGTGCAAATTAGCACAGTTCCCTTGCCCTGCATATACCTTAATTCCACATTGGCCACAGTCAGGCCGGGCCATCTGCAAGACCAAAATGAAATAGCCAGTTTGGTCTAGTGGTCAGGGAGCCACACTCTTATCTGGGAAGAACAGGTTCGATTCCGCCCTTCCCCAGAAGCCAGCTAGGTGACCTTGGGCTAGTCACAGCTCTCTTCTGAGCTCTCACAGCCCCACCCACCTCACAGGGTGTTCTGTTGTGGTGAGAAGAACAGAAGGTTTGTCAGCCGCTTTGAGTCCCCTTAAATGCGTGAGAAAAGTGGGGTAGGAAAGGCAATTCTTCTCTTTCTTCTCGTTATCAGGAACTTGACCCCCAGGTATGATCTCACAACATCTACTTATCTTAGAGCATTCGCAAATATTTAATCCACACTGATTTAACCTCCGCACACACACACACAGCTAGGGAGGGGAGATCCCACCTGTGGAAAGCCACTGCTCACATCCGAAGTTAAGCATGGAGTGGGATAAAGAGGCTTTGAAGTCAGGGTACATGTTAAACTCTGTCCCCACATCCGGAGGACTCAGAGGGGAGCTTCTAAAGTTTCAGGGTAAATACTCTGCTTGAACACGGCAGTCAGAAAGCACATTTTTGGTGGTGGGACGCAAATGAATACAGGAAGCCAAGCACCACAGAACGCAGGACCAAAGTCAAACAAAACGCCAAAGAAAATTCCTCAGTGTGTTGCAAGCAAAACCTTAAACAAAACCAAAAGGGCGAAGGCACAAAGCGAGCTCCCGTTTCAGACGTCACTGCTCGCCTCCGAGAAAGACGTTCAGAAGCGCTTTGAGCGCTTCCATTTTCCGTGGGGTGACGTGTAAGGAAGGCAGGCAGGCAGGCAGGGAGGGAGGTAAAGCCCCAAGGAGCTCGAGCTGGGAGGCAAAATGGTCTGTCTACCGCCAGCTTTGCGAGAGGGGGGAACCCTCCAACGAGTGCCTAAAATTATCCCAAAGTGTCGCCATCAGGAATAAAGGTCTCCTAACAAGCAGAATGAGGTACCTGAGGCTGGAGGGAAGAGCTGCCTCAACTCCTTTCCCATCCCCCTTTACTCCCTGCTGCAAAAGGGGGCTGTGACTTTTGCAGGGAACCGGAGGCCGTCCCTTGAAAGATCTCCCCAAAGCCTGCAACCCTCCACAGATGCCCTCTCCCTTCCCCTTCCTCCTCCTGCGCCCAGCGCCATATCACTGGCACAATAAAGCCTCTTCTCCGGATTAAAGGCCGTGGCCGTGTTGTGTGCCAATGCCTAATCCCTACCTTAGGTGAAAGCCTAGTGTTTTTTCAAAAAAACCTGCTGTGGGGCCCAGGTGGGACTTGAAGGGTCTCCCTCCCCCCTCCCTGGCCTTCCAAGAGTTTCTTCCCTGCTCAGCTGCCACCCCTTTGGGGTTTTGACGCACAAGAGCTGAGCCGGCGCTGGCGGCGCCTTCCTTTTATGGCCACTGGCTTCCCCTCCCGGCGCGACAAAACAACAAGAAGAAAAGGCAGCGAGGAAAGGGGGAAGCAGGAGCAGGTTTGGAAGGAAGGAAGGACGGACGGACGGAGGGATGGATGGGCGGGCAGACCGGCAGCCTCCTCCCCGCAGCGAGCAGAGCCAAGCGGCCCCTTCGGAGCTCCTTCCCCCCCCCCCCAGCGAGGAAGTGCAGAAGGGAGGGAGACGCTGCCTGCCGTCTATCGCTGCCCACCCGGGGTTCCCCGTGCTGGAACAATGGGCCTCCGCCGCTTGGCAGCAGGCAGGCGGAGCCGGGCCTCCGGGAGGCCGCCAACAAAAGAGCCCGGGCGGAGGGGGAGGGAGCCAGCGGGCCGGCGGGCGGGCGGGCAGCCCGGGCCCGGCAAAATGGCGCTGGCAAGAGCAGGGAGGGCAAGGGCTCCGGGCGGGTCGCCATGATGTCGCGCGGGCGGGCGGGGGAGACGAGCGGGGCCGCCGCAGCCCAGCTGAAGAGGGCAGGGCGGGTCGGGTCGGTCGCGGGGCAAGCGTCGGGGGCGCGCGCGCGCGCGGGCACGGCGGTGGCGGTTGCCCTCCCCCCCCCCCCGCTTACCAGCACTGCAGGTGGAAGGCGGCCGGGCAGTGGTCGCAGCAGAGCAGGTCGCCTCCTTCCTTGCAGCTGTCGCAGCTGTCGTGGTTGGTGGCGCGGCCGCTCCTGCGCGCCGGCGGGGGATGCTGCGCCGACGAGGCGGCCGGGTGCGGGTGCGGGTGCGCCGAGCCGGGCGAGTGGTGGTGGTGCTGCTGCTGCTGGTGGTGGTGCGCCGGGTGGTGATGGTGGTGGTGGTGGTGATGGTGGTGCTGGTCGCCGCCGCCGCCGCGGTCCGTCCGGCGGCTCCGCTTCTCGCTGCCCCCGCCGCCTCCTCCGGCGGCCGTGGCGTCGTCGCTCCGCGGGGGGGCGAGCAGCGCCTGGATTTGCTGCCGGGGGAGAAGGGAGGAAGGAGAGTCGGCGGGCGGAGGGGGTCGTCGGGGCTGCCCCTCCCCCTCCCCTCCCCCTCCCCCGTCCGCCACTCACCTCCATCAGCCCCCCCGAGGTGTCCAGGTCGTAGACCACCGTCTTGGCCTCCATCCTCTCCCACATCCACGGCGGGACCGCGCTGGCGGCGGCGGCGGCGGCGGGGGGGAGCGCTGCGCGCCCCTTCCCGGGCGGCCCCCTCGGCCTCCTCCTCCTCCGCCGCCGCCGCTCCTCCTCGGGCGCCGGCTCTTCCCGGGCGGGCGGCGCTCCCGCTGCTGACAGGCGGTGGCGGCGGCGGCGGCCCTGGCTGCGCCGCTCCTTCCTCCGCTCGCCGGGACGCCGCCGCCTCGCCCGCCGCCGCCGCCGCTCGGGGACCCGCCCGCCGCCGCCGCCGCCGCCGCCGCCGCTGCTCTTCGTGGCGCTCGGCGCGGCCTACCCGACGGGCTCCTTCCCCCTCGCCGCCGCCGCCGCCCCTGCCGCTACCGCCGCTGCTCGTGCCGCCGCCTCCCGTAGCGGCGCGGGGCTCCCGGCGGGCTCGGCTGCCATGACAGGGGGCGCGGCCTGCTCGTCCTCCGCCGCCGCCTCAGCGCCGCGCTCCTCGGGGCCCCGCCGCGGCCGCCGCCGTCTCCGCCACAGCGCCCGTCGCGCAGGCGCACGGCGCCCTCCCCGTCGCCCGGGGAGCATGCGCGCGGCGGCCGGGGCCGACTGCGCAGGCGCCACCGGAGTGAGGGAGGGAAGGAAGGAGGGCGGGGAGCGCCCCCAGAGGAAGGGAGGGGGAGAAGAAGGCGACGGCGCCGACGCGGGATCCGCTGGCCGCTTTATTTAACTATCGAAGCGCCTGCGCGCGCGCGACTCCCTCCTTCCCTCTGCTGCGCATGCGCAGAGAGGACCCGCTTCCCCCTTTCCGGGGGCTTGCTTTCTAACGCATGCGCGTTCCCGCCCTCCTCGACGTCTTTCCCCGCGCCCTCCTCCTTTTCTCTCTCTGCGCCTGCGCGCGGCCGAACCCCTGCTTCTATTTACGGCTCCCCTCTTTACGCACGCGCAGTAGCCGCTCCGTCGCCCTTGCTCGAGTCGACATGCGTACTCCTGCCCTGACTCCGTCCGGGAGGGAGGGCGGACCGGACGCCCTCTTTACGTATGCGTACGGCCGCCGCTGCCTATGTTCGCCCCCGCGCATGCGCACTCTTTGTGGCCTTTTAATCGGACGGCAACACGCGCCCGCGCCTCCGTGGCCCGCTGCGCGCATGCGCAGAGTCCTTTCCATTTTATTGTTTATTCGCAACTTTATTTGAAGTCTCTCAAAAGGAAAGGAAACACCCGTGTGTCATCAAACACGTTACGATCCGCGCGCTCTCTCTCTCCCTCCTCCTACGCGGGACCCAAAGCCGTCCCCTTTCGCAGCCCCACCCCGCAGCTTCCGGCGTAAGCCACGCCCGGCCCGAAACTGCCCTTGTCCGCATGCGCAGACCATGACGTAGACAGGCCGCCGCCCAGAAGGAGCCTCGTCGCTGCGCCTGCGCGCAAACGCCCGCACGGCGCTGCCTGCCGCCCGCCGTCCACGCGTGCGCATTGGGTGCGGGAGGACGACAGCGCTGCAGAGAGTGGCGCTCTGCTTCAAAGAGGGGCGGTTCTTTGGTCCGCGGGAGAAACGACCGGTTCCCATTCAAAGCTTCGGATGTCAACGAGCCTCGGTCGAAACGGGCTTGGAAGTGGAGACGGAACCTCGGGACGCCGCAGCTGCACCGCTGCTTGACTCTGAAGGACGAAACCCGGAGCCTTGGGGGAGGGGCGGTTCGTGGCAACGGAGGTGCATAATTAGGGGGAGTGCAGAGACCAGGGCAATGTGAACTTGATCTCTGCGGTGCCTCCGCCTCCTGCACGCCCCGCCTGCACCGTCTCTATGATGACTCTGATGCTCTGCACAATCGCAGAGTTGGCTTTTCTCGCCCACTAGAGGGGGCTCAAAGCTGCTAACAAACCTCCTGTTCTTCCCACCGCAGATACCCTGTGCGGCAGGTGGGGCTGTGAGAGCCCAGGAGAGAGCTGTGACTCGCCCAGGGTCACCCAGGGGTTAGCGGAGGAGTGCGAAATCAGACCTGGTATTCCCAGATAAGAGCCTGGCTCCTTAACCACTAGGCCAAACTGCCTCACCGTTTGTGCTGCAGCTCCGATGACGTCCCCAGCCGGCAGAGGTGCGAATGCTTCCAGGTAAGTTGGGGTAAGGATTGGTATGGCTGTAGAGCATGATTTCGTGCTGCACACCTGGTTAGCAATTAGGCAACCTCTGGGCAGGCAGGGGGCGTTTCTAGCATCATGTAAATGCTTCCTGCAAGTGCAGATCCACCTGCCCAGATGTTGCCTAATTGCTGACTATGGCCGTGTGTGTGTGTGTGTGTGTGAGAGAGAGAGAGAGGGGGGGGGGAGATGAATGAATGATCGAATGATTGAATGAACAACACACTTCACTACATCCACAGCAAGTTCTTCTAAAACACCAGTTTATTCATGAAACAGTCCAAAAGGTCAGTTCTCCCCCTGCCCCTCCCCCCTCCCTCCCCCCCTCCCCTAAATGGGTCAAGCCGTTTGGAACTTTCTCTATGTCACATTCCACGTATTAAAAACCTTTCTGCGCAACCAGGATGGGGGGGCGGCGGAGGGAATTCCCTTCTGCAGAGAAGGAAAAGGAGGACGAGAGCCCACCCTTTCCAGAGACCCCAGCCAGGGCTGCCTGCTTCTCATAGAGAAGGGGGGGGGCGTCTGGCTGTCTGGTATCACTGGGGGCCGAAGGGGCGAAGAAGATGAGGAAGTGAGCGAGCAGATAGATGATGCACAGTGGATGCTAAACCCGGTGGGGTCCAGTGCTCGCCATTACCCATGCTGGACGGGGCAGCATTTCTTGGGCATCTTTTCCAGGAGCCTTGCAGATCTGGGGAGGGAATAAGCAACTAGGGCAAGCCCTTTGAGGCAAGTTCCTTGCTACTAGGCACTACAGCCGGGGCTGGAGTTCGGAGCATTTCCCCTTCGCTAACTCCCAGTTGTAAATCCTTAGCCCGGTGAATTGTAGGATAATTAAAACAAAGAAAACAAAACAACTCTCCTAAATTCTGCCCTGCAGAACCAAGGGGATACAAGGAAAGGAGCAGATCATGGGTGCCTAGAAGGTGCTGCTACCGGGCAGGCCCTGCTCGTCTCTTCCTCAGAGGTGTCCCTGGCTTGCAAGAAACAGCGCGTGGGCAGGGAAGGTGAAACTCAGGGCAGGTGGGCATCCCAGTCTCCAGGCCGGAGGGAAACTCACAGGGCTCTATGGTGCTGGCGTGCTGCTCATTCTAGCGGGCACTAGGGGACAGCTAAAACCACAGTATTCCGGTGTGTGTGTGTGTGTGTGTGTGTGTAGGGGGGCATTCTACCTTGTTAATTGGATGGCCAGGTCATTGCATAGAAGAGGCAACCTCTGCAGTGTCTTTGTGCACAGGTGGGGGAACCCAGGAGCCCCTGTGCCTGCAATAGTTGCATTGAAGAGGAAATTAGAAAGCCTTCTACTGTATGATGGAAACTGGAGAAGCAAAGTCTCCCCCACTGGAACGGCATCTGCCAGGAGTTACAGAGGAGGTGGCACCAAACACGGGCACCAACAAACGGTCACAGTTAGAACTCAGTGGCTAGGGGAGCAATACCTGAGATTGCCTTTTCCTCTTCCCTCCTTGCGCCTTTTCCTCTTGTGTCCCTCTCTGAGATTGCAAGCCAGCTGTTTCTGGAGCCTTTGGGGGGTGGGGCTCAAGAATAAAATGAAATGCTAATGAAAAGAGGAGCAAGGACTGATCTAGGCGAGGGCAGAGGAGGGTTTGATTTACCAGGAAGCTGGTAAGGGCTCCTAAGGGGAAAGCTACACCTTGCTTTCCTGTGTGGATAAAGAGTGTTAGAACCCTGGACAGATCAGCCACGGATTGGATCCCCATAATACCAGGCCAAGACACTAGACTCCCCTTCCAAAATCCAGGACCCCGGACAGCTCCTCAATTGGCCCTCCTGGACTGCTAGTTTCACCCCTGTCCATCTGTGGTTTTGTCACATGGGAGCCTGCAGGGGGAAGCTATTTTGAAAGGCTGAACTTCCTTCCTTCCTTCCTTCCTTCCTTCCTTCCTTCCTTCCTTCCTTCCTTCCTTCCTTCCTTCCTTCCCTCTTCTTCTCTCTCTCTCTCTGTATTAGGTTGGGGGAAGAGGGTTACCCCCACCCCATTTCTGCCCTGGGCTTTGATGACATCACAGCACCTACCTGTGGCCAATATTTGTTTTGTACATCTCATGCCTAGGAGCAAGTGGATGCTTGCAAACTTTGCCAAAAGAGTCCCTTCTTTGCGATTCAGACTCCCATGGCCCTTAACTCTGGTGGTCATAGCCTCTGTGGCTTGTGGTCCACCCCCTCAAGAGGAAGAGAAAACCTTGTCCAAACTCTGTCTGTTCAATACAGGGGAGCTGAAACTCAGGACCTCCAGGTGTTCCGAACTACAGTAACCAGCAGCCAGTCAGGCTGATTGCAAGGAATTCTGGGATCTGTGGTCTAGCCAGATCTGGAGGGCGGCAGTGCTTTGAGAGCAATGCAATTTCTTTTATTCAATCCTTCCTCTGGGACGTCTCCTTCCTGGGTGAAATTTGGTTACTATTTTTGCAGGAAGCCAAGATTAAGAACATGAGGGGCCCTGCTGGATCAGGCCACAGCTCATCTAGTCCAGCATCCTATCCCACACAGTGGCCCTCCAATTGCCCATGGGCATCTCAAGCAGAAGTCAAAGGCAGAACCTTCACCTGCTCTTGACCCCCTGCAAGTGGCCTTCGAAGCCTCCTGCCTGCCTCTCCAACCCAGAGGGTGGTACCTGGGCTTCCATTCAAGTACCCACGGATACACCTGTTTTTAAAATAACACCCTACAAAACCACGTCCAGAAGCACAGTTGCCCCCCCCCCAAAGGAAGCAAAACAGTAAAGGCATGAAGGAAGGCCTCCCCTTTACGTCTGTCTGTTGTTCCTGCTGTTGCCACATCCTAGAGAGAAGAACAGTTTCTGGAAGAATATCACATTTGTGGACCCGCTGAGATTTCACTCGTCTTCCCAAGTCCTTTAAAAGATGTCCTTTGGGGACCTTTGCCCTTTGGTTGAGGGGAAACCGGAGAATCCACATGGCCAGCAAGTGTTTGAATGGCTAGAATCCAAGGATGAGGAAGAGGCCAGAAACTCAAGGCCCAGCCCTGCAGTCAGTCCGGGAGGCCCAAGGGCAGGAGATGCTTTGCAAGGAGACCACCGGAAGTCATTCCAGAACCCAGGCCGAGGTTTCGCCTGCCGTCATGCCCATTGCAAGCGCCGGGATGCTGTTAGAAGAGGCCCAGGAAACGGTGGGGAGGGAGTCAGCTGGAGCACGCTAGCCGAGAAGGGGCAGACGCTGGAAATGCTGCATGCTACGCAGGGCATAAATTCCGCTGCTGGTCCAAGGCGAAATCCTGAAGTTGAGGGAGGGAGGAAGGAAGGAAGGGAGGAAGGAGATGGCTGGCTGGTAGGTATAAAGTTCCAGTGTTTCTTCCCCCTGTCCCAGAAGGTCAGCCTGGAGGGCAGGAAGAATTGTGGGTATTTACATGTCCTTGTCTGCAGCCGGTGGGGTCAGCCAGCCGGGGAGGAAAGTCGCTCAGCTGCTGGCCAGAAGGAAAGGTCGTTTGAGGGCAGCGATGGTTCAGAGAGCGGGGCCATGCTCCTCTGGCTTCCTGCCGCGAGGGTGGCGGCTGCCCTAGATGGAGACTTCATACTCCCGCACCTCCTGGGGGGAAAAAAGTCTGCAGAGAGTTGGCCACATGGATTGTCAAGCTGCCCATCACGGGGCCCCTCTAGCCCTTCCGCCTAGCCTGGCCTACGGCAACTGGCAAGGAAGTGTCTAAAATTTAAGCGGTGGGTTCTCATGCTCCGTACCTGGGAGCCGGAGAGGCTGCCTCTTTGGGCACAACACAGGCACTCAGCCATCAAGCTACGGAAGATGGGGCGGCGGTTTTAGAACAAGGGAGGCTCTAAGGTACAGTGCGGGGACTTCCTGCGTAGAAGTCCCAGCATCTTGCCAGAAGATCTGGCCTGGGGCACCTGAGAACTTATTGTGCAGCATTATTATTATTAATAATAATCCCACAGAGAGTGCCTTACCCAGTCGCTCACCTGGCGCATCCGGCAGTGAGTATCCACACCTTTTCTGGTGCTCTTGGACAGCAAGTTCACAGGTGAGTGACCGACTGCGCAGGGTGTGGGCTGTAGTGGCCTAGCGCTTGCTTGCACGTGCGAACGCTAGTTAATGTGGGGTGGTTACGCTCCTTTCCCGTCCGGCGGACAGGAAGGGCAGTGCGGAATAGCCCCCGGTTTCTCTGAGTCTTTCTATAGCCGCAAGCTGATGCCATGCAGCTCCAGTTCCCGTTAGAGTTCCCCAGGCATGTTGCTACTGACTCCCCTCACTCCACCTTCCCCAAGAGACCACCAGCCCCTTGGTACTTACTCCGGTCTCATACGTGGGGTTGTCAAAGGCAGAGTCCACTGTGATGTGATTGTAGGGCGGCGAGCCGGACAGAGGCAGCTGTAGCGAGGAGGATGGCTTCCCTTGGTGCCTGCCGGGGGGGGGGGGGAGATACAGAAAGGTTCACACAGAGTCCCTTTACCCCTTCCCTCCCCCTCTGCAGGTGGGGCCTGCCACCACAGGTGTGAGCTTACCTGGAGATGAACAGGTACACAGCCCCCAGGAGGAGTCCCACAGCAGCGACCGGCAGGAAGATGGCAAAAGCCACGTTGGAGCCTTGCAGAGGGTCCTTGGCTGGCGTTATCTTTGCCACAGCTTGGGGTGCGGAGGGGAAGAGAGAGGGCAAGGGGGGGGGACATCAGTAGCGTCCATACCAGGCCCTTTGTGACAAGTGGATCAGCAGGGAAAGAGGCGCTGGATGGAAGGGAATTCGGCACAGGCGGTCGGAAGGGCGGGAGAGGGGTACCAGGCTGGCAAACAGGATGGGAAGAGGCACCACAGCATGTCAAACCCTCCGCCCCAAAAGACCCTTACCGTCAAGGTTCCGATTGGTGAAAAACTCATCGTAGGAGGCTGCAAAAAAAGGGAGAGGGAATTGGAGTCTCAGCCCTTCCAAGATTTGATCCAAGAGAGAGACAAACTACAGCAGAAGTTGGGAAGTTCTTTTTTTGGGCCGCAATTCCCACGAGCCCGCAAAAGAAAGCCTCCCCAAAGATGGATAATGGGGCCCCCTCTGATAAGGCCATGCCCACCTGCCCGGCTTACAGAGACTCACCGGCCTTGCAGAGTGGGGGGGAGCCATTCCACTGGGAAGGGTGCCCAGGCACGCAGCGTAGCATGGCATCTCCCAGCAGTGTGTAGCCTGTGGCGCAGGAGAATCGCACCGTTGCGCCCGCCTGGTACACCCGTTTCTCGGGGTTCTGAATCCCATACTGTGGGATGCCCGGGTTGTGGCACGGCTCGTAGACCTCCGCTGGAAAGAGAAAAAGAGACAGACATCCGAGACATTTGTAGGCTACCAAGTAGGGAGTGTGCACGGAAGAGTTTGCTTTTCTACCCTGCTTTTCTCACCTGTTTAAGGGGACTCAAAGCGGCTGACAAACCTTCTGTTCTTCTCCCCACAACAGACACCCTGTGAGGTAGGGTGGGGGCTGTGAGAGCTCAGAAGAGAGCTGTGACCCACCCAAGGTCACCCAGCTGGCTTCTCAGAGGAGGACAGAATCAAACCTGGTATTCCCAGATAAGAGTCCGGTTCCCTTACCACTCAGCCAAACTGGCTCACTGGCTTCTTATGGGATCCATGTGCATTCATATGGGATTGAACCTCTGCATCGAATTCAAAGTGTATCTATTTGAACAAATACGAATTTTCTTGCATCTGACTCAGTACGAATCGAAAACAGAAAACCCCAATCATTTCTGCACGCCTCCTACTCCAGAGCCTTTAAAGAAGCAACAAATACTCTCCGCTTTCCAGCTTCCGGGACTGAACAGCATTTGCAATTAGTGCTTCCATCCTCCTTTTGTTCGCATCCTTTTTCCTTCCAGTTCCTTTATCCTCACAACATCCCTCTGATGCAGGCGAGTTCAGAAGCAGCGGCTGACCAAGCGGGAATCGGCGGGCAACTCTCCCAGCTTGCCGTCCACGGCGCTACCCACCATTCACCCTGACCTTTTCCAAATTAGTCCTTCTGATCCTTCCTCCTTCCTGGCTTTCAACATCCCAGCGCCCAAAAAAGGACTCACGCTGGTTTGCTACACGCTTTATCCACGTCTGATTATTTCCTTTTTGACAATTTTGTTGTGCTTTTATCTCTGCTTTTAATGCCAGCGATGCTTTAATGGATTTTAATCTTTCATTTTCGCTTCGCTGTTTTCCCCAGGAGCATGAAGGGCTGGGGTTATGGATGTAAAGGTACAAATAAATACAGGGAGTTCTTAAGCGGCCAGAGGAACAATTTAAGAACAAGGATACCAACCATGCATTAAAAATTATAAATGAATCAGATATAAAGCAGTCCTGGCAATTGCAGCATCTATCATCATGTTTCTTTCTGGGCACAGGTTTGATTTTTACAATACATATTAACCCCCAAAGTCAAAGAGGGCGGGTAATGGTGATAAAGAATACAAAGGGAAAATACTCACCACAGATAATCGGCCCTTTAAAAATAAGCGACATAAAAGCTATTATTTGCATTGATAAGTTATGGACGGTGTTAAGATTTTTATGAGCTTTCCGTGCTGAAATTACTTGGGCATCGCATGGGTTTGCTCGTGGAATTCATTTGGGGGGGGCAAGTATCTAATAGGAAGCTTCCATTCAGTTTAACATTAATCAAACCTGGTATTCCCAGGTAAAAGTCTGACTCCTTAACCACTAGACCAAACTGGAAAAGTAGTTCTCCAAACTAGCACGTGAAGCATAAGTTTCTGTGTTTTTCTCTGATTTTGGATTTTATTTGAAATTAATGGATCTGTGAATGATCACTTTCCTTTATTTCTTTAATTCCTTTAAAAACTGGATTTGTTTTTTAAAACCGCCCTGCATGTAGGTTGCAGGACAGAAGCAACATAAAACATTAAAACGGTGAATAAGTTTCTTTCATTTTAAAAAAGAAACACACTAAATTCCAGAAATTTAAGAGGAATGAAAACCCTACAACTGTGGGAAAGTGAGAAGGCTCTTGCTTGCTTGTGAGCGCCCCTTTTGCAACACCATCAGCCACAGTTTCTTGCATCAAGCACTGGGCTGGAATAGATGACCACCAAGGGTCCCTCCACCTCACACATTCTGTCAGCCTAGAAACACGGAGGCTCGGAGGGGCTTACGGGTGCATTTGGGCAGGCGGTCACTCCACTTGGGTTCCCCTGCTTGCCGGTCATGGCAGACAATTTCTCCGCTGCCCGCCAGGACGTATCCCTTGTCGCAAACGAACTGGACGGTGGACCCAACTGGGAATTTGTTTGCAGACACTATACGCCGGCTGTGGTCGACGTCTCCTGGGTCCTGGCATGTGGTGACTGGAGGAAGGGAGAAAGTTGAGAAGGAGTAAGGAGTGGGCAGGAAGAGCAAATGTACACCTTTTGCATGTCCTCAATTAATACAGTTCCCCAAACAAAAGGAATCCGGAGAGATTCAACCTTGCTCATGTTAGGAAAATTGCTGCCTCATCAGTTTTCTTCCATCCATGTGGGTCTCAGTAAACAAACAAGCTAGAGACGAAATATTTCTTTTGTCTATATTGCAATAGAGGAAACCTGCCTTCCAGACATCCTATTAGGAACAGGAACTCTCTCACATCACAGCCTGACTTTTTATCCCTATCCTGTCCAGAAATTTACAGACTTTCTGTTCACACCATCCAAAGTTTTGCATCTAATGTATTCACAATAAGGAGAAGAAGTACATATGATATTTATCTTTTAGCATGTCCAGTAAAGGCAAAGTAAGAACAGTTCAGGCAAAGTGGCCCCTGGCACTGGCTGGTCACTCCTTTGGAGCTGCAAAATCTGCAGGCATTTTTATTGGTCTTTGCAAACATTCTGGCCTCCCTAATTCATCACACTCGGGTTCTGTGTATGTTTCTGGGGAGGCATCTTTCAGGTACAGTGGAGATCAGACTGTGCACATATTCACAAGAATAACAATCATTCATTTCTTTCTCTTTTTTTTTAAATAGCCAACTGGTCCTCATGCTGATGATAAACCTTCTTTCCTCTTCCTCAACTATTTCACCTTCTTCTCCAATAATTAACTTCACATGTAATACAGTGCATTGAAATTAATTTTCTTCATTCTTTTCTTTTTTCTGATACAGATGCTGCAACAGGTTTGGAATCATAGAGTTGGAAGGGACCTCTGAGCTCACCCAGTCCAACCCCTGCTCAATGCAGGATTTCTAAACCATCTTGCTTAATAACTTGCTTAATAGGATATACATGCACGGTTATTGTTTAGTTTCCTACTTATCTCTTTATGTTCTTGTATTGTTATTCTTTTATTTAATGAAGATGATGATGATATTTTAAAAATGGGTGCTTAGCGGATGCAGCAGAACTTGAGGCTGATTAGTACTTTTCCTTTCTGTCACTGAATTTGGTGCAGCCCTCTGTACATGTGTGTGTGTCTATCTGCTTGTGTGTGTTTTGTGCTTTAGTTCTTCAGCTCCTCCAAACCTGCGCATGCGCTCTTTGCATTTCCCAAAGGGGGTCTTTTGTAAACATGATACATCTCCGCTTTGCTGCTGCTTGGATCGCTTGGATTGCCAGCTTCAAAAGCCAAAATGCAACACCCTGTCATTACAGGGAGGTGTCTTCCCTTTTTTAAAAACCCTCTTTCAGCTTTTCCAGCTGTTCAGAGACTATTTTGGGGGGAGCCCAGGGTGAGATTTCCTATTCACAAGTATGCTGCTCTTCTGCACAGGTCAATATTCTGTGTGCCAGCAGGGGGCACTCCTAGCACAGCTAAATCTGATGCCAGAGCTAACCAGGAAAGAGGGAGAGAAATGAGAATTCACTCTCATCACACTGTGTGCTTCATTCAAGGAGCCTGGGCTGCACAGCCATGAGCAAAAAGCCTATATTCCATGGAAGGTACTGAAGGAGGCTAATCAGAAATGCATCCCTCTGGTCCCCCAAAAACATTGTTTCTGTGATTAACCCCAAGAAAAGGAGCACCGAGGCAAAAGCTGACCAGGACAGCTTGAAATCTGTGGGGTCAGTCTGAATGACCTCTGGAAATCTCCTGTGATTTAAAATGCCCATCCAACCAAGCATGCAAGCAGGGTTAGTGCCCAGGTATGAAGAGAGCTGGAGAGCTAGAGTGTGATGCCTAGGGAAGAGGAGGAAGAGGGGAAGAGTTGGCTTTTCTACCCCACTTTTCTCTCTCTTTTAAAGGGACTCAAAGTGGCTGACAAACCTTCTGTTCTTCTCCCCAGAACAGACACCCTGTGAGGCAGGTGGGGCTGTGGGAGCACAGAAGAGAGCTGTGACTAGCCCAAGGTCACCCAGCTGGCTTCCTGGGGGAGGGCAGAATCAAACCCAGTATTCCCAGATAAGAATCCGGCTCCTTAACCACTAGACCAAACTGGGGAGGCATAATCCATAATCCACCCATCTCCCCAAATTCCTAGAGGTTTGAGACCCTGGAACATCTGGAAGGGACTATATTGGATGATACTGGACAGAATAAAAAGCAGAGAGGGCCTGTGAAAGAAGGCGGTTCCTTCTCACCCCCCCCCCCCCCGGGTGGTACAGGCTTCACTCACTGTCAGATAAGTTGCAGAAAATATGGACACCACACCCCAAACCAGATCTGTCTGAACAAATATGAAATTTCCTCCATTTGATTTGATGCAAACTGGATATATATATATATATATATATAAAAATAAAATTTCAGGGTCCTGGTCCAGAGCCCTGGCTGCCACCTGCCGGGGAAATGTGCCTCCTCCTTTCCCCTCTGTCAAGCCCCCGGCCTGAATCCCCCCTGAGCCGGGCTCCCCCCAGCGGAAACCAAGCCCCCCAGCTGCCCTGCGCCGGATTGTTTTATTCCGAGACAAATGGGTTTGTTTACTGAGGATTCCCTGGCGCCTAAATCCGCAGCCCCGCTTCCGTGCCACTCGGATGGTTTCCGCCGCTCCGTGATGTGTTTTAAATTGCATCTTATTGTTTTGATTTTTATCTGCGCTGTCATTTGTTAGGCAGCCATTTGGCGGGCTTAAGTATTAGGCAGGCTAAAAAGGTTTTAAACAAACAAACCAAGTGTGTGTTTGGCGGGGGAGGGAATAGGGAGCTGCTAATCCAAGGAAAATGGATCCTTCCCTCAGCTTGAGTCGCCTTGGAGAGCCTCAGAGGAGCCCTGCTGGATCAGGCCACAGCCCATCTAGTCCAGCATCCCATCGCACCCAGTGGCCCGCCAATTGCCCATGGGCATCTCCAACAGAGACAAAGGCAAACCTTCTCCTGCCTCCAATCCCAGCAAATGGCCTTAGAGGCCTCTTCTGATTGTCCCCCCAGCCTGAAAGAGGCGTCCACGCTAGTAGCCACCGATCCATCTGTCATGACTCACCTCTTTGGCAGGAAGGGAGGTCTCCGCTCCACATCAGGTCCCAGTGGCACATGAGCAATTCGGTGCCCACCAGTTCATAGCCCGGGTAGCAGTGGTAGGTGACCACAGTGCCGTGAATCAGCTCCGGGTGGGACATCGTCTTCCATCCATTGGGGATGTCGGGAAGCTCCGGGCAAGTGTCGTTCCGGGGAACCTCTGTGCAGGGGAGGGAAGAGACCGAAACTGGAGGGCAATGCAGACGGGCCATGGGGCTTGGGGCCCTTCTCGTCCAGCATCCTGCCCCACACAGTGGCCCACCAGGTGCCCCATGGGTATCTCAAGAATAGACAAGGACAAACCTTCTCTTGCTCTCCATTCACAGCAAATGGCCTTAGAGACATCCTGCCTGTCTCTCCAACCTCAAGGTGGTACCTGGGCATCTATTCTAGTAGCCACTGATACACCTGTCTCATCTCACCCAGTGGTCCACCAGTTGCTTCTGGGCATCTCAAGCAGAAGACGAAGGCAAAACCTTCACCTGCTCTCCGCTCCCTGCCAATGGCCTTTGGAGATACCTTCCATTCCTTCCCCACAGATCTCTGCAACCCTTGGCAGTCTCCCAGAACCCAGAGGCTCCTTGCTTGCTTTCTCTTCCCTTTCCAAAAACATTTCCCCACCTGTGTGGAAAAAATGTGCCAACTTTGCCTTTTCCCCAGATTAAAAAGTAATGTTCCTCCAGCGTCTACCCAGAAATTTGTCCCCCGCTAAAATGCTGATGGGCTTCCTTGAAGACCAAGTGGTTCTTAAAAACACAAAAACCTTTCAAAGGAAGAGTAAATCAGGTTTACACTATGAAATACTGGCCTCTTAAAAACTTCCACAACACAGCCGGCTCCGGAAATGGCTTCTCATTCAACCAACGTTCACTCCAAAATGCCACTTTTATAGGCTCATCTGGTACCGGGTTTTATAGACTCATCGGCTGCCGCGTTGTTTGCAACTCCATTTAGTTTAAAAACTGAGATATTTGTAAGTTGCTTCCTGTTTCTTAAATGGCTTGGGCCAAGAAATAAAGGGGGGAAATGGCCTATGAAACCGCTTGCTGCTTCTTTTGGAACAGAGGCACCCCTAATCTTCGCCTCTTTGCTCTTGTTTTGATTTTGTTTCATTTAAGAGTTTGCATCCTGCCCTTGGGTGCCGCGTCTTGTAGGAGGAAAAAGGAACGCAGAGCAGAGCAAAGGGTCCCTATATTTTGGCCCAGGAAGCACTTCCGGCCGGCGTATCCCAGCTCACCAGCAAAGTGTATGATAAAGCCCTGTTGATATCCGAGCCCCCCGCTGCCAGGATCCGACTGGAACTGGATGGTTACGTCTGCCATGGAGGTGTAGAGCTTGAAACGCTGGTGGGAGCCAGAATACTGGCCCAGGATGCGTGCCGTCAGGTCATCCCCGTCATAGAAAGTCAGGACGTCACCTTTGCCGAGGCGTAACCTGGAGTGGGGGAAACAAAACGGGTGTGAGGATGACCCAGCGGTGCCCACGAGAAGACGCTCTGCAGATTCGACTGCTCGGGCACCTCTGTGCAGTTTTCTTGGCAGGGATGCAGAAGTGGTTTGCCATTCCCTACCTCCAGGGAGAGGCTGGGTATGGAACCGGCAACCCTCTGCTCTCCAGGCTGATTGCTCTAGCACTGAGTGACAGCATTCCGGGAGCAATTTTGTTGGGGGGCCCGCAGTGAGGATTTTTAACAGGCGCACCCTGTTCCTCCGCTTCCGCTGCTTTCTCTGGGCTTGGCACTTCCTAAAAACACCGGTCTGGGAGGGCCACGGAGCAACGGGACACTCACACTCGGATGTCCAGCATGATGCGCTTGTCCTCTTCCACGTGCAGACCCCAGATGCAGTCTTGGCCTTTCCCGTAGGGCTCTGGCCAGTTGGGGGACAAAACCACCCCGGAAGCGTCCGTGATTTCTCCGCTGCAGACGGCTGCAGGGAGGCGCGGAGGGAGAGAACAGCCGAGGGTTAGAACTGCCCAGTGTGGTGGAGAAGCCCAGAAGCGTAAAGGGCCAAACTGAGCCCACTCCACCCCTCCTAGGCTGTGGTCATGCTTAAGGTCAATCCGGCTTCAGTCCACTTTCAGAGCAAGAGAATACGTCAGCAAAGTGACCAGTAATTTTCTTTCCACAGGGGAGTTTTCTGACTTGTTTAACACTGAAAGGAAACAGCTCCTTGTCACTTTGCTGGCGTATTCTCTTGCTCTGAAAGTGGAGTGAAGCCGGATTAACCTTAGGTGTGACAACAGCCCTAGATCAGGGAGTCCCCACGCGGCACCC
This sequence comes from Aspidoscelis tigris stejnegeri, assembly GCA_023333525.1. Taxonomy (NCBI): domain Eukaryota; kingdom Metazoa; phylum Chordata; class Lepidosauria; order Squamata; family Teiidae; genus Aspidoscelis; species Aspidoscelis tigris. Next base: position 12,109,368 of record JALMGA010000014.1, on the reverse strand, counting down.
ACCTCGGCAAGCGGGTTCCGTCTCGTTCCACTGGGGGTTGCTGGGGTCCACGCACTCAATGATCACCGAGCCCTGCTCCAGCGTATACCCTGCCTCACAGGCAAACTCCACCGTGGTGCCCACCGCGTACGTGGCGTCGCTGGTGGTGAAGTTCCCGTACTTGACAAAGGGCTCATAGCAGCGTCCAGGCTCAAAGGCTGCAGCGAGGAGAGGGAAAGACACATGAGGGGCCCCCAGAACACTCGGTCGGTAAGTAGGTAGGTAAGCCGGAGGGCACAGAATCACCAGAGGGAGAAACAGCCCTGGGTGTAACCCTGGGACAGAAGGGCGGAGGTCTCCCTCAGCTGGGCCGCTCACCCTCGTAACGCAGCGCCATGCCCGCCGCAACACCGCTGCTGTCCGTGGTCAGCTCGATGAAGAAGCCGCGTGCGGAGCTGACCAGGCCCTCGATGGGCAGGTATTCCACCTCGTAGGAGTCGTACACCGGAGGGGCCTCAATGTCGTTGCCGTTCCGGATGATCAGCCTGAAAGGGAAGGAGAAGGGCTGGACAAATTCATGGATGACAGATGTATCAATGGCCACTAGGATGGACACCTCAGTCCACCTTTCACGCTGGGGGGACAAGCAGGAGGCTTCACAGGCCATTTGCTGGGATCCAAGAGACAAAGAAGGTTTGCCCTTGTCTCTGCTTGAGGTGCCCATGGGCAATTGGTGCGACAGGATGTTGGAATGGATGGGCTGTGGCCTGATCCTGCAGTGAACCTCTTAGGTCCTTATGGACTGGATGGGCTGTGGCTTGATCCAGCAGGGCTCCTCTTAGGTTGTTATGGACTGGATGGGCTGTGGCCTGACCCAGCAGGGCTCCTCTGAGGTTCTTATGGACTAGGTGGGCTGTGGCCTGATCCAGCAGGGCTCCTCTGAGGTTCTTATGGACTGGATGGGCTGTGGCCTGACCCAGCAGGGCTCCTCTGAGGTTCTTGGGTTCGGAAGACCACCTGAAGGCCACTCCTGGAGTAATGTAGGTCAATCCCAGTTCCCAAACCCTTCTGGTCAGTTGTGCAGAGGTTGGGGAAGATGTCTTGGTGGCCATTCCACCTGGCTGACCCCTTCCCGCCCACCCCTCCTCCCGCCGCACAGTGTCTTTGGAATCCCACCTGTCGTCATCCTCGGCCAAGGAGACCTTCTCGAAATGCAGGTGCAGCCTCTGGCCTGGGGGGGCTTCGAGCAGCCAGTGGCAGGTCAGGTTGTTGCTGTAGTTGGCAGGGAAGCCAGGGGACACAATGCGCCCGGTGGTGGCATTCCGGGTGACTCCTCCACAGGATGCTGCAAAGAGAACGGCTTCTCAGCAGGGAAGGCACGGTGCGCCTGGCCTCCTGGAATGGCCAGGATGGCACTTGCTCCTTTCACCCAATGGAAGGGTGTCATGCCTTGTGCCTTCTCTGACTCCTCGGGTGATGAGGTCCCTGCCCATACCAGGCAAGAGGGAGACCCGTGCCTCAGGGGCCCGCCTTGGAAACTGATTCTGTTCCCCTAGATGCAGGCGACTCGAACTCTGACACTGAGCCAAGCCCAGAGCCGAGTTCTCTCTGGAGAGAGAGAGAACACCTGTAGCTCCCTGCACGCCTCCATGCAAAACAGCTGCGCCAGAGGGGGACGGACAGTCTTAGCCCTTCATAAGGAAATCCCACCCAGCCGTCTTCGTTGCAGACACAGGATTTTCCTGGCAACCCCCAGCCTGTGTTAACCTCTGGACTTCGAACCCTAGCCTGACAACGAATATCTGGTAACCTGACTCATGGCTTGTCTGACTACATTTGACTCTATATCCTGACTAACTCCTGGAACTGACTTGGCTCTTTGCTACCAATAACTTTGCATGTGCATGTGCGATGCTGCTGCTGCCCGCTCCAGACATGGCAAAGGGTGTTGGCAAGCTAGCAAAGCATGCAGAAGACCAGGCCCCAAAACATGCTCAGGACACTATAATGCTGAACACCAGCTTGGGCAGCCAGCAAGACTGGACACATCTGAGCTGGTCTTGTGGGCCCCTTTTGGCTTCTGTGACCACTGGGAAAATATTGGTGATCGCCATTCCCGAACCCCCTCACTTCTCCCCCTTGGGTGGGAGACTCAACCCAAAACTCCCTCCCTCCCTCCCTCTGCACCCGAAGGTGTCACTCACCCACACAGGTGGGCTCCCGGGAGCTCCAGAAGGGGTGTGTGGCGTTGAGGCACACAAGGCAGTGCTGGCCGACCAGCTGGTACCCGGTGGCACAGGAGAAGCAGGCATGGCCGCCTGGGTGGACGCTGCTGACAGAGACGTCCCCGTAGGCTGGGCGAGCGGGGAATGCGCAGCTCAGAAGGTAGGCTGGAGGGAGAGGGGGAGAGGGTTGAGAAAGAGACGGCTCTTCTGGACACTCACTCACCGGTTTCAGTGGTTTTAGCTTCCCCCGGTGACGGGTCACCTTCGGTTCCCCAGACCGCCCAGCCAATTGCTGCCTTCTGATGGCCTCCTGGATTCCAGAGCGGTTCTGGCAAAACTGTTTTGTGTCCCAGTTATCATCTGGTTGCCTTTTCCAAAAAGGGGTAACTTGGGATCGCCCCCCCCCCCCGGCATGATCTTGGAAGGCATGGGCATTTAGACAAAAGGAGGGCGCAGGAGCTGGGGTGGGGGAAACCGGGTTGCTAGGCTACTCAGAGCGGCACTAGGTTTTACACTGGAGTGCAGGCGTTACTACTGGGCATGGCGGCAGCCGTGTGGGTGTCTCGACGAACAGGGGTTTCCATGGCTGTAGCTCAGGGTGCTGAGCCTGGCAAGGTGTTCTGTGTCAGTGGGAGACAGGTATATATAGACAGCAGCCCCCTGCCATGCTCTTTGCAAATTACGCTAATTGCTGGGACCAATTATCTCCCCATTAAGGCTCTCTTCGGTGGGTGCCCGCGTCAACCTGGCAGTGTCAGCGATTAGCTCTGGAAGCGATTAGCGCGTTCCCAATTAGCTAATTATGCTTGCAGCTGCATTGGGGGGGGGATGTAGGTCTACGGTGACACCCAAGGCGTCTGTTGCCGCAAATGGTTTGGCAGGCGCTTAGGGTGCTGCATGGCCAATCGCACCCACAGGGGTCAGCAGGAGGGTGAGGTTCCTGATGGACATCTCATTCTAGCCTTCTTCTGGTGGTGGGGAGTTCCACAGGAAAACTGAGTCTAAGGGTTCAGATTTATAACATATGCAAAGGAAGGGGAAACTGGGCACCGCAATTCAGCAGAGGGTCACAAGTGAGGACCACACACAGCCCCGCTGTAAGTATTTTGAATAATAGATGGGCCTGTCACAGAGGGATCCCAGTTTTCAGACAGCCCTGTGGTTTGGGCCAGTTTTGGTTTTTCTCGCATTTTTATTCCCTTTTGTGCTTTCGCTTCTGTGCTTTCTGTAGTATATCTTAGGACTCTTAGAAAAGTTGTGCTTGCTGGAGAAAACCCATTCCTCACCAAGGGTGGTCTCCACCAGTCTGCTCTGGGCGAACATCAGAGCCGGTGGAACTCCTGGAGGCCTTAAAGGTGCCTCAGGTTATCCAGGATCCATGTCTCCACCTAGTGGTGCGTGGAGGGACTGCAGCAGCTCATTTGCTTGCCAACCACCAGGACCGACCGGGTCTCTGCCGGAATTCCTACCTTCAAAATGGAAGTGAAAGGTGCCTGGGTTAATCGGCGTCGGGCTGTGGAACCGGACCACCACTTGGTTGGTTGGGCCACGGATCACCTGGCCCCGCATCAGGAAGGAGTCGTTGGCCAGAGCAACTGGTTCGAGGCCACCGAGCGTCTCCACAGTGATCGTCTCCCCTTCGGTGAGAGAGATATTCTGGACCTAGAAAAAGTGCCCAAGGAAGGAGGGAGGGAGGGAGGGAGGAAGGAGAGAGGGAGGGAGAGGGAGGGAGGGAGGGAGGAAGGAGAGGGAGGGGGAGGGAGGGAGGGAGGGAGGAGAGAGGGAGGGAGAGGGAGGGAGGGGGAGAGAGGGAGGGAGGAAGGGGGAGGGAGGGAGGAAGGAGAGGGAGGGGGAGAGAGGGAGGGAGGGAAGAGGAGAGAGGGAGGGGGAGAGAGGGAGGGAGGAAGGAGAGAGGGAGGGGGAGAGAGGGAGGGAGGGAGGAGAGAGGGAGGGGGAGAGAGGGAGGGAGGAAGGGGGGAGAGAGGGAGGGAGGGAGGGAGGGGGAGAGAGGGAGGGAGGGAAGAGGAGAGAGGGAGGGGGAGAGAGGGAGGGAGGGAGGAAGGAAGGAGAGAGGGAGGGAGGGAGGGAGGAAGGAGAGAGGGAGGGGGAGGGAGGGAGGGAGGAAGGAAGGAGAGAGGGAGGAGAGAGGGAGGGAGGGTGGAAGGAGAGAGGGAGGGAGAACAGAGGGAGGAAGGAAGGAGAGAGGGAAGGAGAAAGGGAGGGAGGGAGGGAGGAGAGAGGGAGGGAGGGAGACAGCCTTGTAAGGAATGCACCTAACTGAGTTTAGTGCTGCACTTCAGTTATTGTGCTTTGAAAAAGAGCCCCCGGACTGTGTGTGTGTGTTGGGGGGGGTCTCTTTCAGGCGTGAAGGCTGCTGATCTTCCCTGCTTGCATCTCTCCAACGAAATCCACCTGCAGCTGGATCCTTGGCCTGGAAAGACCGGCACCCGGGGCCGGGCAAGACGAATCCCAGCGCCCAGCAGCCCACGACCTGGAAGGGCGAAGGCAGCCCCTGCAAGCCCCTTGCAGCCCCGGCCCCCTTCCCCAACGGGCACGCCAGGGGCGCCTCCCTCTGAGGCTGCGGGGGTCCCTGTAAGCCCAGCTCATTTATTTTAAGGCAGAGCGAGGCAAGGCCTGAATCCAAGCGCGTGGCGATAAATAAGGCGCGCGCCTGTTTTATTTGCGTTATGTGCCCAGTGGGGCCATCTCCCGGCTGCAAAACGCTCTCCTAAATGGAGGGAAAGAAATAGGGACGCATGACCCGACCAATGCCTGTTCCAGCTGTTTCATCCAGGCCTGAAATCCCTGCAAAACCAGCCTTGCCTGCTGGCTACGCTTGCCGAGGCTGATGGGAACTGAAGTCCACACCGCTGGAAGACATCTGGTTCCACAAAGGCCACTTGGCTCCAGGAGAACAGCTTAGAAAAGTGGACGTCGAATTGTCCCAGAGTTAATAACCCTCCCTCTGTCATTTAAAGCTGCCCCCTTGCTGCTCTCGTCTGAGCTTGGAAGCAGCACAGCAGCACCTGGATGAGAGGCCACCAGGAGATCTCAGAGGTTGGATGGGAAATCGGAGGAAACTGTCCTAGAAGAAGGCAGCGGCAGATAATTTCTGTATATTTTCCCCCCAAGAAAAATGCATACTGTCATCAGGAGCTGCGTCCGGCTTGGGGGAGGTGACTTTTTTATATTTATTTATAATTTATTCTACAGATTTATATCCTGCCCTTCACCGAGTGGTCTCAGGGCGGGTTACTATGAGATTAAAACATATTGAATGGTAAAATATAATGAAAATTTTAACCCTCCCTCCCTCCATTACAGGACAGCACCCCGAGGAAGCTATTTAAATAGTAAAAGCCTGGGTAAAAAGACGGGTAAAAAGGGGCCACCACAGAAAAGGCCCTCCTGAACGTCTCTGCACCTTGTACCTCTGAAGGAACTAACCTTCATGGAATAACCTTCCTTAAAACCGAGGAGTTTGATATTTGCTAGGTGGGTGGGAGGAACCCAACGGAATGGGCCTGTAGCCACGAAGAAATGTTGGAATACCTGCTTCACACTGGAATCTCAGACAGGTGGGGCAATTTCAAGCCTGGAATTCTGTTCCTGCTCCTCTGCACATGCTCAGAGGCAATGTTGCTCCCCCCTCCCCTTTCTGCGGCCACGTCGGTCTCCAGACCTCCCTGCCTGGAAACTTCTCCCGCCGCCTCCTCTCCCAGCTGGGCCCACCACGTCCTTTTCAACTGGCAGGAGTGTAACTTATCATGATGAACGATTCACACTTGCCGTTTCTCATTAAGGCGGTGATTGTATATTAATTACGGTAATTAAACAGTGCGGCTGGGTGATAAACGGCCAAAGGCAGGCGCCTCCTTGCACTAATTATACCAGGGTGCCAGGGAAGCAGGAAGTGTGCTAGGGAAGGGATGGAGGACCATACGGCAAAAGCCGGCTGGCAGGGAACTCCCGCTTTCCTGGCCTCCCAGAACCTGAAATGATTTATGGGATCGGCAGGGAAGAACCTCAGGAAAGGGGCTGGCACGCCTTCTCACATCCTGGGCACCTTCTGTGCCGCTCAGATCTGAAGCAGACGGTCACTGCTTCCCTCCCTGCAAAGGACAGGAGCAAAGAACTGGCCGGAGGGGCCTTAGAGGTCATCCAGATGAGCCCCCCTTCTATGAAGGATGGGCGAAGCTGACAGAAGGGAAACATAATACCCAAATATCTAAAAGCAACACCTTCTTCTGTATTAACCTGCCCGTGCCTTAAGATCTGGAGAGGAGGCCCTCCTGGTTGTCCCACCACCTTCAGTAGTAAAAGGGGTGGGCACCCGGGAGAGGGTCTCCTCAGTTGTGGCCCCCAGACTATGGAATAGACTCCCCCTGGAGGTGCATCAGGCTCCTTCACTATATACATTCAGGAAGGCAGTGAAGATGCACTTCTTTGCCCTGGCCTTTGGTTGAATGGGAAAATACCGTCTCTTCGCACTGTTATTGTTTCAATATATACTGTTGTTTTAATGTATGTCTGATTTAAATGTTGTTACCCACCATTTAAATGCTGGGACCTTTGGGTATAGGGTGGAATAGGTAGGTAGGTAGGTAGCGGCTGACAAACCTTCTGTTCTTCTCCCCACAACAGACACTATGTGAGGTCAGTGGGGCTGTGAGAGCTCAGAAAGAGAGCTGTGACTAGCCCAAGGCCACCCAGCTGGCTTCATGGAGGAGAATGGAATCAAACCTCTGTGTGTGTGTGTATTGCCAGACTGTTCTATTCCCTGCAGCGATTCCAGGGCAATTGAACTTGCCCTAGACCGTGTCCTGGGAATCCACTAATTAACCTGGGGACAAAAATATTGTACAAGGAATGAAAACAAGATCAGAGGGAGGGAGGGAGGGAGAGGGAAGGAGCAGAAAGGTCTCCGTAGAATCGGTTTCAGAGGCGTCTCTCCCAGGGGATTTGCTCTCCGTACCTCCAAGGGAAGCCCAGGCTACAAATTCATCCAGATGTTTCCTCCCCATTCCCTGCCCTCCCAGCCCGGGGGCTCCACCGGCCGCTGCATCACAGAGCATTTGACTGCCAGGCACGAGCCGCCTTTGCCGGGCCTAATGAAGTCCCAGGGGGCCACAGAGGGAGGGGGCTGCGTCTGGGGGTGGGGGAAGGCCCAGGCGCTGTTGAAATGTCGGCCAAATGCCACGTATATCGATTTGACATTTGCTGCGGCGTGTTTTGGAGCTGCGGTGATGGGCCGCATCCCTGACATGAGATGTCTGTATTCGCAGCCGCGCATTGAAATGCGGCTGGCGGCGCCTCTGCTTCACCTGAGCCCAGGCTGGGAAAGAGCGGGGGGGGGGGGAGGTGTTCCTTGACCGCCCCCCCCCCGGGCACCCACCTTTTGCAGCGCACCTGTTCCTGCCCCCCATAAAAGGGGGTTATATTTTAATGTGTTTTAATTCGTATCCTGTTTTTAATCTGTTGTTTAATCTGTTGTTACCTGCCCAGAGACCTTCGGGTATGGGGCAAGATAGAAGTGTAAATAAATAAATAAATAAATAAATAAATAAATAAATAAATAAATAAATAAATAAATAAATAAATAAATAAATAAATAAATAAATAAATAAATAAATAAATAAATACTAGGGATGTGCACCAATGTTTTTTTGAGATTCTGTTCTAATCGAATACCCGAAAATCCGATTCGATTTGAATCTCTTAAATTCGAATTCAATTATTTGATTACTTTTTTACCAAATTCAAACCTATCCTTTCAAATTTTTGGTTCGAATCTGCGCATACAAATGTCAACGATATTCCTACGTTCACGTACGCCTCTTCCCCACAACTGTATGCATCCCGTAGTCATCCCGTAGGCAACCCATTTTTGTCCCGCATGGATCCGTACAAGTGCGTATGGATGGGGGAAAGATGTGGATCTTCAAGTACGCATCGTGTACGAACCCGCAGGCATAGGAATGTCCGGATAATTTGAACCAATAGATCCGAAATTCAAGATTCGATTTGAGTGTTGACATTCGAATTTTGGGGCATTCTATTGGGGTCCAAATGTGAAAATTCGGTACGGATGCGTACGGATATACACAAGATGCGTACATATCTGTACACATTACGAACGTCCGATTTATTCGTACTCGGCCATTTCTTCTGGGGCCTCAGCCGGTCACTCACCCGGATCTCCACGCCATAACCAGGGTACACAGAGATGGTGTAGCTGCACTCCAGGGTTCCGTCCTCGTAGGGGATGGAGGAGGGGAGGGGAGAGGCCAGAGAGCCTTTGGGGCCGGTGAGGTTCCAGCTGCAAGGACCTGAAGAGAGCAAAAATTAAATTAGGAAGGAAGGAAGGAAGGAAGGAAGGAAGGAAGGAAGGAAGGAAGGAAGGAAGGAAGGAAGGAAGGAAGGAGAGTTGGCTTTTCTACCCTGCTTTTCTCACTCATTCAAAGCTTTCTATTCTTCTCCCCACACCAGATACCCTGGGGGGGGGGCTGTGAGAAAGACAGCTGTGACTAGCCCAAGGTCACCCAGCTAGCTTCATGGAGGAAGAAGAGGAATTGGTTTTTATATCCCTCTTTTCTCACCCGTTTAAGGGGACTCAAGGTGGCTGACAACCTTCTGTTTTTTCCTACGAGGACATCCTGTGAGGTAGGTGAGGCCATGAAAGCTCAGAAGAGAGCTGTGACTAGCCCAAGGTCACCCAGCTGGCTTTGTGGAGGAGAGCAGAATCAAACCTGGTATTCTCAGGTAAGAGTCCTGCTCCCTAACCACTAGACTAAACTGTATGGAAGGAAGGACAAATGGGGCACTCCAAGCCATCATGCCCCTAAACATCCCTCTTACCTGCCGCTGGCACCGTAGTGAGGACCTCTGTGGTGGTAATGGCGGTGGTGCCCGTCTCCCCTTCCTCACTGCCTCCAGAGCTGTGAGTGGCCCCTTTGGGCTGTGACGTGGGTGTGGCAGGTGTTGGGGTGCCACCGGCGAGTGGTGAAAGGTTGTCTGAATTGGGGAGACCAGTTTGGAAAGCTGGGGTGGCAGTAACCAGTGACTGGGGGTGTCCAGACTTCTCAGGGCCAGCCTGGGCTGGCTCGGACCAAGGCACCAGCCGCCCCATGGCGGTGGTCAGCAGATCTGTGGTCAGGATCGGTTTCGCCATCTCTGGGCCCCTCTCTGAGTCCTTGCCTTCCGCTTTCCCGCCCACCGGGGCTGCGGGGGTCGCTGTTGTCATAGGTGCTGTGCTGACATCAGAGAGGCTGGGGCCACCACCCTGGTTGGCCACGTTGTTCGTGAAGGCCGGAGCCAGGTTGGCATCAGGGAGGACAGGCCCAGGTCCCACCAGGCCGGCGGCCAGGAAGGGGATCTGCTGGAGGTAATCCTTCTTCAGGAAAGCCTCATGCAGGAAGTCCTCCAGGAGTGGGTGGTGGTTGAGGAACTTCAGGGTGGGCGCTGTGGTAATGAAGCGGACTTTGTCCTCCGGCTCGTCCAAGGTCGGTGGCACCGTCTGCTCCCCATCAGCGTCAGAGCTCTCTGGACCATTGGACTCTTTAGGGGAGAGGCCTGAAACAGAATGGGTAGAGAGGAACAGCTGCTAAGAGAAGAACTCAAAAGAATAAAAACTCTCCAACTTAACACTGGAAGCAGAGGTGCCATTCTCCCCACACACTTCATCCCAAAAAGGAGATCGAAGAAGGACAGATGTACCAACAGGTAGTAGAATGGATGCCCAGGTACCACCTCCAGGTTGGAGAGGCAGGCAGGAGGCCTCCAAAGGCCATTTGCAGGGAGTGGAGAGCCGGGGAAGATTTTGCCCGCCAGGGATTACACCTATACACAGTAAACCAGTTAGCCTCAATGACCCGCTATTAACACTTCCACTCATGAAACATTGGCAACAATGAAGGGCTGTCACAGTGCAGAGGGATTGTCCCTGTTCTCACTTGCACAAGATGGGAGGACTAGAAACAACAGGATGGCACTTCAAGGGAGTCAATACAGATTAGATATTAGGAGAAACTTCCAGACAGTGAGGGCAATCACTCAATGGAACAGGTTGCCATAGGAGATAGCTAGTTCTCCTTGGCTGGAGGTCTTCAAGCAGAGACTGGACTTACATCTGCCTGGGATTGTGTAGGGAATCCTGCATGGAGCAGGGGGTTGGACTGGATGACCTTGGAGGTCCCTTCCAACTCTATGATTCGGTGATTCTCAGTACACATTCAGCCTGTTGACCAAAGGAACACCTTCAAAACACTTCCGTTGCATTTTGTGGACAGTTCTTCAAGCACAGAAGCTTCACCTGTAAAAGGGGGCTCCTGGGCTCCCCCACTGCCTCATGATTTATTGTAGCCTTTGATCTTTCATCAGAGCTGGAAGGTTATTTATCTGATGCATTTAAGCACGAAACACCTTGCATTCGGCCAGGGAAAGTGAGAAATCCACTTAAAATCAGCCGCAGCGTAAATTGTTTAGCAGGCGCAAAGGGAAGAGCTGGTCTTAAAATAAGGGGACAAATTGGGCTCGATTGCCAGAGAGCGGAAAGGGCAGAAATACATCAAGCCCGGAAGCCCATTCATCAGCCTGAGTTAAGGTCCCGATAAACAACGGTGCCAGGATTTATTCCAGAACAGCTCCGTCTCCCTGTTACGGCCGGAGAGGGAAGAGATTGCAAGGTCTGAGCCTCCGGTTTTGAGGGCTGCCATTAGTCCAGGCTCAAGGGAGACGCGACCCCCAGGCGGACGGTGCAGCTAAGGAGGTCAAGGCTATCAGGAGGAGGGAAAGAAACAGAAAGGAACTCAAACTGCTACCCAGGTTCCAGGAAAGAACCTGATCCATCCATCCATCCATCCATCCATCCATCCATCCATCCATCCATCCATCCTTCTCTCCCTCTAAGACTTTCTCCTTCCTTCCTTCCTTGCTAGCTTCCCTCCCTCCCTCTTTCCCTCTCTTTCTCCCTTCTTTCCTTCCTTCCTTCTCTCCAAGTCTTTCTCCTTCCTTCCTTCCTTCCTTCCCACTCAAAAACAAAGCAAATTGTTACTGTTTACTTTCTAGTCTTTTTGATGTTACTTAGTACACTAACAGTAGAAAAACACTTTAAAGCAATGGCGACCACGAGGCAGAGCGAGGGTTCGACATGCTTGGTGCTAACACAGAGAAGGCCCAGCTGTGCGCTGCTACTGGATCTGCAGCCGCGTTGTACCTTTTTGCTGTGGTAGCAGGGTGTTTGCTTTGCTTTGTTCTTTTACTTTTGCAAACACACCGGAGCTCCTTCCCCGAGGCGCTGGGACCCCATGCGTTACAGTACGAGGCCCAATGCTTGCTTTACAGCTCAGGCTGTGGAGAAACGCTTGTGCGAAGGGCTGGCGTGTGGTTGTGGTGGTGTGAAAGGAGGAGGCAGACATAGGAGAACATGGCCATGTTCCCGAGAAAGGATCTCTCTCCTCCAGTCCTGTGAGGGCGCCAGGTTGCTTTGGTCCGGAATTGCACTTTGCACATGCCCCAGAGGAGGAGGAGGAGGAAGAGTGGGCAGATAAGGGCGCGGGTGCAGCCAGCCCACGGCTCAGGGCTGAGGGAGGGAGCGCTATCTGTGTGCTGCAGGCGTAAACTGGTTTAAGCAGGCATTCCCTGGCGTAGCCGCCCATGATTCCTGCACATTATCTCCTAACTAAGCTATGCACACAGCTCCATTTAGGGCTGTTAGTCTAAATGCTACACTGCTTTCATTAGCCCGTAATGAGCCATCAAAAATGCCTCCCCAGCGGGTCGGCCTTGTTCCGACTGCCGTGGCTGGATGGGCAGGAGATGACACACGGCGCCGCTCCCCTCGGGCCCGCAGACCGGCCGGGTGGCTCTCCCGGGGCGGCTCTGGGGGCCCCACCTCGAAGGCTGACCTCTGACCTCAGGAACCCCTCCCGGTCTCAACTGGGGTCCCTCCCTTCTGCCCGCCTAGCCGTGGGCATGACTGGCCCGAACCCAGAGGGGAAACAGGCCAAGGTTTCAAACGTGCTAAATTAGATAAGACGGTGGGGGGGCCTTCCTTCCCTAGAGGTCATCTATCTCAACCCCCTGCTGGACTGTTTGGGGGAGGGCGGAAATAGGAAAGGGATGCCCCACTGGAAACAGGCGGAAAGCCCACAGGGCTAAACCAGACGGTTAAGAACCAACTGGTTAAGGCGTAACATCCACGCCAGGGGCCTGAGGCCTGCCTAAGTCCACCCTGTCACCTAAAGGGCTGACTAAGTCCACCCTGTCCTTTCTCCCCAGGATCCTGATTTCCATAGAATCTCTCCCGTCATGGAACTTGCATTGTACACAAGGTATCAGAACCCAGAAGAGGATTTTTTCCTGCTTTCCCCTTTTCCTTGCATGCTCAGTACCGGGAAGAAAAAGACACGCCTCACTGGCTCCTTGCGCTACCTCCTCCGCCTGCCTCGCGCTCCCTTGCCAGCGCCGTTCAGATGTGGTTTCCTTTGTGCCTGCAACATCAGGAACGCGCCATGTTGCTGTTTTTTCGGCTATGCTTTAATTAAATGGGTTCAGCAGTTGCTCTGCTTGCCGTTAATTGTTCCCTCGTTCAGCGGTTGCTCCAACATCCCCTGCTCTCCTAACGAGACCCGGTGTTTTACCCTTCCTCAGTCCCTTGACTCCCTACTGGGGACAGACCTTAAAACCCGGCTACACAATTCTGCTCTGGGGCTGCAGTGCCCCCGGGCATGTGCAGAGTGCCAGAGAAGTCCTGGCAACAAGGCAGTCTCCCCAGATTGCAGAATGATCTCTCCTTTGAGGTGCATCATGTACAGCTGGTTAAGAAAAGCCTCTTTCAGCCATGAGGGATCCCTTCCAGTTTGGTCTAGGGCTTAGGGAGCTGAGCTCTTATCTGGGAATACGGGGTTTGATTCCGCACTCCTCCACGAAGCCACCTGGGTGACCTTGGGCTAGTCACAGCTCTCTTTCTGAGCTCTGCCAGCCCCACCTGCCTCACAGTGTGTCTGTGGTGGGGAGAAGCACAGAAGGTCTGTCAGCCACTTTGAGGGTGAGAACAGAAGGTTTGTCAGCCACTTTGAGTCCCCTTAAATGGGTGAGAAAAGCGGGGTAGAAAAGCCAACTCTTCTTCTTCGTCTTCTTCCTGCCACTGTTCAATATTTTGGGGGTGTTACCCCTAAAGGTCTTGGTTTGCACCCCTAAGGGAACGTGTGCCCAAGGTCGGGAGTCCCTGCGATAAGAGAAGAGGGCGACCGTGTGCCCATGTGCCACCCTGGTGGGCAGTGTCCCGGGCGCCTCAGCAGGGCCCCAAGATGGCGCCGGGTTTGCGCCACGTGACGCGGGGAGGAATTCGCGCTGCCGCTTAAAGAGGTTAACTTGCCCCCAGCATGGAGGGAATTATGTTTTAATAGAATCCATTTATTACACCATAAAAGTTAATGAGTTTATACGGAAAGGCGCCAGGACTCCTTTTAAGGTTTTAATAGGGGATTAGCGCAGCGTCCCTGGCTCCGGTGCCGCGGTTCGGCTCGTTAACTTGGCGCACTCTCTTCACACACACAGCCGACACTTTTTCTGTCAGCTTTGAAATTCCCCTTCTTCCTTCTCCTTGCTTTTCCTGGCACGTGAGGGAAAGGCATCTTCGGCTGAAGGTTGGCCTAAAAATTCACTGAAATCCAGCGCCTTTCATCCGGGATCGGCGCTTTCCCAAAGCAAACTGCGAAGTAGGAACCTGCCGGCGATTTGCCGGCTTCCTTTTGCATCCACAACATCCCATTCATTTAGCTGCCGTGGCTTCTCAGACGCCTACTGCAAGAAAGCTGCCCTCTGTGCATGCTCTATGAGCAGGACTCCCTCAACCCCCACCTTGCATTGAAAACATGGATTCCTGGCTTCGGAGATCAGCATCCGGAAATTCAGCCTCAGCTCCTTTGGGATTTTTCCACCCCGGTGCTCAGCTGGGGGTGAATGTAGTTTCCTGGCAGAGTTGCCAACTTCTCCCCACCGCAATGCTCCTCTGTCTTAACAGACTCCTGATTTGCATGCATGGAGGCAAGGGGAGGGGGTTTGGGGCCCCTGGGTCACCCCACTGAAGGATTCGGCTCCCCTCCCCATTCCCAGCTCCAGGTCTTTGCCGGCTCCCCCCTCCCCATCTGACTTTTTCGCGTTCTCTTCCTGCTTTTCCCCCAATGGCAAACGCAATGAGGCAGAACTACCAAATGGGTACTTATGTGCCAGCGAAATGGATAAATAAATGGGAATCCTAATAACAGACTCATCAGGCGCCGTGACCCAGATGAAAGCAGCAGTGGCTGCCGAAAGGGAATATATATGTGCGCAGATATACCCAAGAAGTGCGTGTGTGGACAACACACACACACACACACACACAGCAGCCTGTGAAGCCCCCCACCCTCTGCCCCCAAACACAGAAACTGCTGCCATGACTTTGGGACTTGGCCTCCAAAATCTGGGTGCACCGACTTTGGGAAGGGAGGCCCAACAGACGGAGACCTTGCGGCTGGTTCGGCAGTAGAAGGTCTGATGCCCGTTGGGAGGTGTGTCCAGCCCTGGGCTGGCAGTAGACTGGCACCACCTCAAAACCAGGAGAGGAAGAAGAAGAGAAAGCAGCAGGAGCAGAGCTGGCTTTTCCACCCTGCTTTTCTCACCCATTTAAGGGGACTCAAGAGTGGCTGACAAACCTTCTGTTCTTGTGAGCCAGTTTGGTCTAGTGGTTAAGGAGCCGGACTCTGACCAGGTTTGATTCCTCCCTCCCCCACGAAGCCAGCTGGGTGACCTTGGGCTAGTCACAGCTCTCTTCTGAGCTCTCACAGCCCCACCTACCTCACAGGGTGTCTGTTGTGGGGAGAACAGAAGCTTTGTCAGCCGCTTTGAGCCTAGAGGACATTTGTCCTCTGCGTCAAGGTGGTTTGGACGTGCCAGCAAACTCTCTCTGCGCTCCTGGGTGCAAAAGAGTTGCCCTTTCCTCGACATCCAAGTAACTGGATTTATTTTAAAGGGGGAAGACCTGCAGAACTGATCTCTGGACTACGGAGCTATGAGGGATGCCTGCGCCCTTGTGAGTCCGGCAGAGCTGCTTTGCAAATGTCCCGCTGGCTTCCAAGCGAAGAAGATTCCATATATTTATTTGTATCTTCACCCCACCTTCATGCCTGACGGTCTCAGGGCGGTTTACACAAGAGTAAGAAGGTTTAAAATGAAGAACAAACTCCACTGTTCCCTGCCAGATGGACAGACGGACAGGCAGACGGCGTCCATCTGGAAGTCCCTCCCGGTATAACCTGTGACGGCTGGTTGCAGGCGAGGGGTGGGGGTGGGGGCGCACATCTGGCTGAAATCAATTCCGGCTAGCCGGTCCAGCTGGAGAAAGGGCTGAATTAAAGCAGCATCAGGAGAAATCAATAGCGCAACGGGAACGAAGGTGGGTGTCAGGAGGAGCACGAGAGAGACGGGGAGGGGGCGGCGAAATGCCAGGGCTCAGGTGGGAGCAAACCTTTGTGTGCAGTCTGAGGGTCTATTGCTTTCACAGACAGAGTAATTTCACGCCTGCAGGACCAGCCGGCGACAGATTTCAGCCGTTTTCTAGTCTCCTCTGTCGGCTCAGCGCCATGTCTGACCTTCTCAAAGCGCAACTGCTCCGTCTGGCTGCCCCAGGTTGGCACGAACCTCTCTGCACTCCCCTCCCGAATCACAGAATCATAGGAAGGGACCTCTGGGGTCATCCAGTCCAACCCCTGCACCAGGCAGGATTCCCTAACCCATCCCAGGCAGATGTGGGTCCAGCCTCTGCTTGGAGACCTCCAGCAAAGGAGAACCCAACACCTCCCATGGGAACCTATTCCACGGACTGATCGCCCTCACCGTCAGGAAGTTTTTCCCAATATCTAATCTGCATTGACTCCCTATTAGTTTCATCCTGTTGTTTCTAGTCCTCCCATCTTGTCCAAGTGAGAATAGGGACAATCCCTCTGCACTGTGACGGCCCTTCAGAGACGTGAAGACCACCATCGTGTCTCCTCTTCTGCAGGCTAAACATTCCTAGATCCTTCAGCCTTTCCTTGTAGGACATGGTTTCCAGATCACTCACCATCTTGGTATCCTTCCTTTGGACTTGCTCTAGTTTCTCAATGTCCTTTTGGAACTGGGGTGCCCAGAATTGGACACAGGAAGAAACCCACCCTAATCTGTGCGGGGAGAAGCTGCCTCTTCACACTGGCACCAAAACCTGCTTCAGACGCAGTTCACGCTGATTAAAAAACCCTTTAAAGCACACAGGAATCGTACCGGAAAGTTGAAATCTTCCAGGCGGGGAGGAAACACCTTTCTGTACCTGAGTCCATTTGTGCATCCGACCATCTATGTATCAGGAAGAGGGTTTGTCTCAGGCATATCATTACTGCTGCCTGAAATGGAAGGAGAAGAGGGCGCTTTCTGGCCCACCTCCCACTACAAAAAGCCTCTAAGCTGGCAGGTTTTACTCTGGAGTTGACAACAGGCAAATCGGACGCGGTAGAGCACCACGTGATGTGAATTCACAATGCCCGGGAAAGGACGCTGAGCGCTTCTGGTTGAGAGTCAAGACGGCTCATGCCAGGGCTGAAGGCGAGTTGGTTTTTCTACCCCACTTTTCTCATCCACTAAGGAGACTCAAAGCGGCTGGCAAACCTTCTGTTCTTCTCCTGTTCTACCCTGTGAGGTAGGTGGGGCTGTGGGAGCTCAGAGAGAGAGAGAGCTGTGACTAGCCCAAGACCACCCAGCTGGCTTCATGGGGGAGTGCGGAACCAAACCCCGTATTCCCAGATAGGACCCCAGCTCCCTAACCACTAGGCCACCCTATGACGTCCTGGGTCCAAAGTCCTTGGTGCCGTTCCAGGAGCCGGCTTTCCAGCTGCCTCCTCAGCCTTTGTGTCGGGTTGGAGCAGCAACTGGGCAGGAAGGCTAAACAAGAATTTTAACCGCCCTGAGTGGGTGGTTCTTCCTGGTGTCAGGTGGCATCTGGGTCACCTTACCATCCAGGTCTCTTGACCTCAAGGCTTGGCGAACACAGGCTGGGGGGAGGTAGGTGGCGGTTGGGGACAGTGGAGAATTTGAACCTGGGGCACAATGTGGCCTTGTCTCCATGCACGTAATCCCAGATGACAGAAGTGACGTGGGAATGTGCCTGTCATGTTCCTAGATGGGCACCCAGCATTGCTCTGCAGAGGCAAGCAACGTTTGAACTTGTGGCACCCGGGTGGAAGGGGAAAGGGCGCTTGTGAGGCCTGGCTTTTGGAGAGAGACAAGCGGAGATGGATTCGCCCCCCCTCCCCCCCCCCGACACAATCAGCAGCCCCCTCCCTCCCTCCCTCCTCCACCTGGGGGACGGGAAGCAAAGGAAGATGGCTCCTTTTATTTAAAACCCCTTATTCCTCGCTCAGTTTCCCGGAGACTATCAAAAGCCGCGTGCAATAAAAAAGACAATATTGAAATATTCCACCAACACGAAAGACTTTAAAAAAGCTATCAGTCCCAGTGGTGCCCGGGGGCGAGCAGAGGAACCAGGCGGAGGGGAACCGGCTTGCACGGCAGTCCAGGGCTGTGGCCACACCTAAGGTTTAATCCGGCTTCAGTCCGCCTTCAGAGAGAGAGAACACATCAGCAAAGGGACCTGTGATTTCCTTTCCACGTTGTCTGTCCCAGAGCTGAATTTTGTTGAGTTGTTTAACACGGAAAGAAAGCAGCTTGTCACTTTGCTGATGTGTTCCATCGCTCCGAAAGTGGACTGAAGCTGGATTAAACCTTGTGTGACCACTTATGGGGCAGAGATACGACCCTGATGCAGCCCTGTTGACATTTATGCAGCACCTTTATGCGCTGGAATTACAGCGGTTGTTGGCAGCTCCTGGGTAGTGGCATGGCAGCGTTGCGGGCAGGCGGGCGGAGGGGGGGAGGCATTTTTTGATTTTTATGGGCCCCTGCTTCGCTCAGGCAGTGCAGGAGATTAAATGTCACTTCAGCTGCCAAGCGGCAGAGCAGCTGAAGAGCCGTGGCGTGTGCTGAGCTGCGGCTACGTGGGCATGCATACTGGATGTGGGCATCTGGCTGTGGCCGGCAGGGGTGGAAAGGAGAGGCTTGTGGGTAGGGGGACGCACAGAGGCTTCCCGTCTGCCCTTTGCAGAGAGGGCAACCCTTAGCACTGCTCCTCTGAGGGTCTTATGGACTAGATGGGCTGTGGCCTGATCCAGCAGGGCTCCTCTGAGGTTCTTATGGACCAGGTGGGCTGTGGCCTGGTCCAGCAGGGCTCCTCTGAGGTTCTTATGGACCAGGTGGGCTGTGGCCTGGTCCAGCAGGGCTCCTCTTGGGTTCTTATGGACTAGATGGGCTGTGGCCTGATCCAGCCGGGCACCTCTGAGGTTCTCATGGACTAGATGGGCTGTGGCCTGATCCTTACGTCTTATGCCCCAGAGGATACAGCTGTGAGCACATCCTCTTCCATCCTGTGACAGTGTCAGACACTAATAAGAAGCAGGAGACCAGAACATCTGGGAGGCTGCATTTGGGCACCTCTGGACTAGCCCCCACCCCCACTTGGCTAGCCTGCTGGGGGAGCTGTGTGTGCAGACGTGTCTCTGTGAGGCTCCAGTTCAAATATTATCTTTTGCACACACACACACACACAAAGAATTAAAAACCTCCATCTCCATTAAAAAAGCCATCCCTGCCTAATCCCTAATGAAAGTTTATGCAAACTATCACCCTCCGCCTTCCATCCAGGGAGCAGTGGGCTGCAGACAGATGGAACTGGCAGGTGCTGAGAATCCATTAAGCCCCCCCCCCCCAATCCATGCGCGCGCCTGTCTCTCCCCGTTTGGACAGTGATAAGGAGACGCGTGCCAGGATCCGAGCCGGGACGGGCGGCGCTAACAAGAGCGGACAGCCCCAGCTCAGCACCAAAGGCAGCTAATCAGCAGTCTGGCTGGAAGGCGACCCTGGAAACGCTTAATCCCTCCAAGATGAACTTGCTAAAGGGGGAATTAATCAAGGCGGAAGGCCAGGGAGAAGGATGTCTGCTGGCCCACAGTGCGTGAACCAGGTGTGTGTGTGTGTGTGTGTGTGTGTGTGCGTGTGTGGAAAGGGCCTGAGACACAACAGCCGACCAGCAAAGTGTGTGTATCCCCCTTCAATTAAGATCTTCTAAGGAAGCCTTCCTGATGGTTCCAGCACAACATGAGGTCCTTGGGTGGGCTGCTAGAGAGAGGGCTTTCTTTGTGGTGGCCCCCGCAAGAAGAAGAAGAAGAAGAGTTGGCTTTTTCTAACTGGCTTTTCTCATCGATTTAAGCGGACTCAGAGCAGCTGACAAACCTTCTGTTCTTCCCCTCAGCACAGACACCCTGTGAGTAGGTAGGGCTATGAGAAGTCAGAAGAGAGCTGTGACTAGCCAAAGGTCACCCAGCTGACTTTGTGGAGGGAAGAAGAAAAGTTGGATTTTTTGTCCTGCTTTTATCACCCATTTATGGGGACTCAAGTTAGGTGACAAACCTTCTGTCCTTCTCCCCACAACAGACACCCTGTGAGGCAAGAGGAGCTGTGAGAGCTCAGAAGATTGCTGTGACTAGCCCAAGGCCACCCAGCTGACTTTATGGGGGAGTGCGGAATCAAACCCGGTATTCCCAGATGGGAGTCCGGCTCCCTCACCGCTAGACCAAACCGGCTTAGGGAAAGTCTGGCTACGTTTAAGGGCTCGGCATAAAAGCACATTTGCTTCATTCTGGGCTTTTGGGAGGTTAGGTCTCCCAATGGCCCTTTTCTGGACTCCATCTCCCATGATCCCTCTGCAAACCAGCGTGGCCCTCTACCTGTCCTGTCAATCACGGAGCAGGAGCAGGTGGGCGCAGCGTGTCAATTATTATGGCTTTGTCTCCCCCTGATTTCGGAGATAAAAATCCTTCTTTGTCTCTTAGCAACTTGCCGGCAAGGAGCAGCGGAGGAAGAAATCCTGGCTAAGGATGGGAGGCAATTGTGCTAAACCGCCACTTAGCTGTGTAAACGGACCTCCTGCATTAAGGGGAAGCCCACAGCGGGGGGCCGGGGGAAGGACCAGGGTGGGCGCCACAGGTGGACCGGCCGTGATGATGCGGGGACGGCGGGTGGCCATTCCAACCACGTGTGCATGCAACAGCGTGTCTGTTCTGCATGCATTCGTGCCCACAGGATGCAGGAAGGACGGGGGCATCTTCCAGGTCAGCCCCCAGAGGTTGGGGAGAAGGCGTGGTGGTGTCCTTTCCACCTCTGGAGGTCGGATCCCCGGGACCATTTGGGCTGGGAAGGGCGTCCGAGCCAGTTTGGTCTAGTGGTTAAGGAGCTGGATTCTTATCTGGGAACACCAGGTTTGATTCTGCACTCCTCCACAAAGCCACCTGAGTGACCTTGGGCTAGTCACAGCTCTCTTCTGAGCTCTCCCGGCCCCGCCTGCTTCACAGGGTGTTCTGTTGTGGGGAGAAGAACAGAAGGTTTGTCAGCCGATTTGAGTCCTCTTAAATGGGTGAGAAAAGTGGGGTAGACAAGCCCCAACTCTTCTTCTTCTTCCACAAAGCCAGCTGGGTGACTTTGGGCTAGTCACAGTTCCTTCTGAGCTCTCCTACCTCAAAGGGTGTCTGTGGTGGGGAGAAGAATAGGTTTGTCAGCTGCTTTGAGCCCCCTTAAATAGGTGAGAAAAGTTGGATAGAAAAGCCAACTCTTCTTCTTCATACTGGGGCTTTTCAAAGGAAGGAAGGAAGGAAGGAAGGAAGGAAGGAAGGAGAGGACATTTGCCGAGTGAGAGAGAGAGCTGCTGCCTGCAAAAGAGGACACACCTGCCAACCCTGTCTGGGAGCCGTGGTCCCACGGAGCTGCTTGGTGGCGCCTGATTCCGGGCGCAGGGACCTCCTCGTCCCTTGTCCCATTGGGCCCATGGTGGCGGTGGGTAGCAGGCTTATGAGTTAAGCCTCCGATTGCAAGACAGCGCCGAAGCTGTCCTCCCTCCATCAGCCGGGGTTTTTCAGCCGTGAATTTCGACATGCCGTCTCGTTAGCAGCGGCGGAGTCGTGAGATGCGCTTATCCGTATTCCAGAGAGACTGCCCGCCCGCCTGCCTGCCTTCGGGAAGGAGATGCCACGCTGCGCTCGCCGCGGGTGGAGAACCGAGAGCGTCCTGGACGAGGCTGGATTCCAGCAGCCAATGTCCCTGACCACTGGGGATGCTGGCCACTGAGAGCTGGGGGGGGGGGTTGCCCCCGGGATGCCCCAGGAGTGGGTTGGGCCTTGAAAGCCATGCGGGCACCCTTGGCATTAAATGTAGCCCCAGATCTTGTGAGAGTTTCCCATAGAATCCTAGAGTTGGAAGGGACCTCCAGGGTCGTCCAGTCCACCTCTGGTTGGAGACCTCCAGCGAAGGAGAACCCACGGCCTCCCCTGGTAACCTATTCCACGGACTGGTCACCCACACTGTCAGGAAGTTTCTCCTAATATCTAATCTGGATTGACTCCCTCGGAGTTTCATCCCGTTGTTTCTATTCCACCAGATTTTCGTCGAGGTGTCTGGCTGGGGACATAAAGATGCCAATAATCCTGTTGCCATGGTATGCATTAATAAGATGCTTAAAATGGAAAGAAAGAAGGAAGGAAGGATGAAGGAAAGAAAGAAAGAACGATGGATGGATGGATGGACGGACGGACGGATGGATGGATGGAAGAAAGGAAAGAAAGAAAGATAGATAGAAAACACCGAAAGAGAAATCACAGAGCCTGCGAATCAATAAACACCTCAAGCAAGCAGAATCAAATGCTTGTTTTCTTTTTTAAAAAGGACGGTTTTCAATTTGCTGGCAGGACGTCCATGAAGGCACGACGGCCTCATCCCTTGGGTCTGGGGGTCCCACACGGCAGGTGTCGCCAAATAAAGCAGCCTCCTCCCAGGTTCTGCTCCTCCTCTCGCTTGGCAAAGCGAATGCCAGGCCGTCTCCACCCTGCAAATTCCGCGTCAAACTCCCCTGACCGGATCACTGCCTCTTAATCAAGGAATCAGTGAACAGGCCATCAATTCCTGTTTCTGAAGGCTTTTAAAAATATAGATCGGGATATGAGAATCTGCTCCAGCAGTGCATTAACCAGTTAGGCCTGGGGGCTTCCTCCTCTCTGGTCCAGATGTTTTCTGGAGGATGTTCCGGTTCGGCCAGATGGGAAGCGGAGTCCAAAATGGCCGAGCTGCCTGAGGGCTGGAGGGCAACATCGGCCGCCGTCCACATGCTCTTACGCTAAAACGCCCATCGCCCTCGGCCAGGATGGGACCTGTCGTCAGGCTGCTAGAAAGGAGGCCCAGGTACCGTCCCCAGGTGGGAAAAGCAGGCAGGAGGCCTCTGAAGGTCACGTGCAGGGGAGTCAAGGGCAGGTGAAGGTTCTGCTTGAGATGCCCAGATGCCATTGGTGGGACCCTATGTGAGGCGAGATGCTGGACTAGATGGGCTGTGGCCTGATGCACTGGACTGAGCAGGCATAGTCGAACTGATGGCTTAACTCTTTGGGTCTTCTCCCACTAGGGCTTAGAACCCTTCTCAGACCCCATTAGAAACCCGATTAGTATCTGTCAACGCCTAGCACTAGAGGTGTGTGCACGAATAATCGAAGGCATTCGAAAGTCGATCAAATTCGTCCAAATTCAAATGTCCATAAATCTGAATTTTGAGTTTCGGATCCATTTGTTCAAATCATCCAGACATTCTCATGTGTACGGGGTTCATACATGATGCCTACTTGCACATTTTCCCGCGTCCGTACGCATTTGGGTTGCATATGGGATAATTACGGGATGCATACAGATGTGTACAGATGCTTACGGGACGCGTAACGCTGCTTACGGGCACGTACGAACGCGGCCGGTTTCCGCAAGTGCAAATTCAAATTGAAAATTCTAACAAATAGATTCGGATTTGCTTAATCCGTATCGAATGTGGTTAAATTTGAATTTTAAAGATTTGAACCAAATCCCCAGAATTGCACCCTTGGAAGCCTCCGTGTGGAGGCTCTTCACCAGAGGTTCACTGATCATGCCCTACAGGCCACAGTGCGAAAAGCCCAGAGAGTGCAGGAGGTTTTCTGGTGGCAGACGGCAAGCGACACGCGTGGGGGGCCCTGGGCACTGGATCCTGCGTCCCGCCTCCCTCCCTCCCCCCCCCCCTGCAGATCCAAAACTGGCGTGGCGTCCCCGCCTCCCCCCACCCCGCAAACCTCCCTTTCTTCCAGCCAAGCTTCCTCGGGCGTGAGCGGGATTAATATTCACGCGGCGGTTCTCCGGGAAGCGTTTGACCTTGCATGTTGCGTGACTCTCCTTGAATTGAACAGTCATTTATCCGGTGACACTTGTCACATGCCGTCTCAATGGACCCTCCGGAGCGTCGGGGAGGAGAGGCAGAAATGACAAATGACGGATGGCGGATCAAATGCAACGTTTTGAAAGTACAGCGGTGTCGCGGTGATGGAGGCGCAGGCGGGATAGGGGGCGGCGAGGAGGGGGGGCACGCGTGCGCACACACACATATACACCTCCACCTGCTTGGGGGAGGAAGGGGAAGAGACCCTAGTTTGGGTTCGGCACGCAAAACCCAAGTGGATGGGGAAGCGACGTGGAGACCTTTGCAGATATTCCCATCATCCCTTGCGTTCCTGGCCACGCTTGCCAGGCATGACGGTACCTGAAGTCCACATCCCTTTCTCGCCTCCGCCGCAGAGCCTGACAGGTCTCCTCCTGAAAATAATCTCCAGCTAAATCCCAAAGAGAACTGACAAATCATGGAGGCTGGGTTTGCAGCCAAGATATTTCCCTGCATAGATGGTTGGCCCAAGGCCCTGCTGGATGGAGTCCCAGGCAGGAAAGGTTTTAGGGGTCAGCCCTGGCAAATGGCCCAGAGGAAGGCGTTCTGCATCCTCCGAGGCGGCCACAAGGGGCGGATGGCCTTTGGTTTGGGTTCCTTTGGTCTCCCACCTGAGTTGGACTTCACAGCCACACTGCAACCCTGAGGGCTGATGGGGGTTGAGTCATCAAGAAGAAGAAGAGCCGGCTTTTCTACGCCTCTTTTCTGGCCCATTTAAGGGGCTGCAAACCTTCTGTTCTTCTCCCCACAACAGACACCCTGTGAGGTGGGTGGGGCTGTGAGAGCTGTGACTAGCCCAAGGTCTCCCTGATGGAGGAGGAAGAAGAGTTGGTGTTCCTACCCTCCGTTTCTCACCCATTGAAGGGGACTCAAAGGGGCTGACAAAACTTCTGTTCTTTCCCCCACAACAGACACCCTGTGAGAGCTCAGAAGAGAGCTGTGACTCGCCCAAAGTCACCCAGCTGGCTTCATGGTGAAGTGCAGAATCAAACCCGATATTCCCAGGTAAGGGTCCAGCTCCAAAACCACTGGACCAAGCAGGCTGGAATGGTCTCCAGGAATACTCTTTTATAAGCCTGTGCACAGACTGAAATTTGGTGGCTTTGCTCCAACTGAACCAAATCACCCTTGGCTTTGTATTCAGAGTATCCGAACTACCACCCCAGTTCGCTGCGAACTGCAAAGTAACCGAACAGCTCTGGCCCTTCTGTACCTTCCCTTATCAATCCTTAATCTGCTGGTCCTTCCTCCTGTGGACACCCTGGGCCCACCGAAAGCACGCCTGGGAGACACTGGCTTTACAGATGTTGAAGGGGTGTAATGGTGCCACGCCAAACCTCCATCCATGCCCAAGATGCCCGCTCCGTCTGGGCATTAGAATAGAGCCACGATGGCTGCCTTCAGCCGTTCTGCACAGCATTGTGTGCAAACAAAGACTGCTCTTCTCTGTCCAGGCGCTTTGAGCAAGGCTTCCCAGAGCTGCCTTTGAAGCGCTGGAAGCCTACTGCTAGCCCTTGGCTCTTCTGGTGGGTCTCTGGCGCACATACGTGTGAGAAACAGCAGGGGCACCTGAGCCCTAGTTCCTGGGGGTGTGGCGGTGGACCCTAGAGCAATCATGCAGGCATAGAAAAGGTGGAGAGAGAACGTTTCCTTTCTCTATCACACAACACCAGCACCAGGGGGCATCTATGGAGCTGATGGGCAGGAGAGTCAGATCAGAGAAGGGGAAGGATTTCTCCACCCAGAGGGTCCTCGGTCTATGGAATTGGCTGCCGGAAGGGGTGGTGACAGAAACCAGCCTGGACGGCTTTAAGGAACGGTTAAACAAGTTCATGGGTGACAGGTGTATCAATGGCTCCTAGAATGGATGCCTAAGTTCATCTTTCTTGCTGGGGGGACAAGCAGGAGGCCTCTAAGGCCATTTGCTGGGATTCAAGAGCATGAGAAGGTTTGCTCTTGTCTCTGCCTGAGATGCCCATGGGCAACTGATGGGCCACTGTGTGGGACAGGATGCTGGACTAGATGGGCTGAGGCCTGATCCAGCAGGGTTCCCCTTAGGTTCTTATGGACTGGAGAGGCTGCTTTTGAGAGAGGCACCCAGTTAGGAAGGGGTGCTCCCATCGGATCCAAAGCAGCCTAGATGCCTTTTGGCTCCCACCACTCCCTGGCTGACCCCTGGCTGGAGCCAATTGGTCCTCCGGCGCATGAGAAGGCCTCGGCCTCCCTTGCAGATGACCAGTGGGTCTCCCTCCCTGCCAGATGTCCAGAGTTCCAGCCAGGTGGCTGCTGCGTCTCTGTGTTTTCACATTAATTAAATGTTGGCTTTTTTTTTTTAATAGCTCACTGAACCTTGTTTATGGCCTTCTTGGGGCTCCTAACATTAGCAAGATTAACAACCATCACACAGATGCGCCACAGAACTTGCTTGCTTGCTTGGAATGACCTAAGCCAGCCTTTGCCAAGCTGAGCTCTTTCCAGGGGGTTTGGACCACGGCACCCATCGGGCCTTGCTGACACAACTGAACTGCATGGGCTGATGGGAAATGGAATCCAGAGCACAACACCTGGGGGGGGGGGGGAGAGATGCCCCAGCAAAGCACTCTGGGCTTGTGTATGAATTATGCAAATAGCTCTTATGTCCCCCAATTGATCCTGCCTGCCTTAATTACAGCAGGGCTCAAAGGGCTACCGAAACCTTTGGGGTCCCTGGGGAAGCAGAGCTTTGAAAACAGGCAAGGAGGAAGGGAATTTTTTTGCAGCCTCCCTTGCTTTGCAGGAGAACCTCTGGCATCATGAAAGAGGGAAAGATCTCCATTGCTACATTAAAAGAATTTCCCAGGAATAAATCTGACCAATGTGCAAACCTCTCCATTTCTTTCCTGAGGGCTAGAAACTTGAAATTTAGAACCAGTGCAAAGGAGCCCATGGCAAAAGGGCTGAGAACTGAAACTCCGAGGTCAAAATGATGCAGCAGGCAGAGAGCAGCGCAAATGGACAGCGACACAACACCGGCTCTGGGTGGGGTTGGTACCTTGAGGGTAGATTCAACCCCCAGACCAGAGATGTGCCATTTTCTGAGCAAGCATGCAGAATTGTGCTTTGCACAGACATTCACACAGGTAGATATGGGCCCTGGTTCCAAAGGCCACCCTCCAAGACCATCTATGCCTGGGTTCACTGTCTTCCAGTTCGGTCTAGTGGGTAGGGAACTGGACTCTTATCTGAGAATACTGGGTTTGATTCCACACTCCTCCACAAAGCCAGCTGGTGACCTTGGGCTAGTCACAGCTCTCTTCTAAGCAATCACAGCCCTGATGGATAAGGCCACAGCCCATCTAGTCCAGTGGCCCACCAATTGCCCATGGGCATCTCAGGCAGAGACAAGGGCAAGCCTTCTCCTGCTCTCCGATCCCAGCAAATGGCCTTGGAGGCCTCCTGCTTGTCTCCCAGGCTGAAAGATGGACTTAGGCATCCATTCTAGTGGCCATTGATACACTGTCAGCCATGAATTTGTCCAGCCCTTCCTTAAAGCCATCTAGGCTGGTTGCTGTTGCCACCTCTTCTAGCAGCAAATTCCAGACCGATGACCCTCTGGGTGGAGAAATCCTTCCCCTTGTCTGATCTGACTCTCCTGCCCATCAGCTTCACAGATGCCCCCTTGTTCTGGTGCTGTATGATAGAGAAAAGGAATTTTTTCTCTCTCCACCTTTTCTATACCATGCATGATTTTATATGTTCTGTTGAGGCGAGAAGAACAGAAGGTTTGTCAGCCGCTCTGAGTCCCCTTAAATGGGTGAGAAAAGTCAGGTAGAAAAGCCAACTCTTCTTCTGTTCCCAGTAAATGAAAAATTCTACACTGGCAGAACAAAACCTGTCAGTGAAACGTGGAAGGAGTATTTGGTGCTGCATTTGGTGTCCCCCCCCCCCACTTTTTTTAAAGCTTCAGCCCAATTTCCTTTGCGCCCGGCTCCATGCAAGACTTCAGCAGCCTTCTGCATGCTGCAGAGGCGGGTGGCTCCCCCCCCCCGGACCCCCACCACCCGCGTAATTCCAATTGCACGGTTTCTCCCTGTGACGCTAATGCATTTGTTCAGCAATTTCCACGAACAGGGAAGGCGGCAGATTGCGGAGGCTTGGGGGGGGGGAGCTTTTTTGCTTTCCTCCCCGACCATCCTTGGGTCCCCAGTGGTTATGGCCACACACCTAATCAATGTGCACAGGTATGGGGCAAACAGGTACCCCCCAGCTCTGTTTGGCCAGGTGGTGCCCTTGTGCCTTACCAAAGCCGGTGCCCCGGGGCCTCGATTTAGAGAGAGAGCGACAGAGAGCGCATGTAGGGGTAGCTAACAAACCTTCTGTTCTTCTCTCTTAAGGGGACTCAAAGTGGCTGACAAACCTTCTGTTCTTCTCCCCACAACAGAACACCGTGTGAGATAGGTGGGGCTATGAGAGCTCAGAAGAGAGCTGTGGCTAGCCCAAGGCCACCCAGCTGGCTTCATTGAGGAGGGCAGAATCAAACCTGGTATTCCCAGATAAGAGTCTGGCTCCCTACCCACTAGACCAAACTGGCTCCATGGGGGGGGGGGATCCATTAGGGGGAATTAAATGTGCAGAAGGCATTCTGTGATAGAATCCTGTCTGCCTAATTTCATGGGCCTGGGATTCCACCTGAGCTCACCTGAACGGCGTGGGTCTGGAACTTTCCTCCGTGCCCTCCCCACCGGTCTCCCCCCTCGCCTCCTCTTTCCAAAACAAGCCTGTTTTCTCAGCATTTCCCCAGAGGGGGGAAGCTAATGGCCGGCTTTGGCGTCCGTCTCCGTGGCAAGCAAGCTTATTAAGGCCATTTCCACAATTCCGCCTTGAGCCCAGGAGGATCTTCTAATTGCGCCAAGGCAGCTCAGGGGGTCATACTGCATCTAATCCCCTTTGGTCCTGGGGGGGGGGGGCGCCGCTGCCAGGTGACAGCAAGGGGATCGGAAAAGGATTATTGGCTCTCTGGAAAGAAATGGGGAGATGGAAACAGAGCCGTGGAAGGCAGCGGCAGCGGCAGGGAAGGGGGTCCGGAGCAGGACCTGGTGAGAAACGCAGCACCCTGCCTCCATGGGGGCCCAGCTTCAGCTGCACTGTGGTAGACTCCCCCTGAAGATGGAGGCTCTGTGTGGCTCTCACAGACCAGGAGCTGTTCACAGAGGCTGTGTTCACACCTAAGGCTTAATCCAGCTTCAGTCCACCTTTAGAGTGAGAGAATACATCAGCAAAGCGGCCAGCAATTTCCTTCCCATATTATCTATTCACCCCACCCCAAAAACATTATCTATCCGAATGGTGAATTTCCTGAGTTCTTTAACTTTGAAAGAAAACCTTTGTTGTTGCTCTGAAAGCGGACTGAAGCCAGATTAGCCTTGTCGCTCTGCTGATGTACTCTCTCGCTCTGAAAGTGGATTGAAGCTGAATTAAACCTTGGCTGTCTTCGCCCCTAAGGGTTAATCCAGCCTCAGTCCACCTTCAGAGCGGGAGAACACGTCAGCAAAGCGGCAACTAATTTTCTTCCCACGTTCTCCATCCCAGCGGTGGTTTTGCT
This sequence comes from Aspidoscelis tigris stejnegeri, assembly GCA_023333525.1. Taxonomy (NCBI): domain Eukaryota; kingdom Metazoa; phylum Chordata; class Lepidosauria; order Squamata; family Teiidae; genus Aspidoscelis; species Aspidoscelis tigris. Next base: position 12,080,183 of record JALMGA010000014.1, on the reverse strand, counting down.
GATGTGTTCCCTCGCTCTTAAACTGGACTCAAGCCGGATTGAATCTTAATTCAGCGACAAATTGCATTGATGGTGCCGTTTACGCCGGTGGGATTCACACAGCAATTGTTAGGCCTCAAAGCGCAGCGCCTCCAATACCTGCCATCCGTCTGACTCGCGGCATAAGAAGCCCGCGCGTAAAACAGAACCGGGAGCCACGGGGAGGAACAGCGCGGACATCCAGGCTCAGCGGGTCCCCGAGAGCATGAGCGGCTCCGGCACGGGGGCGCCTCTTGCCGCCCGGCGCCCCTGAATCAGGGAAGGCACAGCGAGGCCCCTCGAAGGCGCCTCGAAGCGACAGAGCGAAGGAGTCTGAATCCCCGGGCCTGTCGTTCGAGCGACACGCAGAGAGGAAGGCGGCGGAAGGGAGGGGGACCGGCCGCGTGCCCCAGGGCACAGGCGATCGCCCAGGGCGACCAAAGGCAGATCCGCGCCTCCCACCCCATGGCCGCCCTTCGCCAGCCCGGCCGCGAGAAGCGAATTGCCTGCGCGCCCCGGGAAGGGGTCAAGAGGGGGGGGCGAGGGCTGGGCGCCCCAGGAGCGGACCCCTCCGACGGCAGGGGCGAGGGCTTCACACACACACGCGGGTGTGCAACGGAGCGTCTTTACGCGCCGGCGGTTGGGTCTCTGGGGAGGGAGGGGGAGCCGCGGGACAGCCGCCTCTGGGCACGTGGCTGGGGCAGGGGGGCTCCTTCCCCCGCGGGAGGTGGTCAAGGAAGGCGAAGACGAGGGAGGGATGGGCCAGGGGGCCTCTGCGTGCGCCTCGGAGACGGAGGGGAAGCGCTCGCTCTTGGCACCGGAGTCTGCGCGCCCGCCCGCCCGCCCGCCGGGCTGCCTGCCTGCCTGCCTGCCTGCGCGCGCTCCGGTCCCCCGGACTGCCATGTGCGGCTGAGATAAGCACGATATTCCGACGGGGACTCGGGGAAGCAATACAGTTTGACCTTGCGAGCTGAAAGAGCGAACGAGGACGGGGCCGGGCGGGGGGCGGCGGTGGAAGGCAGCGGCTCGCCGCGCGGCGCCTCTGCGGCTTCCACAATGCACAGCACGCGTGAAATGGGGAAAGGGGCCGGGGGAGGAACACTCTGCGCCCCAAATACGGCCCGAGCCACGTTCCTGCCCCAAGCTCCACGTGGCTCAAACCCCGTGTCAGGAAGGAAGGAGACCTAGAAAGGAGGGAGGGAGGGAGGCACAAAATCTGCACCTCGAATTGCGCTCCCCATCCATGGCTCCTAACAGAACACCTGTTATAAGATTAACTGGGATCATCAGCATCTACTCGCACCATCCAAATCTTACTTAGTTAAGCAACCAGAGGTGAGAGTTTACCCTCAGCAACCCCCTACCCACCCCCAGCGCCAAGATCTTCTGAGATTTCACAGAGTATCACCCATAAGCCTTTGCAACACAGGCATTAGGGGCTTGGCACAGCAGGGGCTCAATAGGGTGGCCCCAACCACTGACAACAGCCTTGCCAGGTGGACAAGAAAGATTTCCTCTTTTCCTTGTCCCCTTGTGGTCTTTACAGTAGAGCTTCCATTTGTCCCCTGGCTTTCTGTCTTTTGGAGGAGGCTTGCAGTGATTTTTTTTAGGTATCTTTTAAATTTGTTGATAAATATAAATAAATAAATAAATGTTGATTTTTTTTTCTTTTTTAAAAAACTCCCTGCTTTTATGGCGCATTCTGTTTCAGGCTCTCTCTTTTTGTTACTATTTTTATTTGCCATTTTTATTAGCCGGTTAAATGGTTGGCAGCTTTTGGGTAAACAGAACGGAGGAAGCTGGCCCCTGCATTCATTTCAGAATAAAATTACTCGTGTGGAATGGAGAATTGCCGCCAAGGAGAGCAGGGAGGGAGGGAGAGAGGCTTAAATTGGGGCTGGGTGGTGGTGGAAACACACCGTTTGGGGGCTTCATGGAATTACAGGACGGTGGAGTTGGGAGGGAACCCAAAGGCCATCTAGTCCAGCCGCCCCCGTTCAAGGCTGCGCAAACGAGGAAGAAGGGCACTGAGGCAGAAGGGCGGGATACAGATGGCATGAAAGAAATGAGTTTTGTTTTGATCCGTTCCTTAATTTTTTTAAAAAATAATCCATCCAGGCTGACTGGTCATTCTTGCAAACAAAGGGCAATTGCTCCTGAAATGTGCTGCTCCCCGTGGCCAAGTGGGAGAGCCTTCCAGCGCCCCAGAAATGGCCTCTGGCACAGGGGGTGCCCAGCAAAGAGGAGGGAGAGGAAGGAGTGGGCCTTTGCTCACTTCCAAAATGGTCCTCAGCTTGGCACGCCTCCACGCTGGCAGCTGGGTTGTCTGTTGGTTGCACAGACGGACACCAAGCAACAGCTGCTGGAACACGCTTCATGCTCTCGTTGCTTCCTGCAAGTCAATGTTTTAAAACTAAACGGGAGGAATCCTCACAGGCATTGGGCAGTTTGGGGAGGGAAGGAACTCTGTTTTTGCAAGTGCCTCTTGCCGCGGCTTGCTGGACCTATTCATGGGGGACAGGTGTATCAATGGCTATGAGAATGGAGGCCCAGGTACCACCTCCAGGTTGGAGAGACAGGCAGGAGGCCTCTAAAGGCCATTCAGGGGGCTGAGGGCAGGTGAAGGTTTTGCCTTCATCTTCTGCTTGAGAGGCCCAGAATCCATTCACCCACCAACTGCCCATGGGCATCTCAAGCTGAGGCAAGGGAAAACCTTCTCCTGCTCTCCAATCCCAGCAAATGGCCTTAGAGGCCTCCTGCTTGTCCCCCCAGCCTGAAAGATGGACTTGGGCATCCATACATTTGTCTAACCCTTCCTTAAAACCATCCGGGCTGGTTGCTGTCACCACCTCTTCTGGCAGCCAATTCCACAGACCGATGACCCTCTGGGTGGGGAAATCCTTCCCCTTGTCTGATCCGACTCTCCTGCCCATCAGCTTCATTGGGGCCCCCTGGTTCTGGTGTTGTGTGACAGAGAAAATAAATTTTCTCTCGCCACCTTTTCTATACCCTGCATGACTTTATATCCTTCAATCAGGTCCCCTCTTAAACACCATCTTTCCAGGCTGAAGAAGCCTAGACACTGTGGTCTGATTTCGTAAGGGATTTTGTTCCAGCCCCTCAATTGTTCTAGTTGCCCTTTTCCAGTCCCACAATATCCTTTTTGAGGTGTGTAATTTTGAGATTGTAAAACTTTGGGCCAGGATAGGGATAAAAGTCAGGCTGTAATGTGAGAAAGTCTGGAATTTATCCTGACGGGATTTCTGGAAGGCAAGTTTCCGGTCTTGCAACAGAGATTAAAATAAATCCTTTGTCTCTAGCTTGTTTGTTTACTAAAACTGAAATGAATGGAATAAAGCTGATAGGGCAGCAAATTTTTCAACATCAGCCTCCGGCAGCACATTCAGGGCGACAGCAGCCTTGCTAAGTATCCTCTTCTGTGCAAGGGGAGGCTGTGATTCATGTATCTGAGGCACAGAAACACTGAAGGGTCCTCATTCGGTCCTCAGCTTCTGGCAGTCTCTGATTTTCCCCTGGCCTTGCCCAGTTGTAATATGTGGCAACAGCCTCCTAGAATTACCCAGGTTTGGGGAAAGCACAGCAATTGGGTACCAACTGGGAAGGGGGGGGGGTCACTGGGGAAGGCAAAACCTTGAACACGGCTTTGCAGGAGTCGTGCCTCCCTATTTAAAAGCGTCCTTTTTAAGACGGGGAGCATCTTATTAAATACAACACGGCAGCAAATTGTTCCGTGTCATTAAGGCTGAAACAGCCCTGGATTGTTAACCCGACGCTCTGCCGATGCAAATGTAATGAGAGGCGTATCTGTCATTTTGCAAACGTGTCAGGATGAAATTGGTGTGGGGGGGGGGCAGAAACCCCTCCCACCACCTACTGCTCGGATATTTTTGTCAAAAGAAAAACAAGGCCTCAGCGTTCAGCAAGAAAGCGGTGGTGCTGTTTTGACCGGCTGATTTTGAGAAAGCCAGACCGGTGCACCGGAGTCTTGGCAAGAGAGAGAAAGAAAAAGCAGATGATGCGTTGAAGAGCTGACGGCCTGGGGTGTTCTCTCCATTTGGATTATTATTTATTTTTTAAACACACTCATAATGGTAGAAGGAGGCGCACTGTCTACGGTACCAACAGGGAAGAATGGAAAAGAAGAATATAGGGAGATAGAGTTATGAACAGGAGTAGAGTCTGTATGGAAAGGAAACTACACGAACGCGTGGATCTTTTTGAAATAATTTCCCCCTTTCTGCCCATTTTAGGATAGTTTATAGGCGACTAGAATTAGCTTTAGCCATCAGGTAACAGAGACAGGTGTGTGGGTGTGTGCAGATGCACTAATTTCTGCATTTCTTTATTTTAAAAGATCCACATTCTCTGTATTAAAGGAATCCCAAGCCTTGGTCCCAAGATGTTCCTTTGTTCCTCCGTGCAGGCAGGAGACCATGTCTCCAACGTTAGTTTTTAAACGGAAGCAATAAGGCGGTTTAAAGTTTGGCTTTGTGGTTATTTAAATAAAAAGGCACGCCTGTCTCTCTCCTTCTGAAATCAGCCACAGCTTTCTCAACGCGCGACGCCGCCACGTTCGTTACTCAAAATTAGATGCTGCTCCTATTGTTTGGCCTCTTAACAATGCTCGGACTGCTAATAGACAGAGACGCTCCGCCGTCACATATTTTCTCCGGGGGAAAAGAACGGAGCGCAAAGTCATTGTGGCGCGTTGCGTCCTTCCCGCTATTCCTTTCACGCACGTTCTCCAGCTTACGCTGATGGGAAGCGGTCCAGTCAAAACATGCCCAGCAATTATTATTATTATTTTCCCTTTCAGCATAAACATGCCAGCTGAGAGCACTGCAAGGAACCAGGGCGACAAATTCTAGCAGGGCATATCTGCTGCCACCCCCCAAAAATCCACTGGTTTGGATGTTATTTTTTATTGCATCTGAAAAGATGGCTTTTAAAATGACTTATATATATATGTGTTGCTTTAAAGCGCTATATAAAGACTTGCTGAAACAAATGGAGAAGTGGTCCACATCGCTGCTTCTGGTCTGAACGCCCCCAAAGGGAGAGCTGGTTACCAGAGAGAGAATGAGAGAGGCAGGAGAAGAGGGCGGTGGGAGATTCCCAAGCCTCACAGGGGCTGGGCTTCATGGCCTCTAGGATCCCTTCCGCCTCTCCTGTTTTGTGATTCCATGACAGAGCGGGCTGTCAGAGGGAGCGAGGAGGTGGGCGACAGAGGAGGAGCGAAGATGGATTACCCCTGAAATCAGGGGCTCCAGGGGTTGACCATGAACCCCTCTGCCCAGCCAAGCTGTTCCCCTGTTCCCCCTGGCTCAGGACATCCACAGAGCCATGGAAGGAGGAGAGAGGAGGAAGGATTTCTTCCCAGGGCAACGAGACATTAAGGGGAGCAACAGGCAGCCTCCCTGGTGAGCGAGCGCGTGAGTGTGTGATCCGGGCCCTGAAGAGCTCTGGGCTTTTATAATTGATGTTATTTTTCATGAAGCTCCACAGCGCTGTGGCCAAACAGCTCCACATCATCCGTCTGCATCACAGAAAGAGAGAGGTTCTGCTCTAGCAAAGCTGAAACTGCCCGCTGCCACCCGCCGCTCACAACGGCCTCTTCCTCCAGCCATCTTCCAGCCCAGCGTGGCCGTGGCCGCGTCCGAGCCCAGCAGCGTCCCCTCCTGGACCAGCCTGGTCCAAAGCAGGGGGATCGGAGGCGGGAGGCGGAGGAGGAGATGGGCACTGGACTGGCCGGCCGGTCGCCCGAGCGACAGCCAGCCTTGAATTTTCAGGCACCATTTTTCCCCAGGTCAGAGAAGATGTTCTTATATTTTAACCCTCTGGCACATCTTGTTACCGGGCCTGAATTATACATGCAACAGCACACGGCGGGATGGGAGCTTTCCTCTTCCAGGGGAAGCGTGGACGCCGCTCAGCAAGGGGCTGGCAAGATGCTGCAGCTGCATCCAGAGCCTCCATCTTCAGGGGAAGTCTACCACTGGGCAGCTGAAGCTTGGACCCTGGGTCCCGGGGCGAGCAGGTTTCCAGCTAGACACCCTCCCTCCCTCCCTCCCTCCTTCCTCTGCCACAGCCCAGCAACTCTGTTCCATCTCTGCGCGCGAAAAGCTGCTGGTTCCAATCAAGAAACCAATAAAGCCGCCATGTTGCTCCGAGGGCAGAATTTGCACAGCAGATTCTAGAAGCTGAAATGGCGTCTCTTTGCCTCGCAAACGGAGGGGAGGAAACCCCAAACCCCAAATGTAGGATCCAGTTCTTGGTCAGTTTAGATAGATGGATAAAGGGAGGGAGGGAGGTATGGATGGACAGACGGACGGACGGATGGATAGAGATAGACAGGCAGATGGAGAGAGAGGGAGAGGGAGAGGAAGGGAGGGAGGGAGGGAGAGATGGATGGATGGATGGACAGGCAGACAAGACAGATGATGGATGGATGGATGGAGAGAGAGATGGGTGGATGGATAGATAGATATGGAGGGATTGAGAGCTGGATGAATGGAGAGAGAGAGAGACAGAGAGGTATGGGTGGATGGACAGACAGTGGGACAGACGGATGGATGGATGGATGGATGGTCACACTTAAGGTTTAATCCAGCTTCAGTCCACATTCAGAGAGAACACACTGGCAATGTGACAAGCTGTTTTCTTTCAGTCTTAAATAATTCAGAAAATTCACCTTTGAGATAGATACTGTGGAAAGAAAATTACTAGTCGCTTTGCCGATGTGTTCCCTTGCTCTGAAGATGGACTGAAGCTGGATTAAACCTTACCTGTGAGCACACCCTCTGTGAACGGCTCCTGGTCTGTGAGAGCTATGTAGAGCCTCCATCTTCAGAGGGAGTCTACCGCAGGGCACCTGAAGCTGGGCCCCTGGGGAGGCAGGATGATGCTGAGCTAAACCAGGCCGCTTCTCTTTGCATTTCTCACCAGGTTCGGTTTCCAACAGCAGGCCCTGCCTCTGGCACCGGCTTCCACATTTGGCCTGGTGGTTGAGGAGCCGGACCCTTATCTGGAAACACCGCGTTTGCTTCCACACTCCTCCACGAAGCCAGCCGGGTGACCGTAGGCCAGTCACAGCTCTCTCCCGAGCTCTCACAGCCCCACCCGCCTCACAGGGTGTCCTGTTGTGGAGGGAAGAACAGAAGGTTTGCCAGCCGCTTTGAGTCCCCATAAATGGGTGAGAAAAGCAAGGCAGAAAAGCCAACTTTTCTTCTCCTTCTTCTCTTTTTACCCCCAAATCTTTTGGCTCCTTTTTGCAGAGCCTTCCATCTGACAGCCTCCCAACACTTGCAAAAGATGGAAGCAGCAGCAGAGAAAAATTGATACGCTTTCCAAATATTTTGGCAAGAGGCTTTGACTGCTCTCCCACTGCCTTTCGAGGCCTCCAGGAGCGGCGTGAGACGCCCTCGCACTCTCTCTGCCTTCCTTTGCTGGATCCCCTGGAAAACCCCGGCGTGGGGGAGGCTGCCTGCCTAGTTATGGAGTTTTATTCCACCAACAGCTTATTTCTAGAGCTGAACCCATTACGGCGCTGTTTATGGGCAGCGTTTCAAACGGCAATCTTTCAATCGGGCGTGCTTAAGGGATTGATTGGAGGCCAAATTGCCCTCTCCCGGCGCGAGAAGAAAACAGCACGTTGGCGCCAACGTTCAAGGACCCCCCCTCCCTACCTCTGCAGCTGGGGTGGGGTGCAGCTTGGGACCCAAATAGCCTGAGCCCAGCTGGGTTTCAGGGGCCAAAATGCAAGACCCCAGGAGTGTTGGGAAGGCCAGGAGACGGAGCTGAAGACAGACAGACAGAGAGTGCTGGCAGAAAGCAGAGAACAGGCGGCTGATCTGGGCTTTGACCCAGAAAGATTACCTACCTACCTACCTACCTACCTACCTACCTACCTACCTACCTACCTACCAGCATATCCCTATTTAACCAGGGCAAAGAGGTGTGTCTTCACTGCCTTCCAAAATGTGTACAATGAAGAAGAAGAAGAAGAAAGCTTGGCTTTTCTACCCCACTTTTCTCACCCATTTAAGGGGACTCAAAGCTGCTGACAAACCTTCTGTTCTTCTCACCACAACAGACACCCTGTGAGGTAGGTGGGGCTGTGAGAGCTCAGAAAGAGAGCCATGACTAGCCCAAGGTCACCCAGCTGGCTTTATGGCGGAGTGTGGAATCAAACCCAGTATTCCCAGGTGAGAGTCCGGCTCCCTAACCACTACAGTCTAGACCAACCTGGCTCACAGTTTGACGCACCTCAAGAGGGAGGCTGCTGCAGAGTCTAGGGGCCACCACAGAAAAGGCCCTCTTGCGTGTCCCTGTGCCTCGTACCTCTGCAAGAGAAGGAACTCCAAGAAGGGCGTCCCCTTGAGATCTCAGTGCCCGGGCAGGTCCATGTGGTACCTAAAGCAACGCTTGCCTGCCACTTTGGGGGCTTTGGAAGAAAAAGGTGAGATACGGACGACAAATGGAGAGGAGGCGGCCGGCAGTGCAGGAAATGGTGGATTTCCCCGGGCTCTCTGGTCCTGTTCAGGGCTCTTGGGATTGAGCTGTTGGCCTTTCACCCCCATTGCCCACCCCAAGAAGAAGTCCTTTGCCCTGAGCCTGCAGCAAGCAAGGCTGCCTGTGGCCTTTGGCTGCCTGGGCATCCCTACCTGCCGGAAGCCGGGCCTCCTTTCATTCCAAAAAGAAGCTCTGCTGAGAACTGGAGGAGGGCAAGGGGCTACGAAGGAACCTCCCCAGCTGGCCGCCCGTGGAGTCAAGAGCGGTCTGTGATCAGAGGATGCCCCCAGGCCAGGAATTAAAGCAGGGCCTTGCACTTCAGTGTGCTCAGGTGAGCTCGGATTCACAGGTGAAGGCGGCCGGAGCTGTCTGGCTTTATAGATACACACACAACAGCCCCGGGCAGTCTGGCTCTGCTTGCAGGGGCTGGTGGGAAATGTAGTTTGGAAGAGCCCGCCTGGGAGATTGAAGAGTAGCTCAGTGCCAGAGCAAATTGCCTGGAAAGCAGGGGGTCGCAGGTTCGATCCCCAGCCTCTCCCTGAAAGTAGGCAATGGCAAACCACTTCTCTATACCTGCCAATAAAACTTCTGCACAAAGCTGCCCATGGAGTCTGGGAGAATCGGGAGCTCAGTGGGACAGCGAAGTACCTGGACTACAGAGGGGTGCTGGTTTGATTCGCCAGCCTCTCCCTGAAAGTAGGCAATGGCAAACCACTTCTCTATCCCTGCCAAGAAACCTGCAGAGAGGTGCCCAGGCAGAGAACCAGGACTACGGTACTCAAGGGCGAGAACAACGGCTCTATGCACAACAACCCCAGGCGGTCTGGCTAAGCTTGCTGGGGCTGATGGGAATTGTATTCTGGGGGCTCCTGCTGCAGGTGGGATGGGCGTCTGAATCCTTCCTCCAGAGCCGCCTTCTTGCCTTTCCCAGGGGCGAACCTTTGCACCCACCCGTCCACATGGACCCTCCTGTGCGCCTCGCCTACCTTTCATCCTTCGGCTGCTCCAGAAAGCGACACATGCCGAGTTTAATTAACTTTATTGATATTCAGAAATTAGAAGAATGACTAAAAGGTAATTGCTCATTAAAAATCATTAAACTGGCACAGCAGGGCACCGCCAGGCAGCCTTACCTCCCTGCTTCTGCAGTTAATGGAAGATTTCTGCCACCGCCGCGCTCCCCCCACCCCCAGCTCACGAGGCGGCAGGCGTGGGGCGACCGCCAGCTAGCCGGCTTCCCCCCCGCACATTCGGCTGGAATTAAAATGTCGGTCTCCGGATGCACCAACATCAGGTTCGAATACGAACATCGGAATTCGCCAAATTCGTACGGATTTCCAATGTTACAAATATTTCTGGGCATCCCTAGCGGGTTGCTTTGCGTGGCCACGTGCCACGGCTTGGAGAAGGACAGGTGACCTCGCTTTCTTGGTAGGGGAAAGAAGGCTGGGGGAGGCCCAAAATTATTCTCCCCTCCCCTCCCCACTTCCCAGACCAGGAAGAAAACAGGGCAGCAAAAATGCACATCTGCGCATGCTAGGATTTGTGTTCCATGCAGTTTTCTTGACAAATCTGGGGACTAAATATGTATCCAGTGTCTGCAGAGGTTCACCAGGGGTGTCCCACATCCATCCATCCATCCATCCATCCATCCATCCATCCATCCATCCATCTTCCATCCATCCATCCATCCATCCATCCATCCATCCATCCATCCATCTTCCATCCATCCATCCATCCATCCATCCATCCATCCATCCATCCATCCATCCATCCATCTTCCATCCATCCATCTTCCATCCATCCATCCATCCATCCATCCATCCATCCATAGATCCATCCATCCATCCATCCATCCATCTTCCATCCATCCATCCATCCATCTTCCATCCATCCATCCATCCATCCATCTTCCATCCATCCATCCATCCATCCATCCATCCATCCATCCATCCATCCATCCATCCATCCCACCTTATACACGAAGGCAGGTAACAACCTTTACAAGCAACAACAGCGTGTGTTAACACGATAGCATCTGCAAGCAGGAAGGGAAAGTGTGTCCGCATTTAACCAAAGGCCAGGGCAAAGAGGTGTGTCTTCACTGCCTTCCTAAACATGTACAGTGAAGGAGATAGTTGCACCTCAAGAGGAAGACTGTTCCATAGCCTAGGGGCCATCACTGAGAAGGCCCTCTCCCAGGTGCCCATCCTTATTGCTGCTAAGGGTGGTGGGACAACCAGGAGGGCCTCCCGTACAGATCTTAAGGGCCAAAGGCCAGCGAAGCCTCCAGGACAGAAAGGGTGCCCACGCAAGTGGATCCGAACACAACCCCGGGAAAACATAGCAGGGGATGAGCAGAAACCTCACAGAGGTCTAGGAACTTGAGGAAGCCGCGTTGGCAAGCCAGAGGGGTCTGGGTAGAAAGAAGGGGTTAGATGGGAAGGACCATGGGAGACACAGCAGGAAGGAGAGGAAGGCAGGGTGTGCGTCGAGGAAGGGAAGGGAGTCGGGCACGTGCCGTGTTCCCGGCCGCGTGTGCCTGATTCTGCCCAAATTGAAATGGAGCAGACCTTGGCCTCGCGCGTCCTCTGCAAATTAATCTGCAGATTAAGTTAATGCGGCAACATTTGCTCCCTGGCCTTATCTCGTCCCGGGCACGAGAATCCAAGCGGTGGATACTGATTCCGCCTGCGCTCCTGGTAGGAGCTCCCCCTTTTATTTCTCAGGCTGCCGCACTTATCAGGAACCTGCCCTCGCTTATGGGGGGAGTGAAAGCGGGGCTGGTGGGGGACCCCACGGCACAGCGGGCGCAAGAGCCCCAGGTGGCACCCAGAAGGGCCCTGTTCGCTCTCTTCTGGGACTTCTGCTTCCACTGGGTCCCCCAAGGGGAAGGGAGACGGGTTGGGGGACGGGCTAAGTGTCTTCTCCCAATTCTGGGTCTCTGCAGACCTGTTTTTGCTTGGAGCTCCCAGGCTGTGGGCATCAGAGCCAGCCAAGGTGTGTCTAGGACCTCCAATACATTCTCCGGTCTCAGGTCCGGGTTTTAGAGTGCAGCTCTGGCATTGGCTGTGCCAGTTGTCTGTCCCACAAGGGTCAACTGACCACCAAGCATTGCTGCCATCATGCCTGCTTCTTTAGCAAATTAGGCCTGTTCCTCTTTTACTTTCTTTCTTTCCTTCCCTCCTTCCTTCCCTCCCTCCCTCTCACCTTTCTTTCCTTCTCGCTAGGCCTCCCTCCCTCCAAACATCCTTCCAGGTCTTCCTCCCTCTCTCTTTATTTCCCCTTCCTTCTTTTTCTCTAGGTCTCCCTTCCTCCTTTCTTTCCTCCCTTCTTTCTTTCCTTCCTCCTCTCTGTCTCCCTCCCTCCCTCCCTCCCTTCCAGAAAGAAAGAAAGAAAGAAAGAAAGAAAGAAAGAAAGAAAGAAAGAAAGAAAGAAAGAAAGAAAGAAAGAAAGAAAGAAAGAAAGAGGATATACTCCAGGTTTGCTCTCCTTTCCTTCCCATACCCTCAAAGCTTTGAAATGGATATTTTCATTTTTTAAAAAGAAGTTCTATGGAGGCGAGACCCACTCACGCCAAAGTACATTTTATGTGAGAGCCATTGTGTTCATGCAGCATATTGATCTTTCACCCAGCTTTGTTTTTGCTAAACGTCTTTGTATAGGATATTCCAAAAGAGTTTAGAGAATTAATAACATCCCTTTGCTAGACCTGCCTTTGGAAGCCCCCTGCCGTTCCCCCCACGGAAGACCCATCCCTGAAATGCTGGGAATACGTCAAAGTTAACTTCAGAAGGAATGCACAAGAGCACCCAATCTGCTCTCTCAGTATCAGCAACTTATTTAAAGACCATAATACCTTACACGGTATTGTACCATGTCCAAAATATGGTTTTGATCCAGGGCTTTAAATAGCTTTATTTTTCCCTTTCTGTTGAGGATTTTGCATTTTAATCCTGTAAGATTTACAGTAGTTGAGCTTTGTTATATTGTATTATATTACGTTTATACACGGTTAAGACCTCATTGAATTAATGGCCTCTTAAAATCCAATAAAGAACTTTGCTCCTGGAAAGAGAAGAAGTGTGACATTCTGGTGTTGGTCCAAATTGCTCATGGGTCCTAAGAGGGAGAGACGGGGCCACCATTGACCTGCAAGCTTTGGGGCCGGAGTGACCAATTAGATAAGATTACAATTGTGGTGCCATCTGGCTTCACACTTCTGGGATTCTGTGGCTGGAAACTCTTAGTTCTATCTACAAGGGTTAGGAGCTGTCCATTGGATCTCCTAGTGGTGACCTATCCCAGCTGTACTGAGAGATGATCTGGATAGAGCCTGAGACCTTCTCACAAATGGACAGCCGCCATCCCTCAGGCCTTGATCTGTCTTAATATTATCTAGAAGGGTTAGGAGCCACCTCTTGGATCTCCTAATGGCGATCTATCCCAGCTGCATTGGGAGATGATGCGGACAGAGCTTGAGACCTTCTGCATGTCTCATGGTCTCTCTCTCTGAGGCGCATGGACTTTCCACTAAAGGCAAAGCTGGGGTTTCTGGACCTCATGGGCTGAATTTCAAGGAGCTGGATCATTTCACCTATATCTTTGTCCTGTTTCGGCTGATGATTCCCTAGGCTCTGGAGGGCAGTGCTCAGCATCTTCAGCCTGGAGAGACGGCGTTTAAGAGGAGACCTGATTGAAATGTACAAAATTATGCATGGTGTAGAAAAGGTGGATAGAGGAAATTTCTCTGTCACACAACACCAGAACCAGTGGGGATCTATGAAGCTGATGGGTAGGAGAGTCGGATCAGACAAGGGGAAGGATTTCTCCACCCAGAGGGTCATTGGTCCATGGAATTGGCTGCCAGAAGAGGTGGTGACAGCAACCAGCCTGGATGGCTTTAAGGAAGGGCTAAACAAATTTATGGACAACAATGGCTACTAGAATGGATGCCTAAGTCCATCTTTCAGGCTGGAGGACAAGCAGGAGGCCTCTAAGGCCATTTGCTGGGATTGGAGAGCAGGAGAAGGTTTGCCCTTGTCTCTGCTGGAGATGCCCATGGGCAATTGGTGGGCCACTGGGTGAGATGAAATGCTCAATTAGATGGGCTGTGGCCTGATCCAGCAGGGCTCCTCTGAGGTTCTTAGGTCCTTATGACCCAAAGGCCATCTCTTGGTTCCAGCCCGGCCCCTCCTGTCCTCTCCTTCTCTCTCTCTCTCTCTCCTCTTCTCCTCACTTCCCCAACGCATCCTAGGAGGCGCCTGACTGACAGCCAAAGTGGAAATTGATTAACCTTCTGCTTAAATCCATTCCCAGCCACTCCTGACATTGTGGGCCCCTCTGCCCCCCTTTGGCATGGCAGAGCTCTGCCGAAAGCCCCAGGGGAGGGAGGGAGGGAGGGATTGTGGCAGGCAAACCAGACAGGTGTGGAGCCTTCACCGTGGCCCGGACAATTGCATCGGAGCCTTTTGCGTTGCTTACAACGCCGGGATTATTGCCAGCGACATATGGCACTTTACATAACAGCTCGTTCTGTGCTGTCTCTCCTCCCAACAACCCCTGAACGGTGTTGACAAGTGCAGACGCTCACGCAGGGCCTGGAATTCAGGCCGAAAGGGAGACACGTAGGAGTCCTGTTTTCCAATAAAGCTGACGCTCCGTGGCTGCCTGGAGGGGGTAGTTTTTGGAAACGTGGCTTTCTTTTAGCCCGCGGCTGGAAGATGCACTCACCCACCCCTTCCAGGACTCCTTCTGGGATCTTCTGGGGCAGCGGGAGAACCGACAGCCCCTCGGCTTGTGGAGCCAGTGGAAGAGGAGGGGTGCCACGAATCCGCCACAAAGGCAAGGCAAGAGCAAATTGAAAAGTCCCCCCCCACCCCCGGGCGAGCGGGAAGAGGCAGCGGTGCGCGGACCTGCACGCGTGCAGGAGAAAAAGAGATTTTTCCCAACAGGCTCCCAAGCCTCCTGACCTCTATTAACCACGGCCGGCTTTTGCTTCGGCTGCCTGCCGCCAGCAAGATGGCTATGGGAGGAGGCAGAGTCACACGCGTGTCCTTGACAGCCGTCCCCGGGCACAGCAGAGAAGGAGCAAAGACGGCCACTGTGCCAGTCCTGGGCAGCCAGGAAGCTGGAGGAGATGCCAGGGGGCAAGTGGCAGGGGGCAAGTGGCAGAGCTGAGGCCACTTCCAGCTCACAGGTTGAGGAAGTCTCGGAGGGGTCCTAGAGGTCATCTGTTCCTACCCCGAACCATGCCCACTGGGAGGCAGATGCCAGGGCGAAAACCTCACACGAGAGGGGATCTGCTGACCATCCCTGCCCACTGAGGGACTGGCTGAGATCTCCACTTGCCCTGCCTTTGGGTCTCACCTTGGAGGGAAGACATGGCAAACTGAGGTCTCTGTACACGGGCAAGGGTTTGAGGAAATGACTCCCCAGAACACCTCTAGAAGATCATCAGGACGCACCTGGCACGTGCCCAGGAAACATCCATCTCCAGCAGAGCCTGAGTCTAGATTCCCTCCACATCTTGAACGGTCCTAGGGCTCTCCCAGGCATCACTCCCCTACCCAGGAATCCGCCCTGCGTCTGCCGCCCAGGGTCTGGCAGGCTTATTTCCCCCCCAAACGCCGAGTAGCTATAAACTGATGGAGAAAAACACCTATTAGTCACCTTTTCTGACAATACAGCACTTAAGGAGAGAGGAGGAACACACTTTGGAGAACGCTTTCGCCTCCCATTTGCTGGGCTGAGGAATACATTATTGGCACAGTGGTAGAGAGGCAGGAAGAGTTGGGGGGGGGGAACAGTTATGTAAGCCAGAGGAACCATTGTTGCAAAAAGACGTGGGGGAATCCAGTTCATAGGAACCTCAGAGGAGCCCTGCTGGATCACGCCACAGCCCATCTGGTCCATAGGAACCTCAGAGGAGCCCTGCTGGATCACGCCACAGCCCATCTGGTCCATAGGAACCTCAGAGGAGCCCTGCTGGATCAGGCCACAGCCCATCTGGTCCATAGGAACCTCAGAGGAGCCCTGCTGGATCACGCCACAGCCCATCTGGTCCATAGGAACCTCAGAGGAGCCCTGCTGGATCAGGCCACAGCCCATCTAGTCCAGCATCCTGTCTCACACGGTGGCCCACCAATTGCCCTTGGGCATCTCAAACCTTCTCCTGCTCTCAAATCCCAGCAAATGGCCTTAGAGGCCTCTCTTGCTTGTCCCCTCAAATGTACTTAGGTGTCCATTCTGTCATCTATGAACTTGCCTAACCCTTCCTTAAAGCCATCCAGGCTGGTTGGTGTCTCCACCTCTTCTGGCAGCCCATTCCATAGACCGATGACCCTCTGGGTGGAGAAATCCTTCCCCTGGTCTGATCCGACTCTCCTGCCCACCAGCTCCATAGATGCCCCCTGGTTCTGGTGCTGTGCAATAGAGACATTTTCTCCATCCACCTTTTCTCTTCCGTGCATGTTTTGATATATATTGCAATCAGGTTTTACTTCAGTGTCCTTCAGTTTCTGCTTTCCTGACTCGGGGCTTCCTGTTTCCTGAGCTGTGTCCAGCGCATCTCCCCTCTGTGGCGCAAGGAGGACACTGTGTTCCAAAGACTTCTGGCCTCTCTTTGGGGAAAGGCTGGCCTAAAAACCTAGAAAGCCACAGCTAGCTTGTGCGTAAAAACGTGGCCCAGGGCTTCCATGGGTTTTGCCCTCTCTCTCCATTTTACAAGGGTTACTCTGCGGCGTCTTGCTGAAAACAGAATATATGCGCAGATCAGCGGACATTTCCATGCTCTCCCATGTTCATCTAGCTCGGATATTGCTTGGAGAGGGAGGGCGAGAGCACACCTGGACGTAACCAGGGACGCTTGGAACCCTGATGCCTTCTGAGCCCAGCTCCACGCTTGGCCGGCAGACCGGCAGGGGATCCTCATTGCGCCTTTCCTATTATGGGTAAGCTCCTCTCAGCAACCCCTGCTCCAGGGAGACGTGGAAGCGAGACGCGCGCCTCCCTCGGCTCTCCAGGAGAGAGATGAAATGTTCTCCGTATCCCCTTAGCAAGATTAATTACAACGCGAACAGCCCAAGCTAAAAATACAGATATCTCTGGAAAGCTGTAATTTTAAGCACTCAGACGAAAGGCAGAGAACCTCGAGTTGCCAGCGTGTTCCCTGCCTGCCACCTCCGTCTTCTGCCCACATGCCCACGCCCACCCATGCCAGCAGGCGTGCTTGACTTGGGTGCCAAGGGAGAGCCCGGCTCTAAGGGAAGGCAGCACACAGACAGCCTCTTGTGGCCCCGTTCAGTTGTGCCAGACCCTTCCTTGACTGCCAGTAATAATGAGACTTAGCTTTTCTACCTCACAGTCCTCAGCCATTTAAGGTGACTCAAAGCGGCTGACAAACATTCTGTTCTTCTCCCTTAAGCAGCTGACAAAGCTTCTGTTCTTATCCCTACAACAGACACCCTGTGAGGCAGGTGGGGATGTGGGAGGTCAGAAAGAGAGCTGTGACTAGACCAAGGTCACCCAGCTGGCTTTGTGGAAGAGTGCACAATCAAACCTGGCATTCCCAGAGAAGGAAGGAAGGAAGGAAGGAAGGAAGGAAGGAAGGAAGGAAGGAAGGAAGGAAGGAAGGAAGGAAGGAAGGAAGGAAGGAAGGAATTCTCTCGCTGTCGATTTGCCCCTTAGCACTCAATATTTCTCTGCTGCTTCAGCTTCAGCCCCGTGGGACGAGATGAGCTCACCTCCCTGCCGCCTGGCTCCCTCCCAGGATCCAGGAGTTTGCTAAGATGTTACTTCCCCGTCCTTGGTCCCCAAGGGTAATTCTGCTGCTGGCCTGAGGCACCTTCGGAGAACAGGCCCACCCCACCCTCCCACATGTCTCCAGCGGAACGGAGCTGAAAGGATGCCGCCTCTGCCACAGTCTGTCCTCAGTCTCCTGAATGCCCACAGCAAGGCCAGGCCAGGGAAGAAGAGTTGGCTTTTCTCTACCGTTTAAGGGGACTCAAAGCTGCTGACAATCTTTCTGTTCTTCTCCCCATAACATGTGAGTCAGGTGGGGCTGTGAGAGCTCAGAAGAGAGCTGTGACTAGCCCAAGATCACCCAGCTGGTTTCATGGAGGGAGAAGAACCGGCTTTTCTATCCTGCTTGCCCCGCCCATTTAAAGGGGCTCAAAGCTGCTGACAATCTTTCTGTTCTCCTCCCCACAACATGTGAGGCAGGTGGGGCTGTGAGAGCTCAGAAGAGAGCTTTGGCCAGCCCAAGGTCACCCAGCTGGCCTCATGGAGGCGTGTGGAATCAAACCCTGATGAGAGAGGACCAGCCCTGACAAGCAGACAGGGTTCCCCCTGGCTAGTCTGGGGATCTTTGCTCCTAGTATGTCTGTACCAGACAGTTTCCGACAACACAGAGTTCTTCCCCAGAAACGCTGCTGACATGAATTCCTAAAGAATCACCCGCTTCATAAATATTTGCCCGGGATTGATTTTCCCCCCTCTCGGGATTAGTGAGGATAAACTGAGGAGAGAATAATAATTTTTTTGTTCTCTTTCGTTCTTTGTCTCTCTGCCAGAACGTCTCCAACAAGGTGAGAATCCGGCTTTGGTTCAGGGCTCCCCGTGAGGAAGAACTGTGTGCCCAAGACACCGTGCCTGGGCTGATTAGTGCGAGTTGGCTAGACTAGTTCAGCATCTCTAGAGGAGCTTCCGTGCCCAGGAGCAGTCTACCCCCAAAAGAAGCGGAAACCACCCTGGAGGTGACCCTTCGTTTCAGGTCATGCTTGTGGGTTTTCCAGAACAAAGGTGTCCATTTGATCTACCACCACCACCCTCCCTTGGAATATTAATTCGTAGGGGTCATTTATTGAATTTTACATATCCTGAATAAAATTGAGGGGTGGGGGGGCTCCCTGCTGAAAACTTATCTCTCAATGCCAGAAATGTGTGAAACAAAAAAACTTCCATCTCTCACAGGCCATTTCTGGGAGATCATAGGTGTAGTTAATACCTGATGCTATTCTGTTCTCATCAGAATTACGTTCCCAAGTTTGGTCTCCCAGAAACTTTGGAGAACCTGAGTGTATAAAGGGAAGGCTTTCCCACGTGTTTCCGGGTCCGGTATAGCTGTCCCCCGCTTTTCACCTTGCTCTGCTGTAGGAATCATCCCATTAACTCCCTTCTCAGGGCAATCCGGCCCCCGGAAGATTTACCACCGGTGTTGGTTTTCGCTGCAGTGTGAGCTTCCGGTTGCAGAAGCTTCCCCCATAGACCTGCCCAGATGTCAGGAACTGCGGAGGGATCCCTGATGCCAGTGATGACACCTTCCGTGCCCCCAGAGAGCAGCAGCATACCGCAGGGCCTGCTCTAAGGTGGCCCCCCCGTTTGTGTTGTTCCCAGGCACTGTTGCTGCATATACTGCAAGGTGAGGTTAAGGTGTCCCTTTTTATTCAAGGCATTTGTTTAATGGGGGCTTCACCCTCTCACGCTCACGCACCCTGGAACCGCTTTTGCGTCCTGTGTCTTTCTCATTTACCGTAATTATTAAAAAGAGCACAGGTGTTTTTGTGGATTTTTAACCCAGTAAAGGCCAGTGTAAGTCAATGGCGCTTTGGCACACGGCTGAGGTTTTTCCCAGGATTTGTGCTAGGAAAGCGGGGTCCCCTTTCACCGCCCCGTAAAAGCGAAACCGTGTCACGGAAGGGATGCCTGTGCATTCCAGGGGCAGCTCTGGGCTGCTGTCCTGGCTAAAGCCGGCGCTGGGCGTAGCCCCTCGATGGGACCTGTTCTTCAGGGGAGAGATTATCAAGCAGGGCTTGGCTACTCTGGAGTGGGACCACTTCAAAGGACTATTTGAAGATCCTTTCCAAAGCTCCTGGGCCACCCTTGCGCCTGCCTGCCTGCCTGCCTCTGGGTCTGCAAGGAAGAGGGTTGCATTTCAGGAGCAAAGCTAGGAAGAACAAGCACGGAGGGGATGCCCCCGGGGCCTTGAGGTGCGTCCCCTGCCGGCCCAAAGGGTTCCTTTCCCCTTAAATGGATGGGACAAGCAGGGTAGGAAAGCCAGCTCTTTCCCCTTTCCTCCTTCTGACTCCTTGCCCTCAGGTTGGCTGGAGGTTGCCATGAGTGAACACCCGGGGCCACTCTGGTGAGCCTTTGCACATTGAATGCATAATGCGTCTTCTAGGCCAAGATGGCGGCCCACTTGCTCTTGGGACTGTGCGTGGCTGCCCCTTGTGGCCAGCCACAAAACTGAATCCGTGGGCCCTGGGTGAAGGTGGTTGCCCCACTCGCCCTGTGGGGGGCTCCTTGGTCACTACAGAGGTCGCCAAATCTTTGTCAACGCCAGGCTGGTGGACACACCTGTCCTCCCCGTCGCCTTCTGGCATATCCAGTCCTGCTGTGTCCAGCTGGGAAGGCCAGCGGTTCGCTTTGCGGCCGTCTCCCCCAGAGGGGTTTTGTGGCCTTAGAATCGGCTCGGCGACATCCTTTCGCGCCTGCTGGAACCGCGAACGCTTGCAGAACGAGACGGGGAGAGATGGCAAGAGAGGCTCCTCTTGACGCCACACGCGGATGCTTTCTCCTTTCTGGGCCCCTGCAAAGAGAGAGCGGGGGACCCCTTTGCGCACAGGCAGATGAGCCCGTCCAAGGAAACTCGGAGGGCATTAGCGTCCCTTCCCCGGAGCAGCCCCTCAAGGGCGGAGGCAGCAGCTCGCCCATCTCTGGCTACACCACGCATACGGTGCGACCGTCCCCGGCAAGAGAAGTCGATATCGGAGCGCTTCGCAGGGATGAAACGAGGGATTTGTAACAAATCTGGAAGCCTGATCGCCCCGAACCGACAAGCCGCCCGCCCTCAATTAAGGGCCAAGAGGAGGATGAAGGCGTAAGCAGCGGTTAAGCCAGCCGGCTTTCCTGGTTTGGCTCGAGACCCACGCTCGGCCCACGAAGGACGCTGGCAGCTTCTGCGAACCGGGTGCTCCAGGGTTAGGAAAGGCACAGGCAGCGGGGGGGGGGGGGGGAGTGAGGGAGGGAGGGGGCCTTAAAGCCAAGGCAGCAGCAGCAGCAGCAGCACGCGGGTGGGAAGGGAGATGCAGGTCACGATGCACAGTAGGTCTCTGTGTTGCCGCTATGAGCTGTTCCAAGAGCAAAGGAAAGAGCGACACCGTGTCCGGGCAGAGCTGAACTCAGGAAGCAGCCAATGCTCCTGCCCTTCCTGCCCAGGACACAGGCAGCTAAGCTTGTGGGGAGGGGAGGGGACCCCTTAAGGCTGTCCGAGCCATCCCACAAGCTCCGTTCCACAGCCATTTCTCTCTCGTCCGCGCACACAAACGCCTCGCTTTTAACCTCCAAAGTCCACGCAAACGTCGACCTCTTAGCAAGGGGGTCATCGGGTGCTATTGGTCTTTCCCCCCTGAAATGCCCCCCTCCCAGACTCTCCTTGGGAGCCTTGGCCAGCCTGCCCCTTGGTTCAGGTGCCAGAAAGCTGGCCTGGTCCAACTTTCCCCTTGCGTGAATCGCCGGGACAAAGTCAGGATCCTTGGCTGGGTTCCATTTCAGGCAGAGCAATATTTCCCCTGCTTCTCTGTCTCCACCCCCCACCCCACCCCCACCCCCCCCCGCAAAGGCTGGGCCCTCAACCTCCAATCCTCGGCCGGTTCAGACCTTCAGCTTGTGATCCGCCATCCTCCAGGACGAAGCACAAGCTCATCTTTTGCGGCTTGAGGAAAGGAGGCAGTGGGCTCCTCTCTGCGCAAGGTGATTTTCACCGACACTAGAGGCTGTGCCCTTCTTTCAGGTGAGCCCTACTCACTCCTCTGGCCAAAGCCCACATGTTTCTCCAGCAGCCCTTAGAAAACAGTATATAAATAAACAAAACAAGAAAACAAGAATTCAGAAGAATCAGGCAGCGGAGCCATTCTTGACTGAGAGGCATCAGTTTTCTGCCTGAGCTTGCGGCGCGTTGGTTGTGTGTGTGTTCGTGTGTCCCTAATATTTTGAAATAAGGTCAAATTGCAAAGGAGGCTTTGGGGGAAATATGGTTCCGCATCTTCTAGCTCCCTAACCTTTCCAGCACGGCGATCCAACTTTGGAAATGCAGTACTTCCCCTCTGGGTCTAGTGGTTAGGGAGCCAGACTCTTATCTGGGAATACTGGGTTTGATTCCGCCCTCCTCCACGAAGCCAGCTGGGTGACCTTGGGCAAGTCATGGCTCTCTTTCTGACCTCTCACTCCCCCCCACACACACACCTGCCTCACTGGGTGTTCGGTTATGGGGAGAAGAACAGAAGGTTTGTGAGCCACTTTGGGGCCCCTTAAATGGGTGAGAAAAGCGGGGTAGAAAAGCCGACTCTTCTCCTATGTGGACTACTCTGTGGGACCCCCTGGGCCCAAAATGGTTCCTGTCCCCTAAAAGTGTGATCCGGTGGGCCACAGCCCCTCCACCTTGCGCACGTTTCCTCGGAAGCAGGTCCCCCTGGGTACAGCAGGGTCTCTTACACGGGTAAGGAGCATGGAATAAACACAGTGGCTTCATTCTGCGTGGGTTCCCTGAGACAGAGGCAGGAGGCAGGCAGAGAATTCAGCAACAGATTCCTCTCGCTGCCTGCCTTTCCTACATCCCTCTGAGGCAGGGAACAAGGACTTTGCTTCCCAGAGAGCCTTTTATTTTTTTTTTTTTGGGGGGGGCTGCAAACATTTTCCTAGAGCCACCCTGTGATTCAAACCTTTCGGGGTCCCCCCCCCTTCTCTCCCGTTTTGCTGTTTCTCTTTGTTCTGTTTCTAAACGAGAAATCACTCGGAGCCCATTGGCAGCAGGCCAGCCTTTTAAAGACATTTTCCAGCACAAATAAGTATTAAATGCATGCATAAAAGTGCTTTGTGTAAACTCGGGAAGGAGCCCCAAGGGGAGAAGACGGGGGGGGGGTGTTAAGAACGGGACGGGGGGGGGAGGAAGGATTTCCTCCGCGGGACAGCAGCGCCGCGCGCGTATCTATCGCCTCCTTTCCTGCAACAGGAGCGTTCTGCAATCACAGCCATGACCCCCGAGGAGAGACCACCCCCACCTCTCCAATCCGCCCCCCCCCAGGTGAACCAAAATTAGCTTGTGTTAAAGAGGCTTTTTCCCAGCCCGGCCTGATCTGGAATTAAACAGGTTCAAAGGCTGGTCAGGCGGCGGCGAGGCGCGTAAATGCGCAGGCAGGCAGGCAGGCAGGCAGGCCGGGCGCACGGATGAGGAAGGCGGCGCTGACCCGCTTCTAGAAGGGCTTCTTTGGGCTGTGGGGGGTGGGAGAGCCGAGCCCCCTGGGCATCTGGAAAGGAGAGAGCCCTCTGCAGGGACCTTCTTCTGCCCAGAAAGCCAGTGGTTAAGGAGCCAGACTCTGATCTGGGAATGCCGGGTTTGGTTCTGCACTCCTCCATGAAGCCAGCTGGGTGGACCTTGGGCTGGTCACATCTCTCCTTCTGAGCTCTCACAGCCCCACCCGCCTCACAGGGTGTCCGCGGTGGAGGGAAGAACAGAAGGTTTGTCAGCCGCTTTGAGTCGCCCTAAAAGGGTGGGAAAAGCGGGGTAGAAAAGCCAACTCTTCTGCTTCTCCTCCTTCCTTCAGGAGAACTTGGAGAAGTTTCAGCCGGCGCGGCGGTGCCCAGGGCTCCCTCCCTCCCTCCAGTCACACGAGCCAACAGGCGGGCGAGCGAGCCCCCCGGGTCCAGAGAGGGGGCGCACAAGGCGATGCCCCGCCAAGAAACCCCCCCCCCCGCCCACTGCTTGCAAGCAGATCGCCCCGAGGTTTGGCGGAGCCTATTTAAAGCAGCAGCCCCTCCGGGCTAGTCTCTCGCCTCGCCTGCCTATACAGGTCTTTTATTTCCAAAGGGGCGCGAACGATCCCGACGAAGCGAGGCTCTGCAAAACGCAACACACACACACACCCCATTTATCCAAGGAATACTTCTCCTTCTTTTCTCTAAATCCACCGTGGTGGGATAATTAGGAAGAGAAGGGGAAGCCCCCCCCCCAAGCCCACCCAGGGCTGAACTCTCAGCTCATGGTGTGAAAAGAGGGGGGGCGGGAGGGGGGAGAAAGGAGGGGGCAGAATGGACAATCGGGGCATCCAAGAGAGACCGGAGCGCAGATCACTTTGTTCCCTTCCTCCCCGCTCCCCCCACTTCGCAAAGACGACCCCCTCTGCCGGAGAGATCGCCTACCTTGCCCCCGGACCCCGAGGAGGACTGTCAGGATCAGCAGCAGCAGCAGCGGGCGCCGGTAGAGCGGCGGAGAGCCCTTCATTGCCCCTGCGGGGGAGACTTTGCGCGGGGAGGCGGCTCCGCTCTGCGCCGCCCCTCCTGGATGGGAGCGGGTTCGTGCCTGCCCTGCCCTGCCCTGCCCCGACCCGATCCGACCCGCTGGGCCGGCCGGGGGGCTTCCTGGCTCGGCCCGGGGGCCGCCTCGACCCGCTCCGGGCAGCCGGCGGCGCGCAGGGGAAGGAGCCGCGCTCGACACGGACGCCGCCGCCACCGCCGCCGCCAACTCCGTGCTGTGCGTCCGGCGAAGGCGCCTCGTTCAGCACCGCGGACAGCGCCCAGCAGCGTCTGCGCCGGGGATCGCCGCTGCCGGGTGCTGAAGAACAGCTCCTTACCGTAAGCCTCCGAGTATGGCGGCCGCCCAAATTCCTGGAGGGGCGCCTCGGCCGGTGGAGGAGGGGCAGAAAGAGAGAGGGAGGGGGAGAGGAAGAGGGACCCCCTCCCCGTTTTGGGGAGGAAGGCAAAGCCAGCCAGCCCTCCTTCCTCCGGTCCTGGAGAACTCTAATGGGACGAGCCCCCCCATAGGACCAACCCACCTGGGTGGGAGAGGGAAGCCCCCTTCCCTCCCCCCTCCTTCCCTTCCCCCTTCTCTCCCCCGTCCCCGGAGGGAAGGCTACACGCTCGTCTGAAGGGGAGCCATCTTGCCATCCCCTCCTCCCCCCCCCCCCGAGGCATCCCCAAAGTGGCAAGGGTACGAACCTGGGCAAAAGGCTTATAAACCTGTGAAGAAGGCTCGGGGGGGGGGAGAGAGAGAGATTGGGGGGGGCTCTTAGCCAAGAGAAGAGACTTTGACTAAGTGCCCCCTTGGCTTCCCATCTCTCCCTCCCCCATCTCGCCACCCCCCCCCCGCCCAGCCCTTTCTCCATCAACCCATCATCACCCCAGAAAAACGCTGATCTAAAGGCCCACGTCTATTCTCCCGGCATTTCAAATTCGCAGGATAATGAAGATGGCTTTTGAGCATACAAAGGACAATAAATTATTACTTTGCGTTCAATAAATGCCAAAGCTGGAGGCAGCTGCATCAGCAGCAAACTGTGCTCACAGGAGAACTGGCCCGGGGTGGGGGGCTGGGGGGGGGCTCAGTGGGGGAGGGGGGAGAGAGAAGGAACTTAATTATCATTACATTATGTAGTTAGGAGCCAAGCTCACTGCCAGCCAGGCATGGCAAAGGCCTTGGCGGAAGAAGTAGGAAGAGGAGAAGAAGAAGAGTTGGCTTTTCTAACCTGCTTTTCTCAGCCATTTAAGGGGACTCAAAGCGGCTGACAAACCTTCTGTTCTTCGCCCCACAACAGACACCCTGTGAGGCAGGTGGGGCTGTGAGAGCTCAGAAGAGAGGTGTGACTAGCCCAAGGTCACCCAGCTGGAAGCCGGAGGGCTCCTCTGAGGTTCCTATGGACTGGGTGGGCTGTGGCCTGATCCAGCAGGGCCCCTTTTCCGTTCTTCTGTCCTTTCCATTGCTGACCAGTGGCATTCTCCGTATCTTCAGGCAAAGACTTTCTCTCCCCAGCCTTACCTTGAGGAACTGGATTGTATTTGGGGATGGGACAGTCTCTGCTCTTCCTCGTGTGTCCAAGAACCTGGTCAAACCTACATTATAGTCCAAAGTCCCCTTCAGATCGGGCTGGCCTTTACTCTGGGCCCTTCCCCAGGCTGAAGAAACTTATCAAGCATCCTGGATTCCAACCTGAATTCCCAGCCCAACCTTCTTCTGGGCCAGATATCATGTCCAGTGAAATCCAAGCGGTTATCCTTTTCATTTAATTCCCTTAATGGACTGCAACATATCTTTGCTTCCAGAACTCTGCTCCTTTGCCCTAGCTCATTTTATTAAACGTTACTGGGGTTTTTTTTTTGCAAGGGGGGAGGCAGTTTTTTTTAAATGCTTTAAATTGAATTTTAACCTCCTACCGAGGCTGAGAGATTTGATGGAAGCGCGAAGGCATTTCCTTGAGCAGGCAGATGGCATTCAGGAAAGATCTAACAGTGAAATGGCTCCAAGCTGACTCCTGGACGTCTCTTTCAGCGTTAGGGATTGAGGTGGCGGGGTGGGGGGGTGGGAGAGGGAATGGAAATTTGGCTGTTTATTTAAAAAGGAGACAACTTCAGCCTAATCCAGATGGGCTTTTTGCACGAGCAAAACCTAAGGGGGGGGGAGGAGGGACTTCATGCAAAGTGGCCAGCCTGGAAACCTTAATCCGAGCTGCCTGGCTATAAAGGGACATTCTACTCAAGCCGCCTGCAGAGATTTAAATTTACTGAATAAAGCAACATTTGGGGGGCACGTTTTCATAGCTGCTGATGCTAGAACTGTTAAATGGCGGCCGACAGGCAGCGGCCAACTGCCGGAGGAGAAGGGGCCAGTTTTTCCAAGACCCTTCCCATCAGAGGAAGAAGAAGAGTTGGCTTTTCTAACCTGCTTTTCTTCCCCATTTAAGGGGCCTCAAAGTGGCTGACAAACCTTCTGTTACTGTCCCTTAAGGGGACTCAAAGCCGCTGATAAAGGTTTCTGTTCTTCTCCCCACAACAGGCACCCTATGACGTTGGGAGAGTTCAGAAGAGAGCTGGGACTAGCCCAAGGTCACCCAGCTGGGTCATGGAGGAAGAAGAGTTGGCTCTTCTACCCCGCTTTTCTCACCCATTTGAGAACAGATTTGTCAGCTGCTTTGAGTCCCCCTAAATGGGTGAGAAGATTGGGGTAGAAAAGCCAACTCTTCTCCTTCTTCTCTTTCAGCTTTCCACCTAGCAAAGGTATTCGCTGACCTGGATGGTGGTCTAATTCTGCAGAGAAAGCACAGCAAAGACCATGGGGTTTGATTGCACAGCCGAGCTGCCTGTCTTCAAGAGAAAAGCAGATTTCTTTCCCCCAGAGAGAGAAGCAAAATTGTTAGAAAGAGCAACACAGCATCCCCTGAAAGGTAGAAACAAAGTTAGCAGAGATTAAAGGAGAAAACATGCCCAGACTCCAAGACAGTGCCAGCCTCATGGTGAATAAACGCGCCTGACCATTCACATCACTGGCCAAGAGAGACCTTCTTCTTCCTTTCATAACACAAGAGATTTCTGGGCAAGGGAATTATAAACGGCTGTGACTGCTCAGAAGAGAGCTGTGACGAGCCCAAGGTCATCCAGCTGGCTTCATGGAGGAGGAAGAGTTGGCTTTTCTACCCCGCTTTTCTCACCCATTTAAGGGGACTCAAAGCTCCCCCAACCAGTAGGCCAAACCGCTGCTCTCCTGGACCCGTCAACCTTCAAGCTACTGCATTCTGCACCTGTTCCACCTTCCGAACCGTTTCCAAGGGCAGCCCCACGTAGAGCGCTTTGCAGTAGTCTAATCTGGAGGTTACCAGAGTGAGGGGCACTGTGGCCAGGTTATCCTGATCCAGGTAAATGCTTTCATACACAGACACACCATCCCATGCGCTTTTGTTTGACTCTTCCGGTTACTGAGAGCCTATAAGAAATCCAAGGAGGAGGGAGGGGAGACCAGCAGGAACCAGTGTGCTAATCCAGTTCTGGGGAGACCAGCGCACCGTGTCCTGCTCCTTTGCTCCCCCAGCCAAGGTCAGTTTCCCTCTGCAGACAGAGTGAAGGGCCCAGCGCATCACCTGCCGACCACCAGGCTATTCCGGCAACAGCAGCCTCCTAAATCGTTCACAGGGCTTCCTCTATGTGCTCACAGGCCTGGCCTCAGGCAGAAACAATTAGGCCGGAGTTTCCAGCAGCGCCCGGCACCGGGTTGCAGGGCTGGGGGGGCCGCAGGGTGCTTTGATAATCCAGTCCCAATTGCAGGCTCCAAGCAGGGGAGGGAGGCAAAGGTTTATATCACAGCTCTGGTGGCTACAAAGGGCAGCTGAAGAAGAAGAAGACAACCTAAGAGAGACAACCAAAGGCACTGCATGTCTGCCCATCATGTTCTTGGTTCCCCCCTTTCTCCCCGCTAGATCTGGGCAGGAAGTATTTACAAGACGCCAAGAGATCTGGGAATCAGATGGGAACCTTCGGGGGGCTTCAAATGGGGGGGGGGTGAATGGGGAAAGGTTGATCAGTTCCTGCCCCTTTTCTGACAAAAGTAGAAGAAGAAGAAGAAGAAGGAAGAGTTGGCTTTTCTATGCCACTTTCCTCACCCATTTAAGGGGACTCAGAGTGTCTGACAAACCTTCTGTTCTTCTCCCCACAACAGAACACCCTGCTAGGTGGGTGGGGCTGTGAGAGCTCAGAAGAGAGCTGTGACTAGCCCAAGGCCACCCAGCTAGTTGGATGGAGAAGTGTTGGCTTTTCTATCTTCCTTTTCTCACCCTTTTAAGGGGACTCAAAGCGGCCGAGATCACCTCACTCCTGTTCTTCTCCCTTAAGGGGACTCAAGGCAGCTGACAAACGTTCTGTTCTTCTCCCCACAACAGAACACCCTATGTGGCGGGTGGGGCTGTGAGAGCTCAAAAGAGTGCTGTGACTCGCCCAAGGTCACCCAGCTGGCTCCATGGAGGAAAGTAGAATCAAACCCAGTATTCCCAGACAAGAGTCTGGCTCCCCAACCACTAGAGCAACCTGGGACTGGGCTTGGCATTCCTTGTCAGAGAAGAGCCCACAGGAAAGAGGGTTTGGGGATTCCCCTGTCAGTGCATCTGGTAGGGTTTCGTGCAGACCTGGCGTGACAAAGCCCACGCAGGCGCCGCGTCTGCCTCCCTGCGCAAGTGTCCGTCACTGCCAGATGGCTTTGCCTTCCTGAGCGGTGACAGTCGCTGCCTGCCGCAAGTGACAGATCAATTTGGGGACTTTGACGAGGCAGCTGCCTCAGGCTCCAGCGGCCCTTAAGAGGTCTCTTCAGGGGGCCTCACTCCCAGGCGCGCGTAGGATTGCAGCCGCCAAGACGAGCCAAGCGAGAGAACCCATCACGGTCAGGGAAAGGGGGGGGGGGTAAGTTCCTGGATGGGAGACCACCAGGAAATCCCAGCAGTTATGTTTTAGGGAGGCCCACGAGTATCTGTGACATGCTGAATTCGTACAAATTTGGACATTTGAATTTGGATGTTGGCACATTTGAAGATTGTCATTCGAATTTAATTGAATGTTTTGATACATCCGTATGAAGCTTCGCACGGGATCCATTTGCTATTATTATGCTATAAGAATCCTACCACATTCAAAAGGGATCTATTCAAATGAATGCAAATATTCTTGCACTCAGTTCAATACTAATAGAATGGAATACACGCACGCACACACCTAGTTATATTAGCAAAATATGGTTGTGACATTAAAAGGTGTCCGGGGTTTCTCCATCTTTAATAATGTCACAAAAAAGGGAACATAGTGGATTTGTCTTGCATGGTGAGCTAGATCTCTGCGGATTCCTTCTGCTGTGATCCAGTTTGGTTAGGGAGCTGGACCCATATCTGGGAATACTGGGTTTGATTCCGCGCTCCTCCACGAAGCCAGCTGAGTGACCTTCAGCAAGTCACAGCTCCCTTCTCAGCTCTCACAGCCCCACCTGCCTCACATGGGAGAAGAACAGAAGGTTTGTCAGCAGCTTTGGGTCTCCTTAAATGGGCGAGAAAAGCAGGGTAGAAAAGGGTAGCACTCTTCTTCTATGCAGTTAAGAAAGTTATAGGAACCCTGACTTGGATTCCTTAAGGGACGCTTCAGGGAGTCCAGGGCGCTGTCCAGACCCTGGTGCTGAAATTAGACCCTACAGGCTTGCAAAATAAGGCAGTGCCCCCCCCCCGCCCCGAACAGCTCAGACCAAATTCTAAGCAGAATAAGACATAATGGTCTTCTTAATGGCATCTCACCCACCCTCCAAGGGGGCATTTATGGGGGGGTGGGGGTGTTAGGCCGCTGCCATTTTCCCTGGACGCCCCAGGAGAACCATTTCTACCTGGATTCAGCACCCTTAATTCTAGGCAAAAAGCCCCCAACGCCTGCAAGGAAGCAGAGCCTACATTTTCCCCGTCTCCGACTCCTTCGCGGCTCCATAAATGTTTTAATACAATAAAGCAACTTACAGGCTCAAAGGGGGACGCGGCTGCAGGGGGGGGGGAGAGCTGTAGGGACGGAGCAGCGCGTTTTGTAGGCGGAATGGAAGCTTCTAATATCATGTTATTCAAATAGGGCTTTAATCATGCGGCCTCTTTGGGAGGCATGAACTCGGATTCCTAATGAACAGAGGCAGGAGAGACAAAGGGGAGGGAGGGAGGGAGGGAGGGGAGACCCCGCTCTCTCCAAACACTTTTTTGATTTTGGAAATAAAACAAACAATTAATTGCCAAGAGGATCCTGGCACTACTGAAAAGGGGGAAAAAAGAAACCAAGGGAGCTGGGAACGGTCTGCAGGCTGCGGCATTCAAAGGCCTGAATCTGCAAACGGAAGCGGGAAGGCTAATCAAGTTACAGGCAGAAAACGTGCAGAATGGTGTTTGCACGGTGGCTTGCTCGTGCATGCACAAGTATCTTACAGGGAGGGACGCTAACAGCCCCCTTCTCCTCTTGCTTGCTCGCTCACACACTTAAGACCGCTAACTGCCTGATGCAACCCGTTCTTTTTAATGCCAGGCATCTGGCCCTGCCTGAAGGATTTTTTTTGGTGGTGGTGGGGTGTCCTTTGCATTTTCTTTATTCAGGATTTTCCAGTACTTGCAAAGGATGGAGGACATCTTCATCAGTCCCATCACAACATTGTGAGATATGTCAGTGGCCGGCTCCCAAAATCAGGAAAGAAGAAGAGTTGGCTTTTCTACCCCACTTTTCTCACCCATTTATGGGGACTCAAAGCAGCTGACAAACCTCATGTTCTTCTCCCTTAAGGGGACTCAAAGCCAGCTGACAAACGTTCTGTTCTTTTCCCCTCCACAGACACCCCGTGAGCTAATCCATACCAACTGTGTATCCATCGGGTTCCTAACGGGCTCCTATTGGGGTCTTTCTTGCAAGGACTGGATTCCAACAAGGAACGCATCTCAAAGATCCAGATCTTCTCAATCCGGATTAACAGAGGTAAACGCAGAAGCCCTCATCTCAAGGAACCCAAGGCCAGATTCAGAGCTTTAGCAACCAAGTGACCTCGTGCGTCTTCAGGCAGGGCCCTGGTTGCAACTTTCCTTCCCCTGGAATCCTCAGGTTGGCTCCCGTCCCTTTCCAAACCTCCCAGACCCGCTGGCAAGCATTCAAGCTGCTCTTTATCCACCCCACCCCCCAGCTTAAAACCGAGCTCTGCATGGGCTGCCGTCATGAAAATCACTAATAATAAAACGTGTGTGGGTGTACAACAATTATTCTATTTGGCTTGCAACCCCGCACGGCTGATGAATAAAAAAAGTCAAGACACTTAAAGTGTTTTTTTCCCCGCTTTGAAAAAAGAAATCCTTTCCTGGCAAATGTAAACATCCTCCTTTGTGGTTTAATCTTTCCTCGTGCTGCACAGCCCATGGGGTGACGTTGTTTCATCCATGCAAACCTTACAGTGTGGACTGGCAGCAATTGATTACCTGGATCAGTCATTAACCGAATCATCTCTCTATCCCACCCTAATGCCACCTTGAGCTCTGCCGGTCCTTCAAAATCCTCCTCGATAAACATGTTCAAAGAGCGCGGAATGAAAAACACACAGATTGCAGGACAATTCTCTGGGAATTTGGAGTGTTAGATGTCAAATCCTTGCTTGAAATTTGCACTCAGACAGGCTGGATCGCGGCTTGACCTCCTGATCTTGCTCTCTCTCTCTACCTAGCCTCCCAAGTCTAATAAAAAGGAAGACAAGCTATGAACACCTTTGATAAACAGAGCACCTAAAACGTTCCTCCTCCTCGCAACAAAACGGGACAACCACACCTGGACAATGCTGCAAGATCAGAGAAGGTGCAAAAGACCACAGTCCAAAAGGCCACCGGGCTAGGAGAAAGGCTGGACATTTGGACCAGGAACAAGAACCGAGTCCCCCATTTAAGGGGACTCAAAGCGGCTGGCAAACCTCCTATTCCTTCTCCCCACCACAGACACCCTGTGAGGTAAGTGGGGTTGTGAGAGCTCAGAAAGAGAGCTGCGACTAGCCCAAGAGCACCCAGCTGGCTTCGTGGAGGAGGGCGGAATCAAACCCGGTGTTCCCAGATAAGAGACCGGCTCCCTAACCACTAGACCAAACTGCCAGTTCCACACTGCCCAGAGAACCGGACCAGGAAGGCTACTTGCGGAGTCTTCCAGATGTGGGGCCTGAGAAAAGCCCCACTCCCTCAGAGGCAACATCTGGGGTCAGGCCCTCCCTTAGACCCGGGGGGTCTATTCGAATGAAGGGAAATTTTCTTGTATTTGGTTCAATACGAACCCAATGCCAAAAAACATTTGTGCACAGCCCTCATTCCAGCCTGTTTGAGAATTCTTCCCAACGTTTCCTTTGGTCCTCTTCCGTGGCTTGCATTGTTTGTGGGGGGGGGAGGGGGAGGCAGAGAGGTGGCCTGGGGGCTCCTGCAAAACCCTCCATCTCCAAGCAACGTGTCCTTGAGCAGGCAGGACCCAGGAGTGGGCAGAGGGTAGGAAGGAGGCCAGTGGGAGAGGGGGGTGAAGAAGGATCTTGATTGTGCCCAAGGAGGGGGGAAGATACAGGCCCCCATTGAGCAAAACTGAAAGTCTGCCAGGAGGGCAAAAGCAGCACGGAGAGAAATTTGGCAAAGCGCTGGAGGCCTTGGAGCAAACAAGGAGGGAATTATGTCCGGGGTGGTGATGGGCGACGGGGAATTGGGATGGATCCAGCAAAAGAAGGGGGACTTAAAAGCCTAGCAGGCGCCGGGGGGGGGGGGCGAGGAGCAGGGGGGGAGTGAATTCTGTAGCACTCCTTTTATCCCAACTCCCTCATTTTCTTTCTTTCTTTCTTTCTTTCTTTCTTTCTTTCTTTCTTTCTTTCTTCCTATCTTCCTATCTATCCATCCATCCATCCATCCATCCATCCATCCACTTACCTACCCACCTACCTACCCATCCATCATCTATCTACCTATCTACCTATCCACCCACCCACCCACCCATCTACCTATCTACTTACCTACCTACCTACCCACCTACCTATCCATCCATCCATCATCTACCTACCTACCTACCTATCTACCTACTCATCCATCCACCTATCTACTTATCTACTTACCTACCTACCCACCCACCCATCTTTTTAAAGTTTTATCCCGCAGTATACCTGGAGGCCTCCAGGCAAGCAACAACCTCTAAAACCAAACATCATTAATGCCCTTCTTTTCTCTCTCTTCCTTCAAATGACACGTTTTTAAAATTCATGATCTGTCCTGCCCAGAGCTGAGGGTCCAGTGGACTTAGAAATAGACCCCCTTCAAGTAAATAAGCGCTGCTCATGAGGATAACGATGAATTATTTACTGCCAGAGTGATTATTTATAATAACTTAATTCTTGGTGTATGTGTGTGGTTTTTTTAAAAATTAATTCAATAAAATTAAATGACACAGCAAATGGGGGGGCCGGACGTCTGTACTCCCTGCCACCCGCCAGGCCACGGAAGAACATTGATAAAGATTTTTGCATTAAGACCTGCCAGGAAATATTCCAGGCGCCAGATCCGTCCAGCGCTTTCAAATATGCAAAGCAAGCGATAAACAGGATGCTAATCAATGGCTCGCTGTCACCGTTCAAAGGGGGGGGGCACAGCGCGAAGGGTATGGATTTAACATCAGGGTAGATTTTGCTGGCGTGAGGAGAGACATCTGGAAGGCTGGTGGGGGGAGAAATATTCCTCCCCACTCCCTCGAGGGCTGAGGAATGGCTGGGGATAAAGCCATACTGGGTTAGAGAACCCAGATGATTGTGGAAGAGATATTTTTCTCCCTCGTTCCCGGAGGTTCATTCCAGCCATGCTGCTGTTGGTGACCACTGAGCTGTGTAGCCAGTGCCTGACTGGCCACATGGGGCAACGCTATGCAGTTTTCTTGGCAGGAATGCAGAAGTGATTTGCATTGCCTCCCGGGGACTGAACCAGGCCAAGCCAGGAAGTTAAGAGAACAGGGTTCCTGTTTGGAGCAAGAGCAGCCTGGCAGTCGATTAAGAGAGGGACGGGGGCCCAAACCAGAAAGCGCACACAAAACTCTGGCTCTCTTTGCCAGTCTCTTATCTGGGAATACTGGGTTTGATTCTGCCCTCTCCCATGAAGCCAGCTAGGTGACCTTGGGCTAGCCACAGCCCTCTTCTGAGCTCTCACAGCCCCACCCACCTCGTAAGGTGTTTGTTGTGCGGAGAAGAACAGAAGGCTTGTCAGCAGCTCTGAGTCCTCTTAAATGGGTGAGAAAAGCAGGGTAGAAAAGCCAACTCTTCTCCTTCTCATTCTCTTCGCCAATGTTTATCTCACTCTGAAAGTGGACTGAAGCTGGATTGAAAGGTAGGTGTGAACACCTACCAAATGAGAAACAATCTCAGCAGCCAGCCATGACCGAGTTGACCCCCTCCAGCCCCCGGGTGCCGCCCTGTGGGCTCCCCTTCCCCCCTTCCAGGTCTGTTAGAGGAGAGAAGTTTGCCAGAAGCAGCGCCTCAATTCAGGTCATCCGCTGCCCGGCTGAGCGGCATCCTCTCCAAGGGTGGCGCCCTGGCTTCCCTTATCACCCTCCGCCTCCCTCCCGCCAGCTCTGCCTCTCATTCTCCCCGGCTCAGATGAGAAGGATATTCTCAAAGAGCCCCCGCGCGCTGACCTCAATCCCAGCCTCCTCCACCAACCTATCCGCTATAATTCTCATTACCGGCTGGCACAGATGCAGCGGCGATAATGGGGTGTGGGGGAGGAGAGGCAGCCCCACAGAAATGCCCTATCAACTCAAGGCCCGGCTTCATTAGCCCGGTGGATTTAATTCCTCTTTGGAGAGATTCTCCGGGCCTTGAAAGGAATTAGCAAGAAAAGCTGCCGTCCTCACCACACTGAGAACCAAGCAAGAAAGTGGGACTAGAAGGGGAGACACGGAGGCTCAGCTTTCCGGTATGGGTTTGGATTTGAATGTAAGGACTAAGAGAAGCCCTGCTGGATCAGGCTACACCCCATCTAGTCCATGAGAACCTCAGAGGAGCCCTGCTGGATCAGGCCACAGCCCATCCGGTCCATAAGAACCTCAGAGAAGCCCTGCTGGATCAGGCTACACCCCATCTAGTCCATGAGAACTTCAGAGGAGCCCTGCTGGATCAGGCCACAGCCCATCTGGTCCATAAGAACCTCAGAGAAGCCCTGCTGGATCAGGCCACAGCCCATCCAGTCCATAAGAACCTCAGAGAAGCCCTGCTGGATCAGGCTACACCCCATCTAGTCCATGAGAACCTCAGAGGAGCCCTGCTGGATCAGGCCACAGCCCATCTGGTCCATGAGAACCTCAGAGGAGCCCTGTTGGATCAGGCCACAGCCCATCTGGTCCATAAGAACCTCAGAGAAGCCCTGCTGGATCAGGCCACAGCCCATCCAGTCCATAAGAACCTCAGAGAAGCCCTGCTGGATCAGGCTACACCCCATCCAGTCCATGAGAACCTCAGAGGAGCCCTGCAGGATCAGGCCACAGCCCATCCGGTCCATAAGAACCTCAGAGGAGCCCTGCAGGATCAGGCCACAGCCCATCCAGTCCATGAGAACCTCAGAGAAGCCCTGCTGGATCAGGCCAGAGCCCATCCGGTTCATAAGAACCTCAGAGGAGCCCTGCTGGATCAGGCCACAGCCCATCCAGTCCATAAGAACCTAAGAGGAGCCCTGCTGAATCAGGCCAGAGCCCATCTGGTCCAGCTTCTTCTCCCACCCATTGCTTCTGGGCATCTCACGCAGAAGACAAGGGCAACCTTTCCCTGTGACTTCCTTACAAATGGCCTTGAGAGGCCTCCTGTCTGCCTCTGAGACGGTACCTGGGCTTCCTTTCTCACAGCCATTGATACACCTGTCCCCCATGACTTTGCCTCCCTTGGCTTCACTCCCTCCTTACGCTATAATAGCAACAGCAAGGAAACGGACGAAGCCACGCGTAACCCATCTGCGCCAGTTCATGGGAGCATTCTTGGGTCACCCTCCGGCCCTTGGCAGTGACCATTTCACCCTTCCAGGAAATCCTGCTGTCTCTGGGACAAATTTCGCCTGCTGTTGCTTCCCGCCCGGGCGAGAATCTCCACTTCACGGTTGACCTGGAACGCGCTGGCGTCACGGAGTCACACAGCGGCCGCCCGGCTTCCACAGGGCTCCGTGTGAGGAGCAGCATACGGACAACAGAGGACACAGGGACGTGCGCTCCGTTGCCGGAGGCGCGACAGTGAAGCGTCGGCGCTCTGCTTACCCACGGCAGATCGGTGGAACTCCTGGAGGGGCTCATTATCTTGCCTCCCCAAGCAGCTGGGGGTGGGAGGGGGCGCAAGATGCCCGGAACCAGCTCACAGCTTCTCAGCGCCTCCGCTGCGTCCTGATGAGGCCCCTCAGGTTCCCGAGTGAGCGAGCGAGGAAGCAGGCAGGCGAGGTGACCCTTCGGAGACGGGAACGCCTTTGTCCGCTCTCTCTGCCCGCGTGGCCAGGGCCTGATGGGGTCAGAGCGCCCTCTCCAAGGGGCCAGCTGTCTTCAGATCATCAGAGGGGGCCTTGGGAGGAGGTGGCGAGCAGAGTAGAGCAGAAACATCCAGCCGCCGAATTGGGGAGGGGACACACAGATGTCGGAACAGATGGATGGAGAGGCCTCGCAGGCGCAGCATCTGGGCCCAGCCCTAACGAAGGGAAGCGCTTCCCCTCTTGCTGTTAAAGGGGCCAAGGGGGGGGGGGGCCCACGAGGCAGGAAAGGGGCTCTGGAGCCAAGGAAGGTGAGGGGGAGACCTAGCGGTCAAGCGGCAGTGTGCCAAAGGTATGGCGGACATGGCCGAGTCCAGCCATAGTCCACAGGCAGGGGTGTCCCCACCAGGTACCATGCAGCCACCTTGGCAGAAACTCCTGGAGGTTCTGGGGGACCCGGATTCAAGCCCCTGCCACTCGGCACCAGGGACTTCTAGAGCCTCTCATCAGAGTATCCTACCTCACAGGGCTGTTGTGGGGAGGGTGTTGGAGGGCTTTGAGAAGAAAAGTGGGAATGAAAGGCAAAGGTGGTTAAATCAAGGTGAAATGAAGTGGGGGAGATCGTTCAGGCAGTGGGGACAAGCAGGAGGCCTCCAAGGGCATCTGCTGGGAGTGGAGAGCAGGTGAAGGTTCTGCCTTGGTCTTCTGCTTGAGATGCCCAGCAGCAAATGGGACGCTGAACTAGATGGGCTGTGGCCTGATCCAGCAGGGCTCCTCTTGGGTTCTTATGGACTGGATGGGCTGTGGCCTGATCCAGCAGGGCTCCTCTTGGGTTCTTATGGACTGGATGGGCTGTGGCCTGATCCAGCTGGCCTCCTCTGAGGTTCTTATGGACTAGATGGGCTGTGGCCTGATCCAGCAGGGCTCCTCTGAGGTTCTTATGGACCGGATGGGCTGTGGCCTGATCCAGCAGGGCTCCTCTGAGGTTCTTATGGACTAGATGGGCTGTGGCCTGATCCAGCAGGGCTCCTCTGAGGTTCTTATGGACTAGATGGGCTGTGGCCTGATCCAGCAGGGCTCCTCTGAGGTTCTTATGGACTAGATGGGCTGTGGCCTGATCCAGCAGGGCTCCTCTGAGGTTCTTATGGACCAGATGGGCTGTGGCCTGATCCAGCAGGGCTCCTCTGAGGTTCTTATGGACCAGATGGGCTGTGGCCTGATCCAGCAGGGCTCCCCTGAGGTTCTTATGGACTAGATGGGCTGTGGCCTGATCCAGCAGGGCTCCTCTGAGGTTCCTATGGACTAGATGGGCTGTGGCCTGATCCAGCAGGGCTCCTCTGAGGTTCTTATGGACCAGATGGGCTGTGGCCTGATCCAGCAGGGCTCCTCTGAGGTTCTTATGGACCAGATGGGCTGTGTCCTGATCCAGCAGGGCTCCTCTGAGGTTCTTATGGACCAGATGGGCTGTGTCCTGATCCAGCAGGGCTCCTCTGAGGTTCTTATGGACCAGATGGGCTGTGGCCTGATCCAGCAGGGCTCCTCTGTGGTTCTCACGACCTTTCTCCAGGCCTCCTTTCTAACCTAGAAATTGCAATCCTTCTTCACTAGCACTGTCTCCATAGGATATTCCTCTCTCTTGTTCTCTCCGCCTCTCAAGCTTTCAGAAAACACATTCACACACACACCCAGAATCTGCCACGCAAACCCCAAAGGCCACTGCCTATATTGCTTTCCCTTCAAGGGCTGCGGGTTGCCCTCCTTTTGGGGTGTGTGTGTCTGGACAACATCTCCCAGCATTCCATGCTGGCTCCATCGTAATGCTGGGGCTTGAAGTTCCAGCACATCTGTTGCCTGACAACAGCTGGATCTCCGTTTCCCCTGCTCTGGTGCAAGCGCTGCTCTTCTCCGCCCGTCTTTCTCTCTTCCCTCGGCACGCGGTCACTTTGACCAGATAATCCCTTCGCTACGGAGGGGGCGTGATGCCCGCTGATGAGTCCCATCAGCATTGATCCCTCGGTGGGCAAAATATTGGCTTGTTGTCTTTATTTCTGTGTGTGGTGTGTTGTCTATTTGTGCACACATGTCTGCATGCGTCTCTCTGGCTTCCTACAAATCAACCAGCAAGGAAAGCTTTTCCCAGTGGGACACCTCCTCTTGGCTCTTTTATTTTCCTTTCCTTTCCTTTCTCTTGCTCTTTCCTTTCCTTTTTTCCCCTTAAACCTCCCTAAGTGTGTGTGTGTGTGTGTGTGTGTGTGTCTGGTCCGTATGGGAGGAAGGAAAGAAAGAAAGAAAGAAAGAAAAAGAAAGAAAGAAAGAAAGAAAGAAAGAAAGAAAGACAGACAAGGTGGCCGCTTGCAGCGATAATAAAAGCCTGGCCCAAACGCTTCCTGACAAGCCTTTCAGGCGCCCACCCCCTCCGAGGTAATTACAAGATGGAGTCACAGACCATGTACTTTGCAAAATGCCTTCCCGCCAACATCAGTGTTCCCGCAGCTCAGTTTCCCTCCTCCCAGCTGTTTCCGAAGCGCTGCGGGCGCAGGAAAGGGACGCTAGAGATGGCGGCCATGGGGTGGGAATAAGACAGGCTCCTCGCCTTGCCCACGGGTGGTCCCGGGTTCCCTGGCAGGGGAGGGACTGTGGCATCTCCTCCAGCGGTGGGGGGCGCGGACTGGGCGAGGGGTGAAGCCAGGACCAGGAGCTGTTTGGGAAGGCTGGGCTGGCCTGCATGGACCTCGAGGGTCCGGGGATCACAGGCTCTCAAGCTGAAGAGCACCGTGGCCAGAAGGTTGGGATGCCCAAGGGTACAAGGGGCTTCTCAGACTTGCCTCGGGGGGGGGGGGGGCTGCAGTGAGGAGGAGAGGGAAGGGCAGGGAATAGTCTGCCCCTCCCTGAGATCTTGGAAAGAGAAGAAGAGGAGGAGTTGGTTCTTCTACCCCACTTTTCCCACCCTTAAGGGGACTCAAAGCGGCTGACAAGCCTTATGTTCTTCTCCCCACAACACAGAACCTGTGAGGTAGGTGGGGCTGTGAGAGCTCAGAAGAGAGCTGTGACCAGCCCAAGGTCACCCAACTGGCATAGCGGAGGAGTGTGGAATCAAACCCAGTATTCCCAGATAAGAGACACCTGCATCCCTTAATCTAAATCCTGCACCCCATAAAGGCAGCACAGTCTTCCAACCCAAGAGGGCGTGAGGAGGCATCTGAGATCCCTGGCACTCTGTACCTGCAGAATTCTCTTCTGCTGAGACAAGGCGCCCGGCTGCCCGATGTTGGCTCTTCCCCTGGGTCTGCTGTGCCAAAGTTCCTATGAACCCCTGCTGCTTGCCAGGCTCCCAGGAAGCAAGGGAGGGTGGGAAGTGTAGTTCAGCAATGAGCCCTTTGCCACACGCCAGATTCAGCATCTCTGTTCCGGGTGATGGCTTCCATCTACTGCTGGATTGACAGAGGCCAATGGCTGTTGTCATTGAAAATAGCTGCATGATGGGGGGAAAGGGGGGGGGGAGGAGCTGTGCTCAAAGCTTCCCACAGTGTCTAACTTTAAATGCTTTGCAAAAACACCAAGTAGCTTTCCTTACATTACAGATGCTCTCATTCAATGCACTATGCAAGAGCACAAGGACCTCAGAGGAGCCCTGCAGGATCAGGCCACAGCTCACCCAGTCCATAGGAACCTCAGAGGAACCCTGCTGGATCATGCCCAGTCTGTCTGGTCCATAAGAACCTAAGGGGAGGCCTACTGGATCAGGCCACAGCCCATCCAGTCCATAAGAACCTCAGAGGAGCCCTGCTGGGTCAGGCCACAGCCCATCTATTCCATAAGGACCTCAGAGGAGCCCTGCTGGATCAGGCCGCAGCCCATCCAGTCCATAAGAACCTCAGAGGAGCCCTGCTGGATCAGGCCGCAGCCCATCCAGTCCATAAGAACCTCAGAGGAGCCCTGCTGGATCAGGCCACAGCCCAACCAGTCCATAAGAACCTCAGAGGAGCCCTGCTGGATCAGGCCACAGCCCAACCAGTCCAGCATCCCATCTCCCCCATTGCTTCTGGGCGTCTCAAGCAGGAGGCAGAGGCAGAACTTCCATCTTCTCCCAGTATCTGATATCAGCCTTCAGAGGCATCTTCAGCAGGCCTGCAGAGCCTGGGAGGAGTTAACTCTGGCTCTGCCAGCCACGTCGCCTTCCCTTCTGATCTGGTAGGCAGGATAATTGAAACCCGGACGGCTCTGGGGCTGCCAATTGCGGCGCTCACACGCTCACGCGCTCCCTCGCACACCGGCCTGCTGCTGAATATATCTCTATTTTGGCAAACCCGCTTGGCTGCCTCCAAGGGAGACCTTGTGTCATTTCCAATCAATTTTCCCATCCACCAGAAGGATAAACATCTAAAGGAAATTATTAAACACGGGGGTGAAGGGGGGGGGGAGAGAAAGGTAAGGGGGGGGGATACTGGGGAAAGCGCTTGCTTAATTGATTCGTCTTGTGCTGCACTATTTCAGGTGTGCCAGTGCTAAAGGTTCCATCCAAAGCACGCATGTTTGAAAAACAGAAGCCAGGTTGTGCTATTATTGTCGTTGTTGTTGTTGTTACTACTATTATTATTGGGCTCTGCAGAGTTGCAGCCAGTGCAATTCTTTTAAGACTGGTGCAATTGCATCTGGCCAGCTGTCCTGGTCAGCAACCTGGAAGCTGCGTTCTGCACTAGCTGCAGCTTCCGAACGGTCTTCAAGGGCAGCCCCATGTAGAGCGCATTGCAGTAGCCTAGTCTTGAGGTTACCAGAGCATGGCTAACTGTGGCCAAGTCATCCCTTTCCTGCAAAGGCTTCTACTTCTGTAACCTGGCCACAGCGAGGTTTGCCCTGTGCCTGGACTTGATGCCTGGACACCCCTGCAAGGCCAGGGCCCAATCCAGTGGGGCTCCTCTTAGGTCCTTCAACAGCCCTGAGGAAAGAGGCTGTATGCAGGGGGGGGGTGTCCACAGCCCCCCTACTCCTTTCACCTTCCAAGGCCTCGCTTTGGTTCAGTCTAGGAGAACGGTGTGCACTAGCCATGTGCAAGAATTTATCCGAATTCAAATGCCCACATTCGATCGAATTTCGAATCTTTAGAGCATTCATGGACCTCCCCAGCGCACACCTGTTTTCCCAGGGGTCTCCTTTTCCCAGGTAGCCATTCACCTGTTCACCTGTCCGCCACAAAGCCCCGCGGGCTTGGAGGTGAGCCCTCCGGTCGCCCCCGTGTTCATTATCAGAATTAACGCTGAGCCTTCGTGATCTTTCACCGGCGGATGGGCCTTTGGTGACTTAAAGTCTTTGGTGGATCAATAAGCAGAGAGACAGAGATGGAGAGAGAGAGACGGAAGGAGAGCAGCCCGGTCCCAAGACAGACTCCCCCCCACCCCCGTGAGCCAGACCAATCCGTTTAAATCCACTGCGCCATCCGCGACGGCGGAGAAATCAATCTTATTTAGAGTGACACTCCAGCACAAAGGGTTGCAATCTGCTCTTAATTTCGGAAATGAGCAGACGCATTTGCTTTGATTGCGAGGAAAGGCGTCCTGGGTGGTGCGGGATCGGGGAGGGGGCCAGAGGGGGGTGATTAACCTGGGCTCCACTACTCAGCGCGTTGGTAAACAGCTCAGGGAAAACACACACACACACGGAGGTCCATATGCGTGAGCTCAACATTGCCCGGTTCGGCATAAACAGACACCGCACCAGCTTTCGGAAACGGTCACGGCTGATGCTCTCACAGGTAGAACGGCAGCCGGGGGCTGGGGGGGGTTAACCTCTGGCTAAGGGCAGGGGGGTAAAGGCAAAGGGCTGAAACAGGGCAGGCAAAGGATCAGTCCCCCTGGGCTGATGGGAAAGGAGCCATTTGGGAGCCAGGGTTTGGGTATCTCTAGTGTATTGTTAACCCTGGAATGGTTGATGCTCAGGGCGACGGAGGCAGTCTGAAAGGAACCTCAGAACCTCAGAACAACCCTGCTGGATCAGGCCACAGCCCATCTAATCCATAAGAACCTAAGGGGAGCCCTGCAAGATGAGGCCACAGCCCATCTAGCCTGCCTCTCCTTTCATGCAGTGGCCCACTAATTGCTTCTGGGCATCTCGAGCAGAAGATGAAGGCAAAACCTTACCTTGCAGAAGATGGAGGGTTCCTCACTTGTACCCTGCCCTGGAACCATTATGAAGAGCAGCGAAGAAATTCTATAAGTAAACAAAGATTGAATCCAGTTTCAAACCAGCTTCTAGATCCTTCAGCCCATTTGTTAGTCCCTGACCCATGGCTACTGTTGTCCAAATTCTGGAGGAATACGTCTTTTAGGGGAAGGAGAAGAAAAAGAGTTGGCTTTTCTACTCCACTTTTCTCACCCATTTAAAGGAGTTCAAAGCGGCTGACAAACCTTCTGTTCTTTTCCCCACAACAGAACACCCTGCGAGAGCTCAGAAGAGAGCTGTGCCTAGCCCAAGGTCACCCTGCTGCCTTCATGGGGGAGGGCGGAATCAAACCCGGTATTCCCAGATAAGGCTGGGATAATTATGAACAATGGCAATTGTTATTGCATAAGATGGAGGCCTTGTATCTGAAGGTTGCCCGCTTGCCAAGGGGTTGGCAATGCCAGAACGCCCTCAGCCTGGCGCATACCTGTGCACACCGGGCTCACACCTGGCCCTACCGCCCGAAATGCAATAAATTGTTCCAGGAAGATCTCTGGCCTCAGCCAGGCGGACGTGATTCCGAGTGATGGAAAGGATTCGTCCCTTGGGGTCTGGGGCCGGCATGCAATTATTCTCACTGTCAAAGACCACCACCCTCTTCCAGGGCGGTGGGGGGAGGCCCTTTCTTGCCGACAGGCGTCCGCACAATAAACACAGTTTTGCTCCCCTGAATGTTGGCCAAACGGAGGATTAAATGGGATGGCTGCTCCTCCCCTAGCGCTTTCTCTGTGCAAAGAACGTGCATTTCTGCCGCCTCTCACTGCGGTCGCCTCCTTGTCCTTTACAAAGGCCGGCTTGTCTTTGAAGGAGCACTTGCAAGAGAGAGAGAGAGCCCTGGAGGAGAGGACGGTCGTGCAAGGAGGACAGCTGGATCCAGCGTCCAGGAATGGACACGGCGCATGGTCTGTCGGAGCCCAAGTCCAGCGATGGCTTCCAGGCCCAGCTGAAAAGGAAGCCCACCATTCCTGAATGGGAAGACGCAGAACTTCAGGAGAACGCGTGGGATTTCCCCTGACGATGGAGGGGTGGTTCTTTGTCTGGTTCTTCTTCTGCAGGCAAACCCATCAGCAGGTGAAGCGCAAGGTCTGGCCCTTCAGATGCTGCTGTAAAGTACAGGTCCCATCCTCCCTGGCAAGACTGGTTGGGGCTCCTGGGAGTTGTGGTCCAGCAAAACCTGGTCTTTCCTAGTGTGGCCTGCTCTTCAGGAGCATTGGAAAGCTGGTGGACCATAGACAGCGCCACAGCTGTTTGGTACCATGGACACCTCCTCATCTTTTTCTTGGCAAAAGGAGCAGAAACTAAGTCTCTGGGGAAGGTCTCTCCTTCTCATGCCCTAAAAGGTGAAGGGTACGAGAACCCACTGGGAGGGTTGGACTGTACGGGCCAAGAAATGTGAGCCAGTTTGGTCTAGTGCCTTTTGAGTCCCCTTAAGGGCGAGGAAAGAAATTCTGTCAGCCTCCTTGAGCCTCCTTAAATGGGTGAGAAAAGCAGGGTATAAAAGGCAACTCTTGTTCTTCCTTCTCCACTAACCCAGTCGAGTGACCTTGGGCTAGTCACAGCTCTCTTCTGAGCTCTCACAGTCCCACCTACCTCACAGGGTGTTCTGTTCTGGGGAGAAAAAAAGTTTGTCAGCTGCTTTGAGTGCTCTTAAGGGAGAAGAACAGAAGCTTTGTCAGCTGCTTTGAGTCTCCTTAAATGGGTGAGAAAAGTGTGATAGAAAAGCCAACCCTCCTCCTCCTCCTTCTAACCGTTACTCTCAGGCATGGACTGACACCAATCCAGGCCCCTGAGCACACCCCAGCTGTTGCCCAATTCCCTGACAGTTCAATGCA
This sequence comes from Aspidoscelis tigris stejnegeri, assembly GCA_023333525.1. Classification (NCBI taxonomy): domain Eukaryota; kingdom Metazoa; phylum Chordata; class Lepidosauria; order Squamata; family Teiidae; genus Aspidoscelis; species Aspidoscelis tigris. The sequence goes on along the minus strand of JALMGA010000014.1, from coordinate 12,035,797 downwards.
CCCCTGCTTAGTGCTAAATCCCATCACCAACTGGATGCCACTCACAACCAATCATCAACTAACCAATTAACCAACTCACCCAACTTCGGCCATTTAAAACAGACACTGCTTGCCTGAACAGCTGAAGGCCGGAGATGACTGATGGCTGTCCAAATAGCCCCTTCCCTTCGGTTTCTTTTTGTGCATGAGCGTGTTTTGGGCAGGCAGGGGCACCCTCCCATTTCCTGGGTACCCAGGAAGGGGTCTCGCACCCTCCCCCAATGGACCCCCTCTCTCTGCAGCTTGCCGGCCTCCGCAGGCTCCTGTGCCGCCCAGCCAACTGTAGGCACATCAATCTTCCCGACGCCAGCATCGGCTGTGTTTCATTTTTACCAGGTGCTCTAGCACAATCTCCTGACCCTTGCAGGCTTCCTTAGAAAACTGATCTCTTGCTGTCACCCAGCCGCTGGGTGTTAATTTAAACCTGGGTCGGGGATAACATGGCAGAGGTGATATGGAGGGCCGCGGAATTTGTGGGCTGCCTCCACCACCCGTGCCTGGATTTATGACCGGCTGGCAAGGGAAGAGCAAAGAGATAATGGAAATAATTCCTGGGAGCTATCTTGTTTTTCTTTAAATCATTTTCGAACCTGGGGTGAAATCTGTATACAGCGTTGCATATTATAAGAGCAAACGGGACACCCGGACACAGTGGAATTGTATGTCAAAAGAAATTACTCCGCCGCTAGTCCACAGGAAGGAATTGCTAAACTTCTTCCAGCTCGGAGGGACGGGCATTGGGCTGTTTCTACCTTGCGTCCTGTGGAACTTCCAAAGGTGTTCAACCCAAGAGAAAGCGAGCCATTGTCCCAGATATTTCACTGCGGGGACTCTAGGCTTTGCCTTTCACCCTGTATTCAAAGGCTTTTGTTTCATTTGATGGGTAGACATTGCTGGATGTCCATAGAAGCACAGAGTTGGAAGGGACCTCTAAGGTCATCCAGCCCAACCCCTGCTCAATGCAGGATTCCCTAAACCATCCCAGGCAGATGGAGGTCCAGCCTCTGTTTGGAGACCTCCAGCGAAGGAGAACCCACCACCTCCCATGGCAACCTATTCCACTGACTGGTCACCCTCACTGTCAGGAAGTTTCTCCTAAAATCTAATCTGTATTGACTCCCTTGAAGTTTCATCCCGTTGTTTCTAGTCCTCCCATCTTGTGCAAGTGAAAATAGGGACGATCCCTCTGCACTGTGACGGCCCTTCAGAGACTTGAAGGCCACCATTATGTCTCCTCTCAGTCTTCTCTTCTGCAGGCTGGACGTTCCTAGAACCTCCAACCTTTCTTAGTAGAACATGGTTTCCAGACCACTCACCTCGCTCTACTTTGTCAATGTTCTTTTTTAAATCAGGCACAGAACTCTAGATGAGGTCTGACCAAGGTAAGGAGGAATAATTACTTCTCGTGATCTAGACTCTGTGCTCCTCTTGATGCCTCCTAGGACGGTGTTTGCCTTTTTTGCAGCTGCATCACACTGTTGACTCATGTTCAACCTGTGATCAGCCAGGACGCCCAGATCCTCACATCTGTGGCTCCAGTTCTGAATGGAGGGTGGAGAAGAGGGGTTCCAAAGCTATCTTGCTCACATGGAATCATAATTTCCTTGGAGGAGAGATCCAACCCTGAATCAGGGCTTCTTTGCTACTGGTCTACATCAGCCTAGATCTCTCCCACTCACTTGGATGCAGCATTCAGCAACAGTTCTAGGGAATCTGGGAATCGGCTGCTGAGAAAAGACACACACACACCCAGATTGTGGGCTGTGGATTTCCCCAGCCTTCCCCTCCAGGTCCAGCACAGCTTCTTCGCCCCAGACTTGGTAGAGTTTATATATCCCCTGGTTTTGTTAACCCTGTCTCAAGGAGACACGATGCTGTCTATGCTCACCTTATCAAACACCAAAGGAGAAAAGAGCCGCGCCATTAATGTCGCCTGGAATAATTTTTGCAATGTCCTTTTCTTTCCCTGCTTGGCAGATTGAACGGGGCCCCTCTTGGGACCAGAGAGACGGGGTGGAAAAGATGCCGAGAGACGGACAGCTGACGCCTAGAGCTCGCTGCTTCGCTTCCCGCAGCCTGCTGTGGGGTCTCCGGGTGGCCAATGAAAGACTCAATTGGTTGCCAAACCCCCAAGCCCCCCACTAGAGAGACAATTATGACAGGATGGCAGAGTGACATTTCTCCGCTTCTCCAGAGAACCAAATCAATAGGCAGGAGGCACACACAGAGCTTTCGGCCCGCGTGATGCAAATTCCACTAGCCCGGGACTCGGGAAGCAATTGTGCAAAGGTGGCCTGTGCAACGTGGGCGAGGCAGCGAGGCAAAGGAACCCACAAAACACCTTCCCCCCCCCCCAAGGGGTGCCAGTTCTGAGAGCCACTAGTATCCTCACACCTGGCTTCTCCAAGGGGAAGCTGAATTCTGGGCAGAGGGTAATCCATCCTCATCTGCATACATTTAGCAGAGTTTGCATAATGTATTCGCCCCACTTCCAGCGGGGGCTTTTTGATGGATTGCGGAATTAGTCTGCCAACAGAGGAAGGAAATGGGATGGAGGGTCCCCTGGGATCCCTGGCGGAGGAGAACCCCCCCACTCACCCATGCCCAGAGTGTTTGGGTAGGAGAATGGATCTTGACCCAGAATTTCCATGAGCCTGAAGGAGAAGAAGGAGAAAGAGAAGGAGAAGGAGAAGAAGGTGAAGAGTTGTCTTTTCTACTCCGCTTTTCTCACCCATTTAAGGGGACTCAAAGCGGCTGAGAAGCCTCCTGTTCTTCTCCCCACAACAGACACCCAGTGAGGAAGGTGGGTTTGAGAGAGCTCAGAAAAAGAGCTGTGACTAGCCCAAGGCCACCCAGCTGGCTTCATGGAGGAGGATGGAATCAAACCCTGTATTCCCAGGTAAGAATCTGGCTCCCTGACCACCAGACCAAACTGGCTTCTCCTGTCCCCTCCCTGCCCCAACCAGAAATTTCAGTAAAATTCTCTTCTAAAAATATTCAAAGAAAGAAAAAGTTTGGATGAAATGCCAGGAAGGAAGAAACCGAGCAACTTTCTCCAAACAGAAACTTCGTGACCTTTGGCTTCTGGGCCGAATTCACTCTGGCTTCTGCTGGTCTTCTGGCAAGATCCCAGCGGGAGGCAACTAAGATCAGCTGCCCTCCTTCTGTCCAGAGGCCCAGCGCCAGGTTCCTCTGGCCGTATTTTTCTCTGACACCTGGCGGCTTCTTGGAGAAATAATAATTCCAGGAAACAGGAAGCAGCTATAATGAACTCCGGGGATAAAATAATAGAATCACAGAGTTGGAAGGGACCTCTGGGGTTATCAGGTCCAACAACCTGCAGGGCAGGAGCCCTGGACTGTGGGCCTCCAGATGTTCCTGGACTACAACACCCAGCATTCCCCTTGTGTGGAATTCCATGCTGTGGAATGCTGGGAGTGGAATGCTGCCGCTGCTGCCGCTGCTGCTCAGATTAGAAGCATCCAAAGACCAGTGCGGTCTGAGTCCGGTGAGCAGAAAGGGGCCGGCCACAGCCTCCAGGCCAGGTGCTCCAGGGTGCAGCCGGGAAGAAGTCGGCAGAGCCTCCCTGGAGCACGGCGCTGACACATCTCCATGCGCGGCAGGGCTCTCCAAAGGAAACCCTGCCTGCAAAGCAGCTTCCCTCCGCTGCCGGAGGCTGACAGTAACAAATGAGCCTCGCTCGGAAGAGCAGATGCTGCCCGTCTGCTCCTGCTTTACTTACTCCTGGGGGCTGCAGGCAAGGAAGACCCCCCCCTCCGCACGCCAAGGCGCAGGCCCCAACTGCAGAGGCTGATAAGAGCTTGCAGAGACCGGCACGGCGCCGGGAACAGGCCTAGGGGAGCAGGCTGCTAGTGCAGCAAGGTGGCTCTGGGAAGGGGCGGGTGAACCAGGAGGAGGGTTTGCCGCTTGGCTTCAAGGAGACCCTCCCTCAATTCAGGGGTGGAACGAGGGCCAGTCTGATGTGGCTACAGTTAGCTGGGAGTACCAGGTTTGATTCTGCCCTCCTCCACGAAACCAGCTGGGTGACCTTGGGCTAGTCACAGATCTCTTTCTGAGCTCTCACAGCCCCACCTGCCTCACCAGGTGACTGTTGTGGGGAGAAGAACAGGAGGCTTGTCAGCTGCTTTGAGTCCCCTTAAATGGGTGAAAAAAGCGGGGTAGAAAAGCCAGCTCTTATGCACACAGCCACATACACACCTATGCCTCAGGTAGCTGAAGCTGACCCGGGTCCCAAAACTTGCAAAGTCCCCTCCCTGATGAGGCCTTCTGCACAGAGCTCAAAGCAGCTGACAAGCCTTCTGTTCTTCTTCCCACCACAGACACCCTGTGAGAGCTCAGAAGAGAGCTGTGACGAGCCCAAGGTCACCCAGCTGGCTTCATGGAGGAGTGCATACAGCATGTGCCTTCTTAGTTCCCCACGCAAGCCAAAAATACGCTCCGTCGGCAGCCTTCCCGTCTCCCGTGGCCGGGACTTTCTGCAGTACCCATCCATTATGGACACTTGAGTGGCAGGAAAATTCATTTGGCCATTCAATGTTTCATGGGTAATTAATTATTCTTGCCCTTGCATGCAGTTAAAAGCAAAGGCAGGTACCGGTTTTTCAAAGGCCCCGCTGCTGTGAAGAGAGTGATTAAAAATAAAAATAAAAATAAAAAAACGCAGAGACGGGTGAAATATTCACCATGTGAGAAGGGGCGAAGGCAGGCCGCCCGCCATCATGGGATGACACCTTTCGGCAGATTTCTTTCCTGCTAAGGAGTCTTTTCACATGTGTGGCGCTCCGGTGGCAGAAAGAGTGTTTTGCGGGTTTCACTGGCACAGTGATGTGGCGCCATCTTGGTTATTTTCTTAAGTTAGCACAGTTACAGGTGCCCACTGTTTGGGGCACTTTCTTTCTACAACTTCCAAGCCCAGCCTACTTACATAAGATTTCTTGGTGGTCTCCCATCCAAGGGTCAACCAGCTCTCCTCCCCGCACTCAGCTTTTTGACATCAGCCAAGAGCAGCTAAGTGCTGCCACCTGCTGGAACGGACTCACACGAACACGGGCAACTCCAGAGCTGAGTTGTTCGCCACTACAGAGGGTGACAGGCAGAAGAAGAAGGGGCAGGGAGAAAGAGACTCTGAAAAACAGCAGGACCTTCCTTCCTGGACATTGAGAAGCAGCACTACCAACAAATGGAACCTCTCTGGCCAGGAGCAGCCTATCCCTGAGGCCTAATACAAGCTGGAAAAGCATAACAGGGAAAGGCTAACAGGATTATGCCTTGCTTAGTCTCCCTGGAAGCATCTGACTAGAACAGGACTTGGCTTCTCAGCTTGGTTTAAGGGCCTTCTCCTGCTCTCCAATCCCGCAAATGGCCTTGGAGGCCTCCTGCTTGTCTCCCCAGCCCAGAAGATAGACTTAGGCATCCATTCTAGTAGCCATTGATACACTGTCAGCCATAAATTCGTCCAACCCTTCCTGAAAGCCATCCAGGCTGGTAGCTGCCACCACCTCTTCTGGCAGCCAATTCCATAGACCGATGACCCTCTGGGTGGAGAAATCCTTCCCCTTGTCTGATCCGACCCTCCTACCCATCAGCTTCATAGATGCCCCCGGGTTCTAGTGCTGTGTGATAGAGAAAGGAAATCTTCTCTATCCACCTTTTCTACACCATGCATGTTTTTATATCCTTCAGTCAGGTCCCCTCTTAAACACCGTCTCTCCAGGCTGAAGAGGCCCAGACGTTGCAGCCTGATTTCATAAGGGATTTTGTTCCAGCCCCTCAATCATCCTGGTTGCCCTTTTCTGCACCTTTTCCAGCTCCAGGATATCCTTTTTGAGGTGTGGCGACTGGAATTACACACAATAAAGCAAGTGGCACACAGGGAGCCGTCAGAGGGACGCGATTTCGCATTAGCGTGCTACGGGGGAAATTAAAAATGAAGGATCCAAGCGGACACAGACGCAAGCCGATACGTTACACTAGTTAGATGCTACAAGGAAATTAAAGAGGGCCCCCGGGAAACATTATCCTCCTCTACATAATGGGCAATTGGCGGGAATCGAATAGCAAAATGCAAAGTTAATCTAGAGACGGTTTACTGCAATCCTTAATCCCCAAGGCGGAAGTGGGAAAGGCATCTGAGCGGGCGCCTCTGCGCACCCATGCGCCAGGCAGAGCATGTGTGCCGTTCCTTCGCTTGGAGGGAGGAACAGCGCTCACCTGGGCGTCTTAGGTTGCCAGGAGGGAACAAAGCTTCCCCGCCCTGCTTCCTGGAATGGAATCACCCCAATTTCCCATCCATAGGGAGGATGGAAAGAACAGTCTATGCTAGGTCGCACCTGGGTTTGGACCGTCAGTGTGAGTGTGCGTTTGTGTGTTGATGTGTTGATGTGTGTGTGTGTGTGTGCCCGTTTTATTCAGATTTGGAAAACGGAGAGAAATGCGCAGAAGCAACTGGTGGCCACTGTGTGAGATGGGATGCAGGACCAGATGGGCTGTGGCTTGATCCAGCAGGGCTCCTCTGAGCTTTTAATGTCTTTGTAAAGTTCACGGCCTGCTTAGGTCCTGGCCTGCAATGTCCCTGGCCCCCCTGGGACTGAAATTCCCTCTCCCCTGCCTGGAGGGAGGCTAAAGGACTTGTACCTTTAGATGACCTTCCACTGCTCAAAGACCCAGTAAGTTGCATCCTGGCCCAGTGTTTCCCTGAGTTGGGAAGCCCAATATGGAGGCCACAGAAATGGGCTGTTTGTTTACCTGCCCTTGTTTACTCACTCAACCGACAAAGTCTGCTCTACCCATTCATGCGCATCATCCGGCGCTGCCCCCCGCCCTCCCCTGCCGCCAGTCTGCAGATAACAATGCTATCCCAGCTCACAAAGGGTAGCGGCATGGATTATACCTCTGTTTGCTTAAAATATTTATACGCCACATTTCCTCATTAGTTCAAGGTGGCTCCAAGGAAGAATGAGATACAAAAGGAAACAGCCATGTACTAAAATGTCAAAAGTACCCCTGGGGGGGGGGGGCAGACAGAACAACCTTTCCATTGCTCGGAGCAAACAGCGTAGAGGCGGCACTGGGGGGGGGGGGGGAGAGAATTACAGGTAGGAGAGAGCCCAGATCAAGACAGCTTCCAGGTAGAGGCAAACCCCCAAAATTCCACCAGCACTATACTGTATTCTTGGAACTAGTCTAGGGTGGTGAGACTATATCCAGAAGAAGAAGAGTTGGCTTTTCTACCCCACTTTTCTCACCCATGTAAGGGGACTCAAAGTGGCTGGCAAGCCTTCTGTTCTTCTCCCCACAACAGACGCCCTGCGAGAGGTCAGAAAGAGAGCTGTGACTAGCCCAAGGTCACCCAGCTGGCTTCGTGGAGCAGGAGGAAGAAGAGTTGGCTTTTCTACCCCACTTTTCTCATTACAAGACCAAAGTGGCTCCCGCTCGAACCTTCCAGGGAAGTGAAAATCACCCTGAGTTTTTCCCAGGGGTAGCGAAGTTCCGAGCATGGTCGCCATGTGCCACCAAGGTATGAGGGTCTGGTGAGGCAGCAGCCCCACCCCACATAGAGTGGGCACACGCATCAGTGTGTAGACAGGCCTAGGAAGGACAGCGCAAGAGCTTGGGATAATTAGGGGGCTGGTTTCAAGGGCAGAAGGGAGGAAAGCCAGCTGATGTTTTAGCTAGCCTTGTGCACTGACTTTCCATACGAGGAGCAATTCTCTCCCCTCCGCAGGTCTGTTCGCTATCTGTCTCTCTGAATGTGTTGGCTCCTGCCAGGTTCAAAAAAAGATTCCATTTTCTCCGTAAGGAGGACTCCCTGGGGCCATGCCTGCCTCCAGCAGTTTTAATTAAGCTGCCACTTAAACAGAACAATGAATTCCGGTCCTCCTACACTTTTGTGCCTGAGCATAAGAACATCAGAGGGGCCCTGCAGGATCAGGCCACAGCCCAACTAGTCCAGCATCCCGTCTCACACAGTGGAATACCAATTGCCCATGGGCATCTCAAGCAGAGACAAGGGCAAACCTTCTCCTGCTCTCCAATCCCAGCAAATGGCCTTAGAGGCCTCCTGCTTCTCTCTCAATCTGGAGGTGGTACCCAGACATCCATTCTAGATACATAAGAGGAGCCCTCCTGGATCAGGTCACTGCTGATCTAGTCCAGCATCCCATCCCTCACAGTGGCCCACCAATTCCTTCTCGGCATCTCAAGCAGGAGACCAAGTCAAAACCTTCACCTGCTCCTGATCAGCTACAAACGGCCTTGGGAGGCCTCCTGCCTGCCTCTCCTACCTGGAGGCAGCACCTTGGCATCCTTTCCAGTGACCGTTGATCCAGGGCTGCTGCGCATGGAGGACAGGTGTAACGCCCACCTGCACCCATTTGCACAAAAGCCCTTTTACATTGACTCCCCCTTGACACCTTCCGCTTAGATGCTTGTCGGCTAATTACGCAAATCCATTTCCCTTTGTTGTTGGGGTTTTTTTTCCGCCTTTTTGCTTTCTTTTATGTTGTTAAAAAGAAGAAGAAGGGAGTTATTTAGCAGCTAACTGTCGTCATTACAAAATGTTAAATATCGTAATTTATTTCCTTGCCGTCCCCAACAACTCATCTTCTGGTAATTGATTTAAGTGAAGAGAGAGGCTTTAATAACTTCTTTTTTTATTATTTTTCCTTCTAAAGGGATGGAAAATCTGGACACATTATCCAGACTTTTTCTTCTTTCTTTCTTTCTAACAGCTTGGGAAAGTCTGGCAGAGACAGGACCGCAGAACACCAGGTTTCTGGGAATGGATCTCATTTGCACAGATGCCGCAGGGGGTGAACAAGAGATGGAGATAAGATAAAATTAAAAAGGAAGCCGTGTCTGCACCGGCGAGCAATTAGAGAGGGTGTCTGACTAAGGATTACAAACCCCTTGGTATGATCCTACCTGTCCCTGAGGCCAGTGTGCGGCTGTCTATGAAACTACCTGGCGTTGGGTACCTGTAGCAATGTTTGGCGGGGGGTGACCTATTTTTATTTTTCCTTGCCAGACTGATAAATTCAACCCAGCGGTTTCAGATAGAGGTTAAGAGGGGACCTGGTGGAAGGATATAAAATCATGCAGGGTACAGAAAAGGTGGATGGGGAAAATTAATTTTCTCTATCCCACAACACTAGAACCAGGGGGCATCTATGAAGCTGATGGGCAGGAGAGTCGGATCAGATAAGGGGAAGGGTTTCTCCACCCAGCGGGTCATCGGTCTGTGGAATTTGCTGCCAGAAGAGGTGGTGACAGCAACCAGCCTGGATGGCTTTATGGAAGGGTTAGGGAAATTAATGGAGGACAGATGTATCAATGGCTACTAGAATGGGCGCCTAAGAAGGCCTCTAAAGCCATTTGCTGGCCTCTAAAGCCATTTGCTGGAACTGGAGAGCAGGAGAAGGTTTGGCCTTGTCCCTGCTGGAGATGCCCATGGGCAATTGCTGGGCCACTGTGTGGGACAGGATGCTGTGGGGAGGACAGCTCTCTTCTGAACTCTCACAGCCCCACCTACCTCACAGGGGGCCTCTTGTGGGGAGAAGAATAGAAGTTTTGTCAGCTGCTCTGAGTCCCCTTAAATGGGTGAGAAAAGTGGGGTAGAAAAGCCAACGCTTCTTCCTTTTGGGGCTTGGATGGACAGCAGGATCCAGAGACCATGGTGGTTCAGGTGACAATTAAAAGGTCAGATCTGTGGCTGAAACGGTCTGCCCACCTTTGCACACCACCCATGCCATTTGCAAGTTGCATGCGCAGCCATGCGCTCAGGTAAAAGGGAGGGGGAGGCGTTTGGGAGAGGCGAATCCTACGATTGAGGAAATATATAGACCCGGCATCTGGAAAGAAAAAGGCGCTTCTTGGCAAAACTCCGAGCCCAGATTAGTTCATAAATTACCGTTCGGCCGTCTGTCGGCGTCGCTTCGTACCTTCCTCCTAACACTTTTAATTACAGCTGCAGGAGCGTCAAGGTTTGATAGTTTAGGGCTTTTCCCTCATTCTTCATTGGAAAAAAAGAAAGAAAGATTAAAAAAGAAGAAGAAGAAGAAGAAGAAGCTTCCCAATAAATTTAACATTTAGAGGTTTCGCTGACAAGCGGATGGCCCCATAAACGCTCCATCATGTGATGCTAGATGAAGAATTTGCCTGGATACAGCGGGCGCCACGGCGGATCCAGATGTTATCATTTCAAGCACGCCCATCATCCGTTCCCAGGCAGGTGGCGAAGGGGCATTTCAGCACCCTTGATCTTAGCCCAAAGGCTGGGGAGAGACGCAAAGAGGGCATCCATCCATCCATCCATCCATCCATCCATCCCACCCAGGGTTTGATTCCGCACTCCTCCATGAAGCCAGCTGGGTGACCTTGGGCTAGTCACAGTTCTCTTCTGAGCTCTCACAGCCCTATCCACCTCCCAGAGTGTCTGTTGTGGGGAGAAGGAACAGGAGGTTTGTCAGCTCCTTTGAGTCGCCTTAAAAGGGTGAGAAAAATGGGATATAAAACCCAGCTCTTCTTCTTCCTCCATGAAGCCAGCTGGTGCCCTTGGGCTAGTCACAGTTCTCTTCTGAGCTCTCACAGCCCTACCCACCTCCCAGGGTGTCTATTATGGGGAGAAGAACAGAAGGTTTGTCAGCAGCCTTGAGTCTCCTTAAATGGGCGAGAAAAGTGCGGTAGAAAAGCCGACTCTTCTTTGTTTTGTGGTTAGAGTGTTGGAATCTTGTCTGGAGGTCTCCTGGTTCGATTTTCCACTCCTCCAGAAAGCTAGCTGGGTGCTCTTGGGCTAGTCACAGCTCTCTTTCTGAGCTCTTGCAGCCCCACCAACCTCATAGGGGAGAAGAACAGAGGGTTTGTCAGCTGCCTTGAGTCCCCTTAAGGGTAAGAAAAGCAGGATATAAAAGCCAACTCTTATTCATCATCATCCACTTGGAACACGCACAACCTCTTTGCAAAGTGTGTTAAGAAAACACCTCCATGGCTGTCCTAGCATGGATAACACACCTAGTGCCAAGGTAAAGGTGTCAGTGCTCGTCCTGGTTTGCACCGCCAGAGAAGCTCAGGAGAACCCTGCCGGACCTGCCCTCTGAGCCAGCCCATGCCGCGTGCCACGTTTGCTCACCCCCCTGCTCCCTGGAGCTCTTTAAGTGCCCGGCAATGCCCTCCCTGACCTGCTGGAATTGGCACTTGATCCTGGAGGCCAGACCCTGCCCTAGCAGAGAGGGCTGGGAGCTGGAGAGCAGCAATTTTTAAATTTGCAACAGAGCGGCGCTTGCTGTTTTACGGGAGCAGTTCAGCGGAGAGGCATAAATATCCGGCAGCCAGCAGTGCTCTCGGATGGGCCTCATCCCCTGTGAGTAATGAAAGACCTTAAATCCAGCAGCCGTTTAAGTCATCCAAGAGTTATGGCCCAGCGTCAGAGTAGCGGCAGCCAGGATGAATCCCACAAGCCCCAAGGAGGCAGGCAGGCGGTGTGGAAGAAGAAGAAGAAGAAGAAGAAGAAGAAGAAGAAGAAGAAGAAGAAGAAGAAGAAGAAGAAGAAGAAGAAGAAGAAGCGGGGACTCAAAGCAGCTGACAAACCTTCTGTTCTTCTCCCCACAACAGGCACCAAGTGAGGTACTTGGCCAGGCTCCCAGGATTTCTCCTTCCAGTACAGGTACCATTATTTTCAACATGCTGTGTACTGTTTTTGATTTGTTGAATTTTTATGTATATTCTGTTTTTAATCTGTTGTTTTAACGGTTGTTAACCACCCAAAGACCATTGGCTATGGGGCGGAATAGAAATGTAAATAATAAACAAACAAATAAAAATGAATGGGTGGGGCTGTCAGAGCTAAGAAGGAGAGCTGTGACTAACCCAAGGTTGCCTGGATGGCTTTGTGGAGGAAGAACAAAAAGAGCTGTTTTTTCTGGCCCAGTTGACTCACACCTTAAGGGGACTCAACACAGCTGACCAATCTTCTGTTCTTCTCCCCACAACAGATACCCTGTGAGGTAGGTAGGGCTGTGGGAGCTCAGAAGAGAGCTGTGACTGGCCCAAGGCCACCCATCGGACTTCGTGGAGGAGTGCGGAATCAAACCCAGTATTCCCAGGTAAGAGTGCGGCTCCCTAACCACTAGACCAAACTGTCTCACTTGAATTCCCAGTCCGCCCCCAGATTTGACTTCAGCAAGCAAAGGGCGCAGGGCTGCCTGGAGAAATGTTGCCAGAGTTTTCTCCGTTCCTCTCCTCGCTCCCCAAGTTCCATCCCCTTCGGAGATCCCAGCGCCACTGATTATCCCGCTTTAAAAGGAACCAAACGTTGGAGCTTCTTATTTTATCTTGTGACCCCATGGTTTCCCTATATAAAAAATAGGAGGCCACCGAGGGAGACCACGGGGGTCACATATATATATATTATGCACAAAAATGAAGAGCTAGTGCCCTTTATTCTGCAAGAGACCTTTAATTGTGCTTCCAATAAATTAACTGAGAGCCACTTTGAAAATCTTTGGCACGCAGAGTCTCAAGCCATTGCTCATCCACGTAATCCGCCCCAGCTTCTTTGATGAAGATGATGCTGACTGATGAGCCCAACCGGACGGTTCCTTTTTCCTTTCTTCTAAGGCTAAACCTCTCCGCAAGCATCTCCAAGCGGAAAGGGGCTGCCTGCCTGCTCTCTGAATCAGCCATCAGAGGCCAGCAAAGGAAAGTCACCGGAAGAGAACAGTTTTAGGGGAACGTGCAATTTACAGGGGCCGTTATCTTGCTGTGCGTTTTGACCCCGTGATCTTTGATCAGAAAAGGGCCTTCCTGGTGACGGCCCCTTCCCTGCAGACCAGGTTGAAGATGAAGGGGAGAAGGGAGGGCTCTCCAAACAAGCCAGACCAGAACCACTAAGTCCCTGTTCTCCTCCATGCAGCTTTCCTGTTTAAGATTGGATAAGGTTCCTGTCCTTCACTCCTTTTGGTGGGGTCCGGATTTAGACGGGCTTCAGCCCCATCTGTTCTTGACTTCTGGCATCCCTTCCTTTGAACTGTCCCGCCCTCCATCCCACTGCTCCATCTGGACACCAGCGACTACCCTGCAAAGCGCACACAGAGGGTGTCTCCATGCGGAGACCAAAGGAAGCCACAGAATCCTAGAGTTGGAAGGGACCTCTAGGGTCATCCAGCCCAACCCCCTGCTCAATGGAGGGTTTCCTAAACCATCCCAGACAGATGTAGCTCCAGCCTCTGCTTGGAGACCTCCAGCCAAGGAGAACCCACCACCTCCCGTGGGAACCTATTCCACTGACTGATCGCCTTCACTGGCAGGAAGGTTTTCCTAATATCTGGAGTTTCATCCCGTTGGAGTTTCATCCCGTTGTTTCTAGTCCTCCCACCTTGTGCAAGTGAGAATAGGGACGATCCCTCTGCACTGTGATGGCCGTTTGGAGGCTTCAGCCCTATCATGTCTCCTCTCAGTCTTCTCTTCTGCAGGCTGAACATTCCTAGATCCTTCAACCTTTCCTCACAGGACATGGTCTCCAGACCACTCACCATTTTGGTCACCTTCCTTTGGACTTGCTCTCGTTTCTCAGTGTCTTGTCCTTAGGCGTCCAAGGTGCTTACTCCGGTCCCAGGGCCTGGAGACGGGGTCCCTGTGCCAGCCCCACAAACTCTACGTTCTGATTTCTCAGCCTCCCCTTGTCTGCACGGACGTCAGGCATAACTCTCCCGCAAAGCAAGTGCCGGGATATGAATCTCATCCAACTGGCAGCTATTGATATATTATGCTGACAATTGGTCATTTGCCTGCTCCGTTTCTTAAGTTGATGGATTGATTATCTCTGGGGAGGTTTCTTCCTTTGCAGGCTTTTAACGCTGCATTGTATTTCACCTCGCCCTAAGTTGCTCTGAGGCATTCTGGCGCAAACGATTGAGAAGATTAATTAATATTTTAAGAATCATAAACTATGGAAGCTTCCTGTCCTGCTGCGTTAAGTGCAAATGGCTAACTATGTGTTCCTCTGCCTGGGAAAGGGAGGGTCAGGGGTTCCAGCAGGGGCCCTCGTCGTTCATGGACAACAGGTGTATCAATGGCTAGTAGAATGGTCTAGATACATCTTCCAGGCGGGGGGCGGGGGCAGAGGAGACAGGTAGGATGCCTCTAAGGCCATTTGCAGGGAGTCAAGGGCAGGTGAAGGTTCTGCCTTCATCTTCTGCTTGAGATCCCCAGAAGCAACTGGTGGACCACTGTGTGGGAGAGGATGCTGGACTAGATGGGCGGTGGCCTGATCCAGCATGGCTCCTCTGAGGTTCTTATGGACCAGATGGGCAGTGGCCTGATCCAGCAGGGCTCCTCTGAGGTTCTTATGGACCAGATGGGCTGTGGCCTCATCCAGCAGGGCTCCTCTTAGGTCCTTATGGACTAGATGTGCAGTGGCCTGATCCAGCAGGGCTCCTCTTAGGTCCTTATGGACTAGATGGGCTGTGGCCTGATCCAGCATGGCTCCTCTGAGGTTCTTATGGACCGGATGGGCTGTGGCCTGATCCAGCAGGGCTCCTCTGAGGTTCTTATGGACCGGATGGGCTGTGGCCTGATCCAGCAGGGCTCCTCTGAGGTTCTTATGTATTAGATGGACTCTGGCCTGATCCAGCAGGGCTCCTCCAAGATTCTTATAACAGAAAGGCAAAATAAAGGCACCTGTTTGGCCTCACCTGGTGGGAACAGCACTGCCGTCTCTCTGCCATCAGGACTCTGTCCAGCGCCCTTTTTGCAAGCAGCCAGGAGGACAGAAATGAAAAACGGTCCTGAGCTTTGTGGGGAACAGGCACGTTCGGTCACCAAACGAAGAGCTACGCTGGTGGTTAAAGATGTAGGATCGGAGCCCGCCATGCTGCCCGTGCGGAAGAACGAAGACTCAGGGCCCTGTGTCGGTTTGCCGTGCCCTGAAACGGGAAGAGATAGAACAAGCAAAGGTTGCAGCCAAAAGCCCATTTCTCCCTTAATCAAGGTTGGAGGCACAGATGTCTTACAAGTGGAGGATCATCTCGCGTTGACACCGTCGCCCTTTCGGAGAGACGGGAGGAAATCCAAGTGCTCATTATATTTAATATCGGTGACAAGGAGCAAGACATTCATAGGCGCAGCGTGATAATGAAATAAACCAGAGCCAGATAAGAAAGAGAACAAACAGATGGAAGCAGAGAAAGGAGTCAAGATTGCGACGGCAAACCAAGGATCCGACTTTGCTGTTCCATCGTACCAAGAGCAAGGAAAGCCCCAATTCGCACATAACTGAATCAATGCCACTGGGTGAGATGGGATTCTGGACTAGATGGGCTGCGGCCTGATCCAGCAGAGCTTCTCTTGTGCTCTTAGCTAAAATGGATGCCTAGGTACCTCCTCCCCTGAGCAAGGTGTTAGGAAAAATTGCTGCTCTATCAGCTTTCTTCCATCCATGTGAGTTTTAGTGAAGTAAACAAGCTAGAGACAAAGGAGTTTCTTTTATCTGTATTGCAATACAAGAAACTTGTCTTCCAGGCATCCAGTCAGGACGAGTTCAAAGATCTTTCTCATTACAGCCTGGCTTTTACTGCTATCCTGACCAGAAATTTTACAATCTTCCCGATAACGCCTCCTCCAATCCTCCAGAGTTAATTTGCATCTAATTTATTCACAGTAAGGAGGAGAAGTCAAGCACAGTTCGCAATGACCAGCACAAACTGGTTGCTCCTTTGAAGCTGCAAAAACTGCGGGCATACTTATCAGTATATCTGTATGTGTACAGATACATATGGGATGAAAACAGGATGTGTATGGGATAAAATAATAATAATTGGCTTTTCTACCCTGCTTTTCTCACCCATTTAAGGAGACTTGAAGCAGCTGACAAACATTCTATTCTTCTCCCTTAAGGGGACTCAAAGTGGCTGATGAAGCTTTCTGTTCTTCTCCCCACAACAGACACCCTGCGAGGTAGGTGGGGGTGTGAGAGCGCACAAAGGGAGCTGTGACTAGACCAATGTCACCCAGCTGGCTTTGTGGAGTAGTGCGGAATCAAACCCAGTATTCCCAGGTGAGAGTCCAGCTCCTTAATCACTAGACCGAACTGGCTCACAGAGAACATCCGTGGAGAAAATCGAGGCCTCTTGCGTCCAAGGTGGTGTTGGGTTGGTCCCCATGACAGATGCACTGTAGCAAACCAAGCGCCGGGCCTGCGTCTCCGTTGCAAATCCTTGTTTTGTATATGAAACGCAGCAAAGGAAGCTAATCAATCAAGTCTCCTCCAAAGAAAAGCAGCTGACAGCTTAAAGGCGAAGAGGAGCCTCCGCTAGCCGGCCTCCTGCCATCGGCTGATGATGTTCGTGAAGGCATCAAACGCAGTTTGCAAAATGTTTAAATGCATTATTCATCCATTCCACCAATCTATGCAATCTATGAGGCCTGTTTTCTTTTCTTTTCTTTCTTTTAAATGTGAAGGTTTTCAAAAAGAAATCAGCAGAAAGAAGAAAGAGTGTGGAGGGGAATCCAAGCATCCAGCGCTGGAGCCACAAACGCAGGCAGAGCAGCTACCCTGGGGATTAGTGAATCTACAAAATTAAATCTTTTCTCTCTCTCTTTTCCCCTCCCTTTCTGCCTGGACGAAAGAAGAAGGGAGGGAAAATGTCATATATAAACATGCAGCGATAGTTTAAGATCTTGAAGACTTCAGATCACCATGTTATCTGGGCGCTGGGTGCGGGGAAGAGAGAGGAACAGACGGAAATGGGGGGAGATGGTTTATGGACATAATAAATTGCCATCAAAGGGGCGTGTATGTGTGTATCAATGTGGACAGAGAGAAGTATTTCCCTTGAAACAAACCGCGTGGCTTTCAGAGCGCAGACAAATGTGCTTTCGGAGATAAAAATGTGAGAGTTATGCAGGGCCCGTAAGGAGTCCAGGCGGCCCAAAGTGATGGGGGAAATTTATGGGAAGCAATCTTCCGGTGCGTTTCGGCCACGCGTTTCCCATAATTGTGCACAGCAATGCTCTGGTTGGTTCCCAGGTCCGTCTGGCGATTGTTTTGAGGTTGTTTGACTGGTTTCCTAATCTTTTCCCTCCAGGATTCTACGTTCTGTTTCCCCCTTAAGGAAATAAAAAAAATTGTTGGTGGGGGGCAGGGGGAAAGGGTTTGGGTCCAAAGTACTGATGCTTCTCTTGAGCACAGAGAGGCGGAAAAGGAAGGCGCAAATGCCAAGAGAGGCTTTGCAAAGCTGATTAGAAAAATATCTGTTTGCCCAATTCCATACCTGCAAGCAAATAGAAAGAAATCCATCAGGGTTACCGTGGGATACACAAATTTGTCACGGCAGTATACGGATCTGTAAATATTTTATACAAGGCTCAGTGGGCCTCTGGAAATAAAAGGTCTCCTTGAAACAGATTCGTGGAGGGCAGGTGTATCCACGGCTCCTAGGATGGGCGCCCAGGTGTATCCTCCAGGCTGGGGAGACAGGCAGGAGGCTTCTCAAGGACACTGGCAGGGAGGGGAGAGAAAGTGATGGTTTTGCCTTCGTCTTCTGCTTCAGATGCCCAGAAGCAACTGGTGGGACACTGTGTGAGATGTGATGCTGGACCGATGGGCTGTGGCCTGACCCAGCAGGGCTCCTCTCGGGTTCTTATGGTTCTCCCTACCACCCATCATGGAAATGAAGTGCCTGATCAGGAGGTTCTTAATGGACTTCTATATATTACCCTCTAATTGGCCCAAAGCAGGCAGAGTGGGAAATAAGACCACCACCAGTTGTCATTCTGCAAAAGCAGCTAAATTCAGCCACCAGAACACACAGGACGTTCTAACTCAGAACAGGCTGGTTTGGCTGCAGCTTTGAGTCTCCTTAGGGGTGAGAACAGAAGGCTTGTCAGCTGCTTTGAGTCCCCTTGAATGGGTGAGAAAAGTGGTGTAGAAAAGCCAACTCTTCTTCTTCATCATCATCTGCCATTGGCTGGTTTGGCAAAGGATTATGGGAATTGTAGCCCCAAAATAACTTGTTCCAAACCCTGTTCCAGATGTTTGACCAAACTGACTAGGGTTTCTGCTACATCTGGAAGACTAGATATTTCACCCCTGCTCTCAAAGGCTCAAGCGGTAGCCTTCTTTCAAAACCGAATTATCTCCAGGCCAATGCTGTAAACCAAGAGGCTATGTCTCAAAAAGTTTAAAGCCTCTGAGCATGTGCAGAGTGTGTCCTTTAATTGCTTGATTCCTAGCCAGCCTTTCCCACCCTTTCTCTTCCACGAGGCAGAAGACATAAATACAATTAAACCGTCCCAGCCATTAAAAATGTTGAATTAAAAGTGGCCAATTAAAACCATCCAATTAGTGCATGCAATTAAAGACTCCGTGATCAGCATCTAAGCTTTGGGGATTTTTTTTTTCTTAGAGGGAGAGAGAGAGAGAGAGAGACGGGAGAGAAGGAGGAAGCTCAAAGCTGATGCTGCTGTTAACGGGATCAGAAAGCTCCCTAAGACAGAGGGGACCGTGCTTGGCTTGAAAGAGACGCTTGCCTTGAACCATTTCTTCCTGAGCCTCCAAGGCCACAAGGGAGGGACCTGAACAGGTGCCACCAGATTCCTCCAAGCAAGGCTCAAAATGGCACAGCAGGCTTCCTTTGGGCCACCGTGAGCTCTGCAGATGTCGGAAGATGGCTGGAGGACCAGAGGTCCCCAGAATGCCAAAAGACAATCGGCTCATATAAACCCCACCCACGAGCCACGTTGACATCTGGGCAGCCATCTTGACTCTCCAATGCTTCAGCTTGGGTTAGGGGGCTTGCAGTTGTCCGGGTGGCGCTGGGCATCAACTCCCATCCGGCCCTTGCTTTGCTAGGCTGGAGAAGCTCAGGCAAGGGACAGAGCAGTGTTACTCAGCTCTCCCATAATGCACCCCACCGCCAAGTTCATTGCTTTCAGTCCTTGGTGCCTCCGCTGGCAGCTGCCTCTCCTTGGAGTCACTCCATTGTGAGCCAGTTTGGTCTAGTGGTTAGAGAGCCAGATTCTACTCTGGGAATACCGGGCTTGATTCCGCACTCCTCCATGAAGCCAGCTGGGTGCCCTTGGGCTAGTCACAGCTCTCTTCCGAGCTCTCCCAGCCTGTTTTGTGCGGAGAAGAACATATGAGTGTGCAGGGCGCAGCGTTTCCCACCCGGGAGGGCCCTGCCGATCCGAGAGGCAAGAGCTCTGCCGCTCTGCCGCTGAGCACGGAGACCAGGGGGCAGGGTTCCCCCACAGGGGTCTCCTCCTCCAGCTGCTGGCTCAGCAGATCAGCTTCTGGTGCGCTGAACCTTCCCAGCTGCTGTTTCCTCCATGCCGCGGAGTGCACTGCAGCAGAAGCAGCAGCGAGCCGAGTTGAGCCTGGGAGGCATTTGCTCAGGGAGGCATGCCCCCCCCCATCTCAGAAGCGCCGGCTGGTTTTCACACTCTGTGTCTCCATCACTGAAAGGCAAAGAAGCAGTTCCTGTCGGGGGGGGGGGGAGAGGGGATTGAGGGAGGGGCTGCGGAGGCCAGCGAGCTGCATGAAGGGACTGGGAGGTGTTGCATGTGGCGTGTGGGAAGGGGGTCCTCCCATACAGGGAGAGGATTTCTATGCAGAAGAAGCCAAGCTGGTTCATGTTCCATACAGGTGAGGGAGGGACAGGCAGGGGGCCTCTCAAGGCCGCTGGCAGAGAGTGGAGAGTAGGTGAGGGTTTCCCCTTCGCCTTCTGCTTGAGAGGCCCAGAGGCCACTGGTGGGACGCTGTGTGAGGCAGGATGGCTGGACTAGGTGGCTCCAGCCTGATCCAGAAGGACAAGGGTACCAATGGCTACAAGAATGGATGCCCAGGTTCCACCTTCAGGCAGGAGAGGCAGGCAGGAAGCCTCCAAAGGGAACCGAGAGCAGGTGAAGGTCTTGCACAGAAGCAGTCGGTGGCCAGCGCGTGAGATGCGATGCTGGACTAGATGGGCTGTGGCCTGGTCCAGCAGGGCTCCCATAATAACACATCCCTGCCTGACTGTCCGACTGATTTGGCAGGGCTCCACTCCAGCCACGGCTTTGCCCCTGCTCCATCCAGGCGCACACGGACACGGACACGCACACACACACACACCTGGAGGCCATTGGGCACTTTGCTAAAAATACTCTCGGAGCCTCATGCAAAGCCAGAAAGAGGAGCAGCCCGGCAAGGAAGATGAAAAAAGCCACAAAGTGGAGCTGACAGCATGCCATTAAGGAGGGAAAGCCGCCTTTGGATTTGCAATTGTAATGGCAAAGATTCTCAAGGAGCCGCGGAGGGAGGGAGGGAGGAGAAAGCTGATCCAGAAACGTTCAGGCTGCTGCTGTTTCCGCCAAAAGAAAGGAGGAGAAAGCATCTGCCTCCCTCCCACCACTGGAGTGCCCAAAGGACGCCGCCTGGTCAGCTTCAAAGCCAACCGGAACAGGCCAAAGACGGCCAGCCGGCCGGGAGGGAGAGCGGCCCAGGATGGATTCCAAGCGAGTGAGCACAGGGATGTGAAGGGACCCTTAAAACGACAGGTGACAGGTGCCAACGCGGCGAAGGGAGGAGAGGTGATTGGTTTAAAAAAAGAAAAGGCCCTGAAGACGGTTCCTCCGCGGGGGAAAAAGCGAGGACGCCTCCCGCCTTAGCCCTGGCACTTACGTAAAAGCACCCATGAAATATTAAAATGCCACAGAGCGCTAATGAGAGCAACGGAGGCCTCCGAGACTTGTGCCAACCGACGTGGCGATTGCCCGGGCTGCAAAGCATTCTGGGAGGGCAAAGACAGCAGTCAGTTTGGGGGGCAGCCTCACTGACATGCATGTATATGTATTAACTGAGTTGTGTTTCTTTTCTCCTTTGGGATGCCAGAAAGATCCTCCCTCCTTCTAGAGGCAGTTTGGTCTAGTGGTTAGGGAGCCGGACTCTTATCTGGGAGTACCGGGTTTGATTCCACACTCCCCCATGAAGCCAGCTGGGTGGATCTTGGGGGAGTCACAGCTCTATTTCTGAGCTCTCACAGCCCCACCGACCTCACAGGGTGTCTGTGGTGGGGAGAAGAAGAACAGAAGGCTTGTCAGCTGCTTTGAGTCCCCTTAAATGGGTGAGAAAAGTGGGCAGGGGGGAGCCAACTACTCTTCTTCCTCCATGAAGCCAGCTGGGTGACCTTGGGCTAGTCACAGCTCTCTTCTGGATAAGATCGGATCTCATTGGAAATTAACCCCCTGCCATTCCTGAAAAAAACAGGGCGGAGGGGGGGGGGCTCAGTGTTATGGGGAAATAACAGGGCTGGATTTTCCCCCTTGCCGATGGGGGTTGCGTGGTGCCCATGTGTTGCGCGTTGTCATGCCTCCGGTATCCGCTCAGGGGCCTCCTTCACTGTGGTTCTGATGGACTGGATGGGCTGTGGCCTGATCCAGCAAGGCTCTTCTGAGGTTCTTACGTCTGGGCTTGGAAGCGAAGCTCTCAAGCCATTCTGGGTGGGTTCGGACGCCATCCTTCCTTCCTCGCATCTGCCAGCCTGGCCTGCTCTTTTCCCAATGTAAATTGGTGGCCGGCCGGGCACATCAAGTATTCCACGCAG
Source organism: Aspidoscelis tigris stejnegeri (assembly GCA_023333525.1). Lineage (NCBI taxonomy): Eukaryota > Metazoa > Chordata > Lepidosauria > Squamata > Teiidae > Aspidoscelis > Aspidoscelis tigris. The sequence continues at coordinate 12,014,165 of JALMGA010000014.1, read as the reverse complement.
GTCCTGGTTAGATAGGGACTCCGGTGCCATTGCCAGCTTTTAAAATAAAATAAAATAAAATAAAACTCTCTCCCTTTACTCCTACACTGGCATTTAAGGAAAGGTACGTGCCGAGGAAAGCAATGGGGACGCTGCTGCTGCTGCGAGATGGATCTCTTCCCCCCTCCACGTGCCTTGATATTTTAAAGTGTGAAAGTCATTCCTCTTATAAAAACGGGGTAGAGGAGGAGGGGGGATCTTCTGCCCCCCTCCCTCTGCCGCCTCCAAGCAAGCCCTCCTTCACTGTTCAATTAGATTCAGAGGCAATTTCGCCCCCTGCTTTGGCAGCTATTAAGACGGTGAAGAGTAAACAGAAGAGCCCATCTTTCTCTGCACCGCCCACCTCTCCAGAATTAAAAGAGAGAGAGGGAAGAAAAGAAGAAGGAAAGAGAAGAGAAGGAGAACCCATTGAATTGCAACTTTGCCATGTACCACTTTGGGGATTACAAAGGTTCCTGTTTGGTCTAGCGGTTAGGGGGCCAGACTCTTACCGGGGAATACAAGGTTTGATTCTACACTCCTCCATGAAGCCAGCTGGGTGACCTTGGGCTAGTCACAGCTCTCTTCTGGGCTCTCACAGCCTCACCTGCTTCACAGGGTGCCTGTTGTGGAGAGAAGACCAGAAGGTTTGTCAGCCGCCTTGAGTCCTCTTGGAAAGCAAATTCTTCTTCCTTTTGGAAACTCAGCCTTCCCAATTCTCCTGCACAGATTCTGGATTGTGCCCGACTCTGCTGACATCAAAAGCACCTCCAATGCCATCCCCTCAGGGACACTGATGCAATAATTCACAGGGGAGATTCTGTGTTGCTGAGGGGTATCCTGCCAGATAACTAACAGTTTTAAGTCCGTTTTAAGTATGTACTGCTGGAGGCCAAGAGTGATTTATTTATTTATTTATTTGCCTCCTAAGGCAATCAGATCTTTTGAGCAGGCCTTACCCATCATGCTAAATCCCAGGGTAGTTCATAGAATCATAGAGTTGGAAGGGACCCCCAGGGTCATCCAGTCCAACCCCCTGCTGAGTGCAGGATCTCCTAAACCATCCCAGGCAGATGTAGGTCCAGTCTCTGCTTGGAGACCTCTAGTGAAGGAGAACCCACCACTTCCCTTGGCAGCCTATTCCACGGACTGGTCGCCCTCACTGTCATGAAATTTCTCCTAAAATCTAATCTCTCTTGATTCCCTTGGAGTTTCATCCCGTTGTTTCTAGTCCTCCCATCTTGTGCAAGTGAGAACAGAGACGATCCCTCCGCACTGTGACGGCCCTTCAGAGGCTTGAAGACCACCATCATGTCTCCTCTTAGTCTGCTCTTCTGCAGGCTGAACATTCCTAGATCCTTCAGCCTTTCTTAGTAAGACATGCTTTCCAGACCACTCACCATTTTGGTAGCCCTCCTTTGGACTCTCTCTGGTTTGTCAATATGTCTTTTTGGAGCTGGGGTTCCTTGCTTTGCTTATTTATTTGCCATTTTACCCTCTCCATATCCAAATGTCTCCGAGGGCAGTATAAGCAAAGCATGAAACAAGCCCACTAAAGCCATCTGGGTTTCTGGGTCTCTCCAGCAAACCGGTCCCTTGTGACTGCAATAACAAGGGGAAGGGGGTCTGGAACCAGCTCCTAACCTAGCCTGAGTACCTCCCAGCACTTATTTTCTTCTGCAATGGGGGGGGGGGGGGGAAGGGGAGAGAGAAGGAGAATGGAGAACCAGAGAGTCCAGGCCCAACCAGAAAGCCTTCGGGCACCTTGGAATTGCTATGAGTCAGAGATGCCTTTACAAGGGCTTTAAAAGGCAACAGCATGGAACGGCGTCTCCAGAACTCACACAGGGAAATGGCAAAGACGTGAAGCAAAATGGCCCAGCAACGCAGGCGGCATTTATGGGGTGTGTTTAGGGCCGTTCCTTTCTGCCAGGCACGTCTCTTAGACTCTGCATGGGTCGCCATTTTTCCTTCCCCGGGCATCTCAAGCAGAAGACAAAAGCAAAACCCTCACCTGCTCTTTAACTCCCTGCAAACGGCCTTCAGAGGCCTCCTGCCTGTCTCTCCAACCTGGAGGCAGTATTTAGAAATCTGCTGGCAGAGGATCCCTCTGTTGCTTTAAAGCAGAGCAGCCATTTGCTTCCCAGATTTCTTCTCACGGAAACCCTGCAAGGTAGGACATACTTAGTCCCCATGAAGACCCACCAGAAGCAGGGCTTTGGTGCCTGCTCTACCAGGCCTTTGTTCAATGCCAGAAGAAGAGTTGGCTCTTCTACCCCGCTTTTCTCACCCATTTAAGGGGACTCAAAGTGGCTGACATACCTTCTGTTCTTCTCCCACAACAGACACCCTGTGAGGCAGGTAGGGCTTTGAGAGAAAGAAAGAGAGCTGTGACTAGCCCAAGGCCACCCATCTGGCTTCATGGAGGAAGAAGAAGAGTTGGCTTTTACACCCGGCTTTTCTCACCCATTTAAGGGGACTCAAAGTGGCTGACATACCTTCTGTTCTTCTCCCAAGGACACTCTGTGAGGTAGGTGGGGCTGAGAGCTCAGAAGAGAGCTGTGACTAGCCCAAGGCCACCCAGCTGGCTTTCTGGAGGAGTGTGAAATCAAACCTGGTATTCCCAGGTAAGAGTCCGGCTCCCTCACCACTAGACCAAACTGGCACTATATCTCCCTGTGTCGCTGCATGCGTTTCGCTTTCTTCTTTCCCGAGACCCCTACCTGGGCAGCCCTGGCGCGTGTCCCCACCCAGGCTCCCTCCTCCATTTCTACTGCAAGTGAACATTCCCTCCTCGGAGACCCCACGGTGCTGCTTTCCTGACCGACCGGCGTTTCTTCCGCCGTCACGGCCGGAGCCCAGAGATGAAGACGCGGCCAAATTAACATTTTATAGCCACGCAGCACGAGATCCGGCACTTTTGTCTTGCCTCGAGCTTTCTCATTTATCTGATTATCTGCCTTGCCGCTAATGCGGACGCTCTACTCGTTTCTTGCCTGTAACACTTTGTGCAAAACCTTATTAGTTTCCCTTTCCAGGGATACCAGAGAGATTCGGGGAGGGGGGAGGGCGGCGGCGGAGGGACCGTGAGATAGAAATTGGAAGAAACCCTTCCTCCTTGCTCCCTCCCTCCCCTTCGCCTCCACACAGTTTTTCATTAAGTTTTCTAATAAAGGCAATCACAGTTATTACACAGCCAGGAGTGTTGAAGCAACACGCTTGCCAGGCGCATCGGTGTGCCAGCGGCAAGGCTGAGCCAAGCCCAGAACGGGAGTCGGCACCCAGCCCAGCCCAGGCGAGCCAAGGAGGGACGAGCCGGCCCACGCACGGCCAGTTCGGGAGGGTCCGAGGCTCAGTGACTCCCACCCAAGCTGGAACCCCATCCAAATGCTTCTCAGGCTATCGCTGGACTGAATCTCCCAGGGGCCCTTGTGGTTCTGGCAAGGCACGATGGGAAATGGAGGCCGGCACATCTGGGAGGATTCAGGAAAGACGTTTCCCTCTGCCTTACCTGGGAATTCTCTCACTACCAGGTTACGCTCCTTAAGTATCATAAACTCCGGCCGACCCTCAGGGCTTTGAGTTAGAAGGTGTTCAATAGAAATCCATATTATAATACGTTGTCCCATATTATAAGCCCAAATGCGTACAGATACGTATGTGATACATTAGTACCTTTGAATGTTTTGAATCATTTGAACGAATGCTTCAGAACATTTGAAATTAGTTTGAATGTTTAAATTCAAATGTGAAGATGTTCTGTTTGAAATCAAATGTCTCCATGGTTCCGGGGAATGAACCAGGCCATCGCGTGGGAGTTTAGAAACTGAACCGGAACCGGAAAGGCGGCAACGAAGGAGGAGGTTGGATTTAAGAGTTTACCAGGCAAGGTATGGTTAAAGGTTCCACCACTCAAGCCAGGGAAGAGAACCAGACTCAGGAAAGCAAGCACAGTTTCCAGTGATTCAGCCAGTGACAGTCCATGGACTCAGAAGCAAGATTCAAAGTGTAATCCAGGAGGAAGGGTCAGAAAGACGTCTAGGGTCAATCCAGAAGGTCTATTCACAGTAATAGCCACATTTAACTCACCAACTGGGAGACTTTATAGTTCCTGCAGATGAACAACAAACTGTGACTGTGAGTCTAGGGTGGAGACCAAGCCAGCTATTATTCTAATTGTCTGCCGCTTCCACCTAAAGCCACTAGATGGAGCTCTTGGCCCCAAACCCACCTATTCAACCGATCAGAAATAAACAGCTTCCAACAGAGCTGGCTTAAAGGTTGGGCTTAAAGAGGAACGCAGAAAGCAGGCTTACAGAGCGCAATCTTTATCGGCCGAGATCTCAGACCTTTCCTTTCCTGCCTTCAGGGCTATGAAGCTGGAAATTATGCAAAGCTGCAGTTTCTATTGTGCCGATCAAAGATAACGCCATTTAAGGCGCATAGGTATTCAAAGGCTGTTGCATTCTGCCTCTCAGGGACTGTACAGGGACCAGCTGGGTTGTGCAAATGGGTTTCAGCACACAGGCAGGCTGGTTTTGAAACTCCATCCCAGCTTAGGGCTGGTCACCTCTGGTCATCCTCTCCTGTGACCTTCTGTTCAACACCTGAACGCCCCCAGCCTCTCTCTGGGATTCTAGTTCCCATCATCTGCCTTACGGTGTGCACAGGAACCACCTGGGAAAGAGCAAATTATAACTGCAATAAATAAACGCAATAAATAAATAATGCCCTCTCTAGGGAACTGGGCCTGAATATTTCCTTGCCGACTTTAAGGGTCATTTATGGACAGCCCAAGCGTCAGTGTGAGAAATGTTTAGGGGTTCAGTTGAAGAAGAAGAAGAGTTGGCTTTTATACCCCGTTTTCTCACCATTTAAGGGGGCTCAAAGCGGCTGACAAACCATCAGTTCTTCTCCCTTAAGGGGATTCAATGCAGCTGACAAACTTTCTGTTCTTCTCCCCACAACAGAACACTCTTTGAGGTAGGCGAGGCTGTGAGAGCTCAGAAAGAGAGCTGTGACTAGCCCAAGGTGACTCAGCTGCCTTCGTGGAGGAGGCAGAAGAAAAGCTGGCATTTTTACCTTCTGTTCTTCTCCCCACAACAGAACACAGTTGTGAGACAGGTAGGGCTGTGGGAGCTCAGAAAGAGAGCTGTGACTAGCCCAAGGTCACCCAGCTGGCTTCATGGAGGAGTGCGGAATCAAATCCAGTATTCCCAGATAAGAGTCCGGCTCCCTAACCACTAGGCCAAACTGGCTCACATGAAGGAGTGCTGGTCGTGTGCTCTCCAAGTTCTCAAGGCAGTTTTACGCTGTGTAGTTTTTATGCCCTGCTGTGTTATTGGATTTTTATATATTTTATCATTTTATTGTGTTTTCAACAGATTATTCCCTGCCCTGGGAGCTCTTTGGACTGCTGGGTTATAATAAACCAAAGAGAAGGAGTGAACGAATGGAAACGCCGCCTGTGCTCTCTTTCCATTTTAAACATCTGTCGTGCTGGATGGGGTCTGGCGGACAGCGGACATTTTCGCTTAGACTGAATTCAGGATCAAACTGCAGTGGAATTGGGGGGCCTGGTTTTCAGCTGCTTAAAGCAAGATGAGGAAATGCATTTGGGAAGGGGGGGGTGAAGCTCTTGTGTCCTTACACTTGCAAGAAGCCAGTACCCAAGGCTCTTTGCCATATGGGTCCGCAAGGCCAGCTGCTCCATGCACGGATCCGGCTAGTGGTTTTCCCTGGAAGACTGGACTAGATGGACCGTGGCCTAGTCCAGCAGGGCTCCTCTGAGGTTCTTATGGACTAGATGGACCGTGGCCTAGTCCAGCAGGGCTCCTCTGAGGTTCTTATGGACTAGATGGACCGTGGCCTAGTCCAGCAGGGCTCCTCTGAGGTTCTTATGGACTAGATGGGCTGTGGCCTGACCCAGCAGGGCTCCTCTGAGGTTCTTATGGACTAGATGGACCGTGGCCTAGTCCAGCAGGGCTCCTCTGAGGTTCTTATGGACTAGATGGGCTGTGGCCTGATCCAGCAGGGCTCCTCTGAGGTTCTTATGGACTAGGTGGGCTGTGGCCTGACCCAGCAGGGCTCCTCTGAGGTTCTTATGGACTAGGTGGTCTGTGGCCTGATCCAGCAGGGCTCCTCTGAGGTTCTTATGGACTAGATGGGCTGCGGCCTGATCCAACAGGGCTCCTCTGAGGTTCTTATGGATTAGATGGGCTGCGGCCTGATCCAACAGGGCTCCTCTGAGGTTCTTATGGACTAGATGGGCTGTGGCCTGATCCAGCAGGGCTCCTCTGAGGTTCTTATGGACTAGTTGGGTTGTGTCCTGATCCAGCAGGGCTCCTCTGAGGTTCTTATGGACTAGTTGGGTTGTGTCCTGATCCAGCAGGGCTCCTCTGAGGTTCTTATGGACTAGATGGGCTGTGGCCTGATCCAGCAGGGCTCCTCTGAGGTTCTTATGGACTAGATGGGCTGTGGCCTGACCCAGCAGGGCTCCTCTGAGGTTCTTATGGACTAGGTGGTCTGTGGCCTGATCCAACAGGGCTCCTCTGAGGTTCTTATGGACTAGATGGGCTGCGGCCTGATCCAACAGGGCTCCTCTGAGGTTCTTATGGACTAGATGGGCTGTGGCCTGATCCAGCAGGGCTCCTCTGAGGTTCTTATGGACTAGTTGGGTTGTGTCCTGATCCAGCAGGGCTCATCTGAGGTTCTTATGGACTAGTTGGGTTGTGTCCTGATCCAGCAGGGCTCCTCTGAGGTTCTTATGGACTAGTTGGGTTGTGTCCTGATCCAGCAGGGCTCCTTTTAGGTTCTAATGGACTAGATGGGCTGTGGCCTGATCCAACAGGGCTCCTCTGAGGTTCTTATGGACTAGATGGGCTGTGGCCTGATCCAGCAGGGCTCCTCTGAGGTTCTTATGGACTAGATGAGCTGTGTCCTGATCCAGCAGGGCTCCTCTGAGGTTCTTATGGACTAGATGAGCTGTGTCCTGATCCAGCAGGGCTCCTCTGAGGTTCCTATGGACCAGATGGGCTGTGGCCTGATCCAGCAGGGCTCCTCTTGGGTTCGTAAATGCAAAGAAAGATAAAATAAGAGAACACCAGCAACCAGAGGTGTTTTTTGCACATACCAAATGTACTAAGATTCACCTCTTTCACAAGGCCCAGGTCTCCCTGCCATCAACCTTTCTTCCTTGCAGGAGTCACAGGCAGATGTGTGCGGATGGAGACACACATGTGTGCGCCTACATCCCTCCCTCTCTCTCACACACACACACAGAGCTTCTTCTTTAATACAGATGTCACATCTTTTTTCATAAATCACTCCTCTTCCTTTCAGGGCCCCTACAGCGGGTGCCAGAGGGTTGCTTTTTATTCCTTCTCTTCTCCCTTTCTTCCTTCCCATAGATATTTTTCCCCCCTTAACACTTGATCTTATCAGCTCCCTTATAAATCACCAGCTCCAGGCGGGTGGGTTCGGGGAGGAACATGACGCTTTATCAGCTCTTGCGGGCCGAGGTATCTCCGCAGCCAGGAGTGGGTAAGCCCCGCTGTTTAATTTTCTGCCTTGACTTTTATAAATGTGGCAAAGAGTATCGGGAGGATCTAAATAAATCAAATTCTTTCCAGAGAGGCCAGGCAAAAGTTTCACGCAGTTATGTGTCTGCAGAGAAAAGCACCGCCAAGAACACCAGGCGAAGCTCAGGTGTTGCCAAAAAGTTTGGTTAGGGATTTTTTTTGGGGGGGGGGTATGTACCCCTGCTGGCAGTGACAAGCTAGAGGGGGCATGAGTCTGCCTTGCTTTGCCCCCTTATTTCTGAAATATGACAGCCACCCAGGGGAGGCCCGTAAATCCAGCTATGTGCAAGGGAAGCAGATTTTCCTTGGAAACGCATTTTCCTAGTGCCACCGTCCTGGGTGCCAAGGGAACAGCAGGGCACCCCGAGGCCAAGAGATTCAAGGAAGGTCTGCCTCCTGTTTGCCCATCTGTGGGCATGGCCTTAATATAATGCAATCAGACCCCCTTATGCGCTGATCTGGGAGCCATGGGTTCAGTTAACCACAGACACAGGACCAGCCCACCACCGTCCCGCACGGGCACCATAAGCGGAAAGCACCCAGAAGCAGAAGGCCGATTTTGGCTGCCGTAGAGTGTCGGAATAGGCACGGGACGCCACCGGAGCCAGTCCCAAAATGTAAGGGGGCATGTGGGAGGCTGGAGGGACAGGCAGGAGGTGTCTAGGGCCATTTGCTGGGATTCAAGAGCAGAGGGAGGTTTGCCCTTGTCTCTGCTTGAGATGCCCATGGGTGATTGGTTGGCCACTGTACGAGAGGGATGCTGAACTAGATGCACCGTGGCCTGACCCAGCAGGGCTCCTCTGAGGTTCTTATGGACTAGATGGACTGTGGCCTGATCCAGCCCATCCAGTCCACAAGAACCTGCTGGGTCAGGCCACTGCCCATCTGGTCCATAAGAACCTCAGAGGAGCCCTGCTGGATCAGGCTAGATTGGAAATGAATTCTGCCTTATTTCTCCAAGGCCAAACCCGAAACCCTCTTCTCTCTCTGCCTGAATGATGCACAGAGAGGTGAGCACAGACACGCAGTGCGCTCATCACACCATCCTTTTCATCTGCCTCTCCTGTGCGGCTTTCATCCTTTCCCCCCTCTTACTCTCTTCCCTTTGATGAAATTTTTAACGCGGCCAAGAAATATGGCAGAGATGACAACCCTCCTCCAAACGCGCCAGAGCACGGAGCCTGACGGCGGAGAAATGGCTCCCGGCCTGCGCTCTGGCGGGTCCCCCGAGAGAGGAAGGAGGACATGTTAAATCCCCCCACCCAGGAAGCAGAACCGGGATGCCACCGCCGCCGCCATTGCCACGCGCCCTTGGCACCGGTCACAAAGGGAGAGAATTCCTTCTAATTCCTTCCCTTCTTTCTTTGATATTTTTTTCTGCTGACACGACTGGCTTCTTTCCTTAATGACGTTTTTAGAAAGAAAAAGGCGAGAAAAGAGAGAGGGAGGGAGGGAGGAAGGAAAATGCTGAGCATATTAGTTTAGGGGAAACGACCCCCCCTCCCCGCCCACCCTGCAGTGCGGTGACATCTGTCCACAAGACTAATTGGGCCGCTGTCCATGGTGCTGAGCACACAAACCTGTCTGCACACCGCCTTCTCCGGTGGCACCTTGCCACCGGGGGGGGGGGGGGGGAAGAGGGGACGGACGGAGGGGAGAAGGAGACGTGAAGAAGGAGAAGAGTTGGCTTTTCTAGCCCTCTTTTCTCTCCCGTTTAAGGGGACTCAAAGCGGCTGACAAGCCTTCTGTTCTTCTCCCCACAACAGACACCCTTGTGAGGTGGGTGGGGCTGTGAGAGCTCAGAAGGAGCTGTGAGTAGCCCAAGGTCACCCAGCTGGCTTTCATGGAGGAGTGTGGAATCAAACCCAGTATTCCCAGATAAGAGTCCCGCTCTTTAACCACGAGGCCAATCTGGCTGATGCTGGTGACGTATGCAAAACTGGTGCCGAAGTGGGGAAGATGGAAACCGAGTTGCGAGGATGGGACGGAGGTGGATCTTGATTTGATGGACGAAGACAATGGTGGGTACCACTGACTCGTGGCAGGCTCCTGGCTGACCGCCTGAGTGCCTTCACGGGCCCCTCAGCGCAGATTTCTGGGCAGAGACACAGAAGTGGTTTGCCATCGCCTACTTCCTGGGAGAGAATAGCGCAGTTTTCTTGGCAGGGATACAGGAGTGCTTTGCCATTTCCTAACTTCTGGGGAGAGGCTGGGGGTCGAACCAGCAGCTCTGTGCTTCACAGGCCATTTGCTCTACCACACAAAAGCCAGAGGCTGGGCCTCACCAAATCCATGGCAGCACAAGGCAGATGGGGTTTGCCTTGGGCTCCCCTTCCCCAGTTTTCCACCCCAGGTCTTGCCTGGTGGCCTCCCATCCAAGGACGATCTGTGTCCCAGCTCTGCTTAGCTTCAGAGGCAAGAGAAAGGTCACCAAGGGGAAGCACCGGGGCCAAAGAAAGAAGAACAGCCATCTTGCCTGCGGAGGCAAAGGAGACGCATCCCAATTCTACATTCCTGTAATATCACAATCTGGAATTATTCATCACCCTTCCGCTGCGGAGCGGGTAAGCGAAGACTCCAGGCGGTACATGAAGACAGACGCCGAAGACTGCGAGCGCAATAAGTCCTTTGTTATACACATAATGGCTCCGCCGGCCTCTCTGCCTCCCCCTCCCAACAGATGTGGATTGCTCCTAACATCTGCCCAGTCGGCGAAACTCAAACAAGCGCAGTTCGACGAGGAGGCATGGAAACACCTGTTGGATTTCCGCCTAGCGCCCAAGCACACGCAGACGGCTCTGGCGTGCAAAGCGAGTGTTCCCATCCTGTACCTCCGCCCTCTCCGGATCCTGAGTTCCAAGGAGAATTTCACCTCTTTCTCCTTCCCAAAATCCCTCCTTGAAAAGCTGGGTTTTGGGGTTTTCTTTACAGAAAGCGCTCCGGCTTAACCTTTTAATCTCTGGCCCCAGGTGGGAACCGTCTTGAGCAGTCCAGATTGGTCTCTCGTCTTCCCTTAGTTTATCATCTTCCCACGCCCAAATTTCAGGATTTAAGCCCTGGGAAAGGAGAGCTCTGCCTGCTTTCTCTCCTGGGAAAAGTCCTAAAGCACCTGGGCGGAACAAAGACGAACAATAAAAGGCAAGAAGGAAAGAGCTGCAGTCCTGAGACGGTCCTCTTGGAGGTGAAAGCAACGGCTGGAGAAGGGGGGGAGTGGGCATCGGGGTTAGCCCAGAAACCAAAGGGGTCTGTCTGCACTTATGTCAATTTGGCATTGATTTGTTTGCTTTTATTGCATTTACATTCCCTGCCCTAAGGTTTGAGGGCAAGCCCAATCACATAAAGCAACATTAAAAACAATTAAGAATAGAACAGAGCTCAGAGGGGGCGGAAAGCAAGTACTTCCCCTGAAGGGCTGGGTGAAGAAGAAGAAGAGGAAGAGGAAGAGTAAGAGTTGACTTTTCTACCCTGCTTTCCTCACCCATTTAAAGAGACTCAAAGCTGCTGACAAACCTTCTGCTCTTCTGCCCATCACAGACACCGGGGAGGTAAGGGGGCTGAGAGAGATCAGAAGAGAGCTGTGACTAGCCCAAAGTCACCCAGCTTGCTTTGTGGAGGAAGAAGAAGAGTTGGACAATTATTTATTTATCAGCTTTCTGGATCCAGGGAAGGGACCTCCTGGGTCATCCAGTCCAACCCCTGCGAAATGCAGGATTCCCTAAACCATCCCAGGCAGATGTAGGTCCAGCCTCTGCTTGGAGACCTCCAGGGACCTCCCATGGCAACCTATTCCACTGCCTGATACCCCACTATCTGGAAGTTTCTCCTAATATCTAATCTCTATTGACTCCCTTGGAGTTTCATCCCGTTGTTTCTAGTCCTCCCACCTTGTGCAAGTGAGAATAGGGACGATCCCTCCGCACTGTGATGGCCCTTCAGGGACTTGAAGATCATAGCGGTATGCACGAATGCAATTTTGGGGATTCAATTCGATTCGAATCTTTAAACTTCGAATTGAACCAAATTCTATTCCAATTAACCAGATCTGAACCTATTGCTTTGAATTTTCAATTTGAATTTGCCCTTGCAAACGTCTACAACATTCACATGTGCCTGTACTTGCCCGTATGCATTACATACGCCTCTGCACACATCCTTAGGCATCCCATAATTATTCTGTATGCAATTCACACAGAATGCATTCACGTGAATGTCCGGATAATTCAAACAAATAGATCTGAAATCAAATTGGATCATATTTCGAATGTCTTTGAATATTTGCGCGCACCACAGAAGACCGTGATCGTGTCTCCAATCCGTCTTCTATTCCCAGATCCTTCAACCTTTCCTCGTACGACGTGGTTTCCAGACCACCAACCATTTTGGCAGCCCCTCCTTTGGACTCGCTCCAGTTTGTCAACGCCTTTTTCAAACGCATCCTCCATCTACTTATGCTTTGCTGGTCCAAAAAATAATAATAATAATAATCAGAATAATAAACAGAACGCACGTTCCTCCCTCTCTGCCTCCAGCCCCAGACGGCAAATTGCTGACTATAGAAATCACGGCCTTCCTCATCATCGCATTATTATCATTCGTATCGAGACGCAGGGAAATGTAAAAGAGACAAAGAATTAGAGCCAGGCAAATAGCAGCCGAGAGGCAAAGCTGTGGGTGGGGGTGGCGTTCCAATTCACTCCGTGGAGCAATTTCGAGGGGATCAGGCCCCCCTCCCCATCTTTAGCAGAACTGCGTGCCTGTTGGGCTGTGTTCCCCGGCACTGGTTATGTTGCCAATAAAAATGAGATGAGCCGCGTCTTGTTCCAAGCGTAAAGACAAAGTTAATACAAGGACATAGACTGTCATGCAATGCTGGAGGCGAAAAGGGAAGGGGAAGGAGATTGCAGGCCATTAAAGATGGCGGCTCCGGTCTTGGCTGCCAACAGAGGCCTGGATGAAAGGGTCAAGGCCAGAGTCCTCCCCAGGCTGAAACCCAACGGCACACGCAGATGGGTGGTCAGGCAAATGGCCTAGAACGCAGAGCATGGCCGGTTCTGTCCCCAGCTCCTCCCATATTGACCTGCCTGTGCCTTAACATCTGGAGAAGAGGCCCTCCTGGTTGTCTCATCACCCTCAGGTGTAAAAGGGGTGGCACCCGCTTCTCAGTAGTGCCCCCCCCCCCGGCTATCAGGCTCCTTCACTGTACTATATATGTTTCACAGGGCAGTGCCCTGGCCTGTGGCAAAATAGGAAGAAGAAGAACGGCTTTTCTACCCCGCTTTTTTCACCCATTTAAGGGGACTCAAAGCTGCTGACAAACCTTCTGTTCTTCAACCCACAACAGAAACCATGTGGGGTAGGTGGGGCTGTGAGAGCTCAGAAGAGAGCTATGACTAGCCCAAGGTCACCCAGCTGGCTTCATGGAGGAAGAAGAAGAATGGCTATTCATGGGGGAGGGCGGAATCGAACCCAGTATTCCCAGATAAGAGTACAGCTCCCTAACCACTAGACCAAACTGGCTCATGAGGGAGACCTTTGAGTGCATTGCTTCCCTATGGCCATTTTCTTTGACTGGCCATGCTGAGTTCCGCTCTCCCTGGAAGGAAGGAAGGAAGGAAGGAAGGAAGGAAGGAAGGAAGGAAGGAAGGAAGGAAGGTGTTGTTAACCCAGTGAAGGGGCGCCAAGAGAACCCCAACATCCGCTATGATTCTGCCAAGCTCTAATCGGTCCCAGTTGACGGAATCCGGCTCCTGCCCCTTCCCTGTGGCGTCTGCAACCACTGGCGTGGCATGGAGCCACGGAGGAAGCAGGAAGGAGCCAGAGTTGCCGGAGCAACTTGGAGCCCTGGATAAGCATCCTTCAGCTGCAGCCAGAGACGCCTGAGCAGAGGAGGTGGAGGCGGAGGCGAGAGGACTCTTCCCTGCCCCATTTTCCCCTGGCAGGGGATCCAGGGCAACAGCTTGGCATCCGCTTACCCACCCCTGGCATCTTGGCTGGTTAGAGACTCGAGAAAAAATCCGCTGCCTGGGGCTGGAGTGGAGGTATTAACAGATGGAGCTTCAGGGCTGGGGGGGAGAGAAAGGAGGCCGTGTGAGCAGCCCATCCATCCATCATCCTGCCCGGCAGCTGATGCTCAGCGCCTGGCAACCGACCCGAGAACCCGTGTGCCGTTTCTGGGCGTCTGAGAGCGTCACCTTCTCCTTGCCGTTCCTCCTCTGGAGATGCAGAGCAAGAGAAAGCCCCTTCGGTCCAGGGATGCAAAGGCCTGTGTCCAGCCCAGGCTCTGGTTCTTTTTGAAATGCCCCTGATGCCAAGGCCATGAGCACCACTGCTTTTGAGGGTGGACCAGCCTGGACAAAGGGCAGGTCCGCCCTCTCTCTCTCTCTCTCTCTGGTTTCCCTTTGAAGGCAACTTAGAAGAGCAAATTCCACTGTTTTTCAGCCTTGCCCTGGGTGGAAAGAGTCTCTCCCACAGAAGAGAACAGAAGGTTTGACAGCTGCTCCTCAGCTCTTTCCACGGCCAGTCCCGAACCCCTGGGCAGCAGGACGACCACTGCTGGGGAGGCAGAGAGGGGTGCAAAGGAATGAGAAGCGTCCGCTGGTGTCCACAACAGCCATGGCTCTTCTGCTGGCTCAGCAAAGGCCCTTCCTGGAACATGGCATCTCTCCAACAGCTGCGGACACCTGGACTTTGCCTCCATCACCTCCCACTGGTTCAAGCTCCGTGAGCGTGGAGGATTGCTGGGAACAAGGATCGGCCATGGCGACTCGCAAGGGAGACCTCGGTCCCGGCAGCACCTACGATGCTGTGGTCATTGGGGCCGGAATCCAGGGTACCTTCACTGCCTACCACCTGGCTAAGAGGGGGCAGAGGACGCTTCTGCTGGAGCAGGTATGGATTTCACCCTGGGAGGGAAGGGAGGGGGTCACCGCTTCTGCCTTTGCATGTGGTTCTCACGCCATCTCTTCTTCTTCCTCCACGAAGCCAGACGGGTGGCCTTGGGCTAGCCACAGCCCTCTTCTGAGCTCTCACAGCCCCACCTGCCTCACAGGGTGTTCTACTGTGGGGAGAAGAACAGGAGGTTTGTCAGCAGCTTTGAGTCCCCTTAAATGGGTGAGAAAAGCAGGGTAGAAAAGCCAACTCTTCTTTCTTTCCCCCGACAGTTCTTCCTGCCCCACACGCGAGGCAGCTCCCACGGACAGAGCCGGATCATCCGGAGAGCTTATCCGCAGGACTATTACTCGGCCATGATGCCAGAGGCCTACCGTCTCTGGGCAGAGGTGGAAAGTGCTGCGCACACCAAGCTGCACAGGTGAGGAGGAAAGGTGAGGAGGACGTGGGAGGGGTCGTTTCTAGAGCATTATCACAGGGACGGAAGAGCCAGGGAAGGTGCTCCTGCAATTAAAAGTGCAGCCTAATTTGGCCTAGTGGTTAGGGAGCCAGACTCTTATCTGGGAATACTGGGGTTGATTCAGCTCTCCTCCATGAAGCCAGCTGGGTGACCTTGGGTGAGTCACAGCCCTCTTCTGCACTCTCACAACCCCACCTACCTCACAGGGTGTCTGTTGGGGGAGAAGAACAGGAGGTTTGTCGGCCGCTTTGAGTCCCTTTAAATGGGTGAGAAAATCGGGGTAGAAATGCCAACTCTTTTATTTCTTCTTCTTCTTCTAAAATATGTGCCCCTCCCTCAACTCACAGAGACCGGGTTTCCCCCTGCACGGATTTCCTGGGATTCAAACTCCCCCTCGGTCTCCCCCACCCCCACCCCAGCACAAGGCGAGCCAAAAGGCATTTCTCCCTGTAATTTATGGCCCTCCATAAAGGAAAAGCCATTAAGGCAAGACGCAGCCGAATGATCGCTCGTCTTGCCGGGGTCAGGTGTAATGGACCCATCCATCTTATCAGTGCAAAGACCCAAAGGAGGGCCCGTCCTTTTCCCCACAATCCCAGCACCACCTTTAGGGCATCCGGACAGGTGCATTAAGCGACCTGAGGCCCCTGACTCATTGTGCCAGGACAGCCCTCTCTGTTCGGACAGTGTCACCCTTCTGGTCTAGTGGTTGAGGAGCTGGACTCTTTATCTGGAAATACCAGGTGTGATGCCACACTCCTCCACAAAGCCAGCTGGGTGACCTTGGGCTAGTCACAGATCTCTTTCTGAGCCATCACAGCCCCACCTGTCCCACAGGGTGACTGTTGTGCAGAGAACAGGAGGTTTGGCAGCAGCTTTGAGTCCCCTTAAAGGGTGAGAAAAGTAGACTAGAAAAGCCAACTCGTTTTGTTCATCCTTCACAAAGCCATCTTGGGCAACCTTGGGCTAGCCACAGCTCTCTTTCTGAGCTCTCAAACCCCCATCTACTTCACAGGGTGTCTGTTGTGGGGAGAACGGGAGGTTTGTCAGCCGCTTTGAGGCCCCTGAAGTGGGTGCGAAAAGCGGGATAGAAAAGCCAAACCCCTCCTCCTCCTCTTCTTCTGTGACGCTAACCCTCTACCGCAGGCAAACACCAATGTTCGTTCTGGGCCGCCAAGGGAGTCCCGGGTTCGAGAGCTTCCCACAGAGCATGAAGCGCCACAGAGTGCCACACGAAGTGTTATCTGCAAGGGACCTGGTCAGGAAATTCCCAGGGACGCGGCTCTACGATGGGGAAATGGCCGTCTCCGACTTGACGGCAGGGATCCTGTACGCGGACAAGGCCCTTAAAACCGTGCAGGTAACCGTAAGTCCCGCCGTGTGCGCATGGGGAGAGAGGCTTGTCTCTGGATCTGTCCCCTTCATTCACTGCTTTGGGTTCCTCTCTCCAAGCCCCACTGGAAGCAGCTTGGGGCAGAGACCTGCCGGATTCGTTTCCTCCAGCTCCGGAAATTCCCACCCCCTGAAACTGCGTCAGGCCAAAAGGCAGCAAAGCAGCCAAGGGGAAAGAAAACGCCTGCATGGCCTTTTGGCAGGAGCCAAGGGCTGTCAGGATCGCTTTCCATACCTCCATGGTTTGCCTTACAGCACCAGGTGGGAACCAAAGGGGGTCTCTGTTGAGGCTGGCTGCTCAGATTTAGCCGGATTTATTATAGTCCCTCATCTGTTCTTCAGTCCAAAGACGTCCAGACAAAGTGGAAAATACCAGAATTCAAAAATGAAAAGTGTGGGGATTCCTCTCCCTCCCTGTCTCTCTGTCTTTCTCCTTCCTTCCTTCCTTCCTTCCTTCCATCCCTTTAAGTCTTTCTCCTTCCTTCTTTCCAAGTCTCTCTCTCTCTCTTTCCTTCCTCCCTTCCAAGTCTCTCCTTCCTCCCTCCCTCTCTCTTCCTCCTTCCTTCCTTCTTTCCAAATTCATCCGAATAATTGAATGTTACTAATATCCACGCACCCCCCCCACTTCCTCCCCTGCCCCCAGGACCTGTTCCGGCAGAATGGAGGGACGGTGCGGGACGGAGAGAAGGTCCTCAGCATCCTCCCCGGGACGGAGGTCACCATCAGCACCAGCCAAGGGACGTACCGCACCAAGCGCCTAGTGGTTACAGCAGGGGCGTGGGCGAACCGACTCCTGGACCCCCTGGGGGTGCGACTCCCCCTTCAGGTAAGAAGATCAATTGGGGGGGATATTTGGGTGTAAGGTACAGATTCCCCCCCCCATCTCCTGATTTATGTTTGTGTTTCCCTTACCTGCTTTTCCTGCGAAGGAGATCAAAGTCCAAGAAAGGGAACTCTGGCCCGAAGGCGCGCTTGACCCTTGGCCCAGAGGCGCGTTAGGACTGGAACACAGACCAGGGCCGACCTTCAGAGGGTGCTGCGCAGGAGCACAGGCTCTGGGGGCTGGAAATGCCTGGGCGGGGGGGCTGGTGGCGAGGCAGGGTGAAGGAACGGCAGAGGGCCAATGCGCAGTAGGCCCCGTGGGCAGAGGCCAAAGAAACGCAGCACGGTTGTCCAGGGAGCAAGAGAAAATGGCCTCCTGTGGTCAGCTGCGGAGGCAGAAGCTTCCAGCGTCTGAGGCGGCAGCCAGGCACAGGTGGGGCTGCCCAGGTGGAGAGAATTGGCCCAGGTGTTCCTGATTTGCCCCCTTAGCCTGAGGCCTCCAACGGTTGCCGGGCAACAGATGCCCCCACCACATCCGGCTGAGCGTCAGCTCAGGCCCGGCAGCAGGCCAGCTAATTTCGGACACTGTGACACAATAGGCTGTGGTCACGCCTAAGGTTTAATCCAGATTCGGTCCATTTTCAGAGCGAGAGAACGCATCAGCAAAGTGACTAGTGATTCCCTTTCCACATTATCTACCCCAAAGGTGATTTTTCTGATTTTTCAATATTTATTTCTACCCAAAGTTTGGAATCTGCTGTCAGATAATGTGCTGCTGGCGACCGGCTTGGATGGCCTTCGAAAGGAGAAGCTCTGGGCTGAGTTACAACCTGGGGCAAAGGGGTCAGACTAGATGGCCTCACGGCCCCCTTCCGTCTCAGCTCTTAGCATCCATGCCCAGAGACGGGCACACAGGGACCGCACACCTTTCCTTCTCCTTCCCCTCCAGCCCCTGCGTGTCACCGTCTGCTACTGGAAGGCGAAGGACCAGAGGGCACTGGGCGCGGTAGAGAAGCTCCCTTGCTTCCTGGGGGTCGGTCTAGATGGGAACACGCATGACGTCTATGGTCTGCCGGCCGGGGAGTACCCAGGGCTGGTCAAGGTAAGGGGGGGGCACAGTGCAGTGCAAGGGGGGGAAGCTTAAATGCCCACTAACAGGCCAGTCACCAAAGCAGCAACTGGGAAGGGCAGGAAAAATGGGCAGGTTTGTTCAGGTCACTGCCTGAAGGGCTGTGGTCACACCTAAGTTTTAATCCAGTTTCAGTCCGCTTTCAGAGAAGAAGAGCTGGCTTTCTACCCGCTTTTCTCATCCATTTAAGGGGACTCAAAGCGGCTGACAAGCCTTCTGTTCTT
Source organism: Aspidoscelis tigris stejnegeri (assembly GCA_023333525.1). Lineage (NCBI taxonomy): Eukaryota > Metazoa > Chordata > Lepidosauria > Squamata > Teiidae > Aspidoscelis > Aspidoscelis tigris. The sequence continues at coordinate 11,995,652 of JALMGA010000014.1, read as the reverse complement.
CTCCCCGTAACAGACACTCTGTGAGGTGGGTGGGGCTGTGAGAGCTCAGAAGAGAGCTGTGACTAGCCCAATGTCACCCGGCTGGCTTCCACTAGACCAAAGAGAAAGAATGTACCAGCAACATGACAAGTTGATTTCTTTCAGTGTTATTTAACTCAGGGAATCTACCTTTTGGTTAGATAAATTGGGGGGGGGGTGTAGAGAACATTCACATTGCTGGTGTGTTCTTCTGTTCTGAAAGTGGACTGAAGCCGGATTAAAACTTAGGTGTGAGCACAGCCTAAGAACATTTAGGGTGAGGAGCAACATTTCCGGGACCTTTAAAATGCTGTTTTGCAACACTGAAGGTTGGGGAAAGAATCTTTTTCGGGCCCAGAGTCCTTTCATCAAGCTATGATCCATCACCCTGCTCCAGATAAATCAAGTTCCTAGTCCTCATTGTTATGAACAAAGGGCTGGTTTAAAATAAGAAATATGGGGGGGGGGGATTCCAGGAGCCCTCTAGGGACTGAGAGAAGGGTCTGCCTGAGAATTTGGGACCCTCTCTTCCTCCTTCTTTAGGTCTGCTACCACTATGGTACCCCCGTGGATCCGGACAGACCGGACCAGCCGAACTCTTCTGCTGCCTCCGATGTGCAAATCTTGCAGCGTTTCGTGCGAAAATACCTTCCTGCCCTTGACCCGGAACCAGCCGTGCAGGAACGGTGTTTATATACAGTAAGCAGTGGGGCAGAAAGGATTTTTTTTTTTGGGGGGGGGAGACAGGTTCTCTTCTGCCCTGATGGCACTCCTCCACAAAGCCAGCTGGGTGACCTTGGGCTAGTCACAGTTATCTTCTGAGCGCTCACAGCCCCACCTGCCTCACAGGGTGTCTGTTGTGGGGAGAAGAACAGAAGGTTTGTCAGCCACTTTGAGTCCCCTTAAACAGGTGAGAAAAGTGGGGTAGAAAAGCCAACTATTCTCCTTCTCCTTCTTCCTTCAGGTGCAGGACTGAGTCAATGGCACCTGTGTTTTGGGTGTGTGTGTGTGCAAAATTGGACCAAATCCAGCGGGAGGATTTTTCGCCCATCACATCAGATTTTTATGATGGAACCCAATCTGATCGCGGCTGATAGCAAGGCTATCGGATCTGATTTAATATCCAATCCAGTAAAAATGAATTCCCTTAGTATTTCTGTCAATCTGACACAACCAGGCTTGGAGTGAGAAATTATTTCCTCCAAGTGCGCTTGAGCTAAATTGCTTCCGGCTCCCGAACTGGCAGCGGCTGATTGGCACAGGCCTAAATAGGTGGGGTGCCCAAGGTGGGGGAAATGGTGCTCCATTGCCCCCTTTCCAGATGTCCCCGGACTATAATTCCCAGGATTCCAGACTGGCATGGAATGTGAGGATGGAATTCTGGGAGTTATAGTTCAAGGATCTTTGGAAAGATCAAGGCAAAGCAAGGTGCCCACCACTCACCCTGGTGTGATGGCACACCATAATGCCCTGGGCCGACAAGGGAGCCATGAGAGGAGGACAGGCTTCGCCTGTTGGAATCCAGCCTGCTATGCCCCCCCCCCATTCGAAAGCAACCGCTGCCAGGCAAATCCCCGCCTGCCTCTCCCACCCACCCACATGGGCACTCGAATGGTGATTACCGCCTGGGAATTGATTGGCAGGAAGGCTCAGCCACAGCGTGGGATGATGAAAGTGCTCTTCCAAACAGCGCATAATTGACTTATGGAGTGATTGCGGCGGGTGCTCTGGAGAGATTGCGGGGGGAAAGAGGAGAACAGGCAGACATCACGGTGGAGAGAGCAATTAGTAGCCACTGGTGAAATGGAGCTTCCACGGACAAGGGCAGTCTATCTCCTCCAAGGGGGCAAGGCCGGGGGACTATATGTGCCCGGCTAGAAGAAGAGTTGGCTTTTCTACCCTGCTTTTCTCACTCATTTAAAGAACTCAAAGCGGCTGACAAGCCTTCTGTTCTTCTCCCCACAACAGAACACCTTGTGAGGTGGGTGCGGCCGGGAGAGCTCAAAAGAGAGCTGTGACTAGCCCAAGGTCACCCAGCTGGCTTCATGGAGGAGTGCAGAATCAAACCTAGTATTCCCAGATAAGAGTCTGGCTCCTTAACCACTAGACCAAACTGCTATCGGTATCTACAAGCAAGTTCTAAACAACAGACCCGCTATGGACTTCCTCCTCTAATTTATCTTCTTCTTCTTCTTCACCTTGCCCTGTACGGACGGCCTCAGAACACCCCAGATGAAGACTTTGTATTAGATTGTCACCCACATTTCAGGAATATTGTCATTGGGGCAGGATTTTCAGGTAAGGGCCCCTTGGATGGAGGGTGGGGAAGGAGGCAGCATTCATAAACCCGGGGTGATGTGAAACACCTGGATTCTGTGTGGCAGCCACTTTCCACCGTACGTGGAACCCATTTTCTCCAGTAGGGAACCCACAAGCCATGTTTCCAGACAGGTGGGTCATAGCGTTATTCCAGGAACACCTGCATTGAGAGTCAGGTATACCTGCAACAGGATACAGCAAGATTTCACCCCAGTATTGTGGGGCCAAGATGGGGTTGCCACAGATATCTGTGGCAACCCCAACATCACTCCAATACAACTGTGCATTTTAACCTCAGTTTGTATCTTTCAAAATTCTCCTTCTTCCCTCCTCACAGGTCACGGGTTCAAGTTTGCTCCGGTCATTGGGAAGATCCTCTGTGAGCTCAGCTTAGGGGAAAAGCCTTCCTATAACCTGAAGCCGTTTCAGATAAATCGGTTCACCTCCCTGCCGAAATCTGCCATGTAACGTCCAGCAGCTCCATCACCGAATGGGCTCAAGATGTAGGCGAACACTTAGAAAAATAAATCCGGATAAAATTTAACATTCTTGTCTCACCCGAAGGCAGCGAGAGAACAATCGACCTTAAAGATCGCCAGGCCAACACTCTGCCTTTTTTCATGCGATGCTGATTCACGCATTTATCCAAATATGCTGCCAGCCATAATATGTGCCTTGTCAAAGCTGCTCCGGATAGTAAAGATAATTTGCCAACAAAAACCGTACGCCTTTTACTTCCAACTCTACCTGCCATAGGACGATTTAGGAACAGGAGCGGAACAAGACCCGGTTTGGGAGTGGGATGCCATGCTGAATTTTTTGCAAAACGTTCAAAACTCCGTTTTGCACACCTCAACCTGTCCCTCTCCTGAGCCCTGGCCAGACGATTCGGTATTAAGCCGAGAGACGCAGCGAAAGGCCCTGCCTGCAGCTGGTGAAGGGCAGGTTTACCTGCCACAGGTACGGCGAACAGAGATTGTGCTGCTAAACGAATGTTGTCGACATTCATATGTGCAGATTCAAACCAAAAATTCGAATCAAATCTTCTTAGATTTGAATTTAAAAGATTTGATTCGAATATAATGTCAAAAAAAAAATGCACATTCATGCAGATCTCTAATCCAGAGTGCATTCGGCATGGACTGAGAGCAGATTCAAAGTGGATTCAACGTGGATTCAACGTGGATTTGATGCTTTCAGGCCAGATATGTTACAGAATACATACTGGATACATATCTCATATGTATGGGATACATGTGCACTCATATTGGATATTCATACTTTTGTATCCAATAGCATCCTGCTACATTTGAACAGGATCTATTCAAACAAATACGAATTTTCTTACATTTGACTCAATACAAATCAAAGGCAAAACCCCACACACCTCCCTACTGGATAGGAAAGCCCTAATTTTACCTGCAAGCTTAAGGTTCTCTGATCTGACCTCATGCCAAGAAGCACTTTCAGGGGTCTTAACTCTTACCATTGGTGCCAGACTGCGGCTCTCTTCACACTCATGTTTTGAGCTAGTTTCAGTCCACTTTCAGAGCGACAGAACACATCGAGCAAAGCAAGTAGTCACTTTCTTTTCATTTTTATCTCAACCAAAGGTGCATTTTCAAAGCTAGATAATGCCAGAAGGAAACAGCCTGTCACTTCATTGAGGCGTTCTATCAGTCTGAAAGTGGACTGAAGCTGGATTAAAGCTTTGGTGTGAACGCAGCCTCAGCACCTTTCCCCTTCTGTTCCTCCCTTTGTGGCCCACAGGCGCCATAAACAAAATGCCAGCAATGAAACAAAGGTCTTGTAGGTCTCTGCCCCATTACTATCCTTCCACAAGTTCTATGAGCGGCCGTTGGGTGTTCGGATCATCGGAGACACCAAACGCGTGTGCCGTGTTAAGGTTTCACGGGCTGCGCCGCTCTCCGCCCCTCCCCTAACGCCCCCTTTGCAGAGTCAAGCGAAATGTTTTAAAGTTAAATGTGCCATTTTATGATCATTAGATAGCTTAGCTTAATAGAGGCGCATTACCGCCACGACAACTTTATGGCTCTGGGCTGGAGAGTGAGGATCCACCCTATCCCACAAGAGAGGGCCGTTCCGAGGTGATTCCACTGGGGTGGAACAAGGTGTGTGGAAGTGTTGTGGCGGCCAGACTGACCACCACACGGCCAAAGGATGCTCAATGCAGAACTCAGCACAAGTGTGGAAGATGTTCAGGTACCACATGCAGCGCTTGAGAAGGAACTGGATAGCTCCCCAGTCTTCCTTCCCTCGGATTTAAATTGGGGGTGTTGAACTGGTCTCTCCAGATTTTCCAGAATTCTAAGGCCTGAAGCTCAGGTGGAGGCTATGGGCAAGAGTGTCTATTCCCAACCACGGCTGATTCGACAGCTAAGGCCCCTTCTGGAAAGAGATGACTTGGGCACGGTTATCCATGCTCTAGTAGCTTCCAGACTGGACTACTGTAATGCACTCTACATGGGGCTGCCCTTGAAGACGGTTCGGAAGCTGCAGCTGGCGCACAATGCAGCTGCTAGGGTGCTGACCGGGACAGCTGGCCAGATGCACATCACGCCGGTCTTAAAAGAGTTGCGCCGGCTGCTGATTCACTCCTAGCCCAATTCAAGGTGATAACTTTGACCTATAGGGCCCTAAATGACTTGAGCCCCAAACATCCAAAGGAATGCCTTCTCCCATATACTGACCTGCCCCAGTCCTAAGATCTGGAGGGGAGGGCACTCCTCACAGCAGGAAGAGGTGTAGGCACCCGGGGCAGGGCCTTTTCAGTGGTGGCTCCGAGACTGTGGAATAGTCTCCCTCCTGGGGTGCGCCAGGCACTTTCACTCTGTGGGTTCAGAGAAGCTGTAAAGACGCACCTCTTTACCATGGCCCTTAGCTTAGGGATGTGCATGAATATTTGAAATATTTGTTATTCGGGCAAATATGAATTTAATGTCCAAAGATTTGAATTTCCATGTGGGATGAAAACAGGTTGCATATGCGATAACTACAGGATGCATACTGATGTGTCCAGATGCATACGGATGTTGGGAAGATGTGTTACGGGCACATATGAATGAATAATTTGAATTTGGTAAAGATTCAAATCGAATTGGATTTTCAGGTATTCAATTCAAATAGAATGTCAAAAGAAGAAGAAGAAGAAGAAGACAAGATTTGTGCACACACCCAATCTAAGCTAGAGGTAGAAGGGGCTTTTTTTTTGGGGGGGGGAGAGATTTTGCACCATGCCGGGTCTTCGGCCAGCTTGGGTTCCCCAGACCGAAATTAGTAGGTCATTGCATGCATGCAAACACGTGCAAAATGATTTTGGAAGTTGTTTTCTTTTTGGCAAGGGTGGGGGGAAGCCTACGTGTCCGAGACGGGGTGTGGGGGGAAGCCTGAATCATTTATAGACCTTAATAAATATGCAGATGAGGAGAGAAGAATTCAGGCCCTGGAGCTGTTCTCATTAATTATTGAAGGTTATGGTAATGCAAGAGGAGCCGGTTAGTTTAGGAAAAAAATTAAAAGGGGAAATACGGGGGGTGGGGGGGGGAGGAAGGCCAAATTCAGCATCTCGACGCAGCGTGAAATTACAGGACAATCATGCCTTCTGCAGCCCCAAAGCCGAGACGGGGCGGAGGCGAAGGAGACCCCCTAATCGCCTTACGTCCCCTAATTTCCCCTAATTGCCTCCTGGAGGTATTTTGCAAGCCGCTCAGAGTCCGGGCTGATGTTCCGACGGCACTTCTATGTGCAGGAAAGTAAGAATTTAATGCCCTAATAAATTTATACAAGTAGCACCCCAAATGAGGCGCCTATAGGGCTCGTTCCACCGAAGCCAGGTTTGATGGATACCAGGAAAAGGGAAAAACCTAAGAGATGCTCTCTTGCTTTTTTATGGGTAGGGCAGGAGCTCTGGGCCATTTTGGAGAGAAAGTGCCTGGCTTGGGGTCTAGTTAACCAGGCAAAAAACAGCTTTAGAAGAAAATCCCCGGCCACAAAACACTGCCTTTTTATTTTTTCAATTAGCAAAACGCAATGAGAGGATCTCCAGAGCAACGGCTATTTTCATCTGCCGGTGAGGGAAGAAAATTGTTTAAAACAGGGAAAATACTGCAAATGGGGGGGGGGGGGAATCGTACTCAAAACCAGGCCCACAGACGTCCTGCAACACTCCACACATCGTGAAGCCTTTTTTTTCCTTTTTGCTTTCTTTGGGCAAAAGAACACCCACAGGTTTTACTTATTTATTTGGTTCTCCAAAAGGAGAAGACAACGGTTCCAAAAATACACACACCGTGGACGCCGTCCAAGAGAGGAGCGACGGGGAGGTTTTGCTCCACTGAAAAATAAAGATTTAAACAGGTGTGCCTGGCCACACGTACCTCAGGCTGTCTTGAAAAGGAAGCGAAGAGCTTGTGAACGTCCTACTGGGTCCAAGGACCAGTGTCTTCCGATGTCCCCCATCCCACGCATAGATTTGCTTGGATGCTAAGATCAGCTGGAGACACTGAGCAACCAGCAGGGCCACTTTTCAGGCAGCAGTGTGGGAGAAGGCCTTCTCAGTGGTGGCCCCCAGCTTGTGAAATAAGCTCTTTTCAGAGGTATGTCAGCCCAAGATAGCATGATGGCCGGTTCAGACAAATCTGCTGGATCAGGCCACAGCCCATCTAGCCCATAAGAACCTCAGAGGGGCCCTGCTGGATCAGGCCACAGCCCATCTAGCCCATAAGAACCTCAGAGGAGCCCTGCTGGATCAGGCCACAGCCCATCTAGCCCATAAGAACCTCAGAGGAGCCCTGCTGGGTCAGGCCACAGTCCATCTAGTCCAGCATCCCATCTCACACAGTGGTCCAGCAGTTGCTCCTGGGCTCCTGAAGCAGAAGACGAGAGACCTTCACCTGCCCACCCCGGCTGCTTTCTCCAGTGTCTCCTTGCGCCAAGAGGCTCTGGGAAATCGGCTCTCCAGAGACAAATCTTGTTCCTCCTCCGTGTGCAACAGAGCCATGATTTTCCTCCCCCAAAGGACTCCTCTTGCCAACCCCCCCCCCCATCCACAGGCCCTTTCCATGGGCCACGGGAGCACCTAGGAGTCCCCAGCCCTCTCCAGTCGTCCTGCCTCACCTTGGGCCCCCTCCGCTTGGAGGGAAGGGCTTTGGAGAGGGAGCTTTGCACGCCGCAAGCGCATTATTTACGGCTCGCTGTTGGCTCTTTGGAGGACGATTCTCGGCAGCCGAAGCAGGTGGGGGAGGCTCAGGGCGCCGAGCGCTCATCCTACACCATCTGCTCCAAACGAGACGAGATTTGTGGCCTAGATTGGCTCCTGCCTTCCCTCCCGCTCTCCAAGTTACGGCAGCCCTTTCTTGCACTGGGGGCAAAAGACCCCACAGGGATACGGCGATGCGAAAGCCAGAGGACCAAGGCAGCTCTGGGCTGTGGTCTGAAGATCAGCAGCATCGGGATGCAAAATCTGGGCCCCACCTGGCCTTAGACATCTCCAAAGACCCTGGAGAGGCAGCGGCGGGGATGATAATCCTAAAATAGCATGTCTGGGGACTTGGTTTGGGGCTCCCCAGCACGACGGCTCCCAGGGCATCTTAGGAATCTCTAGCTACAGAGAGGTTGCCTCCGCCTCAGGCAAGAGTCCCCCCAAAGCCCCAAGCAGACTCTCAATGGGATCTGTGTTTCTTGGCAGGCATCTCTACAAAGCCGGGTTTGTAAAACAGCCTAGGAAAACCACCTGGGAGGCAGGAGACGGAGGAGTCGATTCCCACGACCTGATTTCACCTGCCAGAGTTTCCGTACTACGGGGCCGACTGCGCATCGAAAAGCATCTCAAAATAAGCGGGGGCTTTCTGACACCCCCTGGCTTATTTTTAGTGCAAGGTCCAACCCCCTTGAAGTTTAAGAAGAAGAAGAATTGGCTTTTCTGCCCTGCTTTTCCCAACTATTTAAGGGGACTCAAAGCAGCTGACAAACCTTCTGTTCTTCTCCCTTAAAGGGAATTTGTAAAAATATCTGATATGTATCCATAACATTTGAAATTTGGCCAAATATGGACATTTGAACTCAAATTGAATGTTACATTATTCGTATGCTAACATTCGAACAAACATGTTTCCAGACGGTCAGACAGATAGTTCGGACATTAATTAAGTAGGGGAAATGTATCAGATACGTATTTACTTGTATCAGATACACGTATCTTCATATCAGGTGTGTAATCATTTGTATTTAATGTTCATATAAATACGTACAAACAGATTCCTTTCTAATAGAGTTTTACCACCTTTGAATGCAATCTATTTGTTCTAGCATGGATCTTGGAACATTCATTTCAAATTGAACGCCAAAGAAACATTCATGTGCGTCCCTACACTGAAAGCGTCAAATCCGCCCTGAATCTGCTTTGAATGCAGCCACTTTTCCATCTCCCCAGGGTCATGAATGTTCCAAAGCATGTGAACGAATGCGAATGCCAATCGTCTGAATGTTGTAACATTTGTAGATGAACGACCGAATTCGTACACATTTGTCTGAATGTAGGACTTCAGGAACACCTGTGCACGTCCCTAATTTCGCCAGCATTTGGCACAAGGGGAGGGGGGTCCATGCGTCGCCCCGCAAGCGGCGGAAGGAAACGCACCCAGCCCTCCCCCTCCGCCAAGAAAAAGATGCCGACACCCGAGGGGCTTTGATCAGCTGTAAATGACATTTATTTTCCTCACTTAAAGTCGACAAGACAGGGGAAAGGGGAGAAGAGGGAGGAGAAGAAGAAGAGGAAGAGGAAGAAGAAGAAAAGAAATCGAACGCACAACAGAAGTAGTGCAAAAAATATATATATATAAATCAAACTCCAACGAGGGAAAGAGGCGAAGCACAGGTCCTCTCTGGCTCCCTTCTCCACATTTACCCCCCTCGCCGCCCAGGTGTTGCTGAGATAACTTAGGATTTGGGGTTGAGGTGGGAGGGTTAGGAAAAGGGGGGGGGTGTCTCCGTGGGCTTTTGGGAAGGGGGACACAGCGGGCGTGAGAGGTCCGCCACAGACCGGATCCGTAGTGGCGCAGAAAGGGGAACAAATCTGAGGGCGAGGTGCAGAGGATTCCGCCGCGTCCCCACGAGCGGGTGGGCAAAAGGCTTGGTCCGGCTTTGGACTTGGTGCGCGGGTGGGCACGCTGGCCGTGGGTATCTTCCGGGCAGGGTGAATCCGTGGCAGCCAAAGGTGCCTTCGGGGCAGAGGGTACTTCCTGGAGGTACGTAGCCTCGGGGACATGCGCCACCAGGTTTTCCCCAGACTCCAAGTGCAAGAAAAAGCGGGGAGGAAGAACCGTGGGGTGTCATGTGCAGCCAGTCAGCAAACCCACAAGTGCTCCAGGAAGAACGGGGGGGGGGGAGGGGGGGTGAAACAAGGAGAACCTGTGAGCCCAGTGGGGGTAAGTGGGGGGGGGGAGGGGTGCTTTTTTGGCTCAACACTGTTACCATTACCTGTTTAAAAAAGAAACCAATGCAGAACACCAAACGAGGGTCAGAACAGTTTTAAAACGGCAAGGGGGGTGAGCAGGCACTGCGAAGAGATGGCGTCCCGTCCCGCCCCCCCAGTCCACTCTCACCTACACACAGACAAACCAAAGGGGAGGCCGGTGGCCCTCCCCGTGAGATCAACAGAACAGTCGTGCGGCCACAAAGGGAAGCCTCGGCCGGGGGCGCAAAATCCATCTGGCACACTCACACACGCACGCACGCACGCAGGCGCACTCACTCGCTCGCAGGAGGGGCCAATCTGCAAGGCCCTGCAGCCAAGCGGAGACCGGGTCTCCCCGGAGGGAGGGGCTGCCTCGTAAGGATTCCCGGGTCCCCCTCTAAGCGCGCGAGAGACCGAGAGGCGTGGGGTGGTGCGTCTCCCAAGGCCGCCGGTGGAGGCGGTTGCGTGCACGCACTGCCCCGTGGCCGGATCCAAAGGGGCGACCCCGGTGCCGGCAAACCGGTGCGCAGAGCGAGAAAGGGGGAGAGGTCGCCGGGAGGCCAGCGGCTTGCCCGGAAGGGTGCTCTGTCCGGGGGCTACGCCGTGGCTTCGGTGGGCTTGCTTTCAGAGTCACTGTCGCTCAGGTAACTCCTGGAGGGGGGCTTGGACCTGTGGGCGCCGTCGGAGACTTCCCGCTCCTCGTCAGACTTGTCGTAGGTGAAGGACCTCCTGTAGCTCGGGGGGCTGTGGAGGGAAAAGAGGAGAAGTCACAAATGTGGCCTTGAGGCAACGCCAGGACTGACCCTCCCCGCTGCCCTGGTCGCTCGTCCGGACGTCAGACCTGCAGAAGACAAGGTAGAAACGCCTGGGTTAGCTGCGGCTGCTCTCTGGTCCTGTCTGGGGGTCTAAACGGACTCTTCACTGCAATCCAGGCACATGCAACCCATGCTGGGCAAAACGTGCGCATCCCTTGCAAAGGACAAATGGCCACAATTTGTTCCTCTGCTTGCCCTTGACAAAGGCGACTCAGCTGACCGTAAGCAAGTGTCGTTTTGCCTCTTCATAAACCCACGATGAGGCCACATTTGGAATGTTGTGCACAATTCTGGTCAACAGACCTCAAAAACGATACTGTGGAACTGGAAAAGGTGCAGAAAAGGGCAACCGGAACGATTAAGGGGCTGAACAAAATCAGACTGCAACATCTGGGCCTCTTCAGCCTGGAAAGACGACGTTTAAGAGGGGATCAGGCAGGTATAGAAAAGGTTTATCACACAACACCAGAACCAGGGGGCATCTATGGAGCTGATGGGCAGGAGAGTCAGAGATCAGGCAAGGGGAAGGATTTCTCCACCCAGAGGGTCATCGGTCTGTGGAATTGGCTGCCAGAAGAGGTGGTGACAGCAACCAGCCTGGATGGCTTTAAGGAAGGGTTGGGCTAATTCATGGATGACAGATTTATTTATTCATTATTTACATTTCTTTCCTGCCCCGTACCCAAAGGTCTCTGGGCACGTAACAACAGATTAAAAACAGAATATAGATTAAACGTCCTTGAAAAATTCAACAAATCTAAAACAATACAAAACGTGTTTAAAATGATGGTATCACTGGCTACCAGGATGGACGCCCAAGTCCATCTTTCAGGCTGGGGGGACAAGCAGGAGGCCGCTAAGGCCATTTGCTGGGATTGGAGAGCAGGAGAAGGTTTGCCCTTGTCTCTCCTTAAGGAGCCTTGGACTTCAGGCAAGGAACAGACTATGGTTGACAAATTAACTTTCTAGGGAACAAAAGAGTCCCCTTGAATAGCAAATCCTGTAAAACGGAGCTCCCCCTAATGGCACCACTAGGAATTACAGACACCATTTACCTTGGGGACTAGCAACATGTTTGCTTGTTTGTTTAAAAAAATAGGTAAACAAGCCATAGTTCTTCAAAAGTCAAACCTTTTGCCAGGGCTTGGAAGATATAATAATTAGAAACAAAGACAACTCTGCAAGGATTCTTCTGGATCTCACTGGGACAGCGGTTCAGGTAGTACTTCTGCAGGTGAGGTTCTAATTCTGCCTTCCTAAGACAAGGGCACCAGGCTTCACTTTTCTGCTGCTGGCTGGGGGCCCCCGTGCCTCCCCAGGGCTCCCTCCCACGTGGCTTAGCAACCTGTTAAATCCGGCGGCTTGCTTTCAGGAGAGACTATTATTCATTTTTATTATTTTCTCCCCCTAGACTCTCCCGGAGATTCAGCAGTGATTTACTCTCCCCTGTAGTTAGCAGAGCTAAGCAAATAATCTGTAGCAAATCAGGCATTTGTTGAAAATTTCACCCCTATCTGTTGCAAGCCACGCTTGGGGGAAAGAAAGAAAGAAAGAAAGAAAGAAAGAAAGAAAGAAAGAAAGAAAGAAAGAAAGAAAGAAAGAAAGAAAGAAGGAACCCTGCCAAACCTACTCATGACTTGGAACAATTTGCAGACTCCTTCCCAGCACGAAGGGTCTGCAAGAGGAAGGTGGGATTCATAACTGTACATCCACCCTCCCACCCACCCTCCAAGACCCCTTTCCAAATGAACTGCCTGCAACGGTGTTTCTGGCTTCCATCAAAGTGCACGCTGCATGCGCGGAATACAATGCAAGGTCTGCTCCAAACCAAGCGACTCTTGAATTTCCCCCAAGGACGCGCAGAGTGGAGTGGAGAGGATCGGGCCCCCTCCTCTCGAGCTCTAGGGTTCTGGGGCCCAGCACTTGCCTTAAACCCTGCTGGATTTAGGGCTCGTCCACAGAAGGGAAAGGAAAGGGGAACCTGCTCTCCTTGGGGATTCCAAAGCTGCTGACAGACCCCCTGCTCTTCTCCCCACAACAGACACCCTGCGAAGTAGGAGGGGCTGTGAGAGCTCAGAAGAGAGCTGTGGCTAGCCCAAGGTCACCCAGCTGTCTTCATGGAGGAGGGTGGAATCAAACCCGACATTCCCGGGTAAGAGTCCAGCTCCCTAACCACTAGACCAAACTGGTTTCCCTTTCCTCTCCCACGTCTGAACGGCCACACCGGCTTGGCACAGCTGTGCCAGCTTTCAACCTCTACTTCGCCAAGATGACCATCTGGACCAGGGCAGGTCACAGGGTGATGACGAAGCCCGCACTAGAAAATATTTAAACCATAACCCGTAGCTATGTTCAGAGGACCCGAAAATCAAAGCCCCGGGGTGAAGAGGTTTGTTTTAGCTGGGTGCCAAAAACCATATAAAGTTGGGGCCCGGCATAACTCCAATGGGAGACTATCCCAAAGCCGAGGGGCCAACACAGAGAAGGTCCTCTCCCACGCTACAGCCTCTTACTGGAAATGTGCACGAATATTCGTAGCGTTCTAAATTCTAATGGGATGTTTTGATACATTCATGTGAAGCTTCATATGGGATCCGTATATAGGATCCGTTTGCATTTGCATGGGATGGAACATTCGTAACAAACACGAATCCTCCCGCAATCGAAGTGGATCCATTTGAACGAATACAAAAACACTCTTGCACCTCCCAGGGTAGCAGAATATCTTATAAATCTTCTCCCACAAGGCGTATTGTTTTAACTGCACCTCTTCTCTCGCACTATCGTGTGCGCACACCTCGCAACGAGCTCCAAGGGGGAGTGCAATCTGCCCTCGCACACTCGTGCCGGATCCTGTGTTCCCCTAGCAACGAAGATGTTTAGACGTTCCCAGGCCTGGCCTTGGAAACCGCGTGATAAGACTTCTCCTTAGAGCGCGGCATCAGCTTAATAAAGAGAAGCTTTCTGTTCACGTGCAAATCCTCTGGGTGGGCTATTCTGAGAGAATAACAAAAATGACTAGAAAATAGTCATTATCTGGATGAATTTGGACGTCCACATACGGATCCAATGTCTGGACATTCGGATTTCCGAATCTGAAGAAATACAGATATTCTGAGTTACCCGTATGAGTGATCTGGACATTCGTATCTCTATGGGTACCTACGCCTCTCGTACGTCCTTGTGTACAACTTGTGCATATAAGTACACATCTGTACGGAAACGAACGGGATGAAGACTGGATGATTACAGGATGAGCACGAGAGTCATATCACTGGATTACGTGTCAAATATTAGAACGAATAGATACGAATGTATCTGTACCGGTACGAATGTCCAGATGTTTTGTTTTTCTTTATTTCTATGAATTTGGATTTTCGAATATTCAGTTTGTAGCAAATAGAATGTGGAAAGTTGCGTTCTTGCACGCCAATACTAGGGAAATGAGGAAAAAGCGAAACAACACGGAAATCACACATCCTGGCCCAAAAGGGGCTGATTCTCTCTGGCCCAGGCGGTGCGATTCTGCGCCCCAATCAGTGTGAAGGCGTAGATAAAAGTCTTTTCTCTTTCTTTTCTTTTCTTTTCTTACCCTTCCCTTCTCCTCCGCTACCCCAGCCCGCTCCTCGCGGCTCCATGTCTGTTACGGCAGCTGGAGCGTTAAGTGCATTAAGAAATCCGAAGAACAAACATACCCCCAGCTGCAAGAGGCTGCGACAGCGATTGAACGTTTCACAAAGGAATTGCCTTTTTGAAAAGAAAGGAAAAGGAAGAAAGGAAGAAAAGGAAAAAGAAAGAAAGAAACTCTCTCTCTTGCTTTATGGATAATTCTCCTATTCAAAACTGTCGGAAACAATTTAATACGCAAATAATTTTTTTTTTTTCCGGGGCCGGCACAGGGAGGGCGGTGAGGAAGGCTGTCATGCCGGTGCTGCAATTGTCTTACAACCACAACCACAGACACACACACACACCTTCCAACATGAAGATGCTGTGGCTGCTGCCACCAGGGCCGTCCCGCCCCCCACCCCACCCCGGCCCCCTGTCACATCTCTGAATGGGCAGACAAAGGCTCCCAATTGCCGGGTATGAGCAGATGCCAAAGGCCTTGTCGTGGAAGGATCGGCTCCGGGGCGCATGGGATCTCCTGGGTCTCTGCCGCCAGCGGGGTCAGCGGCCATGGGTGCCTGCAGATAAATGAGCAGATGGAAGCAGAGCAGGGAGAAAGCCTGAAAGAAGAGGGTGATGGTGATGGAGGAGGAGGAGGAGGAGGAGGAGAGTTGGCTTTTCTACCCTGCTTTTCTCACCCATTTAAGGGGACTCAAAGCAGCTGACATACCATCTGTTCTTCTCCCTTAAGGGGACTCAAAGCGGCTGACAAAGCCTTCCATTCTTCTCCCTGCAACAGACACCCTGTGAGGCTATGAGAGGTCAGAAGAGAGCTGTGACTAGCCCAAGGTCACCCAGCTGGCTTCGTGGGGGAGTGTGGAGTCAAACCCGGCATTCCCAGATAACACTCCGGGTCCCTAACCACTAGGGCCAAAGAAGGAAACTAACGAGGTGACGAATACTGCCTGTGGAGACGGAGGAGGAATTGCAGACACGTCTGCCTCCTGCATGGTCCTTCCCTATGAAGCAGGATTCGGCCTTACGGCTACAGCTGCGCTCCCATCTTGAACCCAAGGAGCCCCCTGGCTTCCCTCCCCTTGCCCGGGACAGTGCCAGGACTGGGACAGACAAAGGGCTTCCTTCGCTCATGGCAAGACGCCTGCCACTTATCGGTGGGCAGAATTCTCCCTGCCTCCCAGACCCTGTCTCCTCTTCAACTGCCCGGCAGCAATGTGGCAAGATTAAGGAACGCAAAGACATCAGAGGAGCCCTGCAGGATCAGGCCTCAGGCCACCTAGTCCAGCATCCTGCCTCACACGGTGGCCCAGAGGCGTCCACCTGATTTCAGATCCCTGCAAATGGCCTATCCAGGCTTCCTGCTGTCTCTCCAACCTGGAGGCGTTTACTCTTATAGCCACGGATACACCTGTCCTCCATGAACTAGGAGGAGCCCTGCTGGATCAGGCCACAGCCCTTCTAGTCCAGCATCCTGCCTCACATAGAGACCCACCCAGCAGAAGGCAAAGGCAAAACCTTCACCTGCTCTCCATTCCTAGCAAATGGCCTTGGGAGGCCCTCTCCTGCCTGCCTGCCCACACCATGCCGCTCAGGCCTCTGCCAAGGGGTCAGCCAGGCCTCCACTCCACCCGCTGCCCAGCAAATCAGCTGCAGAGGCGCCGCCCGCCTTTCGCAACCCTCCTTTGCCGGGTTTTATTCCCAGGCATCATCGCGACAGCAAGGGCTGGTTATATAAAAATACAAGGAAACGAAAGTAAGCAGGCTCTACATTAATCGCGCCTCCCACGCTTGTTCTTCGCTCCCACCGACCTGCGTAATTTGCATGCTCAGCCTTGGCTGTTTGCTCACCAGAAGTAAACAAGGGGGGAGGAGGAGGAAGAGGAGGAGGAGGCCTCTCTGCGCGGCTTCCTCACGTTTCCCAGCACAGAGCATGGGAACCTGCGAGGAGAGGCGGCAGAACGTGCGGAACTCCTTCCAAAGGCGGCAACGGGAGAGCACCGCCAGGAGGGACTCTGGGAGCCCCGAAATCTTCTGCTCCCGCCTCTGTGTCTTTGCAAAGAGACACTTTCGCTGCTGCAGAACTAATCTCCTGGCCAGGGGTAGAAGGGGTGGGTCAGGGACCCGCCAAGGCAACCATTAATTGCATGAGCAACAAATGGAGCCAATTCCTGAGGATTAAGGCCTCAGTGTCCCTTCAGCAGCTTATTCTTAACAGGAGGAGGAGGAGGAGGAGGAGGAGAGGCAGGCAGGCAGGCAGGGAAAGAAGCCCCAGTTGGGGCATCAGCATCAGAACGTATGGCTTGGTTTCTTCCAGCAGCAATGGGCTGGTGTTCCTGTGCCACAGTCGCAGAATCCCAAAAAGGGCTCCTTGAGGTCATCCAACCTCTCCCCTGCTCAGGGCAATGTTGGCCTGGATGGCCCTAGAAGTCCCTTCCAACTCTATGATTCTACGATTCTGTTATTTTCCAGCCCCAATTCCCATCAGCAGGAGCAAAAGCTCTGATATTCCAACACTGTTGGGATGGCAAAGGTTATCACGATCCATGCAACGTGAGAACGGGGACCTAAACCACGCTGGGCACATCTGTGGCTTGAATCCTCCCCTCTGACCCACACTGGTCCAGCACACTTCCTGAGCACTCGACCAGCAGAACCAGAGTCCTGCACCCTCCTGTGATCAAAAGGCCTGGAAGAAGGAGTAGTTAAAACAGGAGACGCACACACATGCTTTGGGTAAGTCCAACACAACACATCAGTCCGCTTCCTACCGGCATGCAGAACGTAGATAACCCTCCAGTCGGGTTAAATGAGCTTCCATCATCAATCCAGACGAAGGTATAAACTGGCACAGAGCTGTTCCCACCCTCTGCGCACACCCACCCACCCCGGTTAGAGATTAGTCGGCCACACCGTGCTCACACCTGCACACTTCATGCCGCCTTGCCTTAGTCGCTCTCCGGACGGTAGAGATACTTCATCATCAGGCTATCCACTTGCTTCTTACGCTGCTTCTCCTCTTTCTTGACTTGCTTGCTTGACTTCCGGGCCTCGTCACCCTGGTCACCCTCCTCCTCCAAGGCCAGACTTCCCCGCTTGGGGCCCTTCTTGACACTGGAGTTGCTGCGGTACGAGACGGTGGATCCGGATGAGGAATCCGAGGAGGACTCTGAGGACGAGCCTGAGCGTGAGCGCTGCTTCTTCTTCTTCTTGGACTTCTTCTTGGACTTCTTGACGTGCTTCCGGGAACTCTTCTTCTGCCTTTCCGGAGAAGACGAGGAAGTGGAGGAGGAGGAGGAAGAATCATCGCTGGAAGAGCTCGCGCTCCGCCTCCGGCTCTTGCTCTTCCTGCTGGAGGAAGGCCGAGAGAAATCCAAGGCGGACGCAGACCTACGTAGGCTGCTGGCCGGCCGCTCTGCCGACTCCAGGAGGGTGGCGCTCTTGGAGCTCTGCACGCTCTTCCGGTCATCGTCGTCCAGGTCAGGATCCAGATTAGACCGCTTGAACTTGACCGGCTTGTAGTTCAGCACCTCGTTGATGGCGGCTTCCAAGTCTGGGTCGAGGTAGCTGCGGTGGCTTACGGGCCGGATGCTGGGATCTTCCATCTGCAGTTCGTCCGAGGTGGCGGTTCGAGGCCTCGGGGGTACAGAGAGGCTCCGGGAAAGCGAATGCTGGCTGTAGTAGGAGCGGGAGTCGTTCAGGGCAATGCTGGCTGCATCGTCCAACTGGGAAATACGTGAGCCCGGGCGACTGTACGAGGGACTGAGGTCGTCCAGGCGGGAGACGCTCCGCCGTAAACTGCCTGGACTGGAGAGGGCAAAGCTCAGAGATGATTTGGCATCATCTTCCCGGCTCTCCGGCCCACACCACGAGGCCACGCTGTGGCTAACTGGGGCGGACAGGACCGAGGCCTTATCAAACTCAGACGCCGAGATGGACCAGCGTTTCTCCAGCCCCTTGCGCAGTTGGCCGCTGGCCTCGGAAAAGGGCTGCGAGAGAACAGAGCCCCGCTCGTCCAGGTCATCCACCCCTCGGGTGGACTTCTTCCATGAGGCGACGGAGCTGCTGTCGTCTAAAGCACTCGTGGCTGAACTGCGCTTGGCCTTGCGGAAGGAGAGGTCAGGAGAGGCCGGGCGCTCACTCAAGGTGGAGAAAAGGGTTTCCTCGTCCCCTTTGCCCCCAATGGAGTCCTTCAGGTTGGCTCGCTTCCTGTAGCTCAGAGAACTCATGACTGATACGGGCCTCTCCTCTGCCTCCTTACCCTCTTTACCCTCTTTGGCAACCGAGTTCAAGTTGGGCCTGGTTGGTTGACAGAGGAAGAGATCATAGCAAGGAAGAAAGACAGAAAAGGTAAATTCAAGAGGTATGGTGAGAGAAGGACAGACAGGAGGCCTAAGTGCAGACAGGCCCAAGAGCATCAGCACACCGGGGTGCTGGGAGGAGAGATTCCACACCGAGCATCATGCAAATAAAGGCCCCGTTCTACGTCGCTGCGCCACCCCTGCCTCCCACCGCCGGCACCAAAAGCTGTAATTGATTTCAATTAATTTTGTTGTCAACTACCTGGAAAATGCTGGCGGCACGTAAAAATTGATTCCCACCCCTGGCAAAAAGCGGGCATTATCTTCCATAACAAAATGTTTTACATCCATGCTGACGCATAAATTAAACCAATTAAGAGCGCGCCTCAGATCTTCCCCGGCGCTCGGCGCTCGCGTGAGGAGGAGGAGAAGAGAAGAAAGGGGGAAGAAAGGAGAAAAAAGGGAAGGAGTCACAAGCTGCGACGGACGGCTTGAAGGAGCCAGGAGGGAACCCCGGAGGGAACCCTCAAACGGGAAACGCTTTGGTTAGGTAACCAAACGGGTCCCGGGGGAGTGGAAGGAGGAGGCGGCTGCCAACTGGGTGCTGGCTCCACGGTCCTCTCTGAAGCAGCTGTAGCAGGGCGCAGTCCTTCTCAAACTCCCGCCCCCCCCAGGAAAGGCATTCCGGCCACCCGCCGCTTCAAACGAGGAGCACAAAAGGCACTTGTAACGCTCGGCAGGCGGCTCATCCTGCGCCGCTGGCAACCGGCTGGCATGCGACGGCTGCCGGTTGCCATGGCAACAGGTGTCCTATAAATAGGCTGCCTGGTTCCCGGTCACTTCTTCCACGGGCAGGCAGGGGCTGGGGGGCAGGGTGAACCGCGTGACTCTGGCGCAGCCGTCGCCTTGATGTGACTATGGAGGGGGCGCCAAGGCCCCTTGTGAGTCCTCCCCATGGTGGCCCGGTTCACCCCACCATTACCAAACATACACATAGATATCAACACAAAAGAGAGGGGTGGAGAAGGAGAAATGTCCTGCTGGGAAAAGGGGGAACCCAGGAGCAATTTCCTCCAAGATACAAGGGCAGTGGGCCTAACTGGGGTCAACACTCACAGGAGAGGGCAGTCTTGCCCACTGATCATGGGCAGCCCTACAGCAACTGGGCACAGAATCATACCAAAGAAAAGAGAGGGTTTCTTTTCTTTGGGGGAAACCTTCTGCTTCAAAGGGAAAGAAGAATAAGAAGAGTTGGCTCTTCTACCCTGCTTTACTCACCCATTTAAGGGGACTCAAAGCAGCTGACAAACCTCCTCTTCTTCTCCCCACAAAAGAACACCCTGTGAGGCAGGTGGGGCTGTGAGAGCTCAGAAAGAGAACTGTGCCAAGCCCAAGGTCACCCAGCTGGCTTCATGGAGGAGTGCAGAATCCAGCCCCCAAACCACTAGACTAAAAAGGTGAGGTCCCACACAAGTCTGCACCGGAACAGCGAGCGCAGCTGGGCACTGTCAAACTACAACCCCCATCGCCCTCTGCCTAGCAGGAAATGATGGGAGATTTATACAGGAACATCCAGAGTGTGTGTGTGGAGCCTTTGAGCATCCCTGACCTTGAGTGCTGGATGAGGACTTGGAAGTCCTGGGTTCAAATTCCCCTTAGACACAGAAATTCCCAGGATGCTTTGGGGCCAGACGCTGTTACGGAGAAGAACACGTTTTCCCTTTGCACTCTCTGTGTGTACACTTAAATTCATTAGACACACCGAGGGATTTTTTTTCTTTCCACCCCAACCCTCCCCAGTGTGAATTTTTCCCCCTTGCCCACCTGCTGCTTTTAATGATTTTTTTGGAAAACGCACATTGGTTGTGGCAGCAGATAATTGCCAGTATATCGTGCAAGCTTCATATTCTTAGAGGGTTCAGCCAGGCATGCCTAGCTGCTTCAGGAACCAGACATTTTGATCCCACATTTAGTTGGCTTTTCTCCCCACCGCAGACACCCTGTGAGGTGGGTGGGGCTGTGAGAGCCCAGAAGAGAGCTGTGACTAGCCCAAGGTCACCCAGCTGGCTTCATGGAGAGGGCAGAATCAAACCTGGTATTCCCAGATTAAGAGTGCAGTTCCCTAACCACTAGACCAAACTGCTTCTCACCATCCTTGCCAGAGATATCCTGGCACAAGCCTGGACCATTACGACAATACCCGGAACCATGCAGGTACCCGTCCCCAGCTGTGGGTATTTTCAAGATGAAGAAACCCCAGAGCAATTGTTGGACAAAGTAAGCAAGGTGCCTATGCGAGCAAACCTGGGTCCAGTGCCCTTTCCCCCCGGAACAGCAATACTCTGAGATTCCATCTTTATATCCTGGGACTATAGGATTGCCATAGATACAGCACTGGGATATTCACAGGTTTTGGGCCCGGTCGCTTTGACTTGTGGGAGGATTCTCACTCACCTGCTGCTCTTCAAGCTCCCGTCTTCGGAGACGGTTTTGGAGGAGGCCTTGTTCTTGGAGAGCCACGACTTCACGCCGTCCACACGGTCCTCCAGTTCTGAATCGCCGTCCGAGTCGCCCTCGCTGGAACAGGACAGGAAGAGTTACAGGGAGGTTCAACACTGGCCCTGCAAGGCGCCCAGGAGCGTCACATCAGCCCATGCATAGCTGCTTAAGACGGTTTAGCCCAGGAAAGGTTAGCCGGCACTCGGGAAGTCAAAGAGGTGATTAAAAAACACAAGAGGAAATGCTAGTAACAAAGGTGGCCTTTTAAATCTTTACCTGTCTCAGACAGGAGATACGCTGGGTTGTAGATAGCGGCTCTCTCCCACCCACCCCCACAAAGACCTCAAGACACACTCTGGCCTGGAACTGGAAAGCGCTTTGAAGCAGGGGTGTACAAAACGCCGTTTCAAATATTTTGGGAACCATCCAGAACACCCACGGCCCTCCCCATGAGGGGGAACATCTAGCAAACTTGGCCCTTCTTGAAGATCCTTCTCTTTTAGAGGCATGAGGCACAGGGACTTTTCTGTGGTGGCCCCTAGACCCTGGAAGAACCTCGCTCTGAAGGTTTCCCAGGCGACTACGCTGTGCAGTTTTCAGCACCTGGTGAAAACGTGTCTCTTCCCCTAGGCTTGTGCCTTTCAAGTAGCTTCCTCAGGGTGCTGTCCTGTTAAGGAGGGTGGGTGGGGGGAGCTATACTTTTAAATTATGCTTCAATATTTGATATGTTTTATTCTCATTGTAACCCACCCTGGGACCATTTAGTGAAAAGCAGGAATGAATGAATGAATGAATGAATGAATGAATGAATGAATGAATGAATGAATGAATGAATGAATAAAGAGGTGGTGGGTGGGTGAATACCCAGAAACCCTGAAATTTCCCATTCCACTCTTTGGGGTAGGTGGGTGCTTATGGGGGTGGGGGCAGCCAGGAATAAGCTGAACTGGTAAGTGCTCACCTAGCAAACTTGCCCCCCTGTGCAAAGCATCTGAGGCATCATTCTGCACCGCCCCCCCCCCCGTTCAAGGCAATTCAGTGGTCACCAGGACCCCAATTCACCAGGTTAGAGGTTGGCGATTGCTTTTACAGATGGAAAATTGGTTGCCGCCTCCAGGAGCAGAGGTTCCCCTTCACCCCCAAGTCCCCCATCTGCACAAATCCCAGTTGTCTGTAGGCAGAATAGAGGAAGGGGGAGGGGGGGTCCCTCTCCTTCCCCCCACCTCTCCAGAGCACAAGCTGGACCAGACCAGCCCTGCACCCTCCAGCTTCAACTGATACCTATAAAGTGCCCTCCTCTCTGGGATGTCTTTTCTACTTGCCCTGGCATCCTTCTAGCCTTAGGACTTAAGACTGATCCATCTCAGGGCAGCTTTGGTTCACTGGCCTTGGGCTACTAGAACTGAAAGGTGCTGCAGCTCTGGGGGAAGCCAGGTTTGCCAGAACAACTCTCCTAGGTGTCCGCAGCATTAAAACCCCAGCGATGCCCTCTCCCCAAAAGCGACACCAGCTTTTTGAGACCTTCCAGGCTGGGCTGCGGCTTCCGGCCACCACGAAGGTCTACAGATCTGCGGGGGCCTCTGATACGTAAAGCGGACTTCTTTCCCACCAGATTTAGCAAGTTTGGGTGTTTAAAAGCACAAGGGTCTCTGCTGCATCCATTTCTTCTTACGTTAAGCATCGCCAAAGAGACGAGGAGGGGAAAATTCTTCCCGAGCTGACAGCCCGGAATAGATGACAAATGAAAGAAGCCGGAGCAGGGATTTTGGGATGCAGCAGAGCAACCCAAAAGGCGTGGCAGGAGAAAGGGACCGGGTGGTGGTGGTGGTCATAACTTTAGGGGCCTCCCCTGGAGGACGCCACAAAATCGGAGGAGAGGCAAGAAAGGGCAATAACTCTGGTCTTCAGCAAAGCGGAGCGCACTGGACCTGAAAGCGTTGCCCTGACGGCACAAGGATTGATGGCAGCAACCAGGGGCGGCGGGGGGGGGGGGGGTTACTCTCCCCGCCACAGGTACTGTGATCCGATTGATATGCATTGCACAAATGCGGCCCCGTCCAGCTTTTAAAGCATCTACATTTATAAATGGCGCTCATAACGGTATCGACTACCTTGTTGCAAAAGCACCATTCTGCCTGGGGGGCGAGGGGGGAAACCCAGTAACCATCGCAGTCTGCTTCATGCTGCTGCCGTATAAATCTCTCCCCTAATGCCGCACCTGTTTACGGCTTTCATTAGGATTATAGCAATAAGCGCCCTGCATCTTCTCGGTAATTCGGAGCGTTATTTCTCTCGCCACCTCTTGGAGCTCAATAACTCTTACATCTGGTTTTCTGTGGTCCCCTGTGGCATGGAAACAGAGGACGCCCAGGCTGGTTTGTATAAGAGCATGAGAACCTCAGAGGAGCCCTGCTGGATCAGGCCACAGCCCATCTAGTCCATGAGAACCTCAGAGGAGCCCTGCTGGATCAGGCCACAGCCCATCTGGTCCATAAGAACCTCAGAGGAGCCCTGCTGGATCAGGCCACAGCCCATCTGGTCCATAAGAACCTCAGAGGAGCCCTGCTGGATCAGGCCACAGCCCATCTAGCCCATAAGAACCTATGAGGAGCCCTGTAGGATCAGGCCATGGTCCATCTAGTCCAGCATCCTGTCTCACACAGAGGTCCACCAATTGTTTCTGAGCATCTCAAGCAGAAGACAAAACCTTCACCTGCTCTCCATATGGCCTTTAGACACCTGCCTGTCCCTCCACCCTGGGGGTGCTACCTAGACAGCCATTCTAGTAGGCATTGATACTCCTGTCCTCCATGAATTAAGAGGCACTCTGCCGGATCAGACCACAGCTCATCTGGTCCAGAGTCTCACCTCACGCAGGGGCCCACCAATTGCTTCTGGGCACCTCAAGCAGAAGACAAACCTCCACCTGCCCTCTGCTCCTTGCAAATGAAGCCCATGGAGCCCATGTGCCTCTCAATGTTCCCTCAAACGGAGAACTTTTGTCTCCGCATGGCATCTCTGGTTCCTCTGTGGAGAAAACTCCCACGGACAAATGTCTCCCTCCAACCCAATGCCCCCGCTTGCTGAATTCAAAGCTCTCTGTGACCAACCGAATAATGTCTCCCTCTCTGGGAATAAAACGCCAGCGGTCCGTTTGTTTTCCCCTTCGCCCTGCAGGGAAAACGGAGAAGGAAAGGGGGTGGGGGAATCTAAAAAAGCAAGGAACCCCATAAACAAACTCTGGGGGCAGCTGAGATTTCAAATTGTCGGAATTAAACCTCACGTCAAAGGCAATTTATGTCCAGCCTTGTGTTCCATTAGTTAACTGGGATCCAACTCGCTGGGGAATGGACAGACGCAGACTGAACCGTGGGGGACATTAATTGCGTGTGACAACGAGACTCCAGCGGCCTTCTATCACTGCTACACGCGATTACATTTATCATTAGCCCGTATAGATCTCGTTTCAACCGAGCCAAGCCCATCTCCGGCTGGCTAAGAGAGGCTGCGGCACTAAAAGAGCCGTAATGGCCAAGCCAGGACCCTGAGAAGAAGTCGGAGGAGGAGAAGGTGGCTTTTCTACCCCACTTTCCTCGCCCATTTAAGGGGAGTCGAAGCGGCTGACAAACCTTCTGTTCTTCTCCCTTAAGGGGACTCCAAGTGGCTGACAAACCTTCTGTTCTTCTCCCCAAAACAGACACCCAGTGAGGTGGGCAGGTCTGTGAGAGCTCAGAAGAGAGCTGTGACTAGCCCAAGGTAACCCAGCTGGCTTTGTGGAGGAGTGCAGAATCAAACCTGGTATTCCCAGACAAGAGTCCAGCTCCCTAACCACTAGACCAAACTGGCTGTTGTTGGTTTTTTTTGCCTTTGTCTCCTGCTTGAGATGCCCATGGGAAGTTGGTGGGCCACTGTGTGGGACAGGATGCTTGACTAGATGGGCTGTGGCCTCATCCAGGAGGGCTCCTCTCAGTTTCCTACTTAGAATGGATGCCCAGGTACCACCTGCAGGTTGGAGGGACAGTCAGGATGCGTCTGAAGGCCATTTGCTAGGAGGTGAGAGCAGGTGAAGGTTTAGCCTTTCTCTTCTGCTTGACATGCCCAGGAGTGACCGGTGGGATGCCGTGTAGGACAGGTGGCCCGTGGTCTCATCCAGCGGGACTCCTCTACTGGCAACCTTTCACCTTGTCAACAATCTAAAAAAAATAGCCTCCTGTCCAGCCTCGGCGAGCAAGGAAGTTTTCCCCTGCATGCCCTTCGGCCTCCAGGCCTTGCTCAGCTTCCTGGCTCGTTTTTTGGCCGGAGAAACTGAATGTTAGAGCTTAGAAGGTCGCGTGCACAAAAGACCATGCAGCTACACAGGGCGGGCAGAGGAGGCGCCCAAGTCTTCCCCCTCCCCTCCCCAGCATGCTCAGGGTTAGGGGCAACAAGCGGTCACTGGGCACCACACAAGGAAGCGGCTCTGTCCTCACAGCTTATTCCTGCGCTTCTGGTACTTGGTCACCATGTCCTGCAAGCTGGGGAAAGGGGACGGGACAGAGGAGAGAGAAGTAAAATAAAACACACAGGGAAATGGTGGGAGAATCAGCCGGGGGGGGGGGGGGAAGAAGGAAGGGAAGGAGGGAAGGAAGGAGAGAGGGTGGGGGGGAGGAAGAGTGGAAACCAAAAGCAAGAGAAAGCATGGAGAAGAAACTCTTTAGGATCCGTTTCAGTACGGAAAACAGTGGGAGCTTCTAGATTCTGCAGGGTCCAATCTGGGCACAGTTTGCAAAGGGGATGGTAGACTACCGGCAAATGGAAGCAGGAGTTGGGACACTGCTTGCCTTGAGCAAAAGGCCCTCCTGGCTGTACCACCAGGCAGCCCCCAGGGCAGAGCCTTCTCCGTGGTGGCCTCCAGGCGATGGGGCAGCCTCGCCACTATCGAACTGTGCCAGGCACCTTCACTATCCAGGTTCGGACGACCAGCTAAGATGCACCTTTTTCGTTTGCACGGTCGCGACTTGCCCCGAGGCCTCCGGGAACACGCCGACGCAGAAACCGGAGGACTGCAGGTGTGAGGTCTCCCACCCCGCCCCCGCTCACCTGTTGATGAGATCTTCATTGTCATCACTCTCCATCTCGTCCTCGATGGCCGCTTGCAGGTCCCCGATCCGCTTGAAGGCCAGTTTAAGGTCCGATTGCAAGCTCTGGTTGGCGGCCTCTAGGCTCTCCAGGTCCATCTCCTGGGGGGAGAAGGGGGGACAGCGCGGTCTGGCCAACGTCCTTTTAGGGACGCACACGGATGTGGTTTTGGGCATTAGATTCGTGATTAATCGAATGTTAGAAAATCCAATTTATTTGAATAGATCCCCCTCAAATGTGGTAGGATTCTATTTGAATCCATGCCCTGAAAGCGTCAAATCCGACCCTGATTCCACTTTTAATCTGCTCTCAAACCATGCTGAATGCACTCTAGACCCTTGCAGATGGGACCGACAGTCGCCTTCCCACCTCCCCAGTTTAGCCAACGTCCGAAAATCAGACGAATATCCGTGCGTATCCCAAGTCCCTTTGCTTCACGGACGGCAACCAGAGCCCTCCTCGTGCCCTGCCTTACCAGCTCGTGCTTCTTGCGGCTGGCCTCAGCCTCCTTCTTTGCCAGCTCGGCCATCTCTTCCTTGGCATCCCGCAGTTGGCGCTGAAGCCTCTTGTTCTGCTCCTTCTCCCTGTTCTCCGCCGCCGCCCGCTGGTCCCGCTCTTCCGAGAGCTTCTCCATGTTCTCCTTTAGCCGCGTGGCCAAGCTCTGGGGAGGGAAGGGAGATCCGAGCCTGAAGTGTGTCCAGGGCCAGAGAGGAGACGCTTGCCACCCCTTGCTGAATACTGGGAACGTCCTCGTTAGATGGGCTGCTCTTCGACCGGACCGCATGTGGACCAGCAACTAGAATACTTGTTTAGACTTGCCAGGGTCTGGCCTTGAAGATTCCCTTTTAGACCGTAGCAAGCTGTAACCAGCCGTCTTTAACTATCGACTCGATAAAGGAGCATCTCTGTTCTACTTCCAAGTGATTCCTTTGGGTGGGCTATTCTGACACCGTCCACCTACGCTTGAGAATCCACAAGGAGTCCCTCGTTCAGGGCAGCTCAAGCGGCAGCCCTCCATTCTACTCCCAGCATTCCTTGCCAGGTCCCCATGGGATTCTGGGAGCTGTCACTTTTGAACACCTAGGGTTCTGCAAACAGCTGTGTCCCAGTTCTGTGGTGCCAGCAGGCAAGGTGATGCCGGCAAACACCTTCGCTTCTATGGGAAAGAGCGCAGGTGAGCCACAGAAGCGCATGAGCTCAGAGAGCATCCCAGCCTGGCTCTGCCCAAAGACCCCGTCACCTGTAGGGTGCTGGGTGCAAGGCGCACTCCTCCGCCACATCAACACGGGGTAGCTAATCCTCAGTTAGCTGCTTCCAGCTCTTGCCTGGCCCCGAGCCCCCCTAAGGCCAGAGGGTCAAGGCGTGGACCCCCCCTCCCCCGGCACCCAGCTACGGCAGGTGAAGAGGAGACGGCAGCCACAAGCCGGGGCTGGCGCATCAATATTCATCTGCTGAACATAATGGTAGCAGACAGCAGCAATTACCCGGGCCGGAGCTGAGGAATAAGTGTTGCCCAATCGCTCCCTGCCGCGCGCTAATGGAACAAACGAACCCGGCGCTATGAATTTACATGAGGGGCGGGGGAGAGGGGCTGGCTTGGGGGGGGGGGCGAGGCGGAAAGCGAACGAAGGGCTAACGAATTGCGCCGTTCCGGGGAGAGAGAGGAGGAGAAAGAGAAAGAGAGAGAGGGGAACTTTTTCCCCCCCCAGGCGTGGGTAGAATAATCAGGGGGGCTTTGGTGAATTGGAAAAATAGATTTAACTTTGTGTGAAGTAATTACAGCATGTAATGTAGGGAGAAAAATAGATTCCATCCTTTCGCGGCAGCTGAGTGCCGTCCCCTGCATATTTATGGGGCTTGGCGGGGCGGGCGCAGGGGGAACGGGGGAAGCGAATAATGGTACGGAAATATTAAGAGGGAACTCAAAGCTTCCCGGCTCCCTTGGAGGAAAAAGGAGATTCGGCACCGGAATACAAAACAGGGCGCCGAACAGGTGCGGCGGAGGAAATATTCTGACCGCCACGTGGGGAGTGGGAGGGACGTGAGGCCCGGCCAGGCCATCATGGTGGGGAGGAGGAGGAAGAAGAATTGGCGTTCTCCTCCATGTTCCTCACCAGTTCAAAGGGCCTCAAAGCGGCTGAGAAACCTTCAGTTCTTCTCTCATGTGAGAGCTCGGAAAGAGAGCTGTGACTAGCCCAAGGTCACCCAGCTGGCTATGTGGAGGAGGGCGGAATCGAACCGGGTATTCCCAGATAAGAGTCCGGCTCCCAAACCACTAGACCGAAAGGCTGGAGCAGTTTCTGTGACATCACAGGAAGTCAGCCAATAAGGGAAGAGCTCTTACAGTGAATTCCAGCCGGCTCAAGATGGAGGAGGAAGATGAGGGTGTCAATTCCA
This sequence comes from Aspidoscelis tigris stejnegeri, assembly GCA_023333525.1. NCBI lineage: Eukaryota > Metazoa > Chordata > Lepidosauria > Squamata > Teiidae > Aspidoscelis > Aspidoscelis tigris. The sequence continues at coordinate 11,967,087 of JALMGA010000014.1, read as the reverse complement.
GTGACCAGTGGAGACGTTCAAGAGAGAAACCAGCCCTGTGCAAATGTCACAGCCCACCTAGTCCATAAGAACCTCAGAGGAGCCCTGCTGGGTCAGGCCACAGTCCGTCTAGTCCAGCATCCTGTCCCTCATAGTGGCCCACCAATTGCTCATGGGCATCTCAAGCAGAGGCAAGGGCAAACCTTCTGCTCTCGAATCCCCCTATTCATCCCCCCAGCCCTCTGCCCAAGGCTGTGAGAGCAAAGCATTTTGGGACCGCCAGCCAGACTTGCAAAAAAAGGTGGAAGGGGTAGCAGGAAGGGAACTCGGACTCCTTCCGGGACCGGGACAGGATTGAACCCTGGTGTACGAACCGCAGTGCAGGAACCAAACCCCGTCAGTGTGGCCTCCCGCCTCCTGCCCTGTGCATTCTGGGATTGCTCACCTCCAGGCGCTTCACTTGCGTCCTCTCAAACTCCAGCCGGGTCTCCAGCTCTCGGATCTTGGCCTCCTGCCTGCTGACCAGGGACTTGTCCACCATGGACTGCTCAAGGAACTCCACCTGGCTTTGGAGGGCTTGCAGCTGGCGAGGGAAGCAGAAGGACAAACATCCGTGACCCGCGGCTGGCGACAGGGCCTAGAGCGGGCGTCGGGGGAGCGTGCCAACGCCCCCATGGGTACCTTTTCATGGAGTTCTTGCTTCTCCTTGTTGGCGTCTTCCATCTGGGACTGGAGGTCGTTGATCTGGGCCAAGTCTCGGGAGGCCTGGAGGAGACACAGGATTTGGGGTCAGGATCCAGGAGGTTACCACAGCACAGATATTGGTTCCTCCAGGCCAGCTGGCAGCTGTGCCCAGTTCCCCCCTCTGCCAGCACCAACAGAAACAGCTGGCCCTGCTTCAGAGGAAGAAGCCATGGGCCCACCTCTGTTTGCCTGCCGGAAACCCCAGGAAACGATTCCGGTTTTCTGGCTGGGATCCGTCAGGAGCCACTCAGGTGGAGGGACCAGAGCGGATCTTCTGCCCCACAAGGCCACGGGGACCACAGCGTCTCTGGCCTCACCTGTGGCAAGCCTTCCTTACCTGGGCAACTGCGGCCTTGTGTTTCTTCATCAGCTCGTTCATGTCCTCCTGGTCCTCCTCCAGCCGGCTTTGTACTTCGTTCTTCTCCCGCTGCAGGCGGCTCAGCTGTTCTTCCAGCTGAAAGGGGCAGAAATGGCCGTTAAGTGTTACGTGCCGCCTGATAGCTGTGCCAGTCAGGAGTCAGGGGGCCGCATTTTGAACCAACTGCAGCTTCCGGGTCTTCTTCAAGGGCAGCCCCACGTAGAGTGCATTGCAGTAGTCTCACCGGGACGTGACCGGTGCGTGGACTACTATGGCTAGGCTATCCCTGTCCAAGGAAGGCCATAGCTGGTGCACCAGCTGTAGCTGGCACCACGTCCATGCCACTGAGTCCGCTTGGGCCTCTAATGCCAGAGATGGATCCAGGAGTGCTCCCAGAATATGCACCTGATCCCTTCAGAGGGAGTGCGAGCCCATCCAGAACAGTTCCTGGAGCAGGAAACCACCAGTCCATAAAGTCTCACTCTTATCAGGATTTCATTTCAGTTTATTGGCCCTCATCCAGTCCATTAGCCCCCACCACGACCACAACCCATGGAGCTCTTTACTATTTCAGCCCTTTGAAAGCCAAAATGGAGAGGAGGCGCCGTGCCAAAACCAGATTAACTCCTTGAGCGACAGCACTTGCTCACACACACCGCTCGGTCTCTGCCCGCGTGGGAGGGAAGGAATCGGCTCGTGCCAAGACCTGTCCGCTCCTCCACCGGCCAGACGGGAAGGGAGTCACACAGCTGACACCTGTAACAATTCTGAGAGCGGCCGGGCCGGTTCTGGAGGCCTGCCGTCACTCTGCGCAACCCAAACACTGATCTTCTTCCCCGGGGCTGAGCTATGAGAACCGGATCTGCCGGTCTGCCTCTGGAGCTGAGCGTACCTGGCATCCGACAGGTGGTACCATCAGGCTGGACCCTGGAAAACACCTGTAAGCTCCTTGGCCAGGTGGGGGAGCACCTAATGGAAGGGGTCCCTAGAGCAAAGGAGAGCTGATACTCCTCTCTTGAGGGTGCAAAGACATTGGATCGCTTACCGCTCCTTTGGCCTTGGAAAGGTCATCAATCTGCAGATGAAGGTCCTCAATTTCCACCTCCATGGACTTCCGTGCCTTGACGGCAGCCGCACAGGTGAACTCCGACTCCTCCAGCTGTGGGGATGCCCAAGAGGAAGCAACCATGAGACCGCATTGGCCTCTTGTAGGGGCTCAACCGGGGCTGCCCCTTCCTGGCCCCATTCTTCAGGGCCCTTGCAAATAGTTGCTAAAGCCTTGCTGATATTTCCGCTATGGGCCTGCAGAGCTTGTTCTTCAGTGGGAAGGCCTGAGGACCAGGGCACAAGCCACGCGTGGTCTCTGGCTAACGAAGCATTCCCAGTTCTTCCAGAGATCTTTCTCACATGTCCCACCGACCACCCCAGCCTGTGAGATCCCCCACGTGACGCACCTGGTTCTTCAGCTGTGCTATCTCCCTCTTGCTAGGCGCATTGTTCTTCAGGTGATCAAGCATGACCTGCGCATCAGCCAAGAGGGCTTTGGTGCGCTTCAAGTCCTTCTTCAGTCTTTTCTCGGTCTCAAAGTCCCGCTGGTTGACCTGGAGGAGGAGAAGTACCTTCAGATGTGGCAGATGGTGGCTCCCATCTTCACCAACCCCAAGATGCAACACAGATGAAGAAGCAAAGAACACCACACACAAACACACACACAAACACCCAGACAGGGCTCCAGCTACCCTACCTGCTCACTGACAGCAGCCAACTTCCCCTCCAGGTCCCTCTTCTCCCGTAACACCTTCTGCTTCTCCTCGTATTCCTCCTCAAGCTGCAGTTCCATCTGCTTCAGCTGGGGGGAGGCAGAGAGAGGATGGGGTGAGCCAAGGGTGGTCTTCTCAAAGCATCCTGGGACAAGAAGAGACTGCGAAAGCAGCCAAGAGGAGCCAACCCCACCCCAAGCCACCCATCTTCTTCCACGCCAGGTTCCTGGAGACCCTGAGACCCTTCTCTGCTGCCCTCCTGGGGGCAAAGAGAGATTCACCCTTCCTTCCCAGCAGCTGGGCACATCTGGCCCAGAGGCCACAGGGAGCCAACAGAGGCGATGGGGAACTCTCGCCAGCGGAAGTAACACATACCAGAAGGGAGCCCCATGTGAAGGTTCCCAGATCTTAAGATTCCATATTGTTCCTGTCCAGGAAACCTACCAGGAACGAGTGGATGAAAACTGCAGACAGATGTGGGAATGAGCAGACCTCAGTGCCTGTCTGTTCCCACATGTCTGCAGTTTTCATCTACAGGCAATGGTGGAGGACCGTTTTCTCTCGTCTCCCTGGTACCAGATCTCTGGAACATGGGAGGCATAGGAGCCGGGAAGAGGGGGAAGGAAAGTCTGTAAAGGTCTGAAATCCAATCGTGTCTCAAGAAGAAGAAGAAGAAGAAGAAGAAGAAGAAGAAGAAGAAGAAGAGTTGGCTTTTCTAATCCACTTTTCTTACCCATTTAAGGAGACTCAAAGAGTCTGACAACCCTTCTGTTCTCCTCCTTACAACAGAACACCCTGTAAGGTAGGTCGGGCTGTGAGAGCTCAGAAGAAAGCTATGACTAGCCCAAGGTCTTCCAGCTGGCTCCTTGGAGCCATGTGGAATCAAATCCAGTATTCCCAGATAAGAGTCCGGCTCCGTAACCACTAGAGCAAACTGGCTCAAGGGAGGTGCTTTTATTTCCTTTAAAAGGGAAGGACATTCGCAATCTCCGCTTCAGCACAGCTACAATTCAGGGTAGGCACAGAGGGCTTCACCTTGGTGGCAGCAAAGGATGGCAGTTTAGGGGCCAATGGCACCAGTTCTGCTGCACTTGGTCTAAAAGCCACTAAAAAAGTGCCTTCTTTTTAATGCTGCCCTGAATGAAACAGCTGCTAGGAAGGAACAAAGACCTCTTCCAGACCCCCTCTCGCCCGCTTGTTAACTCAGGCCCCTAATGAACCATTAGCCTTTACAGAACATTTCTTTCTCAGGCTGGGGTCCCTCCCCCGAAAGGACCCGAACCCACAGCTACAATCCCACGCGTCACTGCCCAGGAGTAAGGAGCACGGTACGTAATGGATTACGCTCCAACGCTTTTTGTTCATCAGTTTCCCAGTCAAAGCCTGGGCTGTACCAATTCCTGGTGCGCGTAATGGTCACTACTGGCCACTGGGGTCATTAAGGCAGGAGGGGAGGGTGGTCTGAGCCTTCTCCAGTTGTGACAGAGGTTTCCATCACAGATCACCTTCAGGCCACCAGCCATGACTGGCTTTCTACATCCAAGCCACCCGGGAGCAGAAGGCTACCCGGCAATGACTGGATCACCGAACACTTCCTGTTTATTATTTTTTTCCGGGAAGGGAAACGCCTTGCCTCCGGGGGCTGAGCCACGAGCCAAGAAATCCGCCGATGAATCCTTCCTGCAGGGCAACCCTGCTCCCAGAGACAGCCATTTCCCTAACGTTCTCCACCTGAGGATAATCATATCTCTGGATTGCAAAGCACTCGGAAATGCAGAGCATCATTACAGGCTATTATGACATTATCCTGAGAGGAAGGGCAGGGCTGTGATGCAGCGCGGTGTCACACGAGGAGAACACGGCAGCCGGAGCAGGGGAAGGGGCAGATCCACAGTGGCTGAATCACTCGGAATGTCCTATGCACCTGCCGCGATAACAGCAGCACTACTGGGATCCTCCAGGGGTCCTTAGGCTTTCAGCTCCGGAGAAACCGGAAACCAAGTGGGGTCTGACGCAGCTCGATCCCAGAGGCACACGGAAAGGCACCTCCCACCAGCCGGTGCCCGGAATAATTATAGCGGGACTCTCCGGATTTCTACCCGATCTTCAAAGACCAAGAGCGCCTGTGAAGCCATCTTGCTGGCCCACACCAAATCCCAGAGTCCCCCAGCACCTTCTTCTGGCACGACTGCCGGATCTCTTCCACCTCCTCGTCGCGACTTTCCACCTCCTTGGAGTGCGTCTGCCGGAGCCGCTCCATCTCCATCTCCAGCCGGAGCTTCGCCTGGTGAACAAGGGAAAGATCAGCCAACCTCGCAGGGTTGTTGTGGGGATAAAATGGACGGAGAAGATTCACATGTGCAGCCTTGGCCTGGCCTCAGGGGGGAACACAGGTCTGCCCCCCCCCATATGATAGGGCCTATATTTTAGCATGGTTTTTTGCATTCAACTTGCATAGAATCGAACGTTAGAAAGTCTGTACTCGTTCAAATAGATCTCTTACATATCCAATATGTATCCTATTTACATATAAATAAAACACCAGTAATAATTAACCTAGTTAATTATTAAATAATCTGGATGGAAGCACACCAGTCCTAGAGAATGAGCCCCTCACACGGGGAATGCCTGCATAAAAAGATACATCTTTATTAGGCTCCTCGTGAGCAGCAGAGGGAAGGACATTCCAAAGGATGGTGCTACCACTGAGAAGGCCTTGACCGTGAGCTGTCCTAGGATGGCAATCCGTATTACGTTTGATATATTGTTATATGATATTTATTTATTTTATTTATTTATTTATTATTTACATTTATATCCCGCCCCATACCCGAAGGTGGATTTTAAGGTTGTTACCTGCCCAGAGACCTTCGGGTATAGGGCGGGATATAAATATAAATAATAAATAAATAATAAACAAACAAAGAAGCATTCATTAATTCATTCACACAGTTCAAACAAAAGAGAAAAAGGCCAAACTAAAAGAAGAGTTGGCTTTTCTAACCCACTTTTCTCACCCATTTAAGGGGACTCAAAGCTACTGACAAACCTTCTGTTCTTCTCCCCGCAACAGAACACCCTGTGAGGTGGGTGCAGCTGTGAGAGCTCGGAAGAGAGCATGACTTGCCCAAGGTCACCCAGCTGCCTTTGTGGAGGAGTGCAGAATCAAACCTGGTATTCCCAGATTAGAGTCCAGCCCCCTAACCACTAGACCAAACTGAAACACACACACACATGCACAGATGCACACTAAGGGCTTTTGAAAGCACCGCAAATCTGTGGCTCCCCAAGCAAACCCTGCCTTTCCCAGCAGCCCCAGCGCCAGCGCCCTCTTCTAGGCTGGTGGCCATGCCGGCCCTGAAGTCCCCAGATCCCAGCTGTCCTAGCACCATACTGAGCTGCCCCCAAGGAGTGCCAAAAGCCAGCACCTCCTAAGCCGGAGTGCAGCCCTTTGGGGAGCACAGTGCTGCCCCCCTCCCCAACCAAGGAGCCCCCAAAGGGCCCTACTTACTCTCCGGGCTGCTGCTGCTTCAGCTGCCTGCATGGCTGAAGTACAGAGGGGCTGCCTGGCTCCGTCCCGGCCGGAGATAGCTCAGGCCAGGTATGAACTACAGCAGCCGGGGCGGCCCACGCCTCCGTGAAACCAACACGCCCAGAAAACTGGGAGAGCCAGAGCCTGCAGGGAGGTGGCGGCGGCAAGGGAGGCGAGGTGAAGGCAGCCCCGCCCCGCCCTTACCTGCTCCAACATCTGGATGGTGCCGGCTTGCTCATCTAGCTCCTCCTCCTGGTCCCTGGCTTTGGCCTCCAAGTCCCGGAGCTGCTTGCGCACTTTGGCGAGGGAGGCCTCATCTTTGGACTCCTGAGAGGAGAGGTCCTGCAGCTCGGCCTCCAGGGATTCCACCTTCTGCGTAAAGCCGGAGATGCTGGACTCCTTCTCCTACGGAGGGGACGGAGGGAGAGGGGCTGTCAAGGGGTGAGCCTGATCCAGCAGAGAGCCACCTACGGCCCTGCTGGAACCCAGACGGAAGCCTGAGAGAAGCAGAAGAGGGACAGAGGGACCCAGCCGGAGACCCCCTTGCTTTCGCCCACCGGGAAGAGGGAACGGAGACGGCTGAGCCGCCGAGGGAGGGTCCTGGAAGCCGGCCATGGGATGGGATTGGGGAGGGGCAGGGAGGAAGACAACGAGGGCCCACCCACCTCCAGCTGCTGCTTCAGGCTAAAAACCTCCGCTATCAGCATGTCCTTTTCCCGGGTCAGCTTCTCGCGCCCCAGTTTCTCGCGCTGGGCCTCCTCGTGCGCTTGCGAAAGTTCGCTGTCGAACCTGGGAACAGCGGAGGAAATGAAGACGCGCCCCCACGCACCTGAGGCCCCAGTCTGGGAAGATGCAAAGACCGCCCCCCTCCCCATCCGTGGAGGCTGAAGATATGGGACGGATTCGTCTGCACTTGTATAGGATTCGTATAGACTGGACTACTGTAATGCACTCTACATAGGGCTGCCCTTGAAGACGGTTTGGAAGTTTCAGCTGGTGCAAAATGCAGCCACCAGAGTGCTGACCAGGACAGCTGGCCGGATGCACATCACGCCGGTCTTAAAAGAGTTGCACTGGCTGCCAATTCACTACTGAGCCCAATACAAGGTGTTAACTCTGACTTATAAGGCCCTAAATGACTTGGGCCCCAAATATCTAAAGGAACACCTTCTTCCATATCAACCTGCCCGTGCCTTAAGATCAAGTGGTGAGGCCCTCCTGGTTGTCCCGCCACCTTCAGTAGTGAGCTGGGTGGGCACCCGGGAAAGGGCCTTTTTGGTAATGGCCCCCAGATTATGGAATAGTCTTCCCCTTCAGGTGGTTCACACCCCTTCTCTGCATACATTTTGGAAGGCAGTCAAGACGCACCTTTTTGCCCTGGACTTTGGCTAAGGTGACCATTTTTTCCTCCTACTGTAGGTTTTTAAATGTTTTTATGGATATTACTGTTTTAATCGAACGCACAACACCTATTTGTGCACATCCCTAGCGGACGGGGGTACGGAGCTTCAGTTGGTCTTCCCGCCCCCCCCCCCCCACCATACCTCCTAAAACCGTCATCGCCTCCTTCTCGCATGGCCCCAGCCAGGAGCGCACCCCCACCGCCCCTCCGCCAGAAACCGGCTCTCAGCTGGAGGCCTCTCTTAACTCCACTGTTTACAAGCCTTTAATTTCCACCCAAAGAGCGCAAGGCAGGGAACAAATTGCACGCCGTACCTCCTGGCACCTTCTCGGAATTGCTAATGGAGAGATCCTGCCTATTAGTCCAGAGAGGAGGAGGAGGCAAGAGAGGAGAGATGGAGGGCAGGGACTTTCAGGACGGGGATGCCGTCTGACACTGGCAAATGGACCTAGCAAATGGTCACCTATCCAGTCGTTGTCAAAACTTAAGATCTGCAGAAGAGGCCCCTCCTGGGTTGCACCACCACCTTTAGTAGACAGAAAGTTGTGGACTTGGGGGCAGGGTCTTCACGGTGGTAGCCCCCAGACTATGGAATAATCTGCCCCACCGCCCCGGAGGTGTCCCAGGGATGTTCACTTTCAGGCCCTCTTACCGTTTTTAGCGGGTGGTTTTGTGTTAGGGGGAGAAGGACGGAGGAGGTTGAGGGAGTTCGTCTATAGGGAACCTCCAGGATGACAGCCGTCGCAGCAGAGGAAATGAACTAGGGGGCCAGCACCAGCGAGGCCTGCATTCAAACTCTGACTAAAGGAGGGGGCTGCCGTCCCTCGGCCAGCCACACTTGAAGTCAGCCAAATCCAGGATGCCTGCCGCTCGGAGACCCTCTTAACGAGAGCCACCTGGTGCGCGGCCGAGGGTTGTGGCCTACATGGTCACGGCAAGCCCGCCTGGCCTTTGCAGGGCGGGAACACCGCGCGGACACGCGGAGCGCGCCAGCACGCCCTTTCCAATTTCCACTCTGGCTCGGAAGCAAACACCTCTGCTGCCTGCCCGTTTATTTAGTGACCCGTGTTAAACGTCCAGTCAACTAATCCCCGTTCTTCTCTGCGCCGGGTAATAAATAGCCGCATTAACGCGGTCTCTGCTCTTCGGAAATTGAAATTAATTAGGTTGATTCTCTCACTCGCCGGGTCTGTCTCTCCCTCCGTCTTCTCCCCCCCCTTTCCGCCACGCGATCATTACCATAATGAGATGAAAGCGTCTCCGTTGCTTAATAACGCTCCTTTAAAAAGGCAGGGAGAGCCTCGTAATGGACGAGGAGACGGCGAGGGGCGCGGAGGGAAGCGGGGCGCAGCCAAAGGCCGCCTTTAATGCTAACAGCCCTCTGGACAACTTCTCAAGGCCTTAATTGCCTGTCATTAGGTGGCACCACCTGGATTTGTGGCAACCGTGGCAGAAATACGGCTTGCAGAGATAGGGCCGCCGCCACCAAGCAGAGATGGAGCGTCAGACCTGGGTAAGGCAAGGGAGGGGCAAAGGGTGCTTCGCGCACCGCAGCGCCCATGCGGACGGGGTGGGAAAGGCGTTTGTCCCTGGTGGATCAGTGCTAGGTAGGGGTGTGCGCATCCAAACGAAACCTTGCCTGCCCCCCTTTCCTGAACTGCGCAGAATTTCCCATTCTCCATCCAACCCCATGCTAGGAATAGGACTCCCTCCTCCCTCCCTCTCTCCCTCCACCACCAAAATAACTGTCCGGCCACTGGATTTTGGAAAGTCCTCCATCCTGGTCCCTCTGGCATGGCAGGCAATAAGAGGGCCAAAGACCCATTTGTCCCCAGGTGGAATCCATTTTGGAACTGGCCCTGCTCTTTTGAGGGCCACCGTGTGGCCTGAGGGATTCCACCACCACCCCGGCTCCCTCTCCCCCCCAGGCCTCCTCCCCTCACCTGCGCTGCTTCTTCTCCAGCTCGTGGTTCCGCCCCTGCTGCCCCTCCAGGTGGAGTTTGGTGTCCTGAAGCTCCGCCGTCAGCCGCTGGCACTTCTTCTTCAGCGTCTGCAGGGCCCGCTGGTTCTCCTCGCTGTCCGCCTGCAAGTCGGTCAGCTACAGGGAGGAGGCAGTGGCCGGTCAGCCCTGGCCCAGAGTCGCCCTTCCCGCTCAACCCAGGACTGCTGTGCTGTGGCCATCAGGAAGGGTCCGCCCAGGCCTTCCCCCACCCTCGGCTGGGGACCATCCCACACGCAAGGGGCCACCTCAGCGTCACAAGGGGGTGTCTTTGCATGATGCTACTAACATCAAAATAAAACTGGTAACCCGCTCCAGCAATAGTAACAATAACAACAACAACAATAATAATAGAAGTTGGCTTTTCTACCCTGCTTCTCTCACCCATTTAAGAGGACTCAAAGCGGCTGACAAACCTTCTTCTTCCCACAACAGAACACCCTGTGAGGTAGGTGGGGCTGTGAGAGCTCAGCAGAGAGCTGTGACTAGCCCAAGGCCACCCAGCTGGCTTCATGGACTTCCCAGATAAAAGTCTGGCTCCCTAACCATTAGACCGAACCACAACCCGCCTCACCCGTCTCTCCAGCTGCCGCTTGCCCTGCTGCTCCACCTCCAGCTTGTCCTCAAACTCCTGCTGCATGCGCTTCTTGGTGAAGTCAATCTCCCGGACGGCTCGCTCGTACTTGAGTCGCCATTCGCCACCTGGGGGGCAGAGAGTTCCCAGCGTTGAGCACCAAGAGACTCAGGACTTCACTGCGGCTTTCACGAGCCACAATCCAATTCACTGGGTGAAGTAACATTTGCCCTCTTCGTGGCATAGAATGCTAAACGGTGGCCTCCATGAAAAAGGAAAGCCAGAAAAGCACCAATAGCCAGTACGAAATGAAAGCAAAGAGAGGAAGGAAGGATTCAGGGCTCCCGAGGCAACTCCACCATCTGACGCAAGCATACTGGCTGCCAATCTACTACTGAACCCAACTCAAGCCCTAAAGGACCACATTATCCTACACTGACCTGCCCACCTCTTTAGGATCTGCTAGAGATCTGCTGGGCTGTGCCGCCACCCTCAACAGTTAAGGGGGTGGGGACACCCGACAGGGCCTTCTCAGTTGTAGCTCCCAGACCACAGCTGGCATCTCCACTGTGGTAGTGAAGACACGCCGCTTTTAAAGTTACAGTCCAACAACGAAATCAGAAACACCGTACCGTGGAATTTCTGCAGGCACTAATCCCATTAATAGCCCAGCAAGGCCCCCGAGCCCACATCTAGCCCAGAAAACAGAGCAAATTTCCAACAAAAGCCATCGGCAAAAATGAGCCTCATGAAAGGCAAAGAAGGGGAAATCGCTCCTTCCTATGTAGGCAGCCCCAAAGAAAGAGGCTTTCAGGGGACGGTTTTGGGGACCCACCGGAGTCGTCGTCGTCCATCTCCCCGTTGAGCTCAGCCGCGCGGATCAGGCGGGCCTCCATCACCTCCATCTCCATGGAGTCCATCTGCTTCTTGAGGGCATCATACTTGGCCTGGCAGAGAGAACCGAAGGGAGGCTGGATTCAGAACCTAAAGGCGGTCCTGGGACGGGGGGCGTGCCTTTCCCCCTTAGGCCTCTCAGGGACCAAGCAGGAGTACGGCCAAAGTGAGGACAGCAGCACTGAGAAGGGCCTGGATGGATGATTGACACGCAAGAGGGACGGATGAAGACCCAGCAGGACCACAGACCTACTGGGAGCCTCCACAAGGTAGAATGTGACCCTCTCTCCTTGAGGGAGGGCACCACGGCTGCTGCTTTTGAGAAGAGGGGAGCATCAGTGCTTTCGAAAAGGCCACTTCGGATATTTTGGAAAGCTGCACCCTCTGCAGCTCCCTTCCCCACACCACTCACCTGGAGGTCCTTCATCTCCTTCTCAGCCCTCAACCGCTCCGATGTTTCAGCGTCCAGAAGCTGGGAAGCCGATTCTCCCGTGTTCCTCTCATCGGTCAGCTCTGAGGTCAGTTCTGCTATCTGGGGGGGGGGGCGGAGCAGTGGTAGAATTGAGAGCAAGGCACGGCCCAGGTGAGACTTAACACAGAGCTATGAGGCAGCCGGTTCTTTTATTTTTAAGCCCCCAAAACTGCCAACTGCCTCTTCCCACAGTTCCTTCCCCACCTCAGCCTCTCAGAGATAAGCGCCAACGAGGCCAACTTATCTCCCGCCTTCCTTCACTTATCTCGACGCACCGCCTGGCCTTCCTCTCTCCCTGGCAGCACCCAGGTCTATCTGCACCTTTTGTTGGGCTGCCGGATCAGCAAAGGGCAACAGGCCACTGGGCAAGCGGAATGGGCCAAGCTGAGGCATCTGGCAAAAGAGTGACGGTCAAGGCCTTGGTTGCAGAGATGCTGCTAGGATGAGTGGAAGAGCGGCCTGCGCCCACCACAACCTGGCTTGGTATCCTCTCCCCTGGCAGATCAGCCCAGTATCCCTTGGAATGGCAGCTGCTGGGCCCACAGCCCTCAGGAGGGCTGCCGGGTGGACCAGGTGACCACGGCAAGAACAGGTTGCTGATCGAAAAGAGCTACAGCTCCAATCCAGCAGGAATTGGAAGAAGAAGAGTTGGCTTTTCTACCCTGCTTTTCTCACCCATTTAAGGGGACTCAAAGTGGCTGACAAACCTTCTGTTCTTCTCCCCACAACAGACACCCTGTGAGGCAGGTGGGGCTATGAGAGCTCAGAAGAGAGCTGTGACTAGCCCAAGGTCACCCAACTGGCTTCATGGGGGAGAGTGGAATCGAACCCAGTATCCCCAGATAAGAGTCTGGCTCCTTAACCACTAGACCAAACCGGCTCACGAATGGAGGATTTTGCATTCAGTCTGTAGCGAGTCAAATGTAAGAAAATTAATATTCATTTGAAGAGATTTCCCTTCGCATGTGGTAGGATTCTAGTCAATACAAATGTATTCGTACGGGTATCCTATATGAATGCATACGCACCCGATACGAATCCAGCAACATATCCCCTCTGAAAGTGTCAAATCTGCCCTGAATCCACTTTGAAGCCGCTCTCAATGCAAACTGAATGCACTTTGGATCCGTTGCAGGTGCGACTGGTGCAGCCCTTGAGTTGTTTGTGCAAATAATCCGGACATTCGCACGGATGCGTACAAGATTTGTGTAACTGGATATGTACCGAATATTTGAACGAATAGATACATACGTATTCATATTGGTTTTCTTTATTCATATGACTTTGGATTTTGGAATATTCAATTCGTTACGCGTCAAATGTTGAAAATTGCATTCATGCACACAACTAATATACAAATGTCCGGATCCGTACGAATATTGAACGTTACAAATATTCTAGAAGGAATACCTGAGGCTCCAATATTCTAAGGCCCATGTCCCATTCAGGATCCTGCCCCAAATCCCCGTCCCCTCCCCGCTTGCCCATCCGGCCCTCCCCGCGGACCGCACGCGATCTGGCATCCAGAGCGCGTAGGGGACCCACGATGGGCGCCACCGGCTAGCCGACCTTGCTCTCCAAGCGGTCGCTGTTCAGGCGCAGTTCGTTCCGCTCCTTCTCCACCTTCTCAAGGCGGCCCTTCAGCTGCTGGATCTCTTCCTGTGGAGGAAGCGAGGCAGGATCAGGCCCAAAAGGCGCCTAAGCCTGCAGGCTAGAACTCTAACCCCCAATGGCCTCTGAATCCTGACTGAAAGGACGTTTGGGAGACAGGATGAGGCCTCTGTGGTTCTAGGCTCGCAGGAGGAACCAAAAGAGAAACCCGGTCGCTCTGAGCTCCAGGGGGGCCTCAAACTTTGCAAAATCCAGGATCAGAACCCTGCAAGAGTCTTGGGAACCCTGCACCCGGGTTAGACACAGCCCTGTTTGCTGGAACCAGGCAGGCAACAAGTCTTCTTGTAAACACATCCGTCCAAAGGGCTTCTTACCGGCAAATAAGACACTAGGCACGGAGCCTAATCGAGAGAAGGGAGCCCTGATGGTCCCTGGTTCCCACTCCATAGCACCAGCTGCAGATTTATTGCAGCCAAACGGGCCCCAAATGCAACAGATGCAAGAGAACTACGGGAAGGAGAACAGCACAGCACAATTCGACCATTAAAGTATCCGCTGCGTAGTCAAATCAATTTGGCCGGCGCTTATTAATTCGCTAAATGACTCCCAAATTTAACTGCTGCTGCGGTCGCTGCTAGCAGGCACTGTGCAGCTTCGGCCAGGCATCGGAAATGCACGGTCCGCCCCCCACGCTGGCACCCCGATAAATAGGGACCGGGTGCTCCTCTGCAGCAAATGTGGGGTCCAGGGTGGGGGGAAAGCGTGAGGACTGAGGAGCCACGGCCTGAGGGAAGCCACGGCTTGGAGTGAACCTTGAGTTTGGGGAAGAGGGATTTTGGACTCCGTGGCCAGGGGAGGGTTCCGTGGATGGTCAGGAAAGGCAATGAACTCCTGAGATGCCCTTGCAAAGCCCGGGTGAAAAGCCTCCTCCCAGGGGCTCCCTCTCTGGCCTCGACCTTTGACCTTGCCAGGGCTGACAGGAGGTGGATCCCACTATCCACCAACCCTAGAAAGGCCAACATTTGAGGGTAAGGGGCAGCCGTTGGGAGGGGTCCAAGTTCCCCTCTATTTCTAAAACACTCTCACACCCACACACAGAGCCCCAGTTAGCCTAGGGGTCACACGCACATCTTTGCCTCGGATCTGGTCCTCCGTGAGCTGGACTTCGATGAGGGGCCGGACAGTGGTGAAGAGCTTCCACCAAGGCCAGTCCTTCACCCCCTTGTTCTTCTTGATGTTCTTCTGGACGCAGCGGATGGCCAGGTCTTGGATCTGAGGGGCCAGGGAGAGAGAGGGGGTCAGCAGGAAGAAAGAAAGGAGGAGGAGGAGGTGGTGGAGGAGAAAAAGGAAGGAAGGAAGGAAGAAAGGAGGGACGGAGGGAAGGATGGATGGAAGGATGGAAGGAAATTAAGGAGGAAAAAAGGAAAGAGGGGAGGAGAGAAGGAAAGAAAGAAGGAAGCAGGAAAGTAGGGAGGGAGGGAGGGAGGAACGAAAGGAAGGAAGGAAGAAAGCCCCCCACCCACCTTCAAGAATTCAGACATCCAAGTGAGCATGTGGGTGGCTGAGGGCAGGAAGGAGCCGCGTGCAAAAAGGGCTCCCATCCCGCAAGCTCTTAAATTAGCCATCATTTTGCCTTCCCTTTTATGATTATTTGCTGCTCACAATGCGCGCTCCCTCGAACCCGGCCATAAAGCCTAATCTTGCCGAAAACATTGGGCCCGCTTGGATGTCTGGTTTATGCTCTCCGTAATAAACGGAGCTGCTGACACAGCTCTTTAATCCCGTCGTAAGGGCCTCTGCCCGCCCCGCTGCGGAAAGCTCCTCCAGCCCACCCCAGAAACCACGAGGAAGGGCACCCGAGGGAGCCGGGAGTCATCCCATAATAAGAACGGGGGTGCGAAGGATCTGGGGAGACCGGTCCGGCAGGTACTGGGGGCCATGGGAGGGGACGAGCAAGGAAACCGAGGCAGACACCGCCTTTTGGGGACCTAAATGCAGAAGGCCCTTTGGCTAGCAAGGTGGGCCCAAGGGGTCCCCCGAGATCACGCAGTCTGACCCCCTGGTGGCCAGCCATTTGGAAGCCATCAGCGTGCTCAGGGGCCTTCAATGCACAAAGACAGAAAGCCCCACACAAGACCCCGTAAGCCGGACAGGAAAGAGGCAGGCTGGGAAAAGTGTGGAAGGGGCTCCAGAAGGGACCCCATTAACCTCCTTGGAGGAGGGGAAAGTTTTGGAGACCAGAAAATGGGGGGGGGGGCGGGAGGAAGGAGGGGGCAGAGGGGGCGTCTGTCATGGATTAGAAAGGAGAGGGGTGGGCCTGGGGCTCCCCTCACCCCACCCCCCTGCCGGTGCAATGGACCCCCTGACGAGGGCTCCTCACTTGCTTTCCAGCTCCAAACCCAAACCCCCAAAGCCCATGCTTTGCACATGTCCCAAATGTGCCCCCAGGGGTGAAGGGGCCCCCGAGGGCCCTTCCTTCCACCCGTGCTGGGAGAGGTCACCCCTACCGCCGTCCCCGCCTCGTACCTGCCGGACAATCCCAGAGCTCTTCTGCCCAGCGCCGGAGTCCGTGCTGAGCCAGGGAGGCTGGGTTTCTGCCCAGGGCTCCTGGGAGTCAGAGCTGCCCATTTTAGGCCAAGGAGAGACACCGCGCGTCGCGAGATGTAAACGCCACGGGGCTGTGAGGGGAGGGGAGGGGGCTGGTGCGCGGGTGCGCTCCCAGCCCCTCCCTCCCAGCCCCTCCCTCCCTCCCTCCCCCCCCCCCACCCACAGCCAAATACCTTCCTCTTCTTAAAATGCTGGCGAGCGAGGAAGCCGCGGCAGGCAGCCTGGAAGAGGGTGATGTTCCTGCTCATCTGTTTATCTCGCTGCTCCTCCAACTTGGCCAGAGTTCCTGCCCGGAAAAACACCTGTGGGTGTCCGGGGGGGGGGGGGGGAATGGGAGAGGCAGGATAAAGACCAGGAGGGTAGGAAAGAAAAGAGAGATTAAGTCCAACACCCTGACCAAAGGCAGCTTGATATAAGGTCCCCAGAGGAGGTAGGGGGAGGTAGGAAGCAATCTAGAATGCATAGGGATGTCCAGGCAGGGGGACAGACAGTGCCCCCCAGCCATGTGCCATCCACCTGCAGTGGCTGGTCCAGGGGGACCCACAGGTGGGCTGCTTCCGACCACCTGAGGAAGACGGAAAGGGAGGGAATAAGAAAAGTTGGCTTTTCTACCCTGCTTTTCTCGCCCTTTTAAGGGGATTCAAAGCTGCTGCCAAACCTTCTGTTCTTCCCCCCACACCAGACACCCTGTGAGGTAGGTGTGGCTTTGAGAGCTCAGAAGAGAGCTGTGACTAGCCCACGGTCACCCAGCTAGATTCATGGAGGAAGAAGAGTTGACATTTCTACCCCTTTTCTCACCCATTTAAAGGGACTCAAAGTGGCTGACAAACCTTCTGTTCTCCCCCTCACCCCCCCCCGCACACAACAGACACCTGTGAGGTGGGTGTGGCTGTGAGAGCTTGCCCACCTTGATCTCAACCCCAGGTGTCCTGTAAGGGATGGGCGAAGGGCAGCCCTGCCCTTTCGAGGAAACTCTGGTGGGCCTGAACCCAGCAGACAGGTGCAACCAGGGACGCAGAGACCCCAGGTAAAACACGGCGCCCACCACACCATTCCTGAGCCTCCTCGGGAACAGGTCTGGCAGGCAACCGTACCCCAAAACACAGGTGGCACGTCTGGGGCAGCAGCGACTTCTCTCGAGCCAACTCCATCTAAACCTCTCAGGGTTCGGAGCGAACCGCCGCCCGACGCAGAACGGAGGCCGCCTTCTTCCCTGCAGGTCTCTGCTGTCTCCTCTGTTGCACTCCAGGATCCTGCAGCTGGTGGGCGGAGGCGGCCGGGCACGTGGGGGGAGCACAGGCCCCTTGCCCTCCATTCACTTCGCATCTGCAGGATCTGGGACCGCGCAGAATCGATGTGACAGGGCGCCCGCTCCTCTTCCCTTCCGCCCTGAGCCAGGCTGTCCTCTTGCATTAGCCAGCGGCTTATACAGCCCCAGGCGGCAGGGGGTGGGGTGGGGGGGAGTGGCCTTCTCTGCTGCTGCCCCCAAAGTAGCCAAGAATCTGCCACAGCGCCAGCTGTCTCTTCCGCTACGTGACAGCAGCTGCCTCCCAGGAAGTGTCCGTGGCGCAGAATTTGGCCTCCAAAGAAACCCCCAAAGGCCATTTGCTGGCACTCAAGAGAAGGCAAAGGGTTTGACATGGTCTTCTGCTTGAGGTGCTGCCCAGAGGCAACTGGTGGGCCACTGGGTGAGGTGGGATGCTGAACCAGACGGGCTGTGGCCTGATCCAGCAGGGCTCCCCTGAGGTTCTTATGGATTAGATGGGCTATGGCTTCGCATAACCGGAGTTGCAGTCAATACCAACTGGACCCTGAGCTCTCCCTTCCATCCCACCCTTGTACGGCTTCCCCTCCCTCTTCTGGGACAAGTGTCTGCATAGGGCAGCCTCCCCCCTCGACCCCCCCCCTCCAGGCTGCTCTTACCCGGCTGAGGCCCATGTGGAAGCTGCTCTTCTCCAGCTCCAGCGATTCCAGAAGCTCTTCCACCGCCTGGGAGGAGAGGAGAGAGTTGCTAGAGGCTGAACAGGATGGCCTCCGTGTCCTTATAGCTGCACCAGACCATCCCTGCCTGCCATGCCCCGGGGGCAGCTTGAGAATCCTGGTCCCCTTCTGCCATATGCTCAACTCACAGCCATCCAGGTGTTCCTGGACTACAAGTCCCAGCAGGCTTTGCCAGGTCCTGGGGTTGGCACAGGATGCTGGGCACGGGGTGCTGGGAGCTGTAGTTTGAGGAACATCTGGAGGTAAACGCTGAGCACACGCACACACGCATGCAGACACACCCCTAAGTGGGACACAGGTGAAGAGGAGCTGCCCAGAGGCACACCCAGGTGAACGGACACCTGTGAACATACCCGCTTCTCATCCATCACAATGTAATTGCGCCCGTGTTTCTTGGTGAGGTGAGGGGCCAGGACGTCGAAGCGCCGCCGGAACTCCGCAAAAACCATATGGTCGGGGTAACCTGGGGGTCCCCAGCAAGTAAACAAACAAACAAACAAAAGGACCATTAGAATGCAGAACTCAAGAGGCAGCCACGCTCTGCGTCCCCCCACGCCCTCCCCAGAACAAGGCCTGCGGGCTGATGGACACCTGACCTGATTAAAGCTCCAACCACCCTGCGAGTGACTGAACCAACAAACTCATCATCCTGTGGGAATGCGGTCAAAAACTGGGGGCTGCGTCCAGCATTTAGGACTGTCCACTAGGGTTGCGCAGAAATATTCGTAACATTAGTTACTTGGACAATATGAACAGATATGTATCCAATATGAACCGACACGTATCTGATATGAATCGATACATATCCAATAAAAACCAATACATATCTGATACAAACGGATACGTATCTGAAACACACAAGAGATATATCCTATACAAATTATTATATATCCAATACGGACCGATACATATCCGAGACAAATGGATACATACCCAATATGAACAGATATGTATCCGATATTAATGGACACGTATCCAATATGGATTGGATAGAATCAAATTGTGCCACATTTGAAGGGGATCTATTCGAACAAATACAAAGTTTCTAACATTCAATTTTTTTCGTACCCATCCCTGGTATCCACCACTGAAAAAAGTCAGGTCCCTCAGACTCTTTTGAGAACATCCTGAAACCTGGCAGAGCAGCTCCCTTGAGTTCCAAATATGGCCACGAGGGGAGAGAAGAGACGACTTTCCCTTGGCACGGGGGAAACTTGGCCGGCTCCTTCGGATCAGCCAGGCAGATATCTGACACTCGGCGCAAGAAAATAAACTCCCAAGGGGCTGCCGGCAAGACGCGGGGTTGGCAAACCAAGGCCATCTTTGGTCGCGGAGCCTTCTCCGCGGTGCCAGACGGGGTGTCAGCGCCCGAGAGGGACTTGTGCCTGGAAGGAGCGTCGTGTTTTGACAACCCGTCTCTGCCTGGGAGAAGTCAGCTCATCACAGGCACGGCGGTTGTTTAGAAGGGACATTTCACTTCGCAGCCTTGGACTCAGAAACATAATCTTCTACTTTCCACAGCAGATAAGAGCCGAAGCGGTTAGGCAGCACCAAAACAACCTCGAAATAAATAAAAAGATGGGTGCTTGGAGCAAAATCAGGCTGCAAAAGTCTGGGCCTCTTCCTCCTGGAACGATGGCGTTTTTATGGGGGGACCTGAATGACACACATAAAACCATACATGGTGTGGAAAAGGGGATAGAGAAAAAGGCTTTTCTCTGTTGCACAACCCTAGAACTGACAGGCAAGAGATATAGGACAACTGAGGGGAAGTATTCTTTCATCTACAGGGTCATCAGTCCGTGGAATTTACCACCAAAAGCAACCAGATTGGATGGCCAGATGGAAAGGGCTGGCCAAATTCATGGAGGACAGGTGAATCAATGGCCACTAGAATGGATGCTTAGGTACCAGCCCCAGTTGAAGAGACAGGCAGGGGGTCTCTCAAGACTATCTGTTCGAGATGCCTAGAAGCAGTTGGTGGCCACTGTGAGAGGCAGGACGCTGGACTAGATGGGCTGTGGCCTGATCTAGCACAGTTCTTATGGACTGGATGGGCTGTGGACTGATCCAGCAGGGCTCCTCTGAGGTTCTCATGTTTACAGTAGCAGGTCAGCCCATTTGCTCACTGATTCTCCCTGGGTTTCAGCAGAGAAAAAGGACATTCCCTCTCCGCTACACCCTGCCAGTTCTAGGGTTGTGCAACACAGAAAAGCCTTTTTCTCCACCCCGCTTTCTCACGCCATGTAGGGTTTAATGTGTGCCGCTCAGATCCCCCCTTCAAGGCCATTTTTCCAGTCCTTACCTACCACCAGAGCAGAAACAGACGCGATGCCCTCCATCCTTCCCTGGTCTCTTAAACTTATGGTTCTTTTTACAAGCCAGCAACCCTCCACCTCATGCCGCTTGGCAAACCTTAGTACCCCAAGAGTCTAAGCTTGGGCTAATTCCTGAGGAAAACAGCTGCAACAGGCCTGTTTTTGTAGCTAAAGACCCCCCCCCCCTCCCTTGCACCAGCTCTGGCAAGGGCCACCCCCCCATCTTATAAAGCAGCCATCTTTTGCTGCCTGCATTTCTCTGCTCTGAAGGAGGCGCGTGGCGGCGGCGGCTGCTTCTTCTCCTGCGCCCGCCGGCTCGAGGAACTCGCATAGATCCTGCTATCGACTGTATACAAATTGCAATTAAATTTATGGGCGAAGATAGTGATGTTGATTCTTCAGGTCTTAATTAATCATCAGCACCATCGACCGGGCTCTTGAACCCCCGTTCCCCCCCTCCCTCCCCCCCCCACCTCCTGGCTGGGCCATCGATCCTGGTTCTGCGCGCAGCATTGATCTCGCCTTCAGAGCACTAACAACCTGGTTTTGAAATAATAAACACCAGGACCTTCGCGTCTCTTTCGGGCAGATGGGTACGGGAGGGAGGGAGGGAGGGAGGGCAAAGCCGAGGTTGGGGGGGCGGGCATTTGGGGGGGGCGGGAGGCAAGGAAGACAGACAGCAGGAACAGGTGCAGAGGAAATGAGGAGCCCAGGTGACACCTGGATGAAGGGATGGAGCTTCCACTCAATACTCCTGCAAAATACGACGCAGGAATGTCGACACGTCTTCCTCTTTGCCCTCCCGCCTCCCCTGCCCTGGGTTGCCCCCGCCAGCGCGACTGGGCAGCCGACGCCTGACGGGCAACATGGCAATGGCTTGTTAATTAGCTGACCCCTGACTAATGGAGGGCGGAGGATGCCGCCGTCAAAGGAACGGCCGTGGATCAAACGGGGACGGGCGATTATTCACACTGCGCCGAGCCCTGACCGAATCCGCAATACAAGGAGAGCGTCGTTGGCTTGGAGATTCCCGCTTTTTAAAGGCCTCCTGGTTAGCTTCGTGGGCCGCCATCCTCCCATTCCCCCCCCCCGCCAAAAAAAAAACCAAATTAAGGCCCAGACGTGTTAGCCTGGCAGCCATCTTCATGTCGGTTTCCTCCGCCTGGGCGCCGGGGAGACGCGGCAGCAGGGAGCGTTGGGGCGACCGCGGAAGGCAGGCACCCACCTTGGCGGTACATCCGCAGGGCGTCGAGGAGCCGGGAGCCCCGGATCTGGGCCCTGAGCAAGGGCACATCCAGCTGCATGAGGCCTGCCTCACAGTGCTCCCCATGCAGGTCCAGCTCGCTGGTGCTCACCCGCCGCGCACACGGGCCCCTGGCGTCCCCGCTCCAGCCGTCGGCCTTGGGCAGGAAGCAGTGGACGAAGTGGAGCTTCGATTTCTTCAGGGTGTCAATGAGGGCATCCTAAGAGGGCAAGCAGGGAGGTCGTGAGCCGGGACGACCTCCCCAAAGACTGCAGGGCCTTGCATGCAGCGGCCCCTCTGGCCCGGGAGGCAGGACGCCGCTGGAGAGGAACAGGCGGGGTACGGGCGCCGTGCCTTCCCCCGCGGCCACGCCCGGGGACTCACCACCTGCAGCTTGATCTGGATGCAGAGCGACTTCTTCTTCACCGCCGCCACCCCTGTGGTGAAGGTCTTGCGCATGCTGGTGGCCCTGCGCAAAGCCAGCTGGGATCCGCCTTCCAGACCGGCAATGGACCCTGACAGCACCATCCCGGCCCCAGCACGGCCCACAAAGAGGCTGCTGATGATCTTCCTGAGGCGGGGAGAGGAGGGAGAGA
This sequence comes from Aspidoscelis tigris stejnegeri, assembly GCA_023333525.1. Classification (NCBI taxonomy): domain Eukaryota; kingdom Metazoa; phylum Chordata; class Lepidosauria; order Squamata; family Teiidae; genus Aspidoscelis; species Aspidoscelis tigris. Next base: position 11,944,997 of record JALMGA010000014.1, on the reverse strand, counting down.
TTCAGCACGGAAAGGAAGGCCCGCCTCCGGCCCGCCATTGCAAGTCAGTGATGCCAACAGGACAGCCATGAACTGGACCTTTGTCTCCACCCTACAACCAGAGAGGCCGAAGGCCCATTCACGGTCCCCCCCCCCTCACCCAACAGCTCCCCCTTTCCATGCCTGCACATGACTTACTTCTGGGACCCCTGCAGGAGCAGCAAAGCATTCTGGGAGGCAGGGTTTTGCCTGACGTAGCTCAACCACCCGGTGGTGTCATACTCGACCCAGTTGGTACCACAACTGTGACCCAGGAAGAAATGCCGCGGCTTGTTGCTCCGGAGCAAAGGGTTGTGGCCTGCCGGCGGAAGACACAACGTTTTTAACCAGTGGCCTTGGCTCCCAGACTGGACTACTGTAACGCACTCTACATGGGGCTGCCCTTGAAGACGGTTCAGAAGCTGCAGCTAGTGCAAAATGCAACTGCTAGGGTGCTGACCGGGACAGCTGGCCGGACACACATCACGCCAGTCTTAAACGATTTGCGCTGGCTGTCAATTCACTACCGAGCCCAATTCAAGGTGTTAACTCTGACTTGTAAGACCCTAAATGACTCATCCCCAAGTATCTAAAGGGACGCCTTCTCCCATATCAACCTGCCAGTACTTTAAGATCTGGAGGGGAGGCCCTCCTGCTTGACCCACCACCCTCAGCAGCAAAAGGGGCAGGCACCAAGGACAGGGCCTTCTCAGTGATGGCCCCTAGGCTATGGAATAGTCTCCCCCTTGAGGTGCGTCAGGCTCCCTTACTGTACACATTTAGGAAGGCAGTGAAGATGCATCTCAGTTAAATGGGGAGACACGTTCCCTTCCCACTTTCAGACGGCGTTGTTTTAATGCATGTTGTTACTGTTTTAATATGTTGATTTTGAACAGTTGCTGCCTGCACCCAGCTCAGCCAAGAAGAGAAGCCCCAATGGCTACAGGGCTGCCACAGGCATTCATATACCGCGTATCTGCTGTTTTCCACACTTGGCACGCACGCACAGGGTAGCACACATCTCCGTGGGAATCTCCGCAGCCCCGTGGCCTTTAGGGAGAAGACGCTGCCGCAGCAGAGGCCTCCCTAACTGCTTAACTGATCGAGGTCTCCCCCGAACACCCCGGAGGAAAAGGCAGCTCAAAGGGAAGAGAATTCATTTTCCAAGGCCCTCGGGTCCCTGGGTATTTAGAGCTCCAAAAGCAGGGCCAGCGAGTCATAAGCGTGAGAAAATTGATGTTGTGCGCATGGTTAATTTGTGTTCCCTGCTTGCAAAGCGAGTGCGCTTCTCCGCATATGGCAGGCGGTCGCGGAAGCCGCGGCCGGAATGTCGACACCTGGCGCACTTTTTGTTTTTTACCTTTCTTGTCCCCGTCCTGCGGGCCGTAGTAGGTGAACAGCCGTTCCAGCAGGGTGTCCTCGCTGCCTCCGGGGTGGAGGGACTCCTCCTCCAGCAGCCAGAGCAAGCCGCGGGCCTCGTCCGTCCGGGTCAGAGAGCGGACCTGCGGAGGGGAGACGCCGGGCAGCCCTCGGGTTACTGACAGTTCTTCAGACCCTAGAGAAGCCAGGGCAAAGGGGCAGAAGCCGGGCCGCGTCAGGCGGCACAGGACGGCGGAGCATGCATTTCTGCGGCCCTCCGCCCGAGCGGCCGGCCCAGCAAAGGGCGCCTGTCACCCTCCGAGCGCCGAAGCGGAGAAATCAAGCAGCGGCGGCGGCGGCCTTGTTCAGCTCTGGCTTAAAAAACAAATACTTTGCCCAGGAAGAATCAATACTTAATACCAGAGACAGGAGAAACACACATTGTCTAGTAAAATGTTCCAGCGCGAGACATTTACTCGGTAGAAATTCAATCTGGAGGCTTAAGGAGCAAAATTACTCCCCACGTCTCAGCGGGGAGCAATTGGAAGCGCGACTGCTACGCACACACGCACAAAGAGAGACACAGACACACATGCGCACGCTCACGCTCACACAGGTCGGGTCTGCAGCGGTGGAAAGTCAGGGGGACCGGAGGCGGAGGGGACCCGCGTCTCCACATATATGTGGGTTGTGTACCGCCCCCTTTCTTACACACACACACACACAAACACACATGCACCCTCTCTCTTGCGCTTTTGCAAACTTCCGCGGCACACCAGCTGCATTCCACGCAAACTGCCTCCAACTCAAAACCACCATCTTTGCGCCCAAAGTCTCTAGGACCGAGTGGCCGCTTCCCAAGTCCCTGAATTACCACTAGTGCAATATTGCGCACATGTGAAAAGGCCGCTGCAGAGGCCGGGTGTCGTCCAACGGGGCCCACACCAATAAGGCTTCCACTGATGTTGACAGATAGGGTGGGTTGGCCGCCGGCTGCGTTATGACTTGGCTTAGAAGAGGAAAATGGGGGGGGGGTATCTCTCTGCTAACTGGGGGGAAATAAACCAAAGCTGAATAGGAGATCTAATCTAGTCTTGGGGTTATATGTAGGAATATTTGAAACATTCGAAATTCGATTGAATTTGTTCAAATTGGATATTCAAATTTTCATCAAATGTCTATGAACTTAAACGTAAACATTCAAATGAATTTTGAATTTTCGGATCTATTCATTTGAATTATTTGGACATTTGGATGTGGACAGATACGCACACAATGTGTACTTGAGCGTACGCATCTTTCCTGCGTCCATACATCCCACATCGGGCTGAAAACGGGATGCATACTGGATAAATAGCCCAAGGTCACCCAGCTGGCTTCGTGGAGGAAGAAGAAGAGTTGGCTTTTCTACCCTGCTTTCCTCACCCATTTAAGGGGATGTAAGGTGGCTGACAAATGTTCTGTTCTTCTCCCCTGTGAGGTAGGTGGGGCTGTGAGAGAGTTCAGAAAGAGAGCTGTGACTAGCCCAAGGTCACCGAGCTGGCTTCGTGGAGGGGTGTGAAATCAAACCTGGTATTCCCAGGTAGGAGTAGGGCTTCCTAACCACTAGGCAAACTTGCTCTTGCTTCTGATGACAGAGGAGAGAAAGAGGAGAACCGAAGCTCCGCATCACCCTATGCAAATCTCCCTCCCAGACGCAGCCCCACGTCCGGACTGGGGGCCCAATTGCAATGGGAACCGATGCACTGCAGGCTCCCACAGACCCCCTCCTGCCTGGCGCCCGCCCTGCCCTTCCAAAACGCCCACCCCCCATTTGCATTCACGTTCATTACGACTCCCATCCTCCCCGTTCCCCGGCAACTCAGCTTGTGCAACGACTCGCAACTCAAAGTTGCACATTTTCAACTTTCGCTGGAAGGTTATTTAAAAGGAACGAAGGAAGAAAGAAAAGAAAATTATTGAGCTGCCTTGGAGGAGCGCTGGGGGAGCGGAAGGGATATCAATTTGGGGAAGGGGAGGGGGAAGGGGGGTCCCTGGGGGCCGTGATTCAAGGTGGCTTTCAAGCCAGCTGCTCTTTCCAAATGAGGACGGAAAACTCCTTCCCCTGCAAGGCAATAAGAGAGGAGGGGAGGGGGGGGGAGAGGGCCTGGTGGGGGGCGCGCGCCCCCTCCTCCTAATGCAGCACAAACTGCTGAAATTCATCAGCGCCGGGCCTGTGCCGCCATGCTAACGGTCCCACCATTAGAATGACAAGCAGCAGCAGCAGGGACTTTCAAGGCTCGCCGCTTCGCCACTTCTTTATTGGTCTAAACCCTAATGGAAAAGGAAAATTATGAGATCCAAGGACGGCCGCGGATCCTTCTAAGCGCCTCCCGCCATCTTCCTGCCGGGGAAACCCGCCTGCTGGCACCCGCCTGCCTCCAAGGAGAACCCAGCCCGGGTAGGAAGCTGGTCCTGCCCCACGGTGGCACCCAGGGAGAGCGGGGGGGAGGCAAGATGGGAACTGTGTGTGCCATGGAAAGCCAGGAGGCGCCACAGGAAACAGAATTATTTGAAGGCAGGGGGCAGATTCTGATCCACTGGATGGAGTGGACGCTTAGGTACCACCTCCAGGGGGGAGAGGTAGGCAGGAGGACTCCAAGGCCACTGGCAGGGTCTGGAGAGCAGGTGGAGATTTGGCCTTCGTCTCCTGCTTGAGAAGACCAGAAGCCATTGGTGGACAGTGTGATGCTGGATTAGATGGGCTGCGGCCTGATCCAGCAGGGCTCCCCTTAGGTTCTTATGGACTAGATGGGCTGTGGCCTGATCCAGCAGGGCTCCTCTGAGGTTCTTATGGACTAGATGGGCTGTGGCCTGATCCAGCAGGGCTCCTCTGAGGTTCTTATGGACCGGATGGGCTGCAGCCTGATCCAGCAGGGCTCCTCTTGGGTTCTTATGGACTAGATGGGCTGTGGCCTAATCCAGCAGGGCTCCTCTGAGGTTCTTATGGACTAGATGGGCTGTGGCCTAATCCAGCAGGGCTCCTCTTGGGTTCTTATGGACTAGATGGGCTGTGGCCTGATCCAGCAGGGCTCCTCTTGGGTTCTTATGGACTAGATGGGCTGTGGCCTGATCCAGCAGGGCTCTTCTCAATCCATGGCGGACAGAATTTTCACATCTGGGCATCTTTTAGTTTTGCAACAAACCCCTTCCCACTCATCATCAATCTTGCCAGTGGATTCAAAGCTCTGTAGTTCAGGGCATCCCAGACCTGCTTCCAGATTCCCATGATCTGGCTCCAAAGTACAGACTGTCTGAGTTGGAGGGGAACACCCCCTTCCTCACTAGCAACCCCTGAACCCTCAGTGTAGGCAAATCTGCACACATTTCAGCGCCAGGTCCTAACCAACCCTGACAGCCCTCACAGCTCCTGCAACCGGCATTCCCTCCTCATTAGCAGGAGGTAATTGGATGGATAAACACCCCTAGCAAAGCCTGGCTCCTGGCAGAGAGAGAGAGAGAGAGAAAGAGAGAAAGAAAGAAAGGTTGGCTTTTCTACTCCGCTTTTCTCACCCTTTTCAGGCAACTCAAAGCTGCTGACACACCTTCTGTTCTTCTCCCCACAACAGACACCATGTGAGAGCTCAGAAGAAAGCTGTGACTAGCCCAAGGTCACCCAGCTGGCTTCGTGATGGAGTGTGGAATAGAACCTGGCATTCCCAAGCAAGAGTTGCGCTCCCTAAGCACTAGGCCAAAGCTGTTTTCCCTCCATTCCCTGTGCGGAAACACTTTGTCCCCCCCCACACACACACACACACCTCCCCAACATGCTGTGGCAGGTGCAAGACCCCACCCCCACCCCCGACCTGGGAGGGCAAACCAGTTAAAGGTGTAGCCTGGGAAAGCCACCCCACAGGGAGACGAGCATGCTGGGAGAACCCAGCAGCCCCAGGCAGGCAGACACCTGGCTCCTTTCTTCCACACTGAAGGCAACCAAAGGCCGCCGAGTTCGGTTCAGTTCTGTCCAGCAGGCCCAACCGGCCTCCCCAACGCCCTCGGTCCAATCCTGCCCCCAAGACAAGGCGTTCCAGGATAAATACACAAAGGGCAACTGCCCAGAAAGCCTCCATCTTGCGGAGCTGCAGCCACGGAGGTCAACGGGGGCCCCCAGCAGCCGTCGGAGTGATGTTAAAGCATCCTGTGGCAATGGGTGGAATTTTAAGCATTGTTACCCGCCCTGAGACCTCCGGGTAGAGGGCGGGATAGAAATACAAATAATAAGTAAATAACAAATAAACCCTTGTTTCCAGGCCTGGCTTAGCTAGGCTGGCTCAGGCCTCTTTCGGGAACTGAACACAGAACTCGGCGGCCCCTCGGCCTGGTCCGGGAAGGTGGCGGACGTGGCGGGGGGGGGGGGGGACACGGCTTCTCTCGGCCACCTCCTCAAGGTAGACAGCAAGGCACCAGCTGTGCTTCTCCTTTTGGAAAAGGTGTTCCACTGGCCTTGGGATGCCCCCCATTTCCTCCTCCAGCACCACCCCGACTTGGACCCGGTCCAGGCGCGAGGACACTCGGCAGCCGTGTTCCCCCAGCCCCGGACGTCCCGAGCAGAGCGCGAGCCAACGGGAGCAGTGCGGAGACTCCCTTTGGCCCAGCCAGCAGCGGGAAGGACTCAGCCAGGCGCCTCTTCTGCCTCCCACAACGTACGCCCAAGGGATTCCCCCAAAAGCCGCCGCCACGCCCTCCGAGGACCAGCAGAGCCGCCCGTGCGAGGGAGGAGGGTCAGATCGGGGAGACGGAGCGTCAGTGGCGGTCCCCCTAGAAAGCCCTTGCATGCAGCTTACCAGAGCCTGGTGGGACGCTTGGTCTATGGTGGCCACAGAGCCAGATGGGTTGGGCTCTAAGGCATCTAAGGAAAGCTCTATGTTTTCCTAGAGAGGACGGACAGAGGAGGAAAGATTAGTGGCCTGAGTGGCTACAGATTCCAGTTAAAGGGACCCAAAGGGTAGGGGGAGAAAGAGACAGCGGTCAGTGCATTAGTCAAAAGAGAATCTACAGGGCCAGTTAACATACAAACGCACACTCAGCAGGAGTTTCCCTGGATCGCCTCTAGGGGGCGCCTCCCACATGAAGTGTTGTGGAGGAAAGGGGAGGGAGTCATCTCTGCTGTGGAGAGAACAAAGAGAGGCTGACACATGGGGCTACCACTGGCAAGCCCCTGCCGGACGAGGTGGGGTGCGGCCTGCAGCGAGCCGCGGGAACAAGACACCCACTGGGAATTAAACTGGGATTTCGCCTCCGGAAGGCAGGTAGAGGGCAATGTTTAGACTACAGCGCCTGGCGCCCCAGGTGAGGGTGGGAGACATAACTACTGAAAGAGCCCCCTATGGAGGATGGAGAAGGAAGCGCCAAAACTCGCCCTGCGTCCCTTGAAGGGGGAGCAAACAGGTCCGGGGCATCACATTTCAGAGATGCTCCATGTGTCGGCGTGAGTGTGGGTGGACAGACATGGAAACCCCTGCGACTGGCAGATCAGAAAACTACTGATTAGGGTTAATAGAGAGTTTCTATGGCACGCGGCGTCCCTATTTGGCTGCAATCCGCTGCGTTCTTCAAGTCCCAAATCGGAGGCGGATGTAGGAAAGAGGCAAACGGAAGAGAAATGGATTCCCACACGACGCTGGAGGGCTGCTCTCTCTGCAATGCCGTAGTTACGACAGACTGAGGCTGGTTTTGCTGAGACAGAGCCCTTTGTTGCCCCCATGGGGTCACAGCCCCCCCAACCCCCCATCCGGACCATACCTCCTTGTATCTCTCCAGCTCCTGGACGAAGGTGCGTTCATGGAAGAGCATTTGCAGGCGTTCCTGGGCGTAGTTGTGACATAGCTCTTCGAAAGTGGCCCCGCGGCTCTGGCCGGCCATCTCCGGGTTCTGGAAGCCAGGGGTGTCCACGATCATCATGGAGCACAGAGACCTCTGGTTGGATTTCAGAGCCCTGGGAGGGGGGAGGGGAAAGGGAGCTTTGATGGCCACCAAAATGTGGTTTTTACAGAATCACAGTTGGAAGGGACCTCTGGGGTCATCCGGTCTAACCCCTGCTCAATGCAGGATCTCCTAAACCATCCCAGGCAGATGTAGGTCCAGTCTCTGCTTGAAGACCTCCAGCGTAGGAGAACCCACCACCTCCCTTGGCAACCTGTTCCACTGACCGATCGCCATCACTGTCAGGAAGTTTCTCCTAATATCTCATCTGTAAAAGTTTTATCCCGTTGTTTCTAGTCCTCCCACCTTGCGCAAGTGAGAATAGAGATGATCCCTCTGCACTGTGACGGCCCTTCAGAGACTTGAAGACCACAATCACGTCTCCTCTTCTGTAGGCCAAACATTCCCAGATCCTTCAACCGTTCCCCGTAGGACATGGTCTCCAGGCCACCCACAATTTTGGTAGCCCTCCTTTGGACTTGCTCCTCCTTGTGAATGTCTTGTTTGAACTGGGGTGTTCAGAATTGGATTAGGGGAGCCCCTAAGTCAGTTTAGAATGGGTTTAATGTCTAGCATCTCGGGCCCCTTTGCCTCCTGGAGGACCAGCCGGTGGCAAAGATGGCTCCAAGCACGTATCTAATTGGAATCCTACTGCTTCCAAAGGGGATCTATTTGAAGAAATACAAATTTTCTTGCATTCAACACAAATTGAACACCAAAAAATAAATCCATGCACAGCCCTACAAGAGAGCCCGCTGTTCCACAGTGCCTGTTGGGAGGGGGGGGGTATGGAATTAAGCACCCCCCTCCCCCTCAGCCCCACCAAACCTGCAGGAGGAAGGAAACAGGGAAATTGCCCTGGGTGTAAAAATACGTTCCTCCTCATTAACTCAGCTAATGCATTTAGGACCAGCAAAGACCGAAGGCCTTAATGGGTCTTATTATGAAATACAAATGGAAAGGAGGGAAAGAGATTATCTTCCCTTCATTCTCTGAAGGCAGACCCCACAGACGAGGGATGTGCAGGAATATTTGAAACATTAGAAATTCGACCGAATTTGGACATTCGAACAGAATGCCTATAAATTCGAATTTAAGCGTTGGAACGGATTTTGCATTTCGGGTCTACTCGTTCGAATTATTTGGAAATTTGTACGGGTGCGAGTTCATACCCGATGCACACTCACACGCACGCATCTTTCCCGCACCCGTACACGTTTGTACAGATGAAAACGGGTTGTATACGGGATGAATACGGGATGCAAATAGACGTGCATGGGCGCCTAATGACGCATACAGCCACGTATGAGTACTGTCGACATTTGCAACCGCAAATCTGAACCGAATGTGGGTAAATCCGAATTTTAAAGATTCAAATCAAGGTGAATTTTCGGATACTGGATTCCAACCGGATCCCGAAAACTGCATCCTTGCGAACACCCCTACCACCAACCCTTCTGTACCTGTTGAGGAGCGAGATCAGCATCATGAAGAGCTCCGCATACAAACCGGAGGCCAGGGCTTCCAGACACTCCAGAGCCGGCATTTTCTGACCTGGACCAGCAAGGGACAGAGGGACGCCGTGAGGAACCGGGTATCCCTTTCCCTCTTATAGATTTTTTCCCCCTTATCAGATATTTACATCCCGCCCAACATATAGCCCCAGGACAGTGAGCAGAAAGAGCAATAAAAATGCATAATGAAAACCATGCACTGTTTATAAATTCCTCGCTTGCCAAGGGACAGATGTTCCAGCAGCCGCGAAACAATCCGGTGAGCCAAAAAAGGTGACGCGTGAATTAAAAGAGCCCAGGATTCTAGGGTTAGGCAAAACACTCCTCTGGATGCTTTTCCGAAGTAGAGGCTTGTTTGTTTTGCTGATGCTCCAGCGGAGGCTGTGGCCAAGAGTGTGACTGGTTCGACAGCTAAGGCCCATCTGGACAGAGATGATTTGGCCACAGTGATCCGTGCTCTGGTAACTTCCAGGCTGGACTACTGTAATGTGCTCTACATGGGGCTGCCCTTGAAGACGGTTCGGAAGCTGCAGCTGGTATAGAATGCAGCTGCTAGAATGCTGACCGGGCGCACATCAAGCCAGTCATAAAAAAGCTGCACTAGCTGCCAATTCACTACCAAGTCCAATTCAAGGTACTAACCTTGACCTATAGGGCCCTAAATGACTTGGGCTCCAGACACCTGAAGGAAAGCCTTCTTCCATATTGGCCTACCCATACCTTAACATCTGGAGGAGCAACTGTTGGGCCACCATGTGAGACGGGAATCCAGACCAAACGTCCCGGGCCTTTTGCCCCCTCACCTGACCCACCTGAATTGTCTGCCAGGGCAGCTTCCTCTGGCCCTTGGCGGAAGGAGGTAGATCTCTGGAGGCTCCCCTTGGGCTGGTTCTTGAAGATGGACGAGGAGAGCTCTTCCAGCGTACAGCCCAGAAGGTAGGCCGCCTTCTGGGCCCATTCATGGCGAGCAAACTGCTTCCTTCCAGCTGGAAAAGAGACAGAGGCATCAGGGCCAGGAAGAAGTAGGAAGGCATTTCTACACAGGACCCAAGGCCCAAAAGAGAAGGAAGGAAGGAAGGAAGGAAGGAAGGAAGGAAGGAAGGAAGGAAGGAAGGAAGGAAGGAAGGAAGGAAGGAAGGAAGGAAGGAAGGAAGGAAGGAAGGAAGGAAGGAGAGAGAGACCTAGAGAGAAGGGAGGAAAGGAGGCAGGCAGGCAGAAAGGAAGGAAGGGAGAAGGGAGAAAAGAAAGAGGGAGAAAGACTTAGAGGGAGGAAAGGAAGAAGAGAGAGACCTAGAGAGAAGGAAGGAAGAAGGAGAAAGACTTGGAGGGAGAGAGGGAAGGAAGGCAGGCATCCAGTTCTTTGCATGCAGGCGGAGGGGAAGGGCTCATTTCACCAGGCGAGGGATTGCGCGTTATCGGGACCTGGCAGGGCGGAACCCCCTCGCCTGGCCTTGTCATTATTCACAGGGTAGAGAATTAAAGAGCAGGAGGAGAGAAGGAGGGAGGGAGGGAGAGAGAAGCACGGGGGACATAATGAAAATATATTTAGGAGTTTGATGGGAGACTATTGGAGGTCAACAGCTTAACGCCTCTGCCAGACTAATCATGACAGGGTGCTGCGGGTGCGGAGGCTGAGGGAAAAACCCTCCCTGCGTTTCCCCGGACAGGCTGAAAGGGGGGGGTCCTTGGGACTTGGGGGGGTGTCTCTCCAATTACAGCGATCTGAGCCATCTTGATTTAACACCTCCGCACAGCAGAAGACTGGCTGGCCTTGGGCATTCTCTCGCAATTTCAGCCAAAGAGGATGACGACAAACATTTCCCCCCTTCAATATCCCTCCTTCCCCCCCCCCCATCTGACACACACACACACACACACCAGGAGACTGTGCCGGACAGGGTCATCTCGGAGGGTCAAGCAAAGGCGCCACAGTTTCTCAGGGGCCAACGAGGCTTTGATGCTCTTTCTGCACTTGAATTTGTGAAGGACCGGAAGGAGGCCGCCCTGCCTGGGACCGAACCCAAGCGAGGAGTCACTGGGACCGCAAAAGCGTGGGGGCCAGGTGCAGAAGGGCTGAGGGTTCCAGAACCTATATGGAGGCCCCTGACCCAGCTCAGCAAAGCCAGCGTCCACCTTCCGCTCTCCTGCCAAAGCCACGGCTCTTTGACCGCTCCCGGCACCCAGAGGGACCCAAGGAGGAGGGGAGGCTCAAACTGGGGCTGAAGAGACCAGGGTCTCAGGATCCTGTATCAACGGCTACTAGAATGGATGCCTAAGTCCATCTTTCAGGCTGAGGGATAAGCAGGAGGCCTCTAAGGCCATTTGCTGGGATCTGAGAGCAGGAGAAGGTTTGCCCTTGTATCTGCCTGAGATGCCCATGGGCATCTGGTGGCCCACTGGGTGAGATGAGCTGCTGGCCATGGTCAACTTCTCAATCTCCAAGCAGAAGGTCCTGCCTGTCTATCTGCAGGTAGAGCAGGAAGAGCCCCACCTTGACCTGGGCGGAGGTGTTACTAGTGGATGGGGCAGCCCAGGCCCATCCATGAAGGTGACTCCAGAACCATCCCTTCCCTCGACCCCCATCCCACCCACAGGGTACAGCCAGGGCACCAGGCGGCAAGGAGACAGAACCGAATAAAGCACAGTCGCAACACAACGAAGGCGGCTTGGGCACAGAACAGGCGGGCAAAGGGGAGCGAGTGACGGAAGAGAGAGCTTTACCTTCATCGCCGTCTGCATTGCAAAGGAGACAGCATGCACCATGCAAACACAAAAAACAGGGAGTTAGAAAACGGCAGACATCACGGCATCCTGAAGAGGCGTCAGCTGGGGGGCAGAGGTGTGCAAAACACACGCAAACACAAAGCACACACTCGGGCTGAGGAAAGGTGGGCCAGGGGTGTTGGGATGGGAGGGGGGCCCGACGGAGATTTCCCACGGACCTGGAAGGGCGGTCATAGCCATCTGTGCAAGTCCATGGGTGATGCTCAGGGCACGGGTATGGTAGGCACCGTGGGTGCAGAAAAGGGGGGGATGCACTGGACGGCAGGTGGTCGCCACTTGGTGCTTTCTGCGCCCGGCCTCATTCTGGAATATATCTCAGGACAGTGGTCCGTGGCTCACGTGTTAATACAGACTATTTGCGAGCCGCTTAACTGAGCAAGCAGCGGTCTGTGTCTGATTTCATACTTGCTCAAAAACAAAACAAAAAATATCGATTTCCCATGTAAAAAACCTTTTTCAAGGGCAAAAACACAGTGAGCGCGAACTGTTAATCGACCGGTTCGTGTTGGGGTGGAAGGTACAGGCTCAGTTCGGCCGATACTCAGGCAGTGGGGTGTTTGGTTCGAGGCGAACATCTTCAAAGACAAGCTAGTGGTTGACGGGGCTTCTGAACACGAGCCAAGCGTTGCAGGGATGTTAAAAGTGAGCTTCTCTTTGCCAGCTGACAGGCGATGTTAGTCTACCATCTAAAGCACAGCAGCGCCGGCAGACGGGTCACTGGCAAAGCCGGACACCCGTGGCCCACCCACATGCTCCTCTACCCCTGAGCTGGGCTGACCCAATCTGGAGGAAGAAGGAATCACCTTCTCTACCTGAACAGGTGACGGGAGGCAGGGCTGGAGGATTGTCCTAAATGCCTCCCACCCCCGCTGAATCTGCAATTCAAAGCTCAGGGGTTGGAAGGCAGGAACCCCCTCCCTCCAGATAATTTTCAGACTGGGGCTCAGGATTATGCCACCCTCTCTCCGTCTCTCCCTCCTATCAGTCTTGTATAGTGGTTAGGGAGCCGGGCTCTTCTCTGGGAATACTGGGTTTGATTCCGCACTCCCCCACAGAGGCAGCTGGGTGACCTTGGGCTAGTCAAAGCTCTCTTATGAGATCTCACAGCCCCACCTGCCCCACAGGGCAACTGTTGCAGGGAGAAGAACAGAAAGTTTATCAGCCGCTTTGAGTCCCCTTAAGGGTGAGAAGAGAAGGTTTGTCACCAGCCTTGAGTCCCCTTAAATGGATGAGAAAAGCAGGCTAGAAAGACCAACCCTTCTTCTTCCTCCACCCAATGCCAGCTGGGTGGCCTTACGCTAGTCACAGCCCTCTATCTGAGCTCTCACAGCCCCACCTGCCTCAAAGGGTGCCTGTCGCGGGGAGAAGAACAGAAGGTTTGTCGGCCACTTTGAATCCCCTTAGGGGTGAGAACAGAAGGTTTGTCAGCAGCCTTGAGTCTCCTTAAACAGGTGAGAAAAATGGGGTAGAAAAGCCAACTCTTCTTCTTCTACTGGCTGGAGGAGAGCCATGAAAAGGACAAAGCGTAGCATGAACACCGCTGGAGCAACAAAGACAGCCACACCTGGCTCTCCTTCCACCTGAGAGGGGAACTAGGGCTCTCTGCCGTTGTGCCACCGCGATCCACGTGTCCCCCCAGCCCAGGCTGGCAGAAAAGCTGAGTGCTTGGCCAACGTGGCTCATTACCTTTGGTCGCTCCTGCCGCCCCCAGATGATAAATGGCCCCCAGGACGAGCCAAAAGGCCTTCTGCTCATCGCTGGAAATGCCCATCACTTTCATGGCCGCCTGGAGCTTGCTGAACTGCTGGGCCGCCTTTTGCTTCTCCTCCGGCTGCGGCCAAAAGGAAATAAAAGTGGGGAACGTGGTCAATTGGCCGGATTAAAAAACAGAACGTCTTTATACGGCTGCGCAATAAAGGCCATCTGTGCGGGGGCCAGGAGAGCTGGCTTTCCTGGCATGGAGGTTGGAATCCGTCGACCTGGTTCAGCAACCGCCTCTCATCGCTGACCAGAACCCTGGACACCTTGAGGATGGAGTGCCAGCCGTCCCCTTCCCCGGCCAGACGCTTCTTTGCCCGGTCATTCCACGAGGGTGAGGTCTGGAGGCTGTGTGGCACCATCTCCCAGGGTGGCAAGGGGCCACGAGGCAGCAGGCCATGCCACAACCACATTGGTGTTGCCCAAGGCAGAAACACACTGGGTCACCACCAAGCACAAGGGATTTGCATGGATGGGCCTTTTTGCTTTAGATTCGTATCCAATCGAACATAAGAAAATTAGTATTCAAATAGAACCCCTTATAAGGTTATAGGATTCCATTCGATAAGAATTTTATTTATTTGTTTTTTTACATTTCTATCCCACCCCACACCCGCAGGTCTCTGGGCGGGTAGCAGCAGATTAACCAGCAGATTAAAAACAAGATACAGATTAAAAACAGATTAAATATATTTGTAGAAATTTGTGCAAATATCCAATATGAACACATAAGTAACCAACACGTATCCTATAACACATGTGCTCTGGAAGCGTCAAATCCGCCCTGAATTCACTTTGAACCCGCTCTTAATCGCCCGTGAAAGCAACCCGACCCCAAACAACCCCCCCTTCTCAATGGATCTGGTTACCTTGGACAGAGACACAATCCCAAAGACGTTGTGGTCAGGTAGGTGGCCGAAGTGGAGCTCTGTCCTGTCATGGAGGGGAAAAGGGCTGGTCAGAGGCCTGGTCAGACGACACACTGGCCATCAGGGCCAAGGGGGAGGGGGGTGGCTCAGAGGACAGCCCGTGGCCAGGGTGACCCAGAATGCAGCACCCAAGAGTTTCTCACGGTCACAGATCATCTGCTGGGGACCCAGAGGCAAGGATGGAGGCCTTCTGAAGTTTCATCCCCTTCTCCCTCCCTTCCTATAGGCTGAGTTTAGTTTGCTCCCTGTATGGGTTCCAGATGCCCCAGGGCCAAGGCAATGGCATCCTTACCGAAGAGCGTTGTCCGGACAGGCCAGGAGGTAATAGAACACATTGAAAGTGGCTTCGTTGGAAGGGCGTTTCACTACGCGGAGTTTCTCCAGAAGCATCGTCTGAGGAAGAGGAGGAAAATCAGCGGTCAGTAGAGATATGCATGAAGAAGAAGAGTTGGCTTTTCTACCTCGCTTTTCTTGCCCATTTAAGGAGACTCAAAGCGGCTGACAAGCCTTCTAGTCTTCTCCCCACCACAGACACCCTGTGAGGCAGGTGGGGCTGTGAGAAAAGAGCTGTGACTAGCTCAAGGTTACCCAGTTGGTTTTGTGGAGGAAGAAGAGTTAGCTTTTCTACCCCACTTTTCTCACCTATTTAAGGGGACTCAAAGTGGCGGACAAACCTTCTGTTCTTCTCCCCACAACAGACACCCGATGAGGCAGGTGGGGCTTTGAGAGCTCAGAAGACAGCTGTGACTAGCCCAAGGTCATCCAGATGGCTTCATGCAGGAGGGTGGAATCAAACCCAGTATTTCCAGATAAGAGTCCAGCCCCTTAACTGCTAGACCAAAAGGGACAGTGACCCTTAGGTTCATATGGACTGGATGGGCTGTGGCCTGATCCAGCAGGGCTCCTCTTAGGTTCTTATGGACTGGATGGGCTGTGGCCTGATCCAGCAGGGCTCCTCTCGGGTTCTTATGGACTGGATGGGCTGTGGCCTGATCCAGCAGGGCTCCTCTTAGGTTCTTATGGACTGGATGGGCTGTGGCCTGATCCAGCAGGGCTCCTCTCGGGTTCTTATGGACTAGATGGGCTGTGGCCTGATCCAGCAGGGCTCCTCTCGGGTTCTTATGGACTGGATGGGCTGTGGCCTGATCCAGCAGGGCTCCTCTCGGGTTCTTATGGACTGGATGGGCTGTGGCCTGATCCAGCAGGGCTCCTCTGTGGTTCTTAGGAACACCCTGAATCAGGTAACAGTCTGGGCAGAAGAAGACATGGAAGTCACAAAGGCCCCCCGAGTCCTGGGCCCCTCACCTGCACGGAGGCAGAGGCCACCTGCCCGGCCTGGTCGAAGTCCAGCGAGATGATCTGGGAGAAGCGTGTGGCGTTGCTGTTGAGGCTGGTGCTGCTGTTGCCAAAGGCCTCCAAGATGGTGTACAGGGCCTGCCATTTCTCCACTGCCGAGGCACAAGGCGAGGGAAAGCGTGCAAAGGTGGGCTCGCTGCCGCACACGCGTGTGACACCCCCCCCATCCATACCCATGCACAGCTAAGGAGGAGGAGGAGGAGGAGGATGCCTCCCCACACCCACATGCAGACCCACAAGAGGGCACAATCCTGCAGCATGCAAAGTTGCCAGCCAGCCAGCCGCCCTTCCTCTGCAGAAATCCCTCGACCCATCCCTTCCTCCCTGGGGAAAAGCCCCCGGCTGCTTTGATTCTGAACCAAGCGGGACCCGCAGCCCTCGCTCACCTGAGAAGACCTTCCCGGAGCTGCCGGCGATGGTGGCCAGGTACTGGACCAGGTGCTGGCAGTTGGTCGTTTTCCCGCTGCTGCTGCTTCCCAGCAAGACGACGGACTGGTCCTGGCGGCTCATGAGCATGTGGCGGTAGGCGGCCTGGGCCACCCCGTAGATGTGCGGGGAGGTGTCCTCCTTCCGGCAGCCCTTGAACATGTGCATGACCTGGGGAGAGCAGAGCGGGCGCCTTAAGGAGGGTGGCGGCCATTAGGGGGACGCAGGAAGAGGGAGGGCGGCCAGAGGAAGAGGGCACGGGTGCACGCGAATATTCGTATTATTCCCTCTTTCATACGAATTTCGGTACAATATTCGTACGAACGTTTCCGGATATTTGTACAAATAGTTTGGACGTTCGTTAGATTGGGGGTGGGGAAAAACGGGGCGACCGTCACATCCGCAATGGATCCAGATCACATTCGACATGGGTCAACAGCAGATTAAAAGTGGATTCAGGTCGGATTTGACGTTTTCGGAGCACGTATGTGTTACGGCTATATATCAGATACTTATCCGTTCATATCAGATATATATTCATGAGCTGTGACTAGTCCAAGGTCACCCGGCTGGTTTTGTGGGGGAAGAAGAAGAGTTGGCTTTTCCACCTCGCTTTTCTCACCCATCTAAGGGGACTCAAAGCAGCTGACAAACCTTCTGTTCTTCTCCCCACAACAGGCACCCTGTGAGGTAGGCGGGGCTGTGAGAGCTCGGAAGAGAGCTGTGACTAGCCCAAGGTCAGCCAGCCCGCTTCATGGAGGAGTGCAGAACTGAACCTGGTATTCCCAGATAAGAGTCCGGCTGCCTAGCCACTAGACCAAGCTGTTCTGATGCCCCCTCCACTCCCAAATTCAAGGAGCTGAGGGAAAGCGGCCAGCCCATTTAGCATTTTGCTGCCTGACAAGCAGGTAATAGGTTTCGGGGCCAAAAATATCAGTCTAAAAATAACCCTTAATAATACAGCGGTGCCATTTAACTGTGTTATTATCCTGTTGTTCATATAATGTGTTTCTTCTGACATTTAACTTTTGCTTTTTTAACGGAGGCCGGCAAAGAGCGTGGCCTCGCGCAAACCAGAAAGGGAGGGCGGCTTTTTGGAGACGCAGGGCGCCGATGTTCCAGGGTGAAAAGAGTTGGCTTTTCAACCCTGCTTTTCTCACCCTCTTAAGGGGACTCAAAGTGGCTGACAAACCTTCTATTCTTCTCCCCACAACAGAACACCCTGTGAGGAAGTTGGGGATGTGGGAGCTCAGAAGAAAGCTGTGACTAGCCCAAGGTCACCTAGATGGCTTCGTGGAGAAGGGCGGAATCAAACCAAGTATCCCCAGACAATACTGGGAAACCAGCTAGACCAAACCAGCTGCCCAAACAAAACCAGCAACCACTGAGCCCCCCAAGAGAGGTCCAAAGTCCCTCCTCCGGCGCCGGCCCCTTACCTTCTCGGAGTACATAGAGGGATTGCTGAGAGGGTTGATGACCACCATGTTGGGCCCGGCGTAAGTGTGAATGAGGTTCCCGCCGTACCGCTGGCGCAGCGTGTGCAGGACGCTGGACTCGTTGAGATAGACGAGGCTGGCCAGGTCTTCCACCCGGTCACAGGACGGAGGGTTGGCCTAGTCGGGGACAGAGAAAGCAAGGGAGAGGGAGATGACGCACCGAGAGCCAGGGGCCGCCGCGGCTCCGCTCCGGGCAGGACATGGCCAGGCCTCCCTACCTTTTCCACATCGTCTTCGTCCACCTCCAGCACCGCCCCATCATAGTCCAGCTTCACCTTGACCTTCCCCTCCGGCAGAAGCCCAGCAGTGTCCGACTTCAGCTGGCTGGCTGTAGGGCAGGGGCGCAAAGGGTCAATTATTGGAGGAAAAAGCGAAGGGACACAACCCAGGCGGCTCCGGGCCGGCGCAACACTCCCACCTAGTGGTTCGGCTGAGCACAAAGCGGCTCCAAGCAGGCGCCGACGCGAGGAACCGGGAACCAATCGCGGCGCCTGGGGGGCGACAAACACGAGAACTTCCGGAAATTGTACGGCTCCCCTTTTCCTCCCCAGGTGGCTGTCCGATTTGCGGAGAAGCAAGCACAGGGATGGGCAAAACGTTTTGTTCAAACACGGAAATCCGAATATCCAGACGTTCAACCCGTATACGCATATCTGATTTCATAATTTCGAATATTCATGCACCTCCGAAGTCCAAAGCCTTATGGGCTCAAAGCAACACGGAGGAACCGCCATTCCCGCGACACACTCCCAACTCCTCTACATTGGGAGAGAGAAGTGCCTCCCCCCAGCTGGTGACACTGTTTCCCGCTCCCACCACCAACAAGGCCCCGCCTGCTGCTTACCTAAAGAGAAGCCATCTTTGTGGACCAGCCACACTCTGTCTGTTTCATACCAAGCCTCTTCCGCTGCAATCTGCTCTTCCGTTTTGGCCTGTGAAACACAAGGGGGTGGGGGGAGAAAAATAAGACACATGACACCACTACACAGCCCCTTACGTGCACAGGAGAAATGGGATGGGGCCACCTGCTGCAGGCCATGTACCTGACCAGCTCCATATACTCACAAATGCCCACTCCAGGTGACCTTTTTTTGGGTTTCCTCTTCGGGCGGCTGGGGGTGAGATCCTGCCCAAAAGGCAACGCCAGGTCTCCCCGCCCCAAAATTGCAGATGGCACAGGGTGGGGAACATGGTGAGCCACAGACCACAAAAACCTCCCCCTGCACCCATGGGTGTGAGAAAGCGAACAGGAACCATTGACAGAGAAGAAGAAAAGTTGGCTTTTCTATCCTGCTTTTCTCATCCATGTAAGGGGACTCAAAGCGGCTGACAAACCTTCGGTTCTTCTCCCCACCACAGACACCCTGTGAGGTAGGCTGGGCTGCGAGAGCTCAGAAAGAGAGCTGTGACTCGCCCAAGGTCACTTAGCTGGCTTTGTGGAGGAGGGTGGAATCGAACCCGGTGTTCCCAGATAAAGTGGCTCCCTAACCACTAGACCAAACCATGGAGGGTGGAACTAAGTCTAAGGAATCGCTTGCTGCGTTTTGGAGACCCAAAAGGATGCTGAGCTGCCTTTTCTGTCCACCGCCACTGGATGCCAAAAGCCAGGAACAGACGACCAACTCCAAGGGGGAAAGGAGCCCCTTACGGCATGCAGGCATGCAGGCACGTTCAGCCATGCGCCCTGCAAATGAGGAACAGCAGACTCCCATCTCCAGATGCAAACCTAAAAGCCCCCAGGCTGGACCAGTCCTCCTCCTCCGAGTACAAGGGGAAACCAAGGATGCAGCCTTGGAAAGACACAAACGGAAGCTGCTTTTGTTCACACAGGGAGACCCTCCCAGGCTCCCCAAGCTGCAAGCCACAGGGACCCACATGCAACTCAGCGGCCGAACCTGTGCTCGGGACACAGCCAAGCTCCAGCCAGAAAGGGTGGTGGGACCATCGCCGCTGCCATTGCCGCCGCCACCCCCAGGCCCCACGGGAGCCGCCAGGAAGGGGGGGCTGACTGGGTCAGGCAAATGTCTCTCACCCCTCCCCTCATATCAAGACCCAAATCCCTCTGCACCGGGGCTTTCCTAAGGAGAGGCCCGCGACTGCTGTGAAGGGAAACTGAGGCACAGAACGGAAGGTCGAAGAGGGGATTCGCCAACATCCTGCTGCACGGGCCAGCTTGCCCCCACGCCAGCCTGCCACCCGTTTTGCCACGCAAGGGCTGTCATGCTTCCAGTGTCCGGATATTCACAAGGGAGGCTGAGCGTGCAAACACAAGACACATCTGGAACTGGTTCGACCGGATGGGGACGGAGCTGAATTGGGCTCGTCCTGCTCTGGGGGGGCCCTGGCAAAGCGAGGTGGCCTTCCGCCTCTCCCGGGACAAGCAGCTCAGCCCCCCCACCCCACCCCGCGATGCTTGGGGTGGTGGTGAAATGGAGGCTTTGGCCTTGCCTGCGGCCCACCAGCCCAGGCCGGACGGACAGGAGGGCCGGACCAAGAGGTGAAGGGTGCCTTACACTCCAGCACGTGGCGCGAGCACAAACGTCCACCCAGAGGCAGGCGGGAGACGGAGGAGGCTTCGGCAGGCTGGGGAACCGTACCTGGGTTAGTGCAGCCGTGGAGGTCGCCTGCTCCGGCTAGTGCAGCGAGAGGAGAGGAGAGAAAAGAGAGAGGTGAGCAGCAGAGGCCAGAGGAAGGCGGCAGAGGAGGACGGACGGTTGACCACACAGGTCCTGCAGCAGCAGCAGGAGGAAGAAGAGTTGGCGTTTCTACCCTGCTTTTCTCACCCATTTAAGGCGACTCAAAGCGGCTGACAAACCTTCTTCTCATCACAACAGAACACCCTGTGAGGCACGGATACGGACATCGACGCACAAATATTCACGCCCATCCCTACTTCAGACTGAACCTTCCAACATGGCAGCAGGAATGGAAACGGGAGCGCGAGTGCAAAAGGGGGCACCCGCGCCAAGATGCCGGGCCGATGCCACATCGCTTCATTGGTTTGTAACACCAACGTTAACTAACCAGTTGCATGGTTGTCCCTTTCATTTTAGCCAACGGCCACCCCCACAAGCCCCAAACTAGATGACCCCTGCACCATCACAGCTGCAGCCAGCTGACAGCCTCAGCACCAAGAGGGAAAGACGCACCAGCGCATCTCTCCTCCAGCCCGGCTAATGTCCCCAAAGCACATGTAGCAACTTGCTAACCTAACTGAGCCCCGGGCATGCCGAGAGCCGCATGGGCGCCTCAGATCATCCAGGGCTTCTAAGCCAGCTTGCGAAACACACACACACACACACACACACTTTGCATCAATGCAATCCTCGAATGTCCTACTCGGAAGGTCAAAGATCAGGCTGCAGAAAGCCTCGGATGAGGGCGCTTTGCAGACAGGAGGTTGGCAAGGAAGGTGGTTGCACAGGCTGGATGTCTGATGGAGCTCAGGATTATTCCCAACTCTTAAGCAGCAAAGGTGTGAAAATAAGAACCTAAGAACCTGAGAGGAGCCCTACTGGATCAGGCCACAGCCCATCTAGTCCATAAGAACCTCAGAGGAGCCCTGCTGGATCAGGCCACAGCCCATCTAGTCCATAAGAACCTAAGAAGAGCCCTGCTGGATCAGGCCACAGCCCATCTAGTCCATAAGAACCTAAGAGGAGCCCTGATGGATCAGGCCACAGCCCATCTAGTCCATAAGAACCTCAGAGGAGCCCTGCTGGATCAGGCCACAGCCCATCTAGTCCATAAGGACCTCAGAGGAGCCCTGCTGGATCAGGCCACAGCCCATCTAGTCCAGGATATATCACAGGTGGTGACCACCTGGGACTTTGGACTCTAGGTCATAGCACTGACTCACGATTCAAGGACCTTCTAGTCCAGGGATCTTTTCTCATGGTGGACAACCAGGTGCACATGAAAGCCCTCCAGCGACATGGACACACAGCTTGCTCTCACGGTCTCCCCACAGTTGACCTTCAGAGGGAGGCCACCTCTGGCCATGGCCTCCAGGAACTGGTCCAATCCCCTTTTGAAACCCCAAAGTTTCACTGTAGACCAAAGCATGAGACGGAGCACAGAAGTACATGCAGGATGCCACCTATAAAAACAGGCCTCCACCAGACACACCTGTTGGGCAGGTTGCTCCTCAGGCTTCAAGAAAGGCAACCGTTTCTCCGCTGGCTTTGCTGGTTGGGGTTCCTCCTTTGAAGGGGGCAAGAGGCAAAGGAAGGAGGTCATACTACAAGGTGAGGACCCTGGAGAAAGCCCGTAGACTCAAGTGGGAATGAAAACAGACACAAGCCCCATGCTTCACTGCTCGGACCACCTAAGTGCCTCCCCTATACGCCACAAGGGGGCTCTGGAAACCTGGAGAAGAATTAGGAGCTCGCAATCGAACCTCAGAGAAAAGACCCCTCCCCAAACCCCCTAGAGCGAGCGAGATGGTGAAAGGACAGGAAGAGAAACTCCATGCACCGCAAGTCTGTCTCCCTCTCCCACCCCGGTTAATCCACCACGTCACGGCACACAATGTTAGCAGTGGCAGCATTCTGGCAAGGCCGAAACGCGCGTCCGGACAACCTCCATGCAGGGTCTGGGGGCCAGTGCTGGTTCTAAGCTCCCAGCAGCCTCCCGGTGCTGCCTTCCTTGGGGGGTTCTGGGCAGAGAGATTCCCACACAACACGAAAGGCTGGTATTCGAGGGTTTCTTTCAACACGCATTAAGTCAGGAACCCCAACACTCCTTTGAATCAGAGAATCCTAGAGTTGGAAGGGACCCCCAGCGTCATCCAGCCCAACCCCTGTGCAATGCAGGATCCCCTGACCATCCCAGACAGATGTAAGTCCAGACTCTGCTTGGAGACCTCCGGCGAAGGAGAACCCACCACCTCCCAGATCCTTCAACCGTTCCTCATAGGACATGGTCTCCCTTTTGAAAGCCCTCCTTTGGACTTGTTCCAGTTTGTCAATGCCCTTTTTTGCTTTAATTTAATCTATCCCGCGGAAGGACAAGGGGATGCTCATTCCCACGTCTGTCTTGCTCAGGTGCACGGACAAGCGACCATCGGCCTCCCTTACGCTAAGCGCGTCACCCTCACACACACCCCCGTTGGGAAGCCACACACACGTGCAAGGTGCCACGCGCCCATACCTCGGCCGCGGCATGCGCATTTTGCACAGGCGGCTTTGCTACGGCCCCGGCCGGTCCCTTGGGCTGTTCGGTACTTTTTGCATCGGCGGTTTTCTCTCCCGCGGCAAAGGGAGGAGGGCTCTCCGGTTTCTCAGTGGGCTTCGAGGCGTCCTTCTTGTCCGACAGCCTGGATCGGGGCCGGTGCTCCTTGGTCCTCCCCCTGGACATCAGGCTCTTCAGACCCACCGAGAGGTCATCCTTGGCACCCGGCTCCCTAGCCTCGGACTTTGCACCGGGGGGCGCCCGGGGGGACGGAGAGAGGAGCCTGCGGGGGGATTTCTCCTCCCTCTTCTTCGGATCCGGAGCCTTGGCCTCTCTGGCGGGGTCCTTGGCACCTGCACCGTCCTCTCCCGGGAGCACCTTCCGCACCACTTTGCGTACCACCTTCACCACTCTCTTCCGCGACAGGCCCTGCGCGTCACTGCCCCCACTGCCGTGCGGCTCAGCCTGCGCCAGCGGGCCAGCTCCTTGGGACTCCTCCAGGCCATTCATAGCTTGCTCAGAAGCACAGGGGTGCTGGGTATCCCCATTAAGCAGCGGTGCAGGGCTCGTCACTCTCCCAGAATGCTCGGCGGCGGGCTCCGGGCTTTGGGGCCCTTCCTTTTCTGCACCGGGGGCGTCTAGCTATAGTTGCACATAGACGGAGAGGTTATGAGGAGCCAGGTAAGTAGGGAATTACCTCCCGTTCACGCAAGCGGGTGGAGGCTGAGTCCCCAAGGCCTCCCCTCACAGCAAGCGGAATCTGTGCCCCAAAGGGACGCAACACCCCACCAACACCCCCAGGATTAGTTCAGATTCAGGCACACGAAAAGGGCAGGACAAGCTTGTGGGGTCTGAGCACAAGGAGTGGGCGCATCTAGTCATCACAGCCCTGGCTGGGAAGGAGAGGGACACAGGGCATCATCCCTTTATACCAGGCCTCAGCCCATCTAGCCCGGCAGGAAAGGGGGACCCATAAGAAGGCCCAGGGGGTCCTGCTGGCAGGGAGACCCCTTCCCTCCCCAGGACCCCCAGGACCCCGCCAATCAACAACTACAAGGTCAAAGAGAGCCAAAAGCTCTCAGCCACATGATGGGCACCTGACTGGCATTGGCAGCCCATGCACGTCTCTCAAAGCCTCTGCCGCTGCCCCCAAGAAGAAGAAGAGTTGGCTTTTCTAGCCTGCTTTTCTCACCCACTCAAAGCAGCTGACAAACCTTCTGTTCTTCTCCCCACAATAGACACCCTGTGAGGTAGGTGGGGCTGTGAGAGCTCAGAAGAGAGCTGTGACTAGCCCAAGGTCACCCAGCTGGCTTCGTGGAGGGGGAGAGTTGGCTTCTACGACCTGCTTTTCTCACCCATTTAAGGGGACTCAAAGCGGCTGACAAACCTTCCGTTCCTGCCTTCGTGGGGGAGGGCGGAATCAAACCCCTTATTCCCAGATAAGAGTCCGGCTCCCTAACCACTAGCAGGGTCGGTGCTGAAAGCGCGGCTGGAGGGAGTCTGTGCCCCCCTCCCTGGACCCCAAAGAGTCCCCCAGGGTGACCCACGGAGAAACAGGATGACTAGGACGCCGCTGGGCCCACATCTGACCACAACTGTCAGGCCTGGCTGGGTCTCCTGTGGACAGGTGGCAGAGATCAGAGACGTCCTGCCAGATATAGACCTACTCCAAAGCCGCCCCCTCCAGACTGGGGGGAAGGCGGCAGCTACGCACCCCCCCCCTTCCCAGAGTAGGGCATAGATCTCCTGCTGCAGCCCCCCCCCCCCAAACTGTCCCTTTGTGCAAGACAGACTTCTGCGGGGCTAAAGGAAGATCAGCCACAAGGACAGCCCAAAGGGAGGGAGGGGGTCCCCTTGGAAGGCGCATCCAAGAGGGGGGTGGGCGGGAGAGGGGCTACAATCAATCAATCTCCTTTCCGTAAAGGCCGCACCCACCGCGCAGCCGATTCACGGCGCCACCTTCCTTCCTTCCTTCCTTCCGCAGCCAGCCTGCAGCCAACGCAGCAGACCTGCCGATTCGCCGAACAGGGATGCCGAAGGCAAAGGACCGGCCGCTGGGTTAGACCCACCTGGCCCCCTCCCTCCCCCCTTGCCCGCCCGCCCGCCCACCCATCCCCGGGCCCCAGCCTAGGAAAGGAGGATGCAGGGTCCCGAGGGCCTCACTCACAGGGGGTCCGCTCTGGGCAGCAGCCCTACGTGCCGGCCAAGCGGTGCCAAAGCAGCGGCTACCCCAGCGGCGCGCTCGTTTGGAGAAAGCCAGCCGCCTCATCCCTGCAAGGAGCCCCGCCAGCATCCGACCGCCCCGGGAAGGAGGAAAGGCAAGGGAGCCAAGCGGCTGCTGGGATCCGCTCCTGGGGGGAGCCAAGAAGGTGCACTGGGGGGGGGGCAGGAGGGCTGGACAAAACCCGCAGCCAAAGGAAGGACAGGAACACGCGGTGCCCAGAGACCACGACCGTCTGAATGGCCCAGCGCTGCAAGGGGGGGGGGCTCAGCCACCCCCAAGACCACCAGGCATCCGGGACATCCCCCCCCCCCAATAAGAGAACCAGAAACAGTGGGCAGAAGTCACAGCTTCCTAGTTTCTGGCTGAACGTAAGGATACGTTTCCTGGAGAAATGATCTCTGTTGGGTTTTCCAGTTCCGGAGATTTAAAGAAGAGGATGGAACAGGGAGCCCCTCCTCAGCAAGAGGGAAGCTTGCTTCCCAAAACAGGGCAGGGGGCTGGACTAGATGATCTCCGCGGCCCCTCCCTTCCAATGCCACAGTTCTACGGTTCTATGGCAGTGAGTGGGGGGTATTTTTTTGGGGGGGGGAATCCCAAGGAAAAAAAGGCAACAGAAAGGAGGTCCGATGAAGCTCAGGTGAGGAAACTCCAAAGGGAACCCAAATTATACAGCAAGTCTGGTTCTTTGCACTGTGACGGCCCTTCAGAGAGTTGAAGACCACCATCATGTCTCCTCTCAGTCTTCTCATCTGCAGGCTGAACATTCCTAGATCCTTCAACCTTTCCTCAGAGGACGTGGTTTCGAGACCACCCACCATTTTGGTAGCCCTCCTTTGGACTTGCTCCGTTTTTGCCAATGTCTTTTTTGAACTGGGGTGCCCAGAACTGGACACAGGACTCTAGATGAGGTCTGGCCAAGGTTCTACAAGGTCACCCTGAGATCACACAGACGGATAGGGTATAAAAGGGTGTCCTGGGTTTCTCCTGCCAGCTTTTCTCCCCTGACCCCACGCAGCATCTCAGCAGCCAATGTCTGTTCAGAAAATGAAAAGACATTGAAAAGGGCAAAAGGAAGTAAACCACGGCTTCAGAGAAAGGTGCTTTTGAGTCCTAACCCATTCAAGGGAAGGCGATCTAGGCAGGGCTACTTCAGCTCTGCAAGCCTGGGATATTTTTCCTGCAAACCTGATGCCAAGGAAGGAAGGAAGGAAGGGGGGAAGGGAGGAATGAATGAACGAATGAACGAACGGACACCCGGTTCAATCCCTGGCAGAATCCACCTCTGACCCAAACTTGTCCTGACCTCAAGGTTAGTCCTATACCAGGAGACTCACAAATGCCCCCACACACACACATTACAGAACTACGACTTCCAGCATTCCACACCAAACCCGAGAGGGGAGGCGGCAACTGAGCCCCCCTGCTCCATGCAAGCCCATGCTCACGCCC
Organism: Aspidoscelis tigris stejnegeri; assembly: GCA_023333525.1. Lineage (NCBI taxonomy): Eukaryota > Metazoa > Chordata > Lepidosauria > Squamata > Teiidae > Aspidoscelis > Aspidoscelis tigris. The sequence continues at coordinate 11,918,551 of JALMGA010000014.1, read as the reverse complement.
AGGAAGACTTACGGCCCCGTCCTCTTTCTCGTTTTTTTTCAAGGCTAAAGGTCTGTCTTCATCCTTCACCTGGGGAAGTCGGAGAGAGGCAAGGTAAGAGTCCACGCCCGCCCCGTCCCTCCTGCCAGGCGGGCCCAGGCGCTTCGCCTCTGCACCAGCGTCGCGGCTGTCGTAAGCGCTGGCCCAGGCGGGACGATGCCAAGGCGTGCAATGCAGAATTTCTCAGGGCACAAGGGGAACACTCAGGACTCGGAGAAACGGCTGCCATGCTCGTGTGTGGGGCGCACCCAGAACCAGCACCCAGTCGCGCGTGCACCAGACGGGAGGCGGGCAGATGCACAGAGACATGGGGCACCAAATGCCAACCGTGACATCAGGGCCTAGCTGTGACCGCGGCCCACGCCCCAAGGAGCGCTAACAAACGCTTGGGTTAGTAAGTTATTCTGCAAGCAGATTAGTCCGACCTGCTGCCATGCGAAGGGCCCGGAGGGAGCGGCTTCTTCCGGTTCGCTCAGCCCTTGAGAAGAGCCGGGAGGGTTGCGCCGCCACCTTTGGCGGTCAAAGGACTGTGGAGGCGGGACAGGGCCTTCTTGGTGGTCGCTCCCCGACTATGGAAAACCTTTCCCCCTGAGCTGTGTCAGGCACCTTCACTGTGATTAGATGAGTGAAGATGCACCTATTCACCCTGCCCTGACCCTCCCCATTTCGTGGCCTGTTATTGTTTTTAGTGTGCTCCTTTTATTTTTAATATTATTTACTGCTATAACTCACCCGGAGACCTTGGGTATTCGGGTGGGATAGGAATGCAAATAATTACTAATTAAACAAACCCAAACCATACAGAGACCCTCTAGGGTGAGGCCCTGGCATCTTGTTACCGGATTTCTACAGCGGCTCCTGGAAACCAAGAGACCACTCCCTCCTCTGGCAGGGACAGGCAAGGACCCTCGAGCATGCGGTGGCATTTCAGGTGCAACTCTGCAAGGTGTCTCGGTAAGGAGATCAAGGAGAGGGAGAGAGAGAGGAAGGAAGGAAGGAAGGAGAAAGAGCTACAGAGAAGGAAGGAAGGAAGGAAGGAAGGAAGGAAGGAAGGAAGGAAGGAAGGAAGGAAGGAAGGAAGGAAGGAAGGAAGGAAGGAAGGAAGGAAGGAAGGAGAAAGACCTGGAGAGAAGGAAGGAAGGAAGGAAGGAGAAAGACCTGGAGAGAAGGAAGGAAGGAGAAAGAGCTACAGAGAAGGAAGGAAGGAAGGAAGGAAGGAAGGAAGGAAGGAAGGAAGGAAGGAAGGAAGGAAGGAAGGAAGGAAGGAAGGAGAAAGAGCTACAGAGAAGGAAGGAAGGAAGGAAGGAAGGAAGGAAGGAAGGAAGGAAGGAAGGAGAAAGACCTGGAGAGAAGGAAGGAAGGAAGGAAGGAAAGAAGGAGAAAGAGCTACAGAGAAGGAAGGAAGGAAGGAAGTAGAAAGACCTGGAGAGAAGGAAGGAAGGAGAAAGAACTAGAGAAGATGAAGGAGGCAAAGAAGCGGCTGAGAAAATAAACTTCCCTTTTGCTCCCAGAAGGCAAACCGTGATGAAAAGGCCATGGCTGCCGCTGCGCAGACCTAGAAACTCTGACAGCCCAACTGGAGGGGAAAAAGGGGAGAGAAATGAGCAGTAAGGTGGGAGCAGGAACGGCAGTCTAAGCCCAGGGTTCAGGGCTGCTCCTCCTGCTGCATCCGGGACGGGTGACAAGCCACAACCAGGAACCATTAGAAACAAGGAAGCCGCTACAACGCTTGGGAAGAGGGGCTGGAACTCAGAGGCAGACCAAACTGCCCGAAAGGCAGAGGGCTGCTGGTTCAATCCCCAGCATCTCTCCGGAAGTAGGTAATGGCAAACCACTCCTATATCACTGCCACGAAAACTGCACCGAGATGCCCACGGAGGTGCCCACGCAGACACCTAGGAGATGCCCCCAACTTGAGGGTACCTAGTACCAACACCACACTCCTCACACTCCAGCCCAGGACTTGTTTTCTGATCCTCTGGCTTCAGGATCTGAAAATGGTGGGCCGTCTGCATGCTAATTCTGCACATGGAGCATGCCTCTGCAGCAGTTAGTGGCTCACAGCTGGGAGAGCAAAGAAGAAGAGTCGGCTTTTCCACCCCGCTTTTCTCACCCATTTAAGGGGACTCAAAGTGGCTGACAAACCTTCTGTCCTTCCCCCCACTACAGACACCCTGTGAAGTCAGAGGCCCATGAGAGCTCAAAAGACAGCTGTGACTAGCCCAAGGCTACACAGCTGGTTTCATGGAGGAGAGAGGAATTCCCAGATAAGAGTCCAGCTCCTTAATCACAAACGGGAACGCTTTGGGTCCTCGGCTTGCCAGGCCTGCTCAGGATTTTGGGGAGGGGGGAAAGCGAGGACTATGCTACGTGGCCTCCATTGTGCCTGCCCCTAGAAATCTCCAGGCAATTACTCAGCAGTTATTCTGAGGGCCTGACTCTGTATCAGGCGCTGTGCGGTCACAGGGCTTAAAGAGACCCAACTGAGCAAAGGAAAAGGCTCAACCGGCCCGTGCTGAGTGCTTCACACACACAAGCAAAGCCCCACTGCCTTCAGGGGTCCAAAACCTTTTAGGGTCTGCTGGCTACTGTTCTAGGGCGACGGAGCAGGGGAAGAAGCCCCCACAGCCCTCCTCCCTCGACCCTGTCATTTTGGAACTTCCCTCAGCAAACCAAATATTACTCCCATCCCTTCAAGGACATCTTTTAAAGAAAGTGGGGAGGGGGAGCAACTGGGGGCCAGAAAGGGGCTCAGTCTCATGGCCGCTTCTGCCAGGACATAGCACCTCAAACCGTGCCCCAGGGTTCAAACCCTCGCCCGGGCCATCTCCCCCTCCGCCACCTATGGGAGTCTGGCCACTGGCTCAGCTGACCCGCAAGCCTCACTCTTGGCAGAGGGAGGCCCAAGTGGCTGCCAGAGGCCTTTACCACTGTTGGGCCTGAGTTTAGGGGCTTCTCAAGGAGTCGTGAGGCCTTTGTGACCGCTGGACCTAAGTTTAGGGGCTTTTTAAGGAGTCATGAGGCCTTTCCCACCACTGGGCCTGAGTTTAGGGGCTTCTCAAGGAGTCGTGAGTAAGCTGAGGTTAGGACTGCCGGGCCGGTTAGCTTCCTGCCTCCCCTTTCCACACACTGACCGTTTCGCCACACGTTGGGGCCGCCTGGGCTTCTTCCAGCCAGCCGGGGAGCCAGAGAGGGGAAGGGAAACCTAAGCCGCCTGCTGTGGCAAATCTCAGTGCCGCCAGGCCCGACTCCTTGCACCGCGGCGGCCACAGAATGTGGCGGCCCATTCTGGGTATTCAGAAAAACCAAAGGACTCCCGTATGCCCGAACCAGCCAAGGGGGCAAGGGGAATTGCTGTCTTACCGGGATCTGGGGAGGCCTGCGGCCTGCCGGAGGAGTCCCAAGCGGTGGTGCGGACAGCCGAGCAGGCGCCCCGACAGGGCTTCCGTTGGAAAAAGAGCGAACAGACTAGGTAAGGCAAGTGTCAAGAGGCCAGGGACAGCTGCGCTGCAACGCGGGGCCTAAAAATAGCCCAGAATGCGAGGCAGGCGAGCGAGGGAAGGGGGGGCGCCTCCACGCAGCCTGACCAGCTGCCCCCGGGGCTCCCGGCCTTCGGCGTTCAGAGCCGTTGGAACCGCTTGTGGGCAAAGCCACATTTAGAGGAAGGTGGAGGGGAAACGCGCTCGCAACCGAGGCAGGAAGAGGGAGCGAGGGTTGCGCCGGCAGAAAAGCTAGAGCTCGAAGCCACAGATCGGCAACGTTCGGTTCGCGCTCAGAAATTTCGAACAAACTCTTCCGGTTCGTGTCGAGCCAGACATGCGGGGGTTCACACATCTGGAAATCCGACCGAACCGAGGCAACCTCCACGCGCGAAGAACAAGAGGAAAGGAAAGCCCCAGCGGGCGCTTCCCTCAGTCAGGGGGTTGGAGCAGGAGACCCGCTGGCTGCCCTCCAAGCTGAACATCTATGGGACCCCCACCACCCAGACGTGTGGCAAATGTGTGGCTGTTTCCGTGGCACACAGAGCCAAGGACAGGAAACAGGCTAAGGGCTTTGGCCACCTTGACTGGGAAGAGGAGAGCCTGCCTTGGAAATTGCAAAGTTACCCCCCCCCCCAAGACCCCTCCTGTGGTCCCCAGTTTGCTATACAGTGGGGGGGGGTAGGGACACCGGGTCCAGCATTCACCTTTGGCAAAGTTCCTTAAGTAGTACTCATACAGCAAAAAAAAGCACAGTGTATGAATATGAAGCAGGAGACCCTCCATATACAGGAGCAGTATACCTTAGATTTTGAGGAAGACAGTAGAACTGGTGGAAGGGCGAGTAGGATGGACGCAGGGCAGATATTGGAGGGGAAAGGTTAGCATTCACAGCTTTCCCACCGGATGACAGTCTTTCTCTTCCCAGGCTAGGCAAATCCGGACGCCCTGTGGGCAGTCACAGCTCCGCTGCTTTCAAGCCTCACTTTGCTCAGTTGGCCTCCCCTCTGACCCCCGCCTGCTGAGAGCTGGGCTATAAATAGGCACACACGCTCAGGGTCCGAGGAGAGGCGAGGGAAGAGGAAAGGGGCACTCGTGGGCTCGGGCGACGAAGACCCACCCATAAATGCACAGCCTGGTTTGCAAGGAGAGAGAGGGTTATGGAATCGCCGCCTGGCCCACTCCAGGCCGGCCGCCAAGATGTGCATGAGAAGGAGGCACGCTTGGGTTTTGGATAGCCGGGGGGCCAGAAAGCTCTTTGCACACAGAGTCAAGTGACACACGGACTTCTGCTCCCAAACAGCTGGAAGGAGCACTTTTTATTTGCAAGCAACGCGGCACTTTTGCAAACGCTGCTTCCCTGTTGCCCCTGAAAAAGGGTTGTCCATGAGAACCCCTGCCACATGATGCTTCTGCCCCCAGATAGCCTCCCACCACCACCACCACCACCACCACCTTAGGAAACAACACGAGACAAGAACAGAGGGGAGAACAGACTGAGATCAGGAGTGATGCTGTGGGGTAATTGCACAAAACTGCACAACGTTAACGGCACCATTTGCCCAGCCTAGAAAAAAGAAACATGAGAGGAGCCCTGCTGGATCAGGCCACAGCCCATCTAGTCCAGCATCCCATCTCACCCAGTGGCCCACCAATTACCTATGGGCATCTCAAGCAGAAGACAAAGGCAACAGGCCGTGAGCAGCATCCTACCCACCTCTGCAACCTGAGCACCCATTCTAGTATCCACTGATACACCTGTCCTCCATGAACCTGTCCATCCCCCAGGTGAGGCGAGGTAAATAGAGACTTTATCTGTGGTTTTCGTTTCCTCTTTAAAAACAAAACAGGCTTCAGACAAACCTGTTTTCTTCCCCCAGCTTGGCATTCCCCCCACCCCTTTCCACTCCCACCCTTAGTCTATTTCACCTCCTCTGCACCATCCTGGATGCCTTTTCCATGCCACACTGAAGAGTCTCCAAAAACATAGAAAAGAATCCTGAGAATTGGGTGAACAGAGATGACCTTAAACAATGAACCTCCAGTTGAAGCCAGAAAACATGCTGCTGTGTGCTGGCGCCACCTTCCGGACAGAACGTGGCACTGGGAAAGGTGCCCTGCTGGATCAGGCCACAGCCCACTGGGTCCATAAGAACCTCAGAGGATCCCTGCTGGATCAGGCCACAGCCCACTGGGTCCATAAGAACCTCAGAGGATCCCTGCTGGATCAGGCCACAGCCCATCTAGTCCATAAGAACCTCAGAGGATCCCTGCTGGATCAGGCCACTGCCCACCGGGTCCATAAGAACCTCAGAGGATCCCTGCTGGATCAGGTCACAGCCCATCTAGTCCATAAGAACCTCAGAGGATCCCTGCTGGATCAGGCCACTGCCCACCGGGTCCATAAGAACCTCAGAGGATCCCTGCTGGATCAGGCCACATCCCTTCTAATCCATAAGAAGCTCAGAGGAGCCCTGATGGATCAGGCCACGGCCCATCCAGTCCCAAAATTTCATTGTAACCTGCCTGGGACCATTCGGAGAAAGGCAGGTTATAAGTTTTCTAAATAAATAAACTGCCTCCTGAAAGAGGTGGCAAATGGACCAGCCCTACCAGCTCCTAAAGGCCACAAGCCCAGGGCTGCATCACGGCCACCATCATCCGATCTTCTGGTCCATGCTGCATTCCAGCCAAAATCCTCCCTCCGTAGAGGAAATGGCGCTCAGCAGGAGAACGGCCTCCAAATTCCTGGCCCTGCTCTTGACCCCATACAGGCACAAGAAAGCCTCCCCCAAAGGCCTCTGGGAAAGGAGGACAGCCAAGCATGTTCCACCCTGGCCAGACCCAGGAGGCCCACATCTGACACGCCACGCACATTCAGCCAGGACGGCCTCCGTGGGGCGGGAAAGTAAGACTGGGTGTTTACCTGAATGGCGCCCAAAATGGCAGAACTGATCACACCTCTGCATCCATGCCACATTTCCTCTTGGAGATCAGCTGCTCTCCCCCATGAAGCCAGCTGGGTGACCTTGGGCTAGTCACAGCTCTCCACAGCCCCACCTACTTCACAGGGGGTATGTTGCGGGAAGAAGAACAGAAGGTTTGTCAGCAGCTTTGAGTCCCCTTAAATGGGCGAGAAAAGCAGGGTAGAAAAGCCAACTCTTCTTCCTCTCCACAGCATGTTTCTACTGAACGACTCCGTATCCTCAATATTTTAATTGCCCATCCTAACTGGTTCCTGTTGTGGATTCGGACCGCAGTTCCCCTCGGGCCCAACTGGACAGCCTTGAGTTCTGGTGGGGACTCCGTGCAAAATACACCAGCAAAGCCCATGTTTGCTGGTTGCTCTCAGAAGGCCACCGGAGAAAGCTTTGGCTGTTGCCGCTTTAATAGAGTCAATGGCCAAGACGGTAATAAACTTGAAAGCACTTTAAGAGAAATAGTAGGAAATCAGCAATACAGCAAACTGAATTAACCAGCTGCCTCCTACGCCCAGAGTTAGCGAGGGCAGCTCCAAATCCGCAGGAGGGTTTGGGAGGCTCATATGCAGCCCCTGTCGCCAGGAATAGGCAGCGAGCGTCGTCCAGCGCCAAGGAGAAGTCAGCCCAAAAGACAAGGTTGGAAGCGACAAGGGGCTGCCTAGCCTAGGAATCCCGGGCGGCCGAGGGATACCTGGGCAACGGCAGGAAAGGGCAAAGAGGCGGGATGAGGTTGCGGCAAGACCAGGCGCCGGTGCCTGAACAGGGTACAATGCTGGAACTGGACGTTGGGTGGAGGCGCCGGGGTGTGTGGACAGCGCGGACGGGAGCGCGTTACGCTTGAAGGACCAGGAGCTCCAACCCCGGAGGCCCCATGGTCCAGCGGCCACACACAGGCCCTTTCTCACACTCCAGATGGCGCGGCAGCCAAAGCTGTTCCTTAACCCCAGGTAATCCACACAAACTGCTAATCTCCCAAGGGGCTTACTGGGTTGCGTTCCACACAGGGCCACACCCCTGGCGGTGGTCCGGAAGGTTTGTACTGACATCCTGCCCCGGCAGCTGGCACAGGAGGGCTAAAAGAAGGGACAGCTACCCATAAGAGACGCCCAGATTAGCACCTCTCCCTCCATCTCATCCTCCATGCACTGAAGCCGAGCACGGGAGGTGGTTCTTCTGACACGGCCGTCGTTGCAAGGACTAGGCCTTCTTTGGGGTGGCCCCTTAGCTGAGACGTCCTTCAGCCGAAGGAGCAGGTCTGTAAGTTGGTGGTACTCATGGGTCAAGCATAAAGCAAACTCAGTGGCACAAGGTGCTCCTGGCCACTCCATCATCTGCCGGACAGGAGACCACAAGGTCAGGAGGTGCTTGCAGGCCCTGGGTGGGTCTCCCACAGGGCACCACCCCTCCAGAAAAGCCCAGCAGCATGTCTGCATGTCCGGATGACTTCAGGCCCCCTTTGACCCCTGCAGAGGGGGCACTGGTCTCGCAGGAACCTGGAGGAAAGGCCTCTGGGAGGGAGGAAAGCCACAGCCCGCTCGCCTCACCCCCCCCCATCCCTCCCTGCCCTGCTGAGCCTCAGGAATCAAGTTCCTTCCACCAATCTCCCCTGCAAACATCTGGCCGGTTGGCAGCCAAAGGGTTTCTGCTCCACCAGCAAATTCCATTCATTCCTCCCCAGAGTGTCTGCAGAGAGAGATTTTTCAGTCTGAGCCCAGAGGCTGTTTCCAGGGCTTGCAAATCCCCAGACACAAGACCCATCTCCAAGGAGCGAAAGCAAGGGCCTGGGACAGCCCAAAAGTCCCCAGAGCCGAAAGCCTGGCATGATCTGTGCCCCTCAAGGCGGAGGGGGCTGTGACCTGTGGGCCGACACAGGGAGGAAGGCATAGGCAGGCACACTTAGAATCTAAGAGGAGCCCTGCTGGATCAGGCCACAGCCCACCCAGTCCAGCATCCTGCCCCACACAGTGGCCCACCAATTGCCCATGGGCATCTCCAGCAGGGACAAGGGCAAACCTTCTCCTGCTCTCGAATCACAGCAAATGGCCTTAGAGGCCTCCTGCTTGTCCCCCTAGCCTGGAAGATGGACTTAGGTGTCCATTCTAGTAGCCATTGTTGTCCATAAACTTGTCCAGCCCTTCCTTAAAGCCACCCAGGCTGGTTGCTGTCACCACCTCTTCGGGCAGCCAGTTCCATAGACCGATGGCCCTCTGGGTGAAGAAATCCTTCCCGTTTCGGCTTGTAACCTTTGAACTGCAGAGACTTCTGTGGGCCTCCGGCTTTTCACAAAAACATAATCTGGAAAAGATAACAGAGCCTTGGACCAAGTGAACTATGCAAGGTGGAGACGCACCAGACCTGCTTCTTCTGAAAAGCAACCAGGAAGGAAGAAAACTGCTTTGGTGTGATAAAAATGCAAACAAACAAACAAACAAATAATAATAGTAAATAAACAAAGACCAGGCTCCCTCCGTGCTGTGCCGCCTGCCTTTCTGCCCCATCCCCACCGGAATCCCCGAGTCGAGTGGACCAGAGAACTGGGTGGACTCTGCTTCCAGCTGAGTTCATCTGAATCTAGGTCATTGCAGGGAAGTTTTCCAGAGGGGCCAGAGCAGCAACTTTGGAGGCCAGGCTTTGAGCTGTGCCGGACCCACGCCGGGAAAAAAGGCCAGAGAAGCTCTCCTGGGAACAAACTGTTATCCACCCAGCGCAAAATGTTGCTTTTTTTAATGCTTCCTTTGCGCATTTTTTTCCTTCCTTCCCGGGTAACTTCTCCCTTTGTTTTACTCTGCCCTGCCATGTTGCTGGCGCCCCTAGCAGTTTGAAAAGCAGAACCAATTTCTCTTCCCCCCATCCCACAGTTAAACGATGGCTGCAATTTATTTATTTGTTTATTTAAAATGTGCATATCCCGCCCCATATCCTAGGATCTCTGGGCGGCTCACAATAGAAGACCCACATATAGACAAGATGTCAAATGCAGACCCCGTTAAAACAGCGTCGAACAACACAGATGGTGTAAAAAGTTAAAAGTTAAAAATTCAAGTAGTGCTTGAGTCCAAAGGCTTTAATGAAGAGCCAGGTCTTTACTTGGAGCCTAAAAGTTAGAAGAGTTGCCGCTAATCGGGCCTCCACGGAAAGGGCATCCCATAAGTGGGGTGCCACAGCTGAGAAGGCCCTTCCTCACGTCCCAACACAGTGGATTCCTCTAATTGGTGGGATACAGCGGAGCCCCCCTCCAACAGATCTTAAACCCTGGGCAGGTCTATGTAAGAGGAAGCGTTCCCTCAAGTACTGAGGTCCCAAGCCGTTTAGGGCTTTAAAGGTCACTACCAGCATCTTGTATTCGGATCGGAGGCGCATAGGTGGCCAGTGCAGCCCTTTCAAAACAGGCCTGTAAACTGTACCCCTCAGTGGTCAGTCTGCAGCATTTTGAACCAACTGCAGCTTCCAAGTCTCCAAAGGCAGCCCCACGTAGAGCGCACTGCGGTAGTCTACCAGGAAGTTACCAATGCGTGGACTACTGTGGCTAAGTTATCCTCGTCCAAGGAAGGCCGTAGCCACCAAGTCCACTGGGGCCTGTAATGACAGAGATGGTTCCAGGAGTGCCCCCCCCCCAAATATGCACCTGCTGCCTTCAGGGGGAGCGCAACTGAACCAGGGCCTCCTTGTAAAGTCTGGTGGCATCTTCAAGTCACCGAAGATGCAGGGCAGATAAAGAAAAAATGAGTGGTTTAATTTTTTCCTAAAGACAGGTTTACGTCACAGGATTTTATCCGCCCTGTAAAACCGGAATACTGCAATGAGTTAAACATTAACACTTTTCATGGGTGGTTTTAAATCCATGCAAAGAGGGCAGGATCAGACCAGAGCTTTGGCTCAGCCAATAAACACGATCGATGGCTCTCCTTTCGCAGCTGTAATGCTGTTTTATTTCCATCTGAGATCAGCGCAAAGATATCGTGATACAAGGGAAAAGAAAATACTGCAGGCATTTAAAATAAGCAGCCAGAAAAAGCAACAATTAAAAGAAGCTGGAGGGTTTTATCTCAGGCACCGCAACACGGAAATAAGTCACGCTAAGGCCCGAGTATCCCAGCAGATATATGATAGGTAAAAAATCAGCATGTTTTCACCTGTACCATTTACCTGGCTCCTATTTGTGCAAAGAGATCCTATCGCTGTATTTTCCTGTCAACTGAGTGCCAATGCTTGACGTGCCCATGGGCAATTGGTGGGCCACTGCGTGCAACAGGATGCTGGACTAGATGGGCTGTGGCCTGATCCAGCAGGGCTCCTCTGAGGTTCTTATAGACTAGATGGGCTGTGGCCTGATCCAGCAGGGCTCCTCTGAGGTTCTTATGGACTGGACGGGCTGTGGCCTGATCCAGCAGGGCTCCTCTTAGGTTCTTATGGACTGGACGGGCTGTGGCCTGATCCAGCAGAGGTCCTCTGCGGTCCTTATGTGCTGTAAGGCGGAAACAAATTTGCCACAAATTCCCACTTATAAACATTTCCCTGCGCCTGGACATCAGCAGCTCAAGGACGGAACGATGGAATTTTGTCCAAGAAGAAGAAAAAACACAAGAATTAATATTTTCTGCAGGCGGCTGGCAGCCTCCTTCTCCATTATTTTTTCCCAGAACGAGTCACCACAATGACCAAAGACCAAAGAGAAGGGGAGGCAGAGCTTTCTTTTACCGATTGCTTAAGGAAAGGGCAAAAGCAGGACATAAAAAACCACCAGGAATTGTTTCCCCCTTTGGAAGTTTTGCCTCCCGTTCGCTCTCAGGCTTTGCTTTACAACTGAGAGGGGAAACCTCCCTGTCACCATCCCAGAGGAAATCTCAGGAGGAGCTAACAAGAACTGCTTTTCCTCTTCTCCAGACCGGTGGACCTAGGAGGGGAATCCTAACCCCCAGTCCGCAATGTCCTGGACTGAGGCTTTCAGCCAATGCCTTGACTGGTCAGTAGCTTCCCATCTCCTTGCCAGAGCTTTAGAGCAAGAGGCCGGAAACCCGAAGCAGAGAGGCAAGGAACCGGGGCAACACTCCAAAGTGATGGCCACACACACTTGCATCATTTCCTGTTTTAGAAAGCAGAAAGGATAATATTTTTTTCTGTTTAAATCAAGGCCAGAAACGATTCAAGCTGCTTAGCTAGCCGGAGAGGCAGATAATATCTACTGGTGGGCTTTGCACTTTGGAAACAAACAGACCACAGTCCCTGCAAAGCCCCTCAGGAAGAATTACCTTCCGGGAACAGGCGCAGTAAGAACCTGATAGGTACTTGATTGGTACGGATCTGCTAGTACTGTCTGCACACAAGATCTCTTAAGGACCCCGTTCTTAGAGTGCTGCGCCCAAGAGAGGCATCGAAATCCAGATTTAATGGGGTCTTTGGGCACTTAAATCAAAATTAACGGCAGACCCCTTTAATGGTGCCTTAAATCTGGTCTTCTCCCATGAAGACTGGATCAAAGTAGGGATGTCCACCCATATGTATCCTATACAAATGCATACAAATGCCCTACATGCCCATACCAAGTTTTATACAAATGTAGCAAAACATTCAGTCCAAATTCAGTCCCTAGTCCTGGATTCTTTCCCCCCTCTTCCCCTATGGATCCCCTTCCCAAAGCTACCCTGTCGAACCCCAAAATCCTCCCACTTACCTAGCTGGCCACGCAAATATCAAAATATCATCACTGACTCACTTTGGTTCCAACGGTTGCCGACTTTGGAGGACACCTTTCCGCTTCTCCCGAAGCATCCCTGCTTTTCTCTCCCAAAGCTCACCAATTCCGGCAGCGAATTCCAACAGCTCTGCCCTCCGAATGAATGGACTTAGTGGTTTAAGTGTCCCACCCACCTCCAGGACCCGAGTCTCCAAAAAGAAGCAGCATTTCCACCATTCCGCCTTCGGAAGGAAAGGTAATGCAGAGCGAGTGGAAGGCATCCACCTTCCGGGCTGAGACATTCTAGCTCAGCAAGGAAAAACAACCAGGCAAAAGTCCATCCTTCCAAGGCAATTCCTTCCCTCTGCGCTGAAGATTCCAAATATCACACTGCAGATGTGAAATATAAGGATTAGCAAGGGACAAATTGTCTTCCTACGATTCTACAACAAGATCCATCGCTGGGCTATGGCAACAGCTCCTTTAACCCAAGGAAAGTGCAGCCACACCAAATAGGTTCCCCTGCGGAAGTCTGTCAAGCTGAAAGTTCACCGATCTGGCGCCGGCATTCCCTCTCGGTGTTCGTAAACCTCTGCAACGTGTCTTCCAGGGCGGCCATCTGCCCTTCGAGGGTGGAAAGACGCAGCCCTTGCACCGAGAACTCCTTCGCGAGCCGGTCCACGTTCACGGTCAGCCGGTGCAGCCGAGTGTCCAAGTGGGCAGCCGCTGCGGCCCAGCCACGGTCTGGGAAGGCATCGGATGCAGGCTTTGCTTCTTTGGGTGCAAAGGCCGCTTGGGGTCTGTCCAGAGCACCGGCCGTGCCTTCCCTGGCCATGCTAGGTGGTCAGCGGGGCAGGCAGACTGGCCCAGGGTTACCTTGCGAAGGCAAGGACGGTCCCATCCTATTGGAGGCCCAGAGCATGGGCAACTAAGCCTCCTTCTGTGGCGGTTAAGAATTCAGCTAGACTGCGGTCAATTCTCGCTGTGAGGAGGAAATCCGGCAAGGATGGAAGGGCACATAAGAACTGACCCCTCAGAGCTCCTGGGGCCGGAACGCGGCAGGCAAGAGCAGGGAGCCGCAAAATGCAGGTGACAGGTAGCCGCCTGCTGTCAGGTGACCTGGGGGAGGGAGGGGCAGAGACAGCCGGCAGTCGCTTGGGTTCACCTTAGCAATTGCATCCTCTTGATCTCTTTATTGGATAGCTGGCTGGAGGGCAGATCCCAAGGAACTCTTGGGTGAATGGGAAAGAGCAGGAGAAAGAAAGAAGATAAAAGAAAGAGTTGACTTTTCTACCTCACTTTTCTCACCTATTTAAGGGGACTCAAAGCAGATGACATACCTTCTGTTCTTCTCCCCACAACAGAACACAGGGCTGTGAGGGCTCAGAAACAGGGCTGTGACTAGCCCAAGGTCACCCAGCTGGCTCCGTGGAGAAGGGCGGAATCAAACCCAGCATTCCCAGATAAAGAAACTGGCTCTGCAACCACTAGACCAAACTGGCTTATGGAGGGGTAATAGCGATGTTTTAGGCCCCGCCCGCACTGGGCTTTATTCCAAATCACATCTCAGAATGGGGACCTACTGTCCACACAGCTTAGTGCAAACTATGGCAGGCCCCAGGCAGGGTCTTCCGCAGCCAGCACCACCTTGAGGACAGCAGGTCCATAGCCCGGGGCATAAACCAGAGTAAGGCCCCGTGTAGACGGTTTGCTGCTCATATGCAGGCCTCTTATATAGAAAATAAAAGGGCCGTTTGCAAAGGGCGCCAGAGGAGATTCTACTGGAGGTCTCTGCCTGTACGCCCGCAGCTGGTTTCTAAATGATCTCCATCATTTATTTTCGAAAGGCTTTCTCTGTGGCCGTTCGCCCCACGCCTATTGGGGGCGGAGCGCCCTGTCCATACAGCCCGTAGAATCAATCGGATCAATCCAAGAGCAGGGTGGAAAAAGTGTTCCGGAGCGCCGGGAGGGAGGAGGGAGGCAGCCCGTGTCCAGGACAAAGGGACGTGTGTGGGTTGCAGTTACGCAGGAGACCGCGAGCTGGCCAGAAGGTCAGGGGGAGGACCCTCCGCCATCACGCACGGGGCGCCTGTGTGTGTCCTCCGTGCTGCCCAGGGCCCACGGCGCTCCCGAATGATGGCTATTGTTCCCCGGCCGCTGACCTCACCCTTTCTGGAAGGGCAGGTGCCACGCTTGGCCTCCTAGAAAAATAAACAGAGCCAGCAGGCGAAGGCAGAGGGACAGCTGCCCTCAGGCACAAAAGCAGTTCTGTTGTCCTCTGGAGAAGTTTCACCAATGGGCAACCCAGGACGCACCTGCCGAATCACAAAGGGGAAGCACACAATTTGCACCAGAAGCAGAACAAAAGAAGGAGAAGATTTGGCCTTTCTATCCTGCTTTTCTCACCCATTGAAGTGGACTCAAAGCGGCTGACAAACCTTCTGGTCTTCTCCCCACAACAGACACCCTGTGAGGTTGGTGGGGCTGTGAGAGCTCAGAAGAGAGCTGTGACTACCCCAAGGCCACCCAGCTGACTTCATGGAGGAGAGGTGAACCAAACCTGATCTTCCCAGATAAGAGTCCAGCTGCCTAACCACCAGACCAAACTGGACGGCTAAAGTTCATTTCACCTTCCTGTCTGACTTCTGCCTGACTCTAGGAGCCGATTTTGGGAGCCCCCAACACGTGGCACATTTCAGGTGTCTGCAATACGCAAAAATTTAAATGAGGCAGACTGCTGCTCCTGGGTTACACCTTACACAGGCAGGGCCCGAGATTTGGCACCTGGAGCAAAACTGGGCCCCAAGCTCAGCCCTCAAAGCCAAGGAAAAAGTGGACGGAAAGCCCCAACAAAGGGAAACAACCGGCCATGTGGGAACCTATCCGTGGCCTGATCCTGGAAGACAAGGCCCCCAACACCTCTAAGGTGGGTAGGAGTGAGGAAAGCCTGCCTGCTGCATTATGAACCCTGCAAAGGGTCTTCCCAGATCTGTGCCTCTGGCATCTTGGCCTTTCCCATTGTCATTATCTGCCATCCTGTTTTGCAAGAGGAGGAAATAAGAATCAGGCGCAGTTGTTTATTATTTATTATTTATTTATTTATTTGTATTTCTATCCCGCCCTATACCCGAAGGTCTCAGGGCGGGTTACAATATTATATGAATCTTAGACAGGTCCCTGCCCTCAGGCTTACAATCTAAAGAGACTGCCGCCGGCACGCGCCTTTCTCCAGTGGAATGCATCACCCCACATCCAAGAAGGAAATGGGGGGGGGATGGATGTTGCAGACCAGGATCCACTGAAATCAGCTTGGACTCTGGGGGGTACCGGGTGGTGGCAAAGTACTGCCTCTTGGACCACCTGGGATGGGCCCACTGGGTGACCTGGGGCCACAACACTGAGGAGGCTGCTGGCCTTTGGACGGGGAGTTTTAGAAGAGAATCTCAGAGCCCTGAAGGCGAAAGGGGAGGAAGGCAGGAGAGCTCCAGAGGCTGTTTGCAGGGAGGCGAGAGCAGGTGGAGACTTGGTCCTTGTCTTCTGCTGGAGATGCCCAGAAGCCACTGGTGGCCACTGTGTGAGATGAGATGCTGGACTGGATGGGCTCTGGGCCGATCCAGCAGGGCTCCTCTGAGGTTCTTATGGACTAGGTGGGCTGTGGCCATCACTGTCAGGAAGTTTCTCCTAATATCTCATCTGTATTGACTCCCTTGAAGTTTCATCCTTGGAGTTTCTAGTCCTCCCACCTTGTGCAAGTGAGAATAGGGACGATCCCTCTGCACTGTGACGGCCCTTCAGATACTTCAGCCCTATCATGTCTCCTCTCAGTCTTCTCTTCTGCAGGCTGAACATTCCTAGAGCCTTCAACCGTTCCTTGTAGGACATGGTTTCTAGACCACTCACCATTTTGGTAGCCCTCTTTTGGAGATGCTCCAGTTTGCCAATGCCTTTTTTTAACTGGGGTGCCCAGAACTGGACACAGGGCTCTATATGAGGTCTGACCAAGGTAGAGTCAAGAGGAAGAACTACTTCTCATGATCTAGACTCAGTACTCCTCTTGATGCATCCTAGGATGGTGTTTGCCTTTTTTGCAGTGGTACCACATTGCTGGCTCATGTTCACCCTGTGATCAACCAGGACACCCAGATCCTTTTCCCTAGTGCTACTGGCTCAGCCATATTTCTCCCATTCTGTATTCAGTTTTACCATTTTTGTCGAAGGCAGAGTAGGTACAGTTACCCCAAAGTCAGGAAGAAGTTCTGCAGTAAGCCACTCTGTGCCTTGATCATTAATGAGAGCTTTTGGTTTGACTTGAGACCATCTCCCTGATCCATAAAATCCAGAATTTGCCACTCAGACAAGCACGGATATTTCTAACAGAGGTTGCGGGAGGAGGCCACGAGTATCTGGGTCACCTGCCCATTATCCACTCGTAATCCTGCCCCACAGGTATTCTTAAAGTCTTTACTGATAGTTATAAAACCTTCCTGGCTGAGTGACCTTTGCTCTTCATCAGTAAAGGAGGGGAAATTGGGGTCCTTTAAGGCAGCCACCACCCCTGGAATGCACAGGTTTCCCCAGACTTCTCAATACAGCTGCGGTCAGATTAACTCTGTTCGAAAGACTAAGGGCAAATCCCTCCCCAAAGTCTGAAGTTTGTCCCTTTACCAAACACTCCAGCTGATTCAAAGATAATCATCAGGCAAAGCAAACAAGCAAAACATGAGTAAGTTACCAACTGTGAACTTGCTGCTGTTCAGAAAAAGACGTGCAAAAAAACCACCCCTAAACAACTGTGAGCAGGATCAGAAAAAAACGGATCCGTCTGACACATGCGCCAACTGACCAATTAACCAATTCACCCAAAAGGGTATGAAAAGTGTAGAATACTACTACTATCTGTACCCAGATCTCATCTTCTGCCACACGGGTTCTTAAACTCAATCAGAACTGTAATTCCTTCGAACCAAGTTATGCTCCAGGGACATTTCCATATTCCCTGTAACAATTTTCCAGGAAATGGGGGAAGTGGAAAAGTTACACAGCCTTGACTTTAACTAAAAATATTTCCATAACCAAGAAGAGGATTCACAAAATGCATGCCCAAAAACACAAGCCAGGACGGTTGCAAGCTGGAAGGACTATAAATTAAATTACGTTTCTACAACCAGATTTTGAGGGGGTGGCATTAGCTGGGGACACACGGGGCCCCACAAGGCCTGCAGTGAAATGAACCCCTCAATTAGGCCACAAGATCATCATGGCTAATATAAACTGCACCACAGAGAGGAGACAGGTGGGTCCCAAAAAGTGAACAACTGCTAACTTATTTCTCAAAGGCTGCTGCTTATCCAGCACAGGTATAACAACATAAGAACCCCTTTGAAGTAGGTAGGGCTGTGAGAGCTCAGAAGAGAGCTGTGAACAGCCCAAGGTTGCCCAGCTGGCTTCATGGAGGTAGAAGACTGGCTTTTCTACCCTGCTTTTCTCATCCATTTAAGGAGACTCAAGGCAGCTGACAAACCTTCTGTTCTTCTCCCCCACAAGAGTCACCTGGTGAGGCAGGTGGGGCTGTGAGAGCTCAGAAGAGAGCTGTGACTAGCCCAAGGTCACGCAGCTGGCTTCATGTATGAGGGCAGAATCCCAATTAAGAGTACAGTTCCCTAACCACTAGACCAAACTACCCCAGCGCCACAGATGTCACCAAGCCCCCAAACTCGCATGAGATGGAATCTGGTCTGGATAACCAGTGGCCTTTCCCAAGCTGGGCCTCACATTTTACGGGTCCCAGTCCACGAAGGTGTGGGAGATCAGCTGCACAGTCAGTTTGGACCTCCCCCCTCCCTCCCCCAGGTAACCTCGGCCCCCGGGCCCCACGACTTACGTCCAAGGCTGCCGGATGGAGCCCTTCACTGCCGCCCCTCAGCCAGCACCGGCTCAGCTCGCTCAGCTCCAGGATGGGCTGCACTTTCAGGCGCACCGTTTCCCCGGACTGGCGGATCATCTCCACGATCTCGTCCCGGGATTTGTTCTCCACGTTGTAGCCATTGATCTCCACCAGCCGGTCGCCCGGCACCAAGCCGAGGGCCAGGTCTTTGGTGCCGGCTCCGGGCTCGGCAAAGTGCACCACCCGCCTGTAGACCTGCCCGTCAGCGGCCCTGTCCAGCATGGTGGTGCGGCGCAGGGAGAAGCCGAAGTCGCCCGTGTTGCGCCGCTGCAGCTCCAGCTGCCGGGGCACGGGGGGCTCGGGTGCCACCACGACGGGGAGCCTCAGCTCGGCGGGGAACCTCTTGCTGACCACTTCGGGCAGCCTGGTCCGGGAAGCCGCCCCCGGCGGGGCACGCAAGGACCCCGTGGGGACGCCCTGCCTGGCGAGCTGCGTCTCCAAAGTCCGCGTCTCCACCTGCGGGGAAGGGGCGGCCGAGTGCTCCGAGGGCGTGGAGGTCTCCGAGGCGCTCTCGTCGCGGCTCTTCTGCGAGAAGGAGAACCTTTTGACGATCATCTGTGAGTTCTGCTTGGCCAGGGAGCCGAACTTGGCCGCCCGCTGCAGCACGGAGCCCTTGAAGTTCCCGTCCTCCACCTTGAGGTCGTCACTGGAGCTGGCCGTGCTCAGGTGGCCGGAGTCCAGGATCAGGCTGCCCCGGTTGCTGTCCGAGTCGATGTCGGTCAGGTGGAGGTCCGAGCCGCTGGCCACCTTGATCGGGATGGGGTTGGAAATCTCCAGCCGGCTCTTGGAGTCCCGTTTGGACGCCCGGTTGAGGTTGAAGAAGCCCCGGCGCATGCTAATCTCTTCCAGACTCTTTAGCTCGGCGGCCGACATCCTTTCCTTCTTCTCCTTCTTCTCCTTCTTCTCCCTCCGGGACCCATCGCGGTCCTTCTTCATCAGGTGGAACATGGTGGCGACGGCGGGAGACCCTCCGGAGGTCAGCGGCGGCCAAAAGGGGACAAGCAGCAGCTCCGGACTCCGGATCCCGCCAGGGCTCCTGTGGGAATGCAAGAAGGTGGACACTTATAAAGGCGGCCAAAAGAGGGGACTGTTCCCCCCCTAGCCACAAAACACCCGCAATGCTTCCCACAGTGGGGTGAACCCCCCCCCAAACATCTCATGGGCTGTGTGGCTTGAAGGTTTTCATTTCCGCCCTGCATTCCACTCAGAGCGGTATAGAAGAAGAGGAAGAACAGCTGGTTTTTATATCCCGCTTCCCTAGCACTTAATGGGACTCAAAGCTGCTGACAAACCTTCTATTCCTCTCCCCACTGCAGACACCCATCCATACAGATACGTAAGGGATGAAAACAGGATGCGTACGGAGATTCATATCATTGGATAGGTATTGAATATTTGAACAAATTGCTATGAACGTATTTCTTGCATCCGATTTGAATCGGATACACACACAAAACCCATGTGCGCGCACCCCTATCAGGAACCTATCCCTGGGAGGGACGGCCACGGGCCCACAGTGAAGTCCAGCGTCACCGGGCGTGGCGTCCAGCCCAGACCCACCGGGGTGGCAGAAAAAGGCAGTGGAGAATGGGTACCAGGCAGAAACCCCACTAGAAAAAGGGCCCCCACCCAAAGTGCACCTGGATGCCCTAACAGCCCACCCCAGAGTATCAGAATCCCGCCCATCTAAGGCCGGCCTGTCCTCGCTCACCGGCAGCCGACTCTAAGGGGGCCTGCGGGTTTTGAGCCCCCCCCCCAGCAAGGCATTCTGGGCGTCCGTGCTGTTCCACAAAAGCCCTTTCTGCTGAAACAGAGGCCCCACTGACGGCTCCCTTCCTACTCTTACCACGCTTGGGATTCCTCCGCCCGATCGCGCCCTGGAGAAAAAGGGGTCACGGCCCCAAGAGCATCCCGACCCCCCCTGTGTGAAGCAGAGAGCCCCACCCCCACCCCACCCTCCAAGAGAGCCTGCAGCTCCACCAGCTCAAGAGAAGCTGGTCTGGTCTGGGAGCAGGGGGAGGCCACGGTCTTAACGCGGGCACCGGGTGCCAGGCGAAGGAACAGAGGGTCTTTTGATTGGCCAGCCTTTTTTGCAACAAGGAGGCCGAGGGAAGTCCACAGCCCTGTTGACGCCCGCTGTCCGCCTGCCAGACGGGCCAAGGCCAGGGACCCTGGAAGGCCGAAGGAGGAGATCTAAGCCCGGGAAACTCTCCTGGGGCTACTCATCTGAATTACGAGCTTGTTTAAAAGTTCAGAAGATGCAGCTCTCAGGAAACATTTCCCTCCTCCGAGCCGCTGGCGTCCAGCACAGAATAAAATCACGCCCCAGAACAAGGGGGGGAGGCTCCCAAAATCTGCCAAAAGGATGCTCTGGCTAGAAGCAACTTAAGCATCGCTAGCACAGAGTTTCCCACAATGCACCTGGGGTACCATTCTGCGCAGAGAAGACCCAGTACAGCATCCGGCTGAGACTCTGAGGCAGAAACAGAAGGGACCAGGGGAGAAGTTCAGCAGGGCCTCCTTGGTGACAACCCCACGGCTGCAGAACGGCCTCCATCAGGAGGTGCGTCAAGTGCCATCCTTGTGTGCATACGGGTGAACAGAGAAACACCTTTTTTAGCAAAAGGAGGCAGGGGAAAGTTTGCTCCCCACAGTGGCACCTGGAAGGTTATCCAGGAAAAAGGCCAGCAGGGCCCCAGGGGGATCCGTCCCCCCCGCCGCTGCCACCAATGGCAAAAGCAAACTCGCCAGTCTGCCTCCTCCACCCCACACGGAGCAGGTGTACAGGCCCGGCTGTTTGCACAGCAAAACTCCACCCTCTCCATGGAGGCTGAAGCCTCTACCTGCCCCCAGGTGTGGGCCTGCCCAGGAAGAGCAAGGGAGAATCCTTGTGCAACCAACCTCCCCCCCCCCCCCATGAAGCAATCCAAGCTGGGCAGAAATTTCAAGCCGGATCCGAGGGAGGAAAAGGCCGCATCCCACGCCCAGCACCGGGAAACCCGCTTTCCCTGACTCAGGAGCCTGGATGGCGCCCACGCCCACCTGGTGAGCACCCAGGACAGGTATGCTGTGACGCAGAAGGGCACAGGGCTCAGCTCCAGCCGGGTGGGAAGAAGAAGACGGCGAAGAGGAGCTGGTGCTTCTACCCTGTGTTTCTCACCCACTTAAGGGGACTCAGTGTGACTGACAAACCTCCCTGTTCTTCTCCCCACAACAGAACATCCTGTGAGGCAGGTGGGGCAATGAAAGCTCAGAAGGGAACTATGACTTGCCCAAGGTCACCCAGCTGGCTTTGTGGAGGAAGAAGAAGAAGAGTCGGCTTTTCTATCCCGCTTTTCTCACTCATTTAAGGGGACTCGAAGCAGCTGACAGAAGGTTTGTCAGCTGCTTCGAGACCTTGGGCTAGTCACAGCTCTCCTTCTGAGCTCTCACAGCCCCACCTGCCTCACAGGGTGCCTGTTGTGGCAAGAAGAATTGAAAGTTTGTCAGCAGCTTTGAGGTCCCCTTAAACGGGTGAGGAAAAATGGGGTAGAAAAGCCGACTCTTCTTCTGCAAAGCACCCAAATTTGTGAGAATTCGGCGCATGCACGCTAAGCTGCAGCCCCCGTGAGGGAGTGTTTCCCCTCGCTGCGTTCTCACAGGTGATGATGCAGTGCGGCGG
Organism: Aspidoscelis tigris stejnegeri; assembly: GCA_023333525.1. Taxonomy (NCBI): domain Eukaryota; kingdom Metazoa; phylum Chordata; class Lepidosauria; order Squamata; family Teiidae; genus Aspidoscelis; species Aspidoscelis tigris. The sequence continues at coordinate 11,896,773 of JALMGA010000014.1, read as the reverse complement.
ACGTCACCTGCTTCTTCACCCCCTCCCAAAGGTGGCACCTTTGGAGATGCCCAGGACAAGCTCAGCACCCGGCTGTACCCTTGGAGGAGACAAAGAGCAACCAAGGTAGAACTGATGCCCTTTCCTGAGCATGCGCCTGGTTTACTCACCCTGAGCATGCTTCTGCAAACACACCTTTCACTCCTTTCTCAGACACACCTTCTGCTTGCCAGATGCACAAACAACCCATTCAGACAACCGGGGGGGGCGGGGGGGGCAAAAGGGCAGGCTTCTGGGAACTGGGGGTTATTCCCTGCGGCACTCTGCACATGTTCTGGATCTCAAGGGCCCGCACCACCACACAGCCATTCCCCAACTCCTCTCAGGTTTGCCTAGATGGGATGGATGAGGGCGAGGAAAGACACAAGGGTGTGCCAGGGTCACAGCTCCACCACCCACCCCTGGGCACAGCACCCAATGGACTCTCCTGCTGCCAATCATGCCTCTGTCTGCGCATGATGGTTGGACGTGTGGAAGAGAAGAAGAGTTGGCTTTTCTACCCCACTTTTCTCACCCATTGAAGGGGACTCAAGGTTGCTGACAAACCTTCTGTTCTACTCCCCACCACAGACACCCTATGAGATCTCAGAAGAGAGCTGTGACTGGCCCAAGGTCACCCAGCTGGCTTTGTGGAGGAGTGAGCAATAAGACCCAGTTCCCTAACCACTAGGCCAAACTGCCACAGCCGCCGCCTTGCACCCCTAACCCTGGAGACGAAGGGAGCCAAAGGAAGGAGGAAAGGCCTGTGAAGGTCCCACAGACCTCCATGCGCCCATGTATTTATTTATTTATTTATTTATTTGTATTTCTATCCCGCCCTAATCTGGCAGCGCGCAAGGGAACGGCAGTAGCCTCTGGCCCCGCAGGCTGAGGTCACAGGTGTGCAGGGCAGGGAGAGCAACGGCACTTCCAAAAGCGAACCTGTGCGCTTTGCTCGGGACCACACACTCCTGTGAGCGTTCACATGCGCACTCATGTGCAGAAGGGTGCGCTACCTGGGGACGCAACCTGAGGGCCCACCTGGGCATCAGCATGAAGTAAGAAAGGCCAGGAGTCCTACCTGAACCCACTAAAGGAACCGCGCGCCGCCTGGGTGTGTGAACCAAGGTCAACACCAGTGTATGTGGGCACACGTACCTCCCTTTGGGCAAAAGAGGGGCACCCTGACCCCCACACCCACCCCAGAGTGCGCTTGAAGGGAAGGGCCCCCCTGCCACCCGTAACGCAGGCCCGCGGGCACAAAGACACGTGTGAACGCGAGCACGCACACAGACACGCGGGGCGCACGCGATCCGGGGGCCCCTGGCTACCGAAACCCGCCCCGTACGTGTGAACGCGCGGAAGCGTGTCGCGCAGGGACTCCGCCCGTTCCCACGACCCTCCCGAGGCGGGCGGGGAGGCCCAGGCCGCCTCCCGGGTCAGCCCGGCCGAGGGGAGGCCTGGCCCAGCCCCCGCCCGGCCTCCCGCCGCCGCCCCAACGCTCACCGGCCGCCGGGACCGAAGCGAAGCGAAGGCCGCCGACACCGCGCCCGACCCGGCCGATCCCGGTCCCGGTCCCGGTCCTGCTCCGGTCAGACGCCGAGGATGCCGACGACGCTGCGCGGATGACGCCCGCTCGGCCGGGCCGGCGGCTGGTGGGAGGGGCCGGAGGGGGAGGAGGGAGGGAGCGGAGGGGAGGGGCGGAGCGAGGGGAGGAGGCAGCAAGGGAGGAACGAGGCGGCCCCTGAGCATGTGCAGAGGGGCAGGGACGGGCATTCCTTCCCCGCGGAGGGAGGGAGGGGAAGGAAGGAAGGAAGGAAGGTGTTGCCTCTCTGTGGATGAGAAGGCAAGGGAAGGAGGGAGGGAGGAAAGAAAGAAGGAAGGTAGGGAAGAAAGAGAAGGGAAGAGGGAAAGAAGGAAGGAAGAGGGAAAGAAAGAAAGGTATTGCCTCTCTGTGGCTGAGAAGGCAAGGGAGGAGGGAGGGAGGGAACAGGAGAGAGAAAAGGAAGGAAGGGGCCCCTGAGCATGTGCAGAGGGCAGGGGCGGGCCTTTTCCACTGAGAAGAAGGAAAGGGGGGAGTCCGAGGGAAATAAATAATACAGAAGGCTGGAAGCCCCCCCCCCCAGGCTGTGCTCCCTCTTTCACTCCCTACTCAGGTTCCTGGCTTGACTCCTGGGTCCTCTGGGGTCCCACTTTGTCCTGCCCATGGGGGCTCCCTCCCCTCCCCTCCCCTCGCCTCACCTGGCACCCGGCTGCCTTCGAAAGCTCCCTGCCCGGGAGCCCTGCAACCTGCTTACTCCTGAGGAGACCCCATTGCCCAGCCTCACCCCTAGAAAGGCCACTAAATTTGTTCTGCCCCCCCCCCATGGCTCCCAACCCTCCTGTCCACAAGGAGGGTTGTGGCCACACCAAAGGCTTAATACGTAAGGACCTCAGAAGACCCCTGCTGGATCAGGCCACAGCCCATCTAGCCCAGTGGCCCACCAATTGCCAATGGGCATCTCCAGCAGGGACAAGGGCAAACCTTCTCCTGCTCTCGAATCCCAGCAAATGGCCTTAGAGGCCTCCTGCTTGTCCCCCACAGCCTGGAAGACGGACTTAGGTGTCCATTCTAGTAGCCATTGTTGTCCATAAAGTTGTCCAGCCCTTCCTTATAGCCATCCAGGCTGGTTGCTGTCACCGCCTCTTCTGGCAGCCAGTTCCACAGGCCGATGACCCTCTGGGTGGAGAAATCCTTCCCCTTGTCTGATCCGACTCTCCTGCCCACCAGCTCCATAGATGACCCCTGGTTCTGGTGTTGTCTAAGGTTCAATCCAGCTTCAGTCCGCTTTCAGAGCGAGAGAATACACCAGCAAAGTGACCATTCATTATCTACCCCAAAGGTGAATTTTCTGAGTTATTTAACACTGCAAGAAAACTGCTCCTCGTCACTTTGCTGGTGGGTTCTCTCGTCCTGAAAGTGGACTGAAGCTGGATTAAGCCTTAAGTGTGACCCACACCCTAGGTGCCAGCTGGAGGAACTGGGTGCCCACCGGATGCGTTCCTCTAGTCGGCTGCCAGTTCAGGTGTATATAAAATACCCACATTTTAAGATCAACCCAAAGCTAATTCAGCATTTTGCACAGAGCAGAGGAGAGCAAAAGGAATATCTGGAATATGGAAATGGCGGCCAAGGAGGAGGGCAAGTGGTTGAACGTCCCACGACTGAATTCTCTTTTGTCTGCTCTACAGATTTCTTTGTATGTTGTTAGGAGGTGTTTATTGATCTACAAAGCAGAATCACTGGACCGTGGCTGCATTCATCCCTTGAGAGCCTTTGAGCTGCTTCCTAACAGATCTCTGTGGCGTGTTCTGGGGATTCTGTACAGGCCCTTCAAGGTGTGTGTTTTCTGAGGAGCGGCCGATGGCCACAGCAGAAGGTAGCTAGCCCGCAGCCACCCTGGCTGGTCTCAGAAAACTAAGCACTTCTGTCCTAGTGGGAACTTGGACGTGACACCACCAGGAGATCTCAGCTGGGAAGGTTAAAACAAAGTGAAAATACAGCCTGGTTCCTGAGCAACTCTCCATATTCTCAAATGGCCACAACCTCTGTGCTGTGTGCATAGAAATTAAGGTCTTAAACAAGGGTGTGTTTTTGCTCATTCCATGGCATGAAGGAAGGGAGCGAGGGAGGGAGGGAAAGAAGAGAGGAAGAACAGAAAAAGGAAGGAAGAAGGGAAGAAAGGATGGAAAGAAAGAAGGAAAGAAGAACAGAAGAGAGGAAGGGATGGAAAGGAAGGAAGGAAGAACAGAAGGAAGGAAAGGAAGAAGGGAAGGAGGAAGGAAATAAAGGAAAGAGGAAGGAAAGAAAGAGGGAAGGAATGGAAGGATGGATGGATGGATGGAAAGAAAGAAAGAAAGAAGAAGAAAGGGACAATGGAAAGAAGGAAGGAAGGGAGGGAGGAAATCTGAGCACTCAAAAGCACTTTCCAAGGGCAGCTGTATGCTGAGGAAGAAAGGAATTTTTAAATGATGGGCCGAGCCCAATTAAGTACATTAAAATTAAGGAAAAAGTGTTTTTTCCTGCCCTGATGATTCTAAACGGCATGGGCGCCCCCTAGCGGCCCATCTGTCTCCAAAGCCACGTCCACCTGTCTAAGGTTGGCTGGGTTTTCGGGGAGATGATGCCAGGTTTGACCCTGGGATTTCTTGCATGCGAAGTTCAGGGGTGCAGGCTGTCTCCGTGCCGGCCCAGAGTAGGCACAAACCACGTGCCTGCTACGATTTGCTTCTCCCAAGTGAATCATGCCTTCTTGGAAAAATAATCACATTTTTCTCAGTCAAAAATGCTAAAAGGTTGGTGTCGCAAGCAGGCAGATAGAAAAGCGGCTGAGGTCTATCCCATTCCGCCTCTTTCACCACCCTGGACAGAATTAATTCACAAGCTGCCAATTACAGCTTCCTTCTTTGCAAATTGTGCTCTCTCCTTTGGAAACAAACCCAGAGAAAATAGGTAGATAAGGGCATCAGCAACACCCCTTTATTATTGTTATTGTCATTATCATTATACACAGAAGCGCAACAATATAACGCGACATTAAATGTGTCAGCTTTGGTATAACACATCAGGATCTTCCCAGCAATTGCTGCTGCTCTTGTTACAGGACCTTCTCAGTGGTGGGACACTTCAAAACAAATCTGGTTTGCATCTCTCAATGGTTGTGGTGACACACCTAAGGTTTAATCCACCTCCAGTCCACCTTCAGAGCACAGCTCAGCAAAGTGAGCACTAATTTTCTTTCCACGTTATCTATCCCAAAGGTGAATCTTCTGAGTTATTTAACACTGAAATATAAAACTGTTTGTCCCTTTGCTGATGTATTTATTCTCACAGTCTGAAAGTGGACTGAAGCCGGATTAAACCTTAGGTGTGACCACAGCTCTTGCCACTTTGCTAATGCAATCTCCCGCTATGGGGGAGAAAAACAGAAAGTTTGTCAGCAGCTTTGGATCCCCTTAAATGTGTTAGAAAAGTGGGGTAGAAAAACCAACTCTTCTTCTCCACCTCCTAACCTCCAGGCTGGCACCCCCCACCAGCCCCCTCCCCTCCCAGCCCCTCCAGGCTCATCTGTGGCTCCAGAATCCCCGTTAAGCCCCCGGCTGAGTCTGTCCCGAAGTGGCGGGGGCACTTTGTTTCATTTCCCGTCACTCATTTGGAAAAAAAAACAAAAGCCCCACTGAGATGCCAGCCGGGCGAAATGCTGAGCCAGCGGCCTGTGGAGCAAGGCCAGAGAGCCAGTCATCACGTTCCCCGTGAGTGGACGCCAGGCCTGGGCACCGGGCCCACCTCGCCACTCCCCAGGCGGGCAGAGCCAAGGCAGAGAGGCGCTCCTGACCTGCAAGGCCTGCCCGCCTGCACCGCTCCTTCCGCACCCAGCGCAGGAGTTGGGCAGGTCTCCAAAACACAACATGGGGGCAACTCTGCCGCTGCTGCCGCCTGCCTCCTCGGGAGCCTGAACAGTTTTTTGGGCAGCGGTCATTGTCTGTAGCCCAAGGCCAAAAGGGGCAATGAAAACAAAGGCGCAACAGCCAGCATGAAGGTTAAAGCAAGTTTGCATCTTTGCTAAAAACCTTTTGGTAGCAATGGTATTGGAGCACGCTTTACCAATGCTTCTTACAACATGCGCTCCCCCGTGAAGCCAGCTGGAGGAGCTGTGGGACCTTGGGCTAGTCACAGCTCTCTTCTGAGCTCTCACTGCCCCACCTGCCTCACAGGGTGTCTGTTGTGGGGCGAAGAACAGAAGCTTCGTCAGCCGCTTTGAGTCCCCTTAGATGGGTGAGAAAGGCAGGGTAGAAAAGCCAACTCTTCTTCTAATGGAAGATGATTTTGATACCATTAACACATGGAAACCACACTAGATAGACAGTCGCCCTCCACCATGCCAGAACCTGCCCTGTATTTTGGAAAAACCAAAATACAGGGCTCCTCTTAGGTTCTTATGGACCAGGTGGGCTGTGGCCTGATCCAGCAGGGCTCCTCTGAGGTTCTTATGGACCAGGTGGGCTGTGGCCAGACCCAGCAGGTCTCCTCCTAGGTTCTTATGGACCAGGTGGGCTGTGGCCTGATCCAGCAGGGCTCCTCTGAGGTTCTTATGGACTAGATGGGCTGTGGCCTGATCCAGCAGGGCTCCTCTGAGGTTCTTATGGACTAGATGGGCTGTGGCCTGATCCAGCAGGGCTCCTCTGAGGTTCTTATGTGCTGTATTGCTGTTTACTTTGCCTAGCCAAGAGTTCTCCCTTTGCTGACAGAACTGGATGTCAGTGGCATCTATTTGCCAGTGACTCCTGTGGCCTTATGTCACATTAGAAGGAAGCCGCATCGTTCCACCACTTCCCTAGAAAGTCACAGACCTCCCCCTCCCTGTTTCCCTATAGGCACAATGATTTTAATACTAATGAACCCGAGGGATTCAGGGCTTTTCCTAAGAACGTAAGCCCAGCAGATAGTGAAGGCATTCTATACATGGGAGGATGTTGGGGTGGGTGGGTAGGCAGGTTTGCCCTCCCCCCTCCGTCCCTCTGGGGGCGACTGGCCGTTGTTTGGATCCACCATTCCCCGCCAAGAATGCAACTTGGACCGCAGAGGCGGGTGGCTAAAATCTCCTGGATCAAGGGAGGCACAATGGCAGAGAAAGCACACTGCTGACGCTAGCTGAAACGCTGCCCAGCACCGACCAGGCGTGGGGGCTATATAAGCAAAGCCGGACGCGCGGGCAGGAGCACCCCATGGACGAAGGCTCAGCGTTCGGCAAGCAAGGTGAGTCGGCGCTCCTGAAAGGTCAGTCTCTCCCCTGCCCAGCCACGTCCTGGCCAAGCCTGTCCACTCTCTGCATTTCACCCCACAGAGAGTAGCTCTGAAGTGGAAAGAGCAACAGGAAGAAAACCCTTTACCCACCCACTCATTGTCCGGTTTGGTCCAGTGGTTAGTGAGCCGGACTCTTATCTCGGAATACTGGGTTTGATTCTGCACTCCTCCATGAAGCCAGCTGGGTGACCTTGGGCGAGTCACAGCTCCCTTCTGAGCTCCCACAGCCTCACCTGCCTCACAGGGTGTCTGTTGTGGGGAGAAGAACAGAAGCTTTGTCAGCCACTTTGAGTCCCCTTAAGGTTGAGAACAGAAGGTTTGTCAGCTGCCTTGACTCCCCTTTAATGGGTGAGAAAAGGGGTAGAAAAGCCACCTCTCCTTCTTATTGATTAGTTCATAGTGTAACCTTTGAAGCATCTACTCAAAAGCAAGCTCACTGGGCCCTTCAGGGGATCTGCTCCTTCCATAGACCTGGAGGATTGCATCCTGTATGAAACCAATACAGAATGCTTCCTAGCTATTGCTCTCGCAGCCTCTTCAGATACAGAGTCTGCAATATTTGGATTATTTGCATACATCTGAGTAATACCTGCCAAGAAAATTCACCGAGGAATTGGAAAAGGAGCCACTGGAGTTCTGTGGTTTTGCCTGCTGAGCCCAGAAAAGTTGCTGAACAAGTGGAAACCTAAGGGAGAAAAAAACCCTATTGATTTGAAAGTGTTTCCTATGTCGCCCCCTGCTGGGGATGCCTGTGACTGCAGTAAAGATGAACCCTCCTGCCTTCCCACCCACCCTAGGGGCAGTAGGACCCTCACCCTCCACCCCTAGCCAAGTTGGGTTTTCTTTCTGTTCTTTCCTCTAGAACTTTCCAAGATGGCTCAGACCAACCCCCAACCAGCACAGCTTGGACCATGGAAGGTGAGTTCTAAAAAACAAGGAGGCCCTCGTCGTATTACGGCTAAAGCTTTGTGATCCGGGGCTGGGTGCAGGCCAACAACACCCCAGGGCATTATGGGAGATTTGAATAGTAGCAGAGCCACTTACAGCACAGTCTGGGCTTACCTGCTGGAATCGGCTCTGCTGCTGTTCCAACCTCCCATAATGCTCTGGGGCGTTGCTACATCAGGACATCTGGGGAAACTTAAACGGCTGGCTCGTATCGAAGACGGAAAAGAATTACAAGCAAGCCACCTCAACATGGTGGGTCGCAATCCTGATCCACATTCAAGGCGCCGCCTCGCTTCCAGGGGTGAATCTGCTAAAGAAACCATAGATATCGGTGGCAAGGAAACATTGCCTGGCCCTTATCCTGCCTGGGAGCAGAGAGCGACCCTCCAAAGACAAGGTGGCTCTTTCCGGCTTCCCAAAGAGGGGGACCCTCCAATGGCTGCCCGGTTTCTCGTGCAGATCACTGTCTACGACCAAGAGAACTTCCAGGGGAAGCGGATGGAGTTCACCACCTCCTGCCCAAATATCATGGAATGCAGCTTTGACAACATCCAGTCGCTCAAGGTGGAGTGTGGCGCGTAAGTACGGAGCGAAGGCAGTTGGGGTCTGGTAGCGTGGGCAACGGGGTGCCGAAGGCGGCCTTCTCCCTTGGGCCCTAGGGCGCACACCTGGATGGCAAGCATCCTTTTGTCCTCACCCTGACATCTGGCCTCTCAGCAGTTGCAGAGTGAAGCCACTCCAAGCAACACTTGTTCGCTCATGTGCTGGGCATGAACCAATGTAGCTGATGGCTAGTCTTGGGGTCCTTCTGTACCCCAAACCCCACCAGTGATGGCACAGACCAGCTACTCACTGGTGGTGGACGTCACTGGCTGCTGGCGATGCATATTCGTGCATCAGGTATTCAGTGCTTTTGTAAGTTGTCCACATGCTGAGGGCGGCTGCATTGTTGCGACTTGTGGGAAGGGACACGCTCGCGCCATGGCCCCTTAAACCTCCCCAAATCACTTCTCCCTCCATCTTCTGGAAACAAGAGCTAGAGGTCTACAAGAGGCTGAGAAGCCACAGGCCTCAGTTTCCCCCTTTCAATTCAGTCGGGTGAGGATCCCAGTTAGGCCCAGAACCGGAACTGGAACCAGGGTCTTCCGTCAGATGAATCACGGCCAAAGGTCGCTGACCTTTCCTGCCTTGAAAAGGAACCCACGCTGCTAGAACACAGAAAGTCCAAAGTGACACTGATCGCTTAGGAAGCAGAAGTCTGGACCCGAGATTCTTTCCATCAGAGTATGGAAGAGGTTTCCATGCCTGGTTTGCCGTCCATCGTCCAGCGGCTGGTGGACTGAGCCAGCAAGGGCCGATTGTCCTTCCGGCTCTGTGAGCGATTCCAAAGGCGTCCGACTGCATGTCAAGTCTTGGGGGTCTCTCCGGTAAAATAATGCAAGGTAAAAGGCAGCCGGCTGTTCTTCGCAAGGTACTGACCATCCAGTCCATATGATACAAAGAATGGTCCATGAGAACCTGGACAGGAGTCCTGAAGCCAAAGACAACTAAGTGTCCCTCAGAGCAAGGGAGCGATGAGAGACTGGCCGGGCAGGTGTGGCCTCCCAGGCTATATTTAGGCTCCAGGGCGAGGGCAGGAGGATGGCTGCCACTCCAGGAGAGATCCTCCGCAGCTTGATCTGCTCAATCCAGGGCAGCCTAAAGGGCAAGCGGCCGACGCTTTGGCCTTGGACCTCCTGAGCTCCCGTTGCTTTCCCTCCCCAGCTGGTTTGGCTACGAGCACGCCAATTTCTGTGGACAACAGTTTGTGCTTGAGAGGGGCGACTACCCCCGATGGGAGGCCTGGAGCGGCAGCAACGCCTACCACGTGGAGCAGCTCATGTCCTTCCGCCCCATCTGCTCAGCGGTAAGTCTCTCCTTCTGTCCCCTTGCGCGGCTGCGTCTGGCGATTGGTGTGGGGCGGGCTGACTGCCCGTCAGGAAGGCGGGAGGAGAGCACGGAGCATCCCATTCACCTGGGTACAGGTTTCCAAAGGGGCCAGGAATGGGAAGGAACCCATTTTCAGGTGGCAAATTTTGCTCCAGGTGTTTAAGATCTTGCAGGATTTGGAAACTAAGGATGGCCAACAGCATCCGCCGATCTCCTAAATGCGTAAAAGTGAAGGTGCCTGGTGCGCCTCAGAGGGGAGACTATTCCATAGTCTGGGGGCCACCGCTAAGAAGGCCCTGTCTCAGGTCTTTCAAAGCAAGAGCAGCCGTGACTCCTTGGTAGAACGCTTCTTTGCCGGCTTGTGTAAGCCGGGCAGGAGCGGCCAACCCGAGTCCTGTCCATGTCACCGAGGCCTTATTCTCCTGCCTCTCTCTCCAGAGCCACAAGGAGTCCAAGATCACCCTGTTTGAGAAGGAGAACTTCATGGGCAACCAGTGGGAAATCCATGACGACTACCCTTCACTGCAGGCCATGGGCTGGAGCAACAACGAAGTGGGTTCCATGAAGATCCACAGTGGCGCGTAAGTAAGGTGGTGGTGGGCGGCTTAGGGCAAGGACAGGTGGCCAAGAGGAGAGTGCAGTGTGCGGCCCCCAAACCCTAACTGCGATCTTAAATCCTCGTATTTCATAATTTTCTGTTTCACTTCGATCCTACTGTTTCCTGCTATCGTAACATCAACAATCCGCACCCTCTTCAACAACGGTGATGCCAGGGGTGTTACGGTCCAAAACTTTGTCAGTTTGTATTCTGAAGTCCCACATTATTTTCACCTGGTCATTTTCAACCACTTTTTCAGGTTTACGATCCCACCAGTCCTGTGCTGCTGGCAGGTGGAAATTGTGGCATAGATCCCAATGGATCATCTTGGCGACCGTGTGGCGTCTCCATCGGCAATCTTTTTGCACAATCTTTTTGCAGCGGCTGAGTACATGGCCGATTGTTTCCTCAGCTTCTTTGCATAATTGGAACTTGATGCCTACACCTGATTTTCCTATTTTGGCTTTTATTGCATTGGTCCTGATAGCCTGTTCTTGGTTGGCTAAAATCGACCTCCCATTTGAAGGTCTTTCCTTGGTCTACTTTTCCTTCAATTTTTCCCAAGAATTGTCCATGAAATGCTTTATTGTGCCTGTTCTCTGTTTGGGCTTGCACTACATTTCTCTGACGTTCAAAATTATTATTATTATTACAACAACGACTATTACTACGACTACTATTACTATTGTTATTTTTCATGGTCAGATGGGTGCTTGCAATGACCAAAGAGCTCTTCTAGCAACTCTTGTTTTCCTTCCCACTGCAGGTGGGTTTGCTACCAGTACCCCGGATATCGTGGCTACCAATATATCCTGGAGTCTGACCACCACGGCGGAGACTTCAAGCACTGGTGCGAGTGGGGTTCCCACGCTCAGACCTTCCAGATCCAGTCCGTCAGGCGCGTCCAGCAGTAAAGCATCGGGCGAGCGTCTCCTCTGGGGCTGGAACACCCTTCTATGCGCGGCCAGGGCTGGGCGTCTGGGTTCTCTTGGTTGGTCTTCTTGCTGGAATCAGTTTTGCTATCACAGATAAGAATAAACGCCTAGGAAGGGTGTCGAGTTTGTGTTTTATCACCTCCGCCGTATGTGCAGTGGGGTCCCTAAGGGTTAAGAGACCCATCCAGAAGGGCACAGAAAAGCAAGACAGAGGATGCGTTCACACCTAAATTTTAATAGAATATTTTGATAAATTTGTATGGGTTTGAACATCTGTATCAAATTCGAATCCTCCCACATTCAAAGTTGATCTAATCGAACAAATACAAATTTTCTTGCATTCTATTCGATACGAATCGAATTTAAAAAAAAACATTTGTGCATATACCTAGAGAAAACACATCAATGAAGTAATAAGCTATTGGCCATTATCTACCTTAGAAAATCCACCTTTCAGTTACCAATAGGTAAAGCGACCAGTCACTTTGCCGATGTGTCCTCTTGCTCTGAAAGTGGATTGAAGCTGGGTTAAAACTTAGGTGTGAACATAGCCCGGGTGCCTGAAAACGCAGCCAGCCTGGTTTTTGCTGAAACACGCAATACACACCTGTGTACCTTTTAGCTTTCTAAGCGCACTGGAAAATTTTGGTGTTGAGGACTAGAAACCTGTAGGTTTCCTTACCATAGAGAGTGAGAATCCCACAGAAAGGCTGTTGAGCTGCAGCCCCCGTTGTTTCTGAAAATGGAAACTGAGGTATATACACACACACCTGTCTTGCCAAGAATCCAGAACAGGAAAAAGGAGAAGGAGAGACATCACGGAAGCATGGAAACTTAAAATTTTTATTCAACATTTTACACCATGTAGTATCTCTCTTAATTTATTTGCTCTACACACATCTCTCTCCATTTTTAGTCGTTTATTTATCTGCATTAAAATATAAAATAGATTTATTTATTTTTTAATGGGTGGGCAGCTTAAGGTTTAAAATCTGTCGCGGAAACATAATTCAGAAAATGACAAATAAGTGATTATTTTCCTTCCAGAGTTGCCAGAACCGGCGTAGCTTTACAGAGGTTGCGGGACGGACAGGAGATTCCATCTAAATACTGACACTTGGGGTATGAGAAAACCAGGGGAGACCTTTGCTCTTGAGGAGTTTAGTCTCCCAGGCAAGCACAGACCTTTGGGCCCAACCGCGTTGCCTCTTCTTTCCCGCTAAGGTACCTGCAACTGTTCCTATTAGGGATGCGCACAAATGCAGTTTTCGACATTTGGTTCGTAATGAACCGAGTATTCGAAAATCTGAATTTGTACGAATAAAGAAAAAACAAAAGTCCTGACATTCAAATCGATATGAATGCATTCGTACGTATTCAAATAATTCGGACATCTATATCTGTAACGGTACGTATCACCTCGTATGTATCCCGTATGTATCTGTACGGACGTGTACAAGACTTTCGATTCGTATACAAATGTCTGAATTCATCTGAACAACAAATATTTCAAATATCCGTGCACATCTCTAGTTTGTATACATCTCCTTGCAGATCAAGCAAGCCAGGCCTGTAGGGCTTCCAAAAGGGACATGCAAAGCCCTAGGTGAGTGGCGAAAAGAAACCACCTTGTTCCTATAGAGCCAGACACATTCACACCTCTGTATAAAGCCAGAACTGTGGTCTACGTTGACCTCTTCAGGGGAGGCTAGGAGAGATATCACACCAAAACAAACCGAAGAGCCACAGGCGGTGGATCAGGCCCCTGCACCGAATGCAGCCTGCAAACCGACGCCTGCAGAAAGAGGTGGAGAATGAGCGTTGGTCATTTCGGCCTCTTCCACTCGGTACAGGCGCGGCCAGGCCTTCAGTTCCCTTTGGGTTCCGAAAGACAAGAAGCCACATCCAGCACAGCTGGGGAAAATGTTATTTGAACTTGGGAAGGAGGTCAGATGTATTTGAAGATGTCAGAGCACGGTCTCTCTCCACCAGCCAGCAGGACAGGTCCCCAGGGATTAAGGCATACACAAGGTGGAAATGCAGAGCCAAGGAGAGGCCACACGCAAACACAGCTTCCTGCCCGGTATTGCTACAAAGGCCACCCCTGTACTTTGGACATACACTCGGCTCCAGCCTAAAAGGGCAGCACTTTCCCGCAGACTATAGGATCTGGACTCTAGAATGGAGCTAGTCTTCCTGGGCCTTAGCCATACCATGTGGGGGACACAGCTTAAAACAAAAACCAACAAAAGAGAAAGAAACGAGAATTGCAAATATTCAAGTCTGTGTTTCAAATCTCCCGGATTCAGGCACACACCACGCATGCACCAGCCCTTAAAGTAGTGACCTAAAGCGTGCACTGAGGACAGAGCATATATGTGTACCCACAGACACACAAGCATGCTTAGATTCAAAGCTGAAACCCATCACGGTCTAGTTTTGCACAACTGGAAGGCTGCAGAATATTTTCACAGGACCTTTTGAAGCCTCCTTTCCTGCCCAGTCTTGGAACTGGCAAAATAGTTCCATGCCTCTGCTAAGATTACAAAAGAAGTCCCGGCATTTGGGACAGTTAAAGGTAGCCATCCATGCCAGATGGCTTAGGAGAAAGTGAACATATCCAGGGTCATTACCCCTTGGGGAATGAAACATAAACTCCCCCTTGCTGATCCAGTGGGGCTGTGCGGAACCCATGAACGCAAAATGTGTGTTCTAGTTTTTAGGAAAGCACCCATCACCCAACCACTGACCAAGGCGGTGATGCATTCAAGAGGCTGGACGCTGCAAGGAAGGATCCAAAGGTCGTAGAGATTAGGGACGCACATGAATGTTTTGGTTTTGTTTAGTGTTTTTGGATTCTATTCGGATCAAATCGAGTGCAAGAAAAATTCATATTCGTTCAAATAGATTCCCAAATCCATCAGCCGAGAGTTCCACGAACTATATTTCCAGGCGAACGTAAATGCCAAGGGACCTCACCAACCTGACCCTTTGGTTGGTTTGGATTCCAGCACCCATCTGCTTTGGCTCAGGATGCACACATGCAAACACACAAGAGAAAGCATGAACTTCCCCGCATACAGACGGAGAGGGGTGACACCCCTGGTTCTGCAGAGAACTGCCACATGTGGACAGCACCCCTACAAAGCTTGAGGAAGGAGTTGGTATAAAAAGCACTAAACCTTACAACCACCTGGAAAGCGAAAAGCAACCAAAGGAAGAAACAGCTTGAAGCTGCTTCTGAAATGCTAATTTTTGGCAGTCCTTTTGCCTCCGGCCTGCAGTGCCAGCACCCATGAATTTCAGGAGGAGCTGGGGAGCCTCATGCTCTCCCCACACAGCTGGAAACTTTCTCCCACCATCCCCAGACCGTGTGGCCCTTTGCAAGGACAGCAGGGGTCAGGATCCGACACCCGGCAGGAGATTCAGCCCCTACCCAGGCCTGGGCTCATGGAACCGTCCAGCCATATCCTCTGACCCGTTCCCAACAGCACCGGGCTGTGTGTTCACACCTAAAGTTTTAATCCAGTTTCAACCCACATTCAGAGTGAGAGAACACACCAAGAAAGCAACAGGTCACCTGAGTCGGATAGCGCTGAAGGAAGACGGCTTGACACTGCCTCGCTCTGAAAGTGGGCTGAAGACGGATTAAAAGTTGGGTGTGGACATAGCAGTGGAAGGGGTCGATTTGCTCTGTGCCGCAGTTACGCGTCACTCACTCGGGCCAGGAAAAGCCATGCTGCTGCTACTGCTGCTGTTGTTTTTCAAGACCAACCAGCAGGTCTCGTAAGCCCTGGTGGATTGGGCAGAATTATGGGTTGTTTCCTCTCCTTCCGCCCCAATACACACATCCCGTGATCCTTGAAGCAGGTTAGAAAAAAAAAAGTTGCAATAGGAAGAAGAGGAAGGGTGAGGTGACGCTTCCGAGTTCAGAAGAGGGGGCCAGGGGTCAAATTTTGGCTTTTTAGATTCTCAACAGGGAACGTTTTTGCAGGTAATCTGGGAGGTTTCGTAGGTGAGCAAGACACACGACAGCTCTCTGAACGTTCCTTCTGTATCGCTCAAGGGACAAGCGGTGGCTGGCTCCGAACACCTGCGGCCAGGTGCTACAGCCTAGTTCTCAGGTGATGGGAGCTGAATCCACTAACCCATCAGTCTGGCACGCGGCACCCTCAAACAGTGCAAGCAAGAGACCCAGAGATGTACTGCCCCGTAAGCGGTCATAGGGGTCCCTCCAAGGCCTTCTGATGCTTCTACTACAGAATGCCACCCTGATCTTCTTACTCCTGGCAGGGGCAAAAGCCCTCTCTGGCATTTAGCCTGGCACCAGGCAATAAAAGAAACTGAACTTGTGAAGCATCAAGATTAGAGGTCACCACGGAGGAAATTTTCGACCATTGATTCAATTTGAACATTCGAATGTCCAAATTCATACGAAGAGAAAAAAAATAATGTATTAAAATTGGAACCAATTCAAATACATTTGTATCTATTCGCAGGAATATTCGATACATATTTGATTATACGAATGTCGTATGCATTTGTATGTATCCATATGCATCCCATTTTTATCCCATATGTATCCATACACGTATGGATATAAATAAGATGTGTACAGATA
This sequence comes from Aspidoscelis tigris stejnegeri, assembly GCA_023333525.1. NCBI lineage: Eukaryota > Metazoa > Chordata > Lepidosauria > Squamata > Teiidae > Aspidoscelis > Aspidoscelis tigris. Next base: position 11,880,880 of record JALMGA010000014.1, on the reverse strand, counting down.
CGTAGTGTCAGAGAAACTTCCCCCTTCTTCCCTGCGTGCATGGATTTATTGTATACAATAAACAGAAGATCTAAATTGAAGCTGAACTGGTCTGAAATTTCTCTGGCAGTAGGTAATGCATGCATATCCATACACATAAAAACATCCAAATTATTCATACGAATAGCTCAAAATAAATTCATATTCGTTTGAATAATAAATGAATATCTGGATTCGATTGAACAAAAGATATGTTGAATATTCTTGCATATCCCTAGTCAAGGTACTTAGAGACTCTCATGACCTCACAGAATATCAGGAGTCCCGAGCAAACGTCCCTTGAACGAAAAGGGTAGAGAATGCTAACCATGTTGGTCCATGTAACAAGCCATGAGAAACTATATGAAAAGGACCATGTGCCAAACTCACAATCCACAGAACCAGAGGCATCTCACGCCCCTTGGAGGCTGTGATACTACACAGCTTTTTTACTCCTGGCCTATGTAGGGATTTGCACAAATGGGTACTGATGTCCTAACATTCCGGTTTGTATACGAATGTCTGAATTCGTCGGAATATCGAATGTTAATATTCGTGCCCATCCCTAACTTGAGATACAATTTGGAATAAAGGCCAGAGCAGAAAGGGCCACAAGAACCCAGCACATACAGAAAGGCTCAGTAGTACTGCCGGAAGACTGAGGCCACCAGGAAATCTGCGCTGAGGTCGCTACCTTAACTGATGTTGTAACAACAACAAAAAATTAGTTAACGAGGCTCTGGAAAGAAAAGGATCATCCTGGAGAACTTCTAAGTGCGAGGAGACGCCATGGGAACCCATCAGCTCAAAGCCTCAAAAGCTTGCAAGAAGCCAAGGATATTTCAGGTTGGCAGCATCTTTATACGTCACTGGGGTGGGTGGGTGGTGGCAGTTTGTTCCCCAAAGTAAAATGTCCTTTAGGGAAAATGCAATATAGATACGAACGCCCCAGTTATTCATACAAATAGCTCAAGATATTCATACGCGTTCAAATTCAGAAATCTGTACCGGATAAATCTTGAATAGCCATGCGTATCTCTAGTGCAAACCCATCAGCCTGGACCCAGATATGGGTCCGGTTCTGAAAAGGTTGAGACTTTGAACTCCCTTGTCCAAACTTTAAGAGCACCCCTCCGCTCGCTTGCTTTTCCCCTCTCCTTCTGCTGTTTAAAACCACGAGAAAGCCTGAAATCCGGATGGGTGTCGCGAAGTGCTCCCCCCCACACACAAACCAAGAATCCACACCAAAAAATGGGAAGTGTAAAAACAAGGAATCAGGTAACTTCTTGCACGCTCTAGAGTTACCAGGCTCAGTCATGGGGTCCTGATGGCTGGAAAAGCAGGAGCCCCGGTTCCCTAAACTGGCCTTTATCCAAGGTTTCGGGGGAGCTGACAGGGGGAAAAGTGACCAGTGAGATTATTTATTTTTATTTTTTTGCAGCTTGCAAGAAGCGAACAATATTTGAAACGAAGGCCAGGGTGGGCAGACATTGCTAAGGAAGAAAAAAACTAGTCATCTTATAAAGGGCTGCGAGGTCTTTATTTTTCTTAGGAGTAACTTTTTTAATAGAAGCATGAAAGGTGTTTTTTTTTCTTTTTCTTTCTTAAAAGGCAGTTAAAGGACACAGACAAAAACGAAATGTAAAACAGCAGCAGTTCAGCTCTGGAGGGGAGAAAGGCAAAAGAAATGAGGATGCTTCCCTCCAAAACAGCGGAGAATAATGTCTCTTCCCCAAAAGGGCCACAACAACCCAACACGACCTGCCAACTCAACAGGTGGATTTAGAGCCGCAGGGTCTAAATCAAAGTTCTCCCAAACTTGTAACCGTGTTCCCCTGGTCCGAACGCAACATCCCCAGAATATGTGTGAAAGCTTTCACAAAAGAAAAAGAAGGAAGGAAGGAAGGAAAGGATAGAAAGAAGGAAAGGATAGAAAAGGAAGGCAAGAAGGAAGGAAGAGACAAAATAGAAAGAAGGAAGGAAGGAAAGAGAAAGAAAGGAAAGAAAGGAAGGAAAGATAGAAAGGAAAAAGAAAGAAACAAAGAAAAGAAAGGGGAAGGAAAGAAGGCGTTAAGAGAGGTGCAAAAAACCTCCCCTGTTCCTTTCCCGCTATCCCACATTTGCTCGTCCTCCAAAGAAGAGATTTGTAAAGTTTTCAGTTCTAACCAGCATCAGTTGCAGAGCTGAGAACAGTAAACATACAGAAAGAGGAAAGCATCTAGAATTTCTCCTTACTATTGCCAGATTGGGAAAGGGTAAAACCGCTGGAGCGGAAGGGGCAGAGGGCGAAGGGGAAGGGGTCCATCCATGCGGGTCCCTTTTCCTTCTTCAGAATTAAATCTCCCTAGTAGGGCAGAAATTATTAGCACGTGGGCCAGTAAGCACACACAGGAAATATAGAAGCCAGCGAGAATTCGGACACCTTACGCTTTTGGCTTTGCGGCGGGGGGTCAAGAGAGAACAAAACCTGGAAGAGGAACGGGATCTTTTTGGCCTCGCTCCCGGGGGTACATGGTAAAGTGTTGGAAACAAAGAAGAGGGGGTAGTTTGCTTGCTTGTTTTTCCCTTTCTCACAACCTCCCACAGCCCTGAATACCTCAACAAAACCAAAAAGCCTTGTGAATCAAAATTTGGAGCAGTGGGTTGCTGGGAGATCACACGTGCCCCAAAATCTGTTAACGGAAAGCTCTGGCGACCACTTAGAGCCGTGTCTGTCTCCCCAGAGGGGGGGTGGGGGAAGTGTTTTAAGGTTGCTCCTTGCCCGACTATAGTAGCATTCCCATTTCTGGTGGGTGAGTTAAAAGGAGCCCGTCCAAACTCCTCCTCCTCCTCCACCACACCTTTCCCCATTTCCTCCGCCTCCAGCCTTTTTTGTTTTTCTGGTGGGAATCCAGTCAAACCAAAGCAGCAAGGGGAAGCAAGGAAAGTGGTAAGAGCAGCTGTGATGAGTACTGGGGTACAGGAAGGCGGTTGAAGCCCTCGGATTTCTTACAATTTAGTGTGTTTAATCGGCAATTGCAGAGTCCCGGCAAAAACTGAAATGCTTTCCTCTCCCGCAATGTCCAAAACCTTCTTTTGTGTGTGTGTGTGTGTGAGAGAGAGGGCATGCCCGTGCCCATCAGGAACTTACATCTGGTTTTGAACAAAGGGCGGGCAGGCGAGCGGTCGGGGAGGGAAGAGAGAAGAGGGAAATTCAGAACCGAAGTTTAAATAATCCCTTAACGTGGAGTCTCTGCCAACGCCTGGTGAAGTTTTGCCAAGCCAAAGGGCCCAGTTTAATTTTCTTCTTCTTTTTTAAAATAATATATATATATATATATTTATATAATATATATATATTTTTATAGATATTTGTATATATTATCCTGCGATTCTAGTTCAGATTCCTTTGCTGCGCCGGAAGGTGCCAGGCCACGTGCCAAGGTGGTGGCGGCGGCGGCGGCGGCTGTTGCGGACCCTCCAGGGGCAGCGCGCGGGTCGTGACGGAGAGGCACCCAGGAACGGCCCCTCCCTACTCCCCTCATTGGCTAGGACGATCCATGGCTTCATTGTACGTGATTATCCTTTTGGGGTCTGCGGAAAGATAAAGGGAGAGAAAAGCACGTGATTAGACTGTGTCGCCTGGGCCTCTTCAGCCTGGAAAGAGAGTGTTTAAGAGGGGACCTGATTAAGGAAACCAAGTTGTGCGCGGTCTAGAAAAGGTGGATGGAGGACTAGAACCACTGGGCAAATATGAAACTGGAAGACAGGAGAGTCAGATAAGACAAAGGGAAGGATTTCTTCACTCAGAGGGTCATCGGTCTATGGAATTGGCTACCAGAAGAGGTGGTGACAGCAACCAGCCTAGATCGCCTTAAGAAAGGGTTGGACAAGTTCATGGAGGACAGATGTACCAATGGCTACTAGAATGGAGGCCTAAGTCCATCATCCAGGCTCCCTAGGAGGCCTCTAAGGCCATTTGCTGGGATTGGAGAGCAGAAGGTTTGCCCTTGTCTCTTCTTGGGATGCCCACGGGCAACTGGTGGGCCACTGGGTGATACAGGATGCTGAACTAGATGGGCTGTGACCTGATCCCACAGGGCTCCTCTGAGGTTCTTAAGGACTTGATGGGCTGTGGCCTGATCCAGCAAGGCTCCTCATAGGTTCTTATGTTCTTACTTAAATGTTAAAAGAGAGAGTTCTGCCCAGGGTATAGGTTCAAGGCAGCAGTCTTATAATGGCAAAATCCCTTTTGCGTCCCCAAACAAATATTACTTTTTATGCATGCATTTTGCACTGTATCTTCACAACACCTGCAGGGACTTCTAAACTGAGGTGGCGCCGCAAAGAAAAAGCCAGGGCTTACCTCCCCCCCCCACCTGTGTTCCCTCTTCTAGCCTTGGTTTGAGGCCCTGTTGTCTCTGGGATTGACTCCCAGAATGCCTTGCACCCCAGCGAAAGCAAACCTAAGGCCGCGGCCCCTGTAAGGTGCAGGTGAGGCTCTTCCTGGCTATGTTGGCACGCTGGGCGGGTGAAAAGCCAATTAGCAGATCCCCCTCCAGTGATCCTGATGCCCCCAGTGGCTGGGAGCTGGTGCCCAGTTTCCCCCCAGCAGCAAACAGTCTCGCATGCGCTCACCCAGGCACACCGACAGGTAGCACCCAACAGAACAGCGTAGAACTCTTACCTTGCTTTTGTAAATTACAAATAGATTCCATTTCTGTGGAGAGAGAGAGAAAAAAGAGAAATCAGCATTCATGGTTTCAGCTGGCCTAGGCAACCAAAGAGGTAGAATCGTCTCCTAATCAAGACCTTTACGTCAACTTCAAGGGACACCCCCCCCCCCATGGGACCCCGCTTATTCAGACAACAGGGAAAAGCAGCTTACATAGAAGTCCAAACAGTACGAGCAAAGAGGATGGGGGAAGGATTAACAGGAGCCGAATCCTGCAACCTGCATGCTGGAGCCTTGTGCAAATATCCTGCTACTGTAATCGTTTACCTAGTTCAGGCAGGAGGCACCTAAAGGCCATTTGCCGGGAGCAGAGAGCAGGTGGAGGTTTTGCCACCATATCCTGCTTGAGATGCCCAGAAGCAACTGGCGGGTCAGTGTGTCAGGCGGGGTGGTGGACTAGATGGACTCTGGCCTGATCCAGCAGGGCTCCTCTGAGGTTCTTATGGACTAGGTGGGCTGTGGCCTGATCCAGCAGGGCTCCTCTGAGGTTCTTATGGACTGGATGGGCTGTGGCCTGATCCAGCAGGGCTCCTCTGAGGTTCTTATGGACTAGGTGGGCTGTGGCCTGATCCAGCAGGGCTCCTCTGAGGTTCTTATGGGCTAGATGGGCTGTGGCCTGATCCAGCAGGGCTCCTCTGAGGTTCTTATGGAGCAGATGGGCTGTGGCCTGATCCAGCAGGGCTCCTCTGAGGTTCTTATGGATTAGATGGACTCTGACCTGAACCAGCAGGGCTCCTCTGAGGTTCTTATGGACTGGATGGGCTGTGGCCTGATCCAGAAGGGCTCCTCTGAGGTTCTTATGCTCTAGTATGGCCCTGGAGATGTTTGTGGGAACACGTGGAGGACCACAATCAAGCGTCCTAATCCTGGTCTTTCCTACAACGTAACCAAAGACCACCATTCACTTGGAACACTAAGGAATGCCAGCTCCTGCTGGCCGCAATTCCCTCCGGTCCCAGTCAGCTACGTTGGGAACCGGAGTTCAACAAGACCTGGAACACCAGCTAACGCCGAACGGCCTTTGGAGTTTCCGTAAAGGATTGCCCGTCCAACGGCCGTCTCAGTCCTTTATAAAATGGGCTTCTGAGCTAGAGTCCTACAAGGTCTCAAGTGCCCAATAAAAGAAAGAGCTGCCAATCAAAGCAGTAGCCCTCATCCCCATTTTGACCCCCCCCACGGACCGCCCCCCCCCCCCCACCTTAACAGAGATTAACCTAAATCAAAAACAGAAGATTTTGGCCGGCTTTTCTAACCCATGTTTCTCACCCATTTAAGGGGACTCAAGGTGACTGACAAACCTTCTGTTCTTCTCCCCACAACAGACACCTGTTGAGGTAGGTGGGGCAGTGAGAGCTCAGAAGAGAGCTGTGACTCACCCAAGGTCACCCAGCTGGCTTCATGGAGGAGTGCAGAATCAAACCCGGTATTCCCGGATAAGAATCGGTCTCCCTAACCACAAGACCAAACTGGCTCTGAAGGTAAAAGAAAGCCACTTTGCAGAAATAAAAACAGGAGGAGATGAAAGACCACCACCCAGCCCAGCACACCTCCTGCTGAATTCACGCCATCTCCCTTCCTCCTGACCCAGATGGCCAGTGAAGCACAGCTGAACTGAACCAGCCCGGCTGACCGCCTCCCTTCTCACCCTGCAGGAATGGGGCAAGCCAGAGCGGAGAGCAAGGGGGGATGTATTTGTAGGAACAGGCTGCGAGTTGAACCCCAGCTGGCTTGCAACTTGGGGGCTCCTGCAGGGAACTGCTCGTCCGCTCGCGGATGTCACAGGAGGCTAACTTTGTCCCTAAAACAGCTTCTCTGGGACATGGTCAGGTTCACCCCAGTGGGCATCAGCAAGTCACAGCAACAGGCTCGGTCTTCGCCCTTGGAAATCCATCTGCGCCCCACTATGAGCCCCGGAGGTCCTTTTTCACAGGACTGACTGAAGGTCGTTTTGGGAATTCCTTGCTCAAAATACCCCAAATCCCTCCTCACAAGGAACAGCCCAGCGGTGGCGCATCTGCTTCACAGCCCGGTCTGGAGGGGATGAGCACTGCTGGTGTTGGGAAGCCCCTTCTCTCACTCCAGAGGAGGAAAAGGGAGAGGAGGAAAAGGCAGAAGAGGAAAAGGCAGAGGAGGAAAAGGCAGAGGAGGAAAAGGGAGAGGAGGAGAAGGAAAAGGAAAAGGGAGAGGAGGAAAAGGGAGAGGAGGAGGAGGAAAAGGCAGAGGAGGAAAAGGCAGAGGAGGAGAAGAGTTGGCTTTTCTACCCTGTTTTTCTCATCCAAGGGGACTCAAAGCAGCTGACAAACCTTCCGTTCTCCCCACAACAGACACCCTGTGAGGCAGCTGAAGCTGTGAGAGCTCAGAAGAGAGCTGTGATTAGCCCAAGGTCACCCAGCTGGCTTTGTGGCGGAAGAGAGTAGTTGGCTTTTTTACCCCATTTTTCTCACCCATTTAAGGGGACTCAAAGCTGCTGACAAACCCTCTGTTCTTCTCTCGTGAGGTAGGTGGGGCTGTGAGCGCTCAGAAGAGAGCTGTGACTAGCCCAAGGTCACCCAGCTGGCTTTGCGGGGGAGGGCGGAATCAAACCTGGTATCCCCAAACCTCCGCCTCCCTAACCACTAGACCAAACTGGCCTGCAGGAAGTTCAGAAATGGTCTTAAATCTTTCTGAATCACAAGGGAGCCTCCCGACTACCTGTCTTAATGCCAAGCATTCATCTCCCAGCACCCCACACCAGTTCGGCTGGGGATGCTGGGAGTTGCAGTACCAGGGGCATCCATTTCCCCACAAACGCGACAACAAGCCAGGCCATTTACCTTGGGTGTGATATAGAACGGCAGCCCGGAGGTCAAACTCTCCCCAGCTCTCTTTCCTTTCCAAGCCTCTCTGATACCGCTGTTCTTTGGTGGAGGCTAAGAAATTGTTCGTAGGAGCGGCCAGGCGATTCTCTACCTTATAGTCCTTGGAAAGGAACACAAACGCCCCAGAGCTGGCAAGTTCCGTTGGGCGCAGGACGCCGCCAACGCCAATACCGGGGCGATGGGCCTCCAGCAAGAAGCCGCCCCCGTCACCGGCAGCCTCCAGTTTTAGGAGGCCACCGAGGAGCTGCGGACTAGTCCGTTTGTCCAGTTCGTAGGCCTTGGGGAACGCAGGTGGGTTGGCCCCCGAGGGACCCGTTTCTGACCCCTGGGGCACCGAGGTGACTGGACACTCCCTCTGAAAGGTCAGCTCCGTGGGCTTACTGTCCGCCGGTTTCCTCGCGGCAGTCTCGGGCCCTACACTGGGCTCGTTGATGAAGGATAATCCCCACTGGTTCTGGAAAATGTCCCCCAGGCTCTGCTGGCTGGCCTGGAATGGCGGTTCGGCCGCGGCGGTGGTGACGTTGAGCAGAACGGCTTGCATATTTGACGGGTATATAAAAAGGCTCGATTTAGGTGCCTCGGCGGGCAGAGCCGCATCCTGGGCAACCGGCTCGGAAGCTGCTGAGAAGGTGGCACTGGCCACGGGGGCCAGCAGCGGTGGCGGGGCGGCCGGACACACGCCGCGGTCGCCTCCTGCCAAGACGGGCCCGTTGGAAAAGCTCGCCGAAGTAACCGATTTCATGGCAGACATGGGGACCTGGGAGAGGCGGGCCGAGGGCTGGGCCTCCGCTGCTGAGGAGGAGCACAAGGAGGAGGAAGAGGAGGAGGAGGAAGAGGAGGACAGAGACGGGGTAGGATTCTGCGCCGCTTTGTTAAGGTTCTCTTTCACTTTGCTCGCGTAACTGATCTTTGGAACAATTTTTGCACTGCTATTGTCCACAGGGAACACTGGGGGAGGCTTAAAAAGGGTCCAGGAGTCCTCTTTGGACGTAGCCGGGGACACGTGCTTCCCTTTGGGGCGCTCCTCCAACTTCTTCCCAGCGACGCCAACCTTGGCCTCAGAGTTCTTGCGTGGGGCGTCTCCGATGCCCGGCTTCCCGCGGCCTGCCCCTAGGGTCCCGGGCTCACACTTCCAGGTGGTCTTCAGGCCGTCCGCTCGGCCGCCCGCCTTGGCCTCACCAACGTCCGGCTTGAACCCTTCCGCCTCCGGCTTTAAGGCTGCTGCGGTGGCGGAGATGGCAGGGGCCTCGTGCTGGGGAATCTTCTCCTGGCCCAAGTCAAGATTCTCGCACCCCTTGAGGCTGTTCCGCCTTCCCTTCCGCTTCTTCGGGGTGGTGTAGCCGCTCTCTGAGCCGCTCCCGTCATTGTCCGGCCCTTTGCTGACGTAACCATTGGTGACCACGCCATTCAGGATGGCGTGCGGCTCCGCCCTGTCCGCGGGCTCGCCGTCCCTCGCTTTGCTCTCATAGGACTTCTCACTCTTTTTATCCATCGGCCCTTTGGGAGCAAAGCTCTTAGCCTTCAGTCCCGGCTTCCCAAAGGTGCCCACCCGCACAGTCTGCTTGAGGGCAAAGCTGGTGTCTCCGAGGGGCTGGCTGCCATTGGAAACTCTGGAGAGGAAGCCGGGAGCATCGCTGGGGTTTGGTCCCTTCAGGGAAGATTCTCTTTCCCCGACGTTCCCGTTGAGTTCCCCATACCCTGGAAAAGGAGACCAGAAAGACCAGCATCACAAAATGATACTTTGCAGCTAAGCACAATCCCTTTGCCCCTTAAAACATTGCATTTCACAATTCAAGGTACTAACTTTAACCTATAAGGCCCTAAATGACACGGGGCCCAAATATCTAAAGGAACACCTTCACCCATAATGACCTTCTCCTGCCCTCAAATCCCAGCAAATGGCCTTAGAGACCTCCTGATTATCCCCCCAGCCTGGAAGATGTACCGAGACATCCATTCTAGTAGCCTGTCCTCCATTAATTTCCCTAAGCCGTCAATAAAGCCATCTAGGCTGGTACCTGTCACCACCTCTTCTGGCAGCCAGTTCCATAGACCGATGACCCTCTGGGTGAAGAAATCCTTCCCCTTGTCTGATCAATGGCTAAGTACATCTTTCTTGCCTGGGGGACAGGCAGGATGTCTCTAAGGCCATTTGCTGGGATTTGAGAGCAGAAGAAGGGTTGCCCTTGTTTCGGCTTGAGATGCCCTTGAGCATTTGGTGGGCCACCGTGTGAGGCAGGGTGCTGGACTAGACGGGCTGTGGCCTGATCCAGTAGGGCTCCTCTGACGTTCTTATGGACTAGACGGGCTGTGGCCTCATCCAGCAGTGCTCCACTTATGTTCTTAGCCTGTTCCATTCTGAACAAGGGGCAACAGTAAGTAATGCAAGAGGAGCCTGTTCTTTGATGCCTTCTAGGAATTTAACCTTAGGGACGCAGAGTGGCAGCCTTGTAAACACAGCTGGGTTTTGTTGGGCTGGCCTTGCCTAAAGCAATTCCAGCATCTGGGGAACGTTCCTCCAGGGAAAGCCCTCTCTGCCAACCAGCCTGCAAGGTGATTCAGCAGGATGCTGTGATAACAGCCTTCCCAAAAGGATCTGGACACCAACCAAGCTTCCAGTGGGGGGCTTTTAAGGCAAACCTTGCAGTTAAATTAACTGTGATGCTGGGAACGGCTGGCTGTCTTCACAGTCTTTTAAAAAATGCAGGTAGTCATTCTGAGGGCTCTGGACCACAATATATTTTTTTAAAAAACAAGAAGAAGCCAACCCAGGAGGTAACTGTGACCTAACACACTCCAGGGTTCTGCAGTGACTCAGGCAGCTGTAAGAGGTGAGCAGTAAAGTTCTGCTCCGTTCCCGTCCCACTGTTTACTGGAAATCCTCAAATGCGAACAATGCTCAACTGAACACTAGTCACTGCATCGTTCACCTCACCTTCCTTCCCAAGAGCCTTTCTCTGAGCACTCAAGAAATGAGAATTCACAGCTCCTAGCCAAAACCACAGCCTCTGAACTTTGCAAATGGTATATAAGAATCTCAGAGGAGCCCTGCTGGGTCAGGCCACAGCCCATCTAGTCTATTAGAACCTCAGAGGAGCCCTGCTGGATCAGGCCACAGCCCATCTAGTCCCTAAGAACCTACGAGGAGCCCTGCTGGATCAGGCCACAGCCCATCTAGTCTATTAGAACCTCAGAGGAGCCCTGCTGGATCAGGCCACAGCCCATCTAGTCCCTAAGAACCTACGAGGAGCCCTGCTGGATCAGGCCACAGCCCATCTAGTCTATTAGAACCTCAGAGGAGCCCTGCTGGATCAGGCCACAGTCCATCTAGTCCCTAAGAACCTACGAGGAGCCCTGCTGGATCAGGCCACAGCCCATCTAGTCTATTAGAACCTCAGAGGAGCCCTGCTGGATCAGGCCACAGCCCATCTAGTCCCTAAGAACCTACGAGGAGCCCTGCTGGATCAGGCCACAGCCCATCTAGTCTATTAGAACCTCAGAGGAGCCCTGCTGGATCAGGCCACAGCCCATCCAGTCCATAAGGACCTCAGAGGAGCCCTGCTGGATCAGGCCACAGTCCATCTAGTCCATAAGAACCTCAGAGGAGCCCTGCTGGATCAGGCCACAGTCCATCTAGTCCATAAGAACCTCAGAGGAGCCCTGCTGGATCAGGCCACAGCCCATCTGGTCCATAAGAACCTAAGAGGAGCCCTGCTGGATCAGGCCACAGTCCATCTAGTCCATAAGAACCTCAGAGGAGCCCTGCTGGGTCAGGCCACAACCCATCTAGTCCATAAGAACCTCAGAGGAGCCCTGCTGGATCAGGCCACAACCCATCTAGTCCATAAGAACCTCAGAGGAGCCCTGCTGGGTCAGGCCACAGCCCATCTAGTCTATAAGAACCTCAGAGGAGCCCTGCTGGGTCAGGCCACAGCCCATCTAGTCTATAAGAACCTCAGAGGAGCCCTGCTGGATCAGGCCACAGTCCATCCTTCCTTCCTCACAAGCAAGCCAACATGGTTTGCCCTTGAGTGCTTATCCAAATGTACTCAAATTCAGTTCAACAGGAAAAAAACCCTCAAATGCTCTGCCACAACTTAAACTTTAAATAATAGATCTTAAAAAAAAATATCAAAACCTTCAAAGAGACTTAAGGTGAGTGAGATGCTCCTTTAGGTGTTCTTGTACACCCACAGAGGAGAAAAGTTGCTTTGCCAATGATTTTGACATATTCAGCTGTGACATCTTCAGTAAATGAAAGGGTGGGGACCTGGAATAGAGACTTCTTAGCGGTGGCCCCCAGAATTTGGAATATCTTGGTAAAGGCATCCTTATTTACCTTGGCTGTCGACTTAGAGGAAACAGCTAGTTATTATTTTTATGTCCATTTTATACTTTGTTTCTATTTGCAAATGAAGAATGGTATAAAAATGCAAATATTTAGGTCTAGCCATCGGTCACTGAAACCAAGGGAACGTGAAAGTGCATTCTGGGAAAAATAAGAAGCGTTTCCCTTTGATTTCTGCTCTCCCCTTCTTCAAGGATTTATGACTATTTATTTATTATTATTATATCATATATTATTATTATACGTGGGGAGTGTATGAATGCATGCATAGTCCTCCATCCAGCCTGGGTGGATCTATAATATGGTGTTCAGCATCCAACAGCCAATACTGCCTACAGCGTTTGCTAACTGGGGGCTCCCACTTTTGCTCCTGTTGGATTGAGAGGCGAACCTGCAAGTGGCCTGGACAGGGTATTTGTTGTGGGGAGAAGAACAGAAGGTTTGTCAGCCTCTTTCGAGTCCCCTTAAATGGGTGAGAAAACTGGGGTAGAAAAGCCAACTCTTCTTCTTCCTCCATGAAGCCAGCTTGGGTATTAAAAAAGACTCTTCTCCTCCATGAAGCCAGTTGGGTGACCTTGGGCTAGTCACTGCTCTCTTCTGAGCATTCACAGATACCTCACAGGGTGTGTGTTGTGGGGAGGAGAAGGTTTATCAGCAGCTTTGAGTCCCTTTAAATGGGTGAGAAAAGCTGGATAGAAAAGCCAACTCTTCTTCTTTTTATAACCTCCTGCTGGATCAGGCCTTAAGGCCTTCTCATCCAGCACCTCAAGCAGGAAAAAAAAGGGCAAAACCTTCCCTCGCATTGGGGTTTAGTTCCCTCTCGGTCTCCCAAGCAGCGGAGATTCTATTAGGATCTTCCTACTCCTTTTCTGCTACCCCTGTCCGGTAGCATCCCTAGCTTGCCTGCCCATGGATTTTATCCTCCTTAAAATCCTGCCAGGGTCCCACAGCTTGGCTGAGGTTTCCCTAGGAACTCAAGCCAGCCCCCAAACCCGGTGGAAGGCCGAGGTTTTGGACAATGGGCACATGGCCAGGGGATGAGGGTTTGGACACAAGCCCTCTAAGCTTCAATGGCAACCGTCTTGGATGTAGGTGCCAAAGCAGCCCTGCTGATCTGCTGAGGAAGAAGGTTCATCCCCAAGGCTGGGGGTCCCCAGGGTCAGCGCAGGGCTGGGGGGGGGGGGGGCACAGCCTAAAGTTGGGCCTCCACAATGCCCACTCACCTCCCCAACCCAAGGGAATCACTCACCACCTCCCCATCACTAAGGGTCCCCATTAGCCCTAAGATGGCCCTTGGGACAACCTGGGCAGCCGGTTTCAAAGCCTTTCCTAGACAGGCCTACCCTTCAGGGCTGTTAGGAGGGCCAAAGGAAGGGGCCCAAACGCAGGAGGCCTGGATTGCTGGGCGCAAACCCCAAGGGTGCCCACCATCACAACAGCCAAAACAACAACAATGCTACAAGCAGTACTAAAAGGAAGGCCAGCCATGGAAGCCTGGTAGGGCCTCCGATTGCCAGGCTGCTCCCCCCCCCCCAGTAAAAATAGGCCCCGGGGCGGCCCTACGGAGGATGCCAGCAGAAGCCAAGCAGGCCCCTTCCCTTCCCGAGCAGGCGGGCCCGGCCCGGTCGAGCACCGCTACTCGAGCCCGGGGCTTCATCGGGGCCCAGCGCGGCCGGGCCGGCGGCGGCTCCGGCTGCTTCCTGCCCAACATGGCGTCCCGGCAGCGGGCCGAGCGAGGAAGGTTTCAGGGGGGCGGCAAGGAAGGAAGGAGAAAGACTTGGAGGGAGAGAAGGAAAGAAAGGAGGGGAAAGACTTAGAGAGAAGGAAGGAAAAAGAGGAAGGAAGGAAGGAAAAAGACCTAGAGGGAAGGAAGGAGGGAAGGAGAAAGACCTAGAAGGGAGGAAATAAAGGAGAAAGGCTTGGAGTGAGAGAAGGAAGGAAGGAGAAAAACCCAGAGAGAAGGAAGGAGAAAGATCTAGAGGGAAGGAGAGGAGGAGGCCGCCATTCATCGCCCTCCGCCCCTGCTGCGCCCCGGTGGCTGTGCGGCGGGAAGGAGAAGGGACGAAGCGCCACGGACAGTGCCCGCCTGCCGTCCGCCCCGGGGCGCCGCCAGCCAGTGCCCCCCCCCACCGCTCCGGAGCCTTTCCAAGGCGGCCTGCCCGGCGGTGCCCCTGCTGCCCGTGCGCCTTCCGTCGCTTGCCCGGACGGGACGGGGGCGCTGGAGGAGGTTGGGGAGTCCTTGCTCGCTACCCCCGGCTGCCCCCTCCCCCCCCCACTGGCCCCCCGCTGCACGCGCGCCCAACCAGGCGCCCCACCTGCTTTCCTCCGGGGCGCCTCGGGCAGTGGCGCGCCGGGGAGGCCTCCTGCTCCGGCGGCGGCCTTGGTCTCGTTCCTGGGCGCCTGCGAGGAAGCCTTGGGCGGCGTCGGGGGCTGCTGCTGCGGCGCCGGCGCCTGGGCCTGCTTGCCGGGCGCCCCTCCGTCGCCCTCGCCCGGGAGCTGCTGCTGCTGCTGGAGGTGGTGGTGGTGCGGGCGGTGCTGGCCGTAGTAGTAGAAAGGGTGCGGGTGCTGCTGCTGGGGATGCGGCGCGGGCGCGGACACGGCGGCGGCGGCGGGCGGCGGCGAGGGCTGCGCCGGCCCGGGCTGCTCCTCCATTGGGAAGCAAGCGCCGCCGGCCGGGGCCTCGGCTGGAGGGCGACGCGGCGGCAGTGGCGGCGGAGGAGGAGGCGAAGCCGGGGGAGGCAAGGAGGAGGTGGAGGCCCGCCCGTCCGCCGCCCGTCCTGGCAGCAGCACGAGGCTCGATCCCGCCGCCGCCGCCGCCGCCGCCGCCGGGCGAGGAGGGCAGCAGGAACAGCAGCGCCGGCCTGGAAGCGAGAGGGGCAGCGGGCGGGCGGGCGCGCACTGGCGGCGGGTCCGGCGATGGAGATGAGGAGGAGGAGGAAGAGCTTCCGGGCCTCTGTGGTCCCGCCCTGCGCCTCGCTCGCCCCCCGTCCGCCGCCTCCTGCCTCCTGCCTCGCTCACTTCCGAAGCAGCAGCAGCAGCAGCGCCGCCGCCCGCCTCCCTCCTCCGCCCCCCGGCCGCGCCGTCATCGTCGCCTCCACCGCCGCCGCGCATCCATCCATCCTCCTGCACGATGCAACGAGGAGGCTCCTGGCCTCACCGCGCGCGCGCCTCCTCGCCGGAGCGCGCACGCGGCGCGTATGCATTGCGTTGCATTGCATCCACACGGCGGCGGCGGCGGCGGGTCGGCCCCGGCCGGGGAGGTTTGCGGGGCGAGCGAGCCGAGGCGGAGGAGGCAGCTGGAGCGAGGAGCCCGGGCGCAGGGCGCGCAGGCCAGGACGCACGATGCCCGCGCGCTCTCTCGGATGGGACGGGGCGGGGGTCAGCGTGAGGCTCCCTCGGCCGCCCCGTCTCTCCGGGGGCTTTGGGGAGGGGGCCGCGGCGAGGGGTAGGGGGGAAGGGGCCGAGACTGTCCTGCTGCAAAAGGTAGAAGTTTGGATGGATGGCGGGCGAGCGGGCATTCCTTCGGGGGAAGGAAGGAGCTCCCTGCTGCAAAAGGTTTCCAAGGCCTTCCGCGCATCATGTCGTGTCGGGGTGCCTGGGGCTTGGCTGGCTGGCTGTCCGGAGGGGATTTCCCTCCCCATGCCCGGTTCCTCCCGCAGCTGCAGCCTGCTTGGGAAACGCTCAGGAGGAGGAGGAGGAGGAAGCGCCGCTTGGGTCGTCCGGGAGGGGGGCGAGTGTTGACTTGGGGGCGTCGCGTGTTCCCTTGCGCCCCCAGGGAAAGGATGCGCAAGATGCTGCGCTCCCCCCTCTGCGGGATACCGAGCGCGCCCGCGCAAATGTAAACTCGGTCCGCAGGCGCGCATTTCGCAGGCTCCGGTGGGGGTGCTTGGAGCGACTGGGGAGCGGTAAAGGGGGGGGGTCTCTTGCTCCACCCACCCCCGGCCTTCCTCCCTCCTCCCTCCCCTGACGGCCTGGCTGGCAAGGGGCTGGCCTCGTGCGCTAAATCCGGGCGATGACTTCACTGGAGCGCCGCCGCCCGCCCGCCCGCGACACTTCGCGGAAAGAGAGACACGTGGACCGGCTCCGCCCCCGCAGCCTTGGGGCCGGCCCTGGGGAAAGCGAGGGAGACCTTAAGGGGAAAGGGTCACGCGAGGCCATCTAGTCGCCACGCCGCCTCTTTCCCACAAGGAAGCGTCGCTGTTTCCCGCAGATTTCTGCCCCTCCGTTGTTGCAAACGTTCACACGGCCTGCCTTGAAAGGAAAGGGGGCTGGACTGGAGGAGGGGAAAAGGAGCTCCCAGGTCGCTCCTCTTAATGCTGCACGTGTCAGGGAAGCGAACGTGGGAAGGGAGCCGGAGGGAGATGCAGGCTGCAGTGACTGGAAGAGGCCGCCTCCAGGAGGATCATCAGACAGGATGGAGGGTTAATAGGTGTGGGAAAGTCGTGTTGGAAGGGACCAGACACCTCATCGTGTCCAACCCTGGCTGTGGTCACACTTGAGGGTTAATCCAACTTGAGTACACTTTCAGAGTGAGGGAATACATCAGCAGAGTGACAAGGGCTGTGGTCACGCTTAAGGCTTAATCCGGCTTCAGTCCAAGCTCTTTTCTTTCAGGGGAAAATGACTCAGAAAATCCCCCTTTGGGATAGATAATGTGGAAAGGAAATTACTGGTCACTTTGCTGAGGCGTTCTCTCGCTCTGAAAGTGGACTGAAGCTGGATTAAACCTTAGGTGTGATCGCAGCTCCTGTGTAGACTTAAAACAGTCAGATGTGGTTGCCTCCTCAGTAATGTGGGTTAGACAAATACATGGAGGACAGGTGTACCAACCATGCCAGAAGTGATGCCCAGGTACCGCCTACAGGTAGGAGAGCCAGGCAGGAGGCCTCTGAAGTCCATTTGCAGGGAGTGGAGATCAGGTGAAGGTTTTGCCTTCGTCTTCTGCTTGAGATGCCCATGGGCAATTGGTGGCCCCTGTGTGAGACAAGATGCTGGTCTGATCCAACAGGGCCCTGATCCACCAGGGCTCTTCTTAGGTTCTTATGGACTAGATGGGCTGTGGCCTGATCCGCCAGGGCTCCTCTTAGGTTCTTATGAACTGGATGGGCTGTGGCCTGATCCAGCAGGGCTCCTCTGAGGTTCTTATGGACTAGGTGGGCTGTGGCCTGATCCAGCAGGGCTCCTCTCAGTTTCTCAATTTGCAGTGAGAACAGGGGGGGATCTCTTTTGTTCCCCACACCCCATAAAAGGTTCAATAGGTTATTGGAGCTCTCACAGTGGAAATTAATGTCCATTGGGGGCATAAAGCCACAGAAGGGATTGGATCATTCAGTGGAAAATCACTTGACATTGGTAAAATAATTACAAGTTGGGTTAGCAGAAACAATAAACATAAGAATGAAAATAAGTTAGAAAGTGGAGAATGACCTATATTGCAAGCTAAGGAAATTACAGAGGGGGAACAATATAGTGCAAATTTGTTTCCACTGATAAAGTGGTAACCAAAGAATGAAGAGATGGTAAGAACCATAAAGGAGCTGTTGTACCCAGAAAGTTAAGGAAATAAGTTTTGCAACACGATAATCCTTTTTTTTTTAATTATTTTCAAAGATACGGTTTATTTTCTTATTTTAAAATATATTTACAAGTAGCAACTTCACTTCCATCCAGATCTTTTAAAATGAAATAAAAATTTAACGCAGGAAGGGTAAAACAGGCAAGTTTGCCACCTAAAGAAGAAATAAATCATAGAATCATAAAGCTGGAAGGGTCATCTAGTCCAACCCCCTGCTCAATGAAGGATTCCCTAAACTATCCCACAGAGATTTAGGTTCAGCCATTGCTGGAAGAGCTCCACTGAATGCGAGCTGACCACCTCCCGTGGCAACTTATTCCACTGACTGATCACTGCACTGTGACAGCCCTTCAGAGACTTGAAGACCACCATCATGTCTCCTCTTCTGCAGGCTAAACATTCCTAGATCCTTCAACCTTTCCTCATAGGACATGGTCTCCAGACCACAAACCATTTTGGTAGCCCTCCTTTGGACTTGCTCTGGTGTGCCAATATATTTTTTGAATTGGGGTGCCCAGAACTGGACACAGGACTCTAGTACTTTATCCTTTGATAGCTCAGCCAAAATACCAGAATGCAGCTTGAATTTGGCCTAGTCATAGCTATATGAATGGGAGGGGGATGTTTAAAATACCTGCTCTAGCATCTGGACAGCAGGTCCTATTCTGGGATATATTCCAGAATAAATCCCAACGCAGAAAGGGCCAAAAAGTTACGGTATATACTGAATACATTTTAAGAATGCTATATTTATTTTATCTGTTTATTATTGTGACCCACCCTGGGATTTTTTTGGTGAAGGGTGGGGTGTAAATTCTTAATAAAATAAAATACACATTTCTTTATCTGCGAGTTCTCCTTTCCTAGTACCATATGAAAGCACAAGACCTTGCACACATTTTCACCGATTTGCACACAATGAAAACGCTCTGCCATCTTTGTCTTCTGGTGGCATTGCTTTTGGAGCTTTCTCCTTCACCAGGGAGGGCATTTCTCTTTTCTGGCCTCTAGAGAGCAGAATCACACAACCCAAAAGTCAGCAAAACTAAAGGTCTAGGCCTCCAGGGTTCACTCCCACCCACCCCCAGCCTGGTCCAATCACCACACTTGTAGAAACAAAAAGTGGAGTGAACACACTAAAAGCAATAATAGTGCCTGAGAATAGGGAGGGAAGCAGTTTGCTTAGGCAAAGGCAAAGTCTGGGTAAATTTGTCCTTTCCTGATCTCCTGAAGCTGTAAAGTGAAGATGACTGGAACATCTCAAGGGGAAAATATTCCGTGGTTCAGGGGCCAACACTGAGAAGGACCTATCCTGGGTCCCTAGCCCAGGATACTTAAAAAGTGGCATCTCATCTGTGCCTGACGCCGCTCGATGAAAATAAGCTCCGGCTTTCCAGGTGTTAACCGGCACCAAGGAAAAGCATATGCGTTTGCCCAAGTAAACTGGAATTCTTTAGGGGACCTGTATTGTTTTTAAAGGTGGCTTTTCCATTTTATGGTTTTATTGCGCTTTTAAACATGCAGTATTGCTTACTGCCTCTGTTTCAAAAGCAGGATACATACAGTATAAATGCTTTGTTTATCTGCATCTTGTTTGCATCTTGCTGGGTTTATGGTGTTTGCAGGTTTGTGGAATTTTGTCCTTCTGTGTGCGTGTTTATGCACATGGATCTGATTTGATTTTTTTTTAAAGAAAACCTGAATTTGCCCAATTGTGCTTGCCACTTATCTGGTATATCAGTCAAATCCACCCTGAACCCACTTTGAATCCGATCTCAAACCATGTCAAACGCACTCTGGATCCGTTGCAGATGTGATTGGCACAGCATTTGTTCAGAAGCATTTGCACAATTACGGCTTTCAATTCACATATGAATGGTCAAATCCGAATATCAAATCATACAAATACTGGTGAACACCCTACATGACACACCTATGGCTGAGCGTCCATGATGTACAACGGTTCCTCCTCAAAGCCCTCAAGCTCAGCACTTAACAAGTTTGTTGTGCTCAGGGTGGGGACTTTGGTGCCATCTGTCCCTTTCTGCAGCCACAACGAACAAAGGGTGCCATTGTGACGTTGTGTCTTTGCCAGAAGGCATCAGTGACGGCTAGTTTCCCCCACCTCCCCGGCTTTCACACATACTCCTGTGTGAGTGCTCTAGAATCCTGTGCCTGGATCCCGAATGTGGACTCAACAGCACATGAAGATTTTCCATGCACCCAAAGCACCTTTTTAAAAACAAGGGAAGGAAAAGCAGCAGGAAAGTTGGCTTTTCTACCCCGCTTTTCTCGCCCATTTAAGGGGGCTCAAAATGGCTGACAGACCTTCTGTTCTTCTCCCCACAACAGACACCGTGTTGTGGGGTAGTTGGCTGTGAAAGCTCAGAAGAGAGCTGTGACTAGCCCAAGGCCATCCAGCTGGCTTGGTGGAGGAAGGAGAAGAAGAGTTAGCTTTCCTACCCCGCTTTTCTCACCCACTGATGAGGGCTCAAAGCAGCTGACAAACCTGTTCTTCTCAAGGGGACTCAAAGCAGCCGTGAAACCTGTTCTTCCCACAACAGAAGACACTATGAGGTTGGTGTGGCTGTGAGAGGTCAGAAGAGAGATGTGACTAGCCCAAGGTCAACCAGCTGGCTTCATGGAGGAGTGCAGAATCAAGCCCAGTATTCTCAGATAAGAGTCTGGCTCCTTAACCACTAGACCAAACTGGCTCACAAGGAGAATCAAGCCAAAACAAGGCATAAGTAGTTGCACGTAAGTTAGAGAAACTGGCTCAGAGGTTGTGATTGGGGGGGGGGGCAGCCCTGCAAGGCTTCCCCCCACAACAAAGGGGAGGTTGGCCCCATAGTGCTGCCAGGCTCACGTCTCTCCCCCCGCCCCTGGTGTGTGCAGCAGGCTCCATAATGTTGGAGCCTTGGAGGCAGAGGCAGCGAGTGACTCATCTTGCTGCAGCGAGCAAGAGATGGATCGGAGTCTGAGCGGGCTTAATTTGTCCTCTGGAAGGGAAGCTCTGGATACAAAAGAGAAGAGCAGCATCGTCAGGGCAGGTAGGAAGGAAAGGGAACTGATTCTGTTCTGTCAGCAAAGGTAGAGGGAATCCCTGATTTCTGCAGAATAAACAAGCTCTGGGGCGCTGCTGCAGATAGTCTGGGTGCATCCCTTAAAGGGTTAAAATGGGCCACAAAAGGCGGAGGGGGCATGCAGTCCAAAGGCTACGTTGGACCAGGTTTTGATTAGCACACCTCTTCCCATTAGAAAGCTGAAACTGTTGAAGAGGATGCACAGATCCAGAAGTGACAGGACTCTGAACAGGGCTGTATGATCTTCTGAGGCTGTGGTCACACCTAAGGTCTAATCTAGCTTCAGAGTGAGACAACACGTCACCAAAGTGGCCACTTTGCTGAGGTGTTCTCTCACTCTGAAAGTGGACTGAAGCTGGGTTAAACCTTAAGTGCGTCCACAGCCATTCTGAAAGTGGACTGAAGCTGGATTAAGCTTTAAGTGGGACCACAGCCCTAGTCACTTTGCTGATGTATTTTGTCACCCTGAAAGTGGCCTGAAGCTGGACTGAACCTTAAATGTGTCATGGGAGGGGTTACATTTCCTTTCCAGGCCACATTCTTGGCTGGCTGTAGCATGCGCTCAAAGTGGGAACAGGCTGGCAGCTATCTCTAGCATACCTCTTTGTTTTTCTTAGGAGACTAACCGATATTTATTTTGTTCCAAGAACCACCGTCTTCTTTCCAATTCAGCCTTTACAATGACTTGATAAGGCTACCTGAGGTGTGAAGCAACAGCTAGCCCCTAAGTCCAACCCATGAAATTGTGGCTTGGGGGGGGGGGGATTTGAACCCAAGCCGTGACAACTGCTGATCTGAGATACTGCTGGGTCTCTTCCTGGAAAGAGTTCTTTGGCTTTTTAAAACTCACCAGGATGGGTGCGGTAATTCTGTACTCAAGCCAAGAGAAAGTGAAAATGTAGTTTTTTTGTACACAGTTTTAAAAAAACAAACACAAAACTATTATTAAGGAGTACAGTTCTACAGTTTTAGGACACCTCCCCTGGGAAAAGTCCTGGAGAAATCAGGCCAATTTTGTCTTGCTGCAGGGATCAGAAACAAGTCAAATCAGAAGAACCTCAGAGGAGCCCTGCTGGGTCAGGCCACAGCCCATCCAGTCCATAAGAACCTAAGAGGAGCCCTGCTGGATCAGGCCACAGCCCATCCAGTCCGTAAGAACCTAAGAGGAGCCCTGCTGGATCAGGCCACAGCCCATCTGGTCCATAAGAACCTCAGAGGAGCCCTGCTGGATCAGGCCACAGCCCATCTAGTCCATAAGAACCTCAGAGGAGCCCTGCTGGATCAGGCCACAGCCCATCTGGTCCATAAGAACCTCAGAGGAGCCCTGCTGGATCAGGCCACAGCCCATCTAGTCCATAAGAACCTCAGAGGAGCCCTGCTGGGTCAGGCCACAGCCCATCCAGTCCGTAAGAACCTAAGAGGAGCCCTGCTGGATCAGGCCACAGCCCATCTGGTCCATAAGAACCTCAGAGGAGCCCTGCTGGGTCAGGCCACAGCCCATCTGGTCCATAAGAACCTCAGAGGAGCCCTGCTGGGTCAGGCCACAGCCCATCTAGTCCATAAGAACCTCAGAGGAGCCCTGCTGGATCAGGCCACAGCCCATCTGGTCCATAAGAACCTAAGAGGAGCCCTGCTGGATCAGGCCACAGCCCATCTGGTCCATAAGAACCTCAGAGGAGCCCTGCTGGGTCAGGCCACAGCCCATCTGGTCCATAAGAACCTCAGAGGAGCCCTGCTGGGTCAGGCCACAGCCCATCTAGTCCATAAGAACCTCAGAGGAGCCCTGCTGGATCAGGCCACAGCCCATCTGGTCCATAAGAACCTCAGAGGAGCCCTGCTGGGTCAGGCCACAGCCCATCCAGTCCATAAGAACCCCAGAGGAGCCCTGCTGGATCAGGCCATAGCCCATCCGGTCCATAAGAACCTCAGAGGAGCCTTGCTGGATCAGGCCACAGCCCATCTAATCCATAAGAACCTAAGAGGAGCCCTGCTGGATCAGGCCACAGCCCATCCGGTCCATAAGAACCTCAGAGGAGCCCTGCTGGATCAGGCCACAGTCCATATAGTGGAGCATCCTGTCCCACACAGCGGCCACCAATTGCCCATGTGTATTCCAAGCAGAGAGAGGGCAAATCTTCTACTGCTCTCAAATCCCAGAAAATGGCCTTAGAGGCCTCCTGCTTGTCCACCCAGCCTGGAAGATGTACTTAGCCATCCATTATAGTAGTCAGTGATACATCTGTCATCCATGAAGTTGTCCAACCCTTCCTTGAAGCCATCCAGGCTGGTTGCTGTCACCACCTCTTCTGGCAGCAAATTCCATAGGCCGATGACCCTCTGGGTGAAGAAATCCTTCTCCTTGCCTGATCCGACTCTCCTACCCATCAGGTTCATGGATCCCCCCTGGTTCTAGTGTTCTGTGATAAAAAAATTTTCTCTCTCCACCTTTTCTATACCATGCATGTTTTATATCCATCAATCAGGTCACCTCTTAAACACCGCTTTTCCAAGCTGAAGAGGCTCAGATGTTGCAAACAGTAAGATCCGCAAAGCACCAAATTTTTCACTTATACTGATGAAAGTTTTTTTAAAAAAAGTTTTGCATTTATGCCTTGCAAGATGGTGTGCACCACAAGGTCACGCTATGGACATCCACAGCCCAGTGAGACCTAGAATTTGGTTTCCTAGGCCTCACTCTAGCTACTGTTCCACACGTGCCTTACCATGCATCCATAAATGGCCAGACGGGCACAGCCCCTAATTTAGCAAAACACATACAGACACCCAGAGAGCGAAACCTGCCAACTGATGATCAAAACAGCATCTCTATCTTTGTCCAGGGCCCTCCTATAGGGCCTCGGGGACCTAAAGAATCCCAGGAGCATCCCACTCCGAGTGCTCAACAACTCCAGT
The DNA here is from genome assembly GCA_023333525.1 of Aspidoscelis tigris stejnegeri. Taxonomy (NCBI): domain Eukaryota; kingdom Metazoa; phylum Chordata; class Lepidosauria; order Squamata; family Teiidae; genus Aspidoscelis; species Aspidoscelis tigris. The sequence goes on along the minus strand of JALMGA010000014.1, from coordinate 11,857,371 downwards.
TCCCTGGGAAGCTGATCCTCCTTTATCTCTTTGTTTCTCTGGCAGGTCTCTGTCAATTTCTTTAGGAGGAGGAGAGTTGGATTTTCTACCCAGCTTTTCTCACCCATTTAAGGGGACTCAAAGCGGCTGGCAAACCTGTTCTTCTCCCCACAACAGACACCCTGTTGTGGGGTAGGTAGGCTGTGAGAGCTCAGAAGAGAGCTGTGACTAGCCCAAGGCCACCCAGCTGGCTTCATGGAGGAGGAAGAAGAGTTGGCTTTTCTACCCCACTTTTCTCACCCATTGAAGGGGCCTCAAAGTGGCTGACAAACCTTCTGTTTTTCTCCCTTAAGGTGACTCCAAGCGGCTGACAAACCTGTGTGGGGCTGTGAGAGCTCAGAAGAGAGCTGTGACTCACCCAAGGCCACCCGAACGGAGAATAATACAGGCAGCTGTATCTCCAAGGCCTTCATAGGGCACCAAGCTGTCCTCTCTGCTGGGGGGACAGCATCTGTTCGAGCCTGGGTGGCACCACCAAGTAGGCCCTGCCTCCACTTTGCTTCACTTGAGGAGGGCCTTGGTGTTTTTTCTCTCAGATCCATGGTTCAAAGGCTCGTTGGAGTATCCAGACCCTGAGCGAGCCATTATACTGTGTGCCCAGTGCCTTCTTATTTTCCCTGCCCTCATAATTTTTCCCTTCTTGTCCACCAAGCCCATTCCCCCCCCGTTCCCCCTCTTGGTATATTCGCCCACCCCCTGCGTTTTCCTCATTGGTACATTCCGCCCCCTCTTCAACTAACCCCTCAGCACTCTTCCTTTGGGTCTATGCCCACCCACCGTCCTGGTGTCACTGGTACATTCCCCGCTTCCCCCAGCGTCCTCCCCACTTGGTACAGGCCACCCCTCCTTTCCCTTATTCCAGTGAGCTCTCCCGTTGATTTCCCGCGCGCGCCCGGGACCTCTCGCTCTCAGGCGCAGGCGCACAGGAAACCCTGTCAGGGCGGCCCGGCCAGCTGGCCTTTTTCTTTGGGAGCGTGCGCAAAACAATCTCTGCTGCCGTTGCCTCCCTGGCGCATGCGCACGAAAACGGGCTTTTCCTTTTTTTCTGCGAGCAACGCGGCTGCTAGGACTCCCTGCCCATCCGACTCCCTCCCTCCCACTCCTTTCTTCGCAGGCGCACGCGCAAAAGGAAACGGGGGAGGGGAAAGAACACACCTTGTTGGACAACGGCGCTTGCGCAAAAGGCTCTCCCTCTTCCCCGCCCTTTTCTCCTAGCCCAGCGCGCACGCGCACGAAGTTTCTTTACCTTCCTGTGTTGTCCGACGCGGGGGGTGGGGAAAATGTCCACTTCGCGCACGCGCACAAAAGAAAAGGGGGCGGGTAGAAGGACGAGTCTCGGCCGAACACGGAAGAGGACGTGAGGCGTAAGCATCTACTGACTCCGCCTCTCACCGTCCTGCGCGCTGCCTCTTCGTTGCGCCCTCCCTCCCCCCTCCCCCCCCCGCGCGCCGCCTGCCTGCCAATCACTCTCCTTGCCCCCCCTCCCCGCCCTGGGCGCCGCGCGCTCTCGCTCTCGCTCTGCCCCAAGTCTCGCGAGAGGACGCCCGGTGGGCTGCTGAGGCAGAGGCTGAGGAGGAGGAGGAGGAGGAGGAGGAGGCGAAGGCAGGCAGGGCAGGAGCAGCCGGAGAAGAAGGGCGGCGGGCGGGTGGACGCCGAGGCTGCTGCTGACGGGAGACGCAGCAGCAGCAACAGCACGACGAGGACGGGGCCGCGGGCGGGCAGCGGCGGCGGCCTGGTCTTCCCCCGGCCTCGCCGCCCTCCCGCTGAGGAGAGAGGGGCTCTCGGCGGAGCGAGCGCCGTGGCTCGGCCCCTCCCGGAGCAGGCCGGGCCCAGGCCCTGAGGCGAAGGCGGCGGCGAAGGAGAAGGCGGGCCCGCGGGGGAGGCGGCGGCGGCGGACTGAGGGCGACGGACGCGACCCGACGGTGAGGGAGGCGAGAGCAGCGCCTGAGGCGGCGACGGCGGCGGCGGGGCCGTTGGGGGAGGGGAGGGGGAGGAGCCAGCGCGCGGCGGGGGCGGACCTAAGGGGAGAGGCCACGCCCCCGGCGCGCGCTCTCCCTCTGACCCGGGTGGTTGTTTGGGGGGGTGGGGTGGGCAGCCAGGCATGGGTGTGAAAGGGGGCAAGATGGAGGGACTTCTCTCCTCTCCCGGCGGTCAGGGGACGAGGGGGTCCGGGGTTGTGTTGACAGGAAGGGGGAGGGGAGGGGCGAGGGAGGCGCCCTCCCAGTAAGGAAATGGGGCAGGGGGACTCGTCGTCCCCTCTCAGGGAGGGTGGGAGACGGTTTTCGGGGGTGCTGGTGAGGTTTGGGGTGCGGGAGGGGCTGAGAGGGGCAGGGCATTGGGAAGGGAGCAGTGCCCCTCCCCAAAGAAGCGATTGGGGAAGGGGCGAGAGGCTGAGATGGACACGAAGGGCGGGACTGGGGAGCAGGCGCCTTGCAGGCCCTGCTCCTTCTCTCCCTGCGGGCTTCCAGGGCTGAGTTCGTCTTCTGTGGAAGGCATCTTGACGGCGACGACGATGATGGTGGGAGAGAAAGGCTGGAGAAGTTGGGGGTGGGAACTATCACCCCCCTGACGAAATTCTTGGGCATCTGCCAGGAGGAGGCGCCTTGTCCACTGGGGAGGAAATTGGGCCCTCTGCAGTGAGAGGGTGGAGGTCTCTCCCTCCCTCCCTGTCAAATCAGCTGTCTGTCCCTCCCCTTGAGAAAAACAGAGGGGTGTGGTGGGACGCCAAGACCAGGAAGTTCCTACTGCTTCCCTACTTTTACTGGGGACCAGGCTTGGGATACACATAAGAAGGCAGGTGTTAGACTCCTATGGGGATCTACTCTGTCCTTGCTTAAAACAGAGGGCGTGGATTCTTACATTTTGGCAGGGGGTAAAGATACGACTCCCATTGTTGGCAGGGTGGGGGGGAGCTGAGGTGCAACTCGTGGGATGAGCAGAACTGCTGTGGAAAGAGTCCCTCGTGGTTTCCCTGTGGAATAAAATGGTACGTTGTCTCTTTCTGATGATGGCATTACAAAGTGACTTCCATCCCGAGAGGGAAAATCAGGATATACTTGATTGAAGGCAGTGCCAGAAGAGGGAGTGAACCGGCAAGAGTCCTTTCTTCTTTGCAGCAGCTCTGTGTCAGCTTGGCTCCCACTGAATGGCTTGGAGTGTGGTTTCTGTTAGCTCCAACTGCCCACCACCAAATCCATGGCAGTTGCAGTGTGAGGGAAGTTGGCGGGTTTGTCTGTCCGGTATGGGGGTATCGAGCTGCTAAAAAGGCCTGAGAGGCACAGTGTTGTTGGCTGGCGAGAGGTGTTCTCTCCACGCTTGGAACGAATGATGTGATGTCTCTGTGTGTGGCTGAAGGGTAGCGGCCTAATAGGGTGTGATTTGTCTCTTCGGCTTGCAAAACTCAGAGCTTCATTAGCTAGGGCAGAGACGGCAAAGTTTGTTTATTTATACTGCAAACTGCATGAACTTAAGAGGCTTTTGACCCTGTTCCTGCTTTTGCTATTGTGGGCGAGTGAGTAAGGGTGGGTGAGAAGCAGGGACCTGTAACTTGTAGGGTTGATCTGTTTGGGGGCGGGACATGAAGAGTCTTGCTATTTGGGGACCGTGCAAAGTGCTCTCCTTTCAGTTGCAGGATCAAATCCCACTGGCTTCCCCTGGCTGAGATCATGAAAAGGAAGACCAAGGGGGCAAGGTGTTTCAGCCTGGGAAAGGGCAGGCCCTCTTTCCAAAAGCAGGCAGCTCCTGTATGCGTGATATTCAGCATTAACAAGGTGCATTAGGGTTCGGTTTGACAGGCAAAAGTATCCCTTAAAAGGAAGATATACCCCCTTCGTTCTGCTTTCCCTTCTGCTCCTTCCACAGACGCAGCCCTGGAGATGGGCTACGTGTTTGCGTGGAGACCATGTGCCTGTGCAAACCATATACTGAAAGGGGATGGGAAACGTGCAGAGGAGTCATGGTGCATCTTTTGGGAAGGTTTTTGGGAACCCAGCTAGCCTGGCGCTCCTTTTTCCTGTGGCCACCTGTGTCCTTAGTAGGGCAGGGCGGCAAGCCCATAAAAGATTTGCTTTGCCTCTTCTGGATTTGGCTCGATGAGCAAAAAGTCATGAGCTACTTTGGTCTAGTGGTTAGGGTGCCAGGCCCTTATCTGGGAATACTGGGTTTGATTCCTTACTCCTCCAAGAAGCCAGCTGGGTGACCTTGGGCTAGTCACAGCTCTTTTCTGAGCTCTCACAGCCCCTCCTCCCTCAGAGGGAGTCTGTGGTGGGGAGAAGAACAGGTTTGTCAGCTGCTTTGAGTCCCCTTAAATGGGTGAGAAAAGCGGGGTAGAAAAGCCAATCCTACAAAATGATTCCACTTTTTGTGGCACACTCTCTCTCTACACACGCACTGCTTCACTGGACAGTCCTGGCTCTCTTTGGCACCTGCAGTGACTCACAAGAAGGAGAATCCTCTTTAAACTGGCCTTTGGCCGACGTGCAGCCGCTGGCACTGTGGCCCTCTCGGTGGGTGCATCGGCATTAGACTGGTGCACCACATCACCAGGTGGGTTGAAGGTGCTCCTTGATGCTCCCTGCGCTTGTGCCCAAATGTGATGCAGCGTAGCCCATGGAGGTGCCATAATAGCAGCTGCCATCCTTCCAGCAAAGTAGGGCTCAGCTGCTCACGCGTTGCTGAAGGTGCCAAGATGGAAGTTGTTGGGTGACAGTCCTGGGCCTCTCGCAACAGTTTGTGTTTGTGGTCTGGCACAGGCCTAGTGGTATGTCTAAGCAGCAAAATATCAGTCAGTGCACCCACTGGATCTCCTTTGAGACCCCACCTTTGTAACAATACTGCTCAGGTTGCAGCCTTGGATGTTCCTAACTATAAATCCCAAGATGCAGTGCCTGCCCCTGTGGGGCTACATGGAATTCTGGGAGATATAGTTCAGGAGCATCTGGCAGAGGAGCCCTTGTTTATAATATCCAATTTGGCTTAAGAAGGTACTCAGTGGATACCTGTCTTTATTGCTGCCTTGTCTTCTCAGGTAGGGTGTGGCATCAGGAACTGACTTAAATTCGTTTTGTCGTGCATTTAAGTTATTCATGACTTTTACATTCTACCAAATACCACAACTAATCCTCAGCAATAGGCTTAACCAAGTTTACGTTGACCAGAGGAAGGTACGGAGTTGGGCTTTTGAAATAGTTGTATTTCAATTAAGAAAGCTAAGCTTGTGTTTTTATTTTAGCAAAAATTCAAAAACATTGTCTGTGGACCTTCCTTGCTGCTATTAATCCTGTTTACAGAACACACGTTGCCCCATTTGCTCCGATGGAATTCATTGGCACAGAGATCACTGCTGAAGGTTTAGAATAAAAATATTTGGGTCCTGTTGCATGCTGTTACTCAGGCTTGTAAGTTACAATTTGGTCATCCGTAGCCAGGAGCACTTTGAGGCAGGCCTGTGTTCCTTCATTTAGGCCATTAATGGCTAAGGCGAATTAGGGTTCACATGTGAAGGGCTCGACACACATGTTATGCCACTTGCTGCTGGAGAAATTGGTAATCGCTTGCAGATTCAAGACATAGGATTTCTTAAAACTGCTATGCAGTAAGCTGATGCAATTCCCCCCTCCTTGTATTATGCTGTGACTTTTTAAAATGTTTCCTCGCTGCTTGTAGCCAAGGACAGGCATTGCTGACAATGAGTTTGACCTTACTGGTCAAATTCTTTGCAACACTGTTCTCAGCTATGCTGCTATTCCTCAGTGTAACTTTTCATTTATCTTCCAAGATATGTTGATGTTTTCACCATCTCCCTTCCATTCAGCCACGTTCGAGCATCCAAATGTTCTCTGACTCTTTAGCAAATATGCAAACAAAAATTAGTTTAAGATCATGATTTTCACAACACGGCTTAAGTAAAAACCCAAAAATAGGATCTAAAGTGGATGTTAATGGATGACTTTTTAATAAAAGTGTTTACAAATAAAGCAGAGACCTTTATGCAATTCTTCACAGATAGAATGTAAGATGCCTGACAAAATGTAGGGGTTGAGGGTTTTTTCTTTTTCTTTTTCTTAGAATAACCAGACATTTACAGAGTCTGTGTTTTAGAAAGAAGTGGGTGAAACATGTGAGGATGATCCATACCTAAGGCTTGTTTGTTTTTCCTGCCCAGTTTGAGAAGCTTATACATCCATCCATTTTGATGGCAATTTCAGTAAAATTGCTAACTCAAACTAGAATATGAGGAAGTGATTTGGGGGATCCAAAAATCTATCCCGGGTTACTCTCACGGTGGGAGACCACAGCACTGTTTCTCCCCTTGTATAGCACTGATGTGAATAGAAAAATATCAACAATAGAGAAGAATAGCAATACAGAAAGTTTGTAGCAATGAGCATTATACAGTGGTAGGCTTCCAAGAAGTTTGTCTTGCAGTTACATGAAGACTCAGAAATGGTGGAAATTACAGGAAATGATCTTCTTTTTAAAAGGCAACAACAACAAGAAGAAGAGTAGGCGTTTATACCTCCCCCCTTTTCTCACCCATTTAAAGGGACTCAAAGCAGCTGACAAACCTTCTGTTCTTCTCCCCACAACAAAACACCCTGGGAGAAGGGTGCGGCTGTGAGAGCTCAGAAGAGAGTTGTGACTAGCCCAAGATCACCCAGCTGGCTTCATGGAGGAGTAAGGAATCAAACCCAGCTGGCTCCTTAACCGCTAGGCCAAACTGACATCTGGTTGAGCTGTTGTGTTGTGGAATCTACCATTGTCTGCCTGTGCTTTACAGTTGTTCTTGCTCCTTTGACAGTGGCCCAGATATCTATCTCAAAGTGTGGCCCTCCAGATGTTTTGGACTATAATTCCCAGCATTCCATGCTCATTATTCTGCGCCAGTGGGCCTAGTATGAAATGCTGGCGGTAGAATCCTGGGAAGTTGTAGTTCAGGATTTGAGAGCCAGAATGTAGAGAGAGGTTTTCTGCCTTTGACTCATCTGCAGGACTTTGGGGAAAAAAAACTTTGTCCAGAGATCTTGGAAGCCTCCTGTTGGATTAAGGGTGATCCTGACTTTGGTGATTGAGTCGATCTGCGCACTGATGACACAGGATCACGGATGCATGGACTGTGCATGTGTTGCTTTGTCTGCTTAGAGCATCAGTGCATGGATTGCCTTAGCAAGACTTCTTTGCCTGCCTTTCCTTACCTTCCTTGTTTGGGACCCTTCAAGGTGCGAATATGTTTGCTGCCATCCTGCCACGCTCTGCCGCACTACCAGTCTGTCCAACCGGCTGGACGGCACACCTTGTCTTCACTCTTTCATTTCCTGGCACTTTAACCCTACTGTTTACAAACTTTTTCCTGCACCCATGTGACTGCGTCTGCGCGTGTGAGAGCGTCTCTGATTTATGCTACACGCGTCTTGTTGGATCTTCTACCCGGAGGAAACTTTGACCCTGGAGAAGCAGTTTGCGTTCTGCCATATTTCTCCTGCCACAGGCTTGGAAACAACTCCTGTGCATTTATTTTTCCCATGGATCTTTGAAACCAATGGTGTCCTTTTGAGAAGACTCCAGATAGCTGCCTCTGATACCCCAGCATCTTTGTTGCCCCCAGATGAGGACACTGGGTTAGTTTATAGTGCTCCTGGACCCCTGAGCAGAACGGTTCTTTCCCTCGTGGTTTAGATCCAAGGTAGCTCAGCTATATTTTCCTCTTCCTAAGGGGTTGTCTTAAGAGAGGTGCAATATCTCACACCCTGATCCTAGTTCTGATACTGGCCCGACGCACTGAACTTTGGTGCCTCTCGGGAGTCCTGCCTGTTTACTCACTGGCTCATTGAAGATAAGGTATGAGTTGACGTGACGTTTTGTTTTCAGGTCAGTTTATTTCCTGATCCTGGGCACAGAACAACTGGATCTTTCTATACATATTTGTGCAGCTTTTGGCCAGAGCACAAAAGAGACCTGGGACCACACCTGTTTATTTTTAAAAGGCATCACACTGTTCTATATAAGGAGTGGTGACTGGTTTCTTTGGATAACGCATTAAAGCGGTGCTTGATGAAATGCATTCTTGAGAGACTTTGGGTTGAGAAGGTGATCTTCCTTCGTCAGGCCGGGCAGGTTGTTCTCTCCCTCTGGTGTTTTGGCCACAAGAGAAAGTTGTGTTTCCTGTGTTCTGGAATGGGGTGCTCCAGTTGCAGCCCAGCAGGAGTCCCTTGGTTGAGCTGGCTGGGGCTGATGGGAATAATTTATTCATTATTTGTATTTCTATCCCGCCCTGTACCCAAAGGTCTCAGGACAGGTAACAACATTTAAAATCAGACATATATTAAAACAGCAACAGTGTTTGTAAAGTGGGAAGAGACAGTATATTGCCATTTAACCAAAGGCCAGGGCAAAGAGGTCCTAAACATATACAGTGAAGGAGCCTGACTCAAGGTGCTGGCCTGGAAGGAATCGGGTGCCTTTCGGTAGCCAAGCGATCATCTCATCCATCCACTTTTCCCTTGAATTATTCTGTCAGGCTTGGATGAAACGCAGAAGCTCTTGTGGCACTGAGTAATCAACTTGCATAATCATTGTTTGGCTCAAGTGAGTGCAGATAAATACTGCTTCAACAAAACCTCCTCTTATGGTGGGTAGTTTTTAATCTTTATGCCCAGTAACTGTTTCTGTTGTCATATCCTGGTCCATGGGCCTGTTGCCAGTGCCTGGTACTTGGGTGAAGACGATAATGGGTAGTACCAGGCTCCTAAGGTATCAGTCGCAGTGTGTTGAGCAGCGGAGGAGATTTTTCAACTGCTGCCTCCTGCAGCCCCTCCAGATGATAATCAGGATTCAGATTTGGGGGGAATAGCTTCAGAATCCATCTTACGCTTTCCTGAGAAACTGATTCTTGGTGCCCCGGAGCCTCAGCATCAACGTTTTCCAGACTATTGCTTCTAGAGGTTGCAGAACTACACCTCCCATCATTCCTTGCCCTCGTCTACATTCTCTGCTGACACCGAAGGGGAGGGCTGAGTCTTAGACCCCCTCTGGTTGTAGGCTAATGGGGGGGGGGGGGGGACTGCAAGAGAAAATTGCCAGTTGGGCCTCTCCAAGAATAAAGGACTTTTTCTCAGCAGGAATAACAAAGCCGAGGTTTGTTATTTTGACTCATCTTCTTTCCACATATTAGTTAGCAAGTTGTTCTGTCCAGTCATGTGAGGGTTGGGAGGACAAGTCCTTGAGTTGGGCTGGCCTGGTGCAGCTGGACCAGTTGCTTTCCCTCTTGGGAGCCGTAGCTGGAGAGACGGTGTGTCTCAGAAACACGAAAAACTGAATCATTCGGCTCGTTCCATTCAAAGAGGCTTAGAATCCGAGATTAAAAAGAAAGGAAAATGCCATGGCAACGGAAGGCCAGCTCTGCATCCAGAATTATGGAGAGGAGGAGAGCCCTTCCCTCCCTCGCTCAGCCTGTGCTGCTGAGTTGGGCTGGAACTGACCACCAGAGGAGGCTTTAAAAATGGTGAGGTTCTTCATGCAGGTTCTCCAGGAGTTTAAGCCTCCTTGTAGGGAGAAAGCATCACGCTTGCCCACACATCACTTTTTCAACTCCCCCTCTTGCTATTTGTCTCCCAAGAACACCAGCCTGGAGTACTGGGCCTTTGGCTTTCTGCAAAGTCTTGACTTGCTGCATCTTGGGCCGATTCGATCTGCTTTGGAAAGGAATTTGACCCAAATGGCTCGCTTAATGTTGCTGGTATGTTTGTTTCCTTGTTTTGTTTTTTTAGTTGGTCTTTATCTCTCTTGGTTAAGGGATTGGCTGCCATGTTTGACTTTCCTTCTGCAGGTCAAAGAGGCATGAAAGATGGTATTGCAAAAAGAATTTCTGCATTCCTGGTGCCTTCAATGCCTTTGTTTTTCTCCCCACCCACCCCAAAATGCTGAAATCTGAGCAGCTTTTAGTGTGTGTCCTCCAGACATTTGTATTTCACTCCCATTACTTGACTGCTCAGATAGCCTTTGGTGTTTGGGTCTGAGTTAAGTACCGCATTTTGGTTTCCTCCTCTTTGGCCAGAAGGCAACAGTTGTTTCCTCTCCTTGGTTAATCTGCCCTTGAGTGGAGAGGTGTTGCTGCTTAATGAGTAGAGGAATGGAAGTTTGTCAGGATGGTTGAAGACCTTTCCCCTCCTCATCACAGGACCGTGTCTTTTTGTTCTGACCAATGAAGTCATGGTGGAGCAGGGCATGACAGCAGGCCTGCCACACTGGGCCTAATTGCTTTACGGTCCCCTTTGCTTTCAAGGCCTATGACGCCTGGGCCACACTGACACATGCTGTTGTTTTCAGCTGTCAGTTACCAAGGTATGGGCGATCTGGCGGAAGATAGATTGGCTGCCGCAAGTCTTGCAGCTGAAAGGCGGAGGCAAAATCCTCATGTCTGATCTGGCAAGGGCAAGGCCATCAAGTAGAGGAGGTGTAGCTAGCAGAGGAGGTCAGGGAAGAGAAATTGGGGGGGAGGCAACAGAGGAGGTGGCCGTAGTGGCAAGAAGGGCCTGGTAGGTTCTCTCAGGTGTATTTATAGGAAGGGCAGGAAGCTTTTTCGCATAAAAATTCCATAAGCTTCTTCAAGGAAGGAGGAAGCATTAGCTGGAGGTATGGTACTGGGTGGCAGAGAGCAAGGTGTGCTCTTGTCATAGAGATGCATTTGGCATCTCCAGGGTTTCATTGAACTTTCTTTACCCAGAATCTCTCAATTCTGTCTTCCTTGTGTTGAGTAAAGAATGCATGGGATCCTCCTTTGGTGGTGCCATCTACACATGAACTTCTCAGCCACCCAGCAGGGGTGTTGGTTAACACCTGTCTCCTTCCAGGCAGTTGGTCACAGGAGCAGGGACAGTCCTGTGTTTTGTTTTGAATAAATGAGGATCCATGTCATTGGGCTCTGGGCATTCAAATAGGTTCTGGAACCAAGATCACCACTTGTCACTGGTCAAGTGAAGGACAATGTTTCCTTAGGGTAGAGGGGAGAATTTCACTCATCCCCTTTAATTCTCCCCAAGGGAATGAGAAGGCACCAGTGCTGCCTAGTGACGGCACCGCCTGCCACCTGGACGGTCAGATTTGGGGCTCCAGATTTCTTTCTTCACGTGCACAGGGAAAGTGGGTTGGTGATTTTGCTGGGTGTGTCCCGAGTGAGGGAAAGGGACTCGTGTCCCAGGAGTTCGAGCATGGAAAACTGCGTCCCACCGCTTTTCAAGAGAGCCAAAGCTGAGCAAGCCATGAGGGGACTTTGGGCTAAAGATGCCAAGGTCTGGGCCCATTGTCTCCTTCCACAGGCCTAATCTTTGAGAGGACAAGCCAAACAGCCCTGGTTTCTCAGCCGTCCCTGTTCCTTATCTCTTCCTCTTCTGTAGCCTGCTTAACGTTTCAGTTGTGCAGGTAAGAAACAGTCAGATGTGTTAATGAGGTCGTGGTCTGCAAACCCTTGCTGAAATTGTCCTTTGAAGCTGCCCTGTTTTGAAATCCCTTCTGAAGAGCCCAAACTGCCCATCCGTGGGTTGGGTGGGTTGTGATCCTGCCCACGTGAGGCTGTTCTCCGTGCATTTCTCCCTTCATATTAGAATTGCAAATCTGTGTCTCCTCCAGCCTTGTCTTACTCTTACTGTGAGACAGGGTTGAATCACCCTGCTTAAAAGTCGTCTTGGTGTTCCTTGCAGAGGCCTTTGCAAGCTTTCCCGGTTGTCCCCCAAATTAGGCAGCTGATGCACTTGGTCATCTGGGCAGCCACCTTAGAATGGTATCTTGCCTGGATCCAACCTTCATTTCAGGGAGATTTCGCTCCCTCTGTGCCCTGTATTCTGTGAGAAGAAGCCCTATGTTCTTAATGGGACTGCCGCTGTGGCCCTTCTCTCTCTGGCTAACGCAGGCCCAGGGCTAATGCCGGAGGGGCTGCAAGGAGTTTTGGCCTTATTCATTGTCCAGGGGTTCCAGTTGACAGTGACACTCGGTTGAAAAACTTGGGCAAACTGTCTGTTCACCTCCCTATTCATAAATGAGAGAGTGAGAGAGAGAGAGAAATAAAAGTAATTCTCCCTTTCAGCTGAAAGCCATTCAGGAAGAATTTAATAGTCTGTTGAGCGGATAGCTTTAATCTCTGCTTCATGCACTCTATGAGATTGTAAGTAACCTCAAGCAACATGACAGACAATCCCTTTCTTCCCCGGTGCGTTAGAGTGGCAGGGTGGGTAGGAAGGATGAGGTTTGCTCTTACTCTGGTGCCAGGTCGGGCAAGAGGAGAGCTGTTTTCCACTGGAGTTGCCCAGATGGGGCGGAAAAACTCTAGATGCTGCTCTGAACTTTGGGCAAGCATTTTGTTGAAAGCACAGTAATTCTGGTTAACCCACCATCCTCAGTTTCATCCTAGATGAGATTGTTTTGGTCCCAAAGAAACATTTGATCCCACTCAGGTGGAAATCTTTGCGTGTAGAATGAAAAATCATGAAAAATGAAACGATTATTGTCCTTTGCAGATATTTGCCCCCAGAGGCTCGCCGGCAGTGGCCACCCAACCATGGTTAAATGTATTTGGAGATCATGTTGGGTTGTCCATTGCAACCCCAAAGGCTCCAGTTTATCCTGGGATAAGACTCAGCAAATGGGCTTGGTCCATGTTTGCATTTTCCCCAGCTTGTCTTGAGCTGCCTTCGCACAAGATGGGCTGCGTACCTTCTGGCTAGCAGACAGCAGACTGTGTAGTATTCTTTGGAGATGGCCTAAAGGGCATCACATCCCTTTTGGTCCTATCTGAAGTTATCTCAACATTCTGGGATTCTCATCACATCACTTCAGTACGATGCTGCTTTTTCCGTTAGGTGATGGAGCTTCTTGGCCAACCAAAAGCATTGCCTTTCCTCAGCCCATAGATTCATTTGCTTCCCAGAGGTTTTGTCCTCATTGGTACCCAAGAATTCTTGGCTCCGATACAGGGAATCTTGATCCATTTCCTTAATCCATAGACTCAAGTGTAAGAAATCAGCCAGTGTCTGAACCTCTGTCAGCCTGATGTTTCAGCAGCTTCTACCCTTTGAAAGTAATGCTCCCCCTGGGCCTTCTGTCACCATGTTAACCCACTTCCAGTGAACCCCTAGCCAAAACCAGGATGGGCGGCAGTGATGTGTCAGCAGCTGCATGCTTTTGGGCTCAGTTTGTCCTCAGAGGTGGAGGCCACCTCATGAATGGAGGGCCTCACAAGCCTCTCCAGACATGAGCGTCTCTGACCTCAGGACCCGCTCCTTGGGATTCCCAATAATGGGCCCTCTGTTTGCAAACCCCACGGAGATATGGAGACATTTTCCAGCAGGCCTCTGCTTATCTGCTTCCTGGAACGGCAAAGTGCGCTGTGTGGTGGGGAGAGGGCAGGGGAGAGAGCCAATGCATTTGCTCTTGCCCATCACTGGCTGGTAGTCCACATGGTCATCTGGCAGGGCCTGGAGGGCACCATAATTTTTATTTATTTATTTATATTTCTACCTGCCTTATACCCGAAGGTCTCAGCCCGGGTAGCAACATTTAAAATCCACCATATCAAACAAAATATATGTTAATACTAGGGAGTCCTGCCCTGAAGTGGGAGGGGGAGCAGGGATTCCCCTGTTATACGAGGAGTTTTAAGCAGTGCAGCATTCTGTTCCATTCAAAATGCCAGGTTTCGGTCCTTGTGAGCCAGTTTGGTCTAGTGATTAGGAAGCCGGACTCTTAACTGGGAATACTGGGTTTGTTTGATTCCACACTCCTTCACAAAGCCAGCTGAGTGTCCTTGGGCTAGTCACAGCTCTCTTCTGAGCTCTCACAGCCCCACCCACCTCACAGGGTGTCTGTTGTGGGGAGAAGAACACAAGGTTTATCAGCTGCTTTGAGTCCCCTTAAGGGAGAAGGTTTGTCAGCCGCTTTGAGTCCCCATAAATGGGTGAGAAAAGCAGAGCAGAAAAGCCAACTCTTCTTTTTCTTCTTCAGAATCTTGAATCCCATGCAACCCAGAGGCAAAGGGACGCTTAGAGGTCAGCTTGCTCCTTTCTCCAGCATGCACATGCGGAGAAAACCTGCCTTTTACAAAATTGCAGCCCTGATAACCTTCTAGGTGGCCGCTTTACTTTCCAGCTGCAACAGTGAAGTTGGGGACAGAGTCGGTATTAAAGGCTTGCGAGGAGTATCAGTTTTCTGTGCATTGTCAACTTAGATACAAGTGCATTTTATTTTTTCCTTCCAGAATCTGTTTGTTTGGATCTCTGGTATTTTTGTTTCCAGTCTTGTGGACACTAACCAAGATCTTAGACGTGTGAGACATCCTTCCTTTCCATGCTATATAAAATATTCAGTATGTATACAGTAACCATACTTTGATATTCTGTTATAATTTGCACAACTTAGCATTAAAGTTGTAGCTGAAATTCATAAAAGGATACATTATATAAATATTAATCTTCTCCCTTAACAAACACTGTGTGAATTTCAGCTCCTAAATGTTCAAATTAATAATCATGTGAATAGCTTGGTGCTTATTGGAAGAAGCTCTTAACCTGCTTGCGAAACACCAGGGGAATTATTTTCTGGTAGAAGAGGCTGTCCCTATTTCAATTGTAGTTATTAATTCTTCCTGCAGAACAGGAAATCTGAAAGCTGTTCAGACTCCTTCAGGTCACTGGAAGAGGAAATACATCGTCATTGCACAAAGCAAGGGCCCCAATGGAGACCCCGGCAATTCCGTACCTTTCGGAAGTCAGGGCCTTTTCCGTGGTGGCCCCAAGGCTATGAAACAGCCTTCACACATATGCCAGGACTCTTCATTCATGAGCTATTTGGGGGCTAACAAAAGACTTCTGTTTACTCTGGCTTTTGGTGTCTAATTCAGCCTTGGAGAGTGATGCGTCTGTGCTTTATAGTCTTTTAATAGTTTGTTTATCTTGTTGTGATCTGCCCTGACAGTCAGCTGGGCCAGAAATTAAGGTCGGAGGGCCCCATGACTTAAAGCCCCGCTTTACAGCCTCTCACTTTTTCATCTCTGTGCAATGCAGGATTTTAAACATGGCTCTGTTTTAATTTATTTTTTATCGTGCCCACCCCTCCAAAAAAAAAAAAAAAGAAAAGGGGGAAAAGGTTGTTGCCAACGAAGTACATAGGAAAGTTCCATTTTAGATTACAGCTCCCATGATCCTTAGCAAAAGCAGCCAGTGGATTTTTGGCAAAGGATCATGGGAGCCTATATTCTAAAAATGGAACTTTTCTAAAGTTTGCCATATAACGCAGGTCCTCCTGTCGCAGAAAATCCTTTTTAGCTTTTGTTAGTAGCCCTTATGAAGAATTGAATCTTTGTGGGCATGGAAGCTTAGTTGCATTTTTTGCTTACTTTTATTTTGTAATTGATGAAAGTGCTGTGACCTCTTAGAATCCCGTGTCTCCATACTGTGTATATAAAAGGTGCAAAGCCAGTGTTCCCTTCATTTGTTGGTTGTGGATTTATTTATTTGTTTATTATTTGTATTTCTGATCTGCCCTATACCTAAAGGATTGCAAGGATGCTGCTGAAATTTCAGTGCTTTACTCCCTTTGCAAACAGTTTCTTTTCCAAATGCTTTTGGACCTCAGCTCCCTTCATGCTCTGTGTGAGTGGCTGTACTGGCTGATGCTGATGGGAACTGGAGTCCAGAAAGAACTGGGAGGAGAACCATGTTGATAGGAGCTCGTATTAGCTAAGATATGGGCCTTTCTGTCTCCTCCAGAAGCCTTCTTTTTGTTTTTCTCCAGTTTCACTAGGGGCTGAGAGAATGTCCTGGGAATAGTTGGGGTAGGGGTGGGTTTATTTATTTTTATTTTATTTTGTTTTAAATTTGTATTTCTATCCCACCCTATAACCAAAGATCTCGGATTGGGTAACAATGTTTAAAATCAGACATACGTACGTTAAAACTATAAAAACAGTACCAGTGTCTGTAAAGTGGGAAGGGACAGCATATTCCCATTTAGCTAAAGGTCTGTGCAAAGAGGTGTGTCTTCACTGCCTTCCTAAAAATAAACAGTGGATCCTGACACACTTTAAGGGGGGAGACTATTCCATAGCCTGGGGCCCATCACTAAGAAGACCCTTTCCCGGGTGCCCACCCCTTTCACTGCTGAATGGGGGGGGGGTGTAACCAAGAGCCCTCTTGCCTCCTCTGGCACTGGTTCTTTGCTAGGGGTGCCTGCCTGGAAGGGTCACTGGAGCTTCAGATGCTTATAGATGCAGGGCATTGTGGGATTGCAGCCCTTCCTCGAGAGACAATGCCCTTTTTTGTAAGGGTCAGGGCCTGGCTGCTTGAAGACGAAGCATGACCTCATTCACTGTTTGCATCAAGAGGAATTTCCCCAGTAAAATGGGGTGGGAAGTCATTTAAGTGCCCCCTCCCCTTGTGAAACTGGCATCCCTTCTTCATCCCAGAGTTTTTATCTGGCGCACCAGCATAGGGCTGCAAATGGAGAAAGACTAGTGCTGTGATGTTATGTGCCTTCTGGACTGGGGAGGAACCTGCAGCGCTGTGCCAGAAACGTTGTGGATACGGTTGGGCTTCTGGGAGGCTCCCTCCACATGAGAGAAGGGCACCAGCATTGTCCAATCCCACACTCTCCTGTGGCTGCCTCAGGCTCCCTGAAAAGGTGAGAAAGGAGCATGGGGGTCCTAGAGGAAAAAGAGTTGGCTTTTCTCACCCATTCAAGGGGACTCAAAGCGCCTGGCAAATCTTCTGTTCTTCTCTCCACAACAGACACCCTGTGATAGCTCACAGGAGACTTGCAACTGTCCCAAGGTCACCCAGCTAGCTTCATGGAAGAGTGCGAAATCAGACCAGAGTCCGGCTCCCTAACCACTAGACCAAGTGGCTCAGGAGGATGGTTGGGTTGGGTTTGTCTGTCACACAACCCTAGAACCAGGGGTCACTTACTTGAAGTTGTGGGTAGGAGAGTTCGGACCGACAAGGGGAAATTTTGTTTTTTCACCAGAGGGTCTGTGGAATTTACCCACCAGAAGAGTTGGGATGACAGCAGCCAGCCTGGGTGGCTTAAAGAAAGGGTTAGAGAAGGTGGAGGGTGGGTGTATCAGTAGATGCTAGAATGCTTTCCCTGGCCTCTTGCAGGGATTTGAGAACAGGGGAAGGTTTCCCCTTCTGCCTGAGATGCCCTTGGAGCATTTGGTGGCCAACGTGTGAAACAGGATGCTGGACTGAATGAGCCTTGGCCTGATCCAGTAGGACTCCTCTTAGGTTCTTCTGACGTGAGAAACTGGGCTGACCTGAGGAGGAGGGCTTGTGTCCTTCAGCTAGAATGTTGGCCAGCTGCCCTCTTGGTTTTAGAGCAAAGGTGTTTTGCTGGGAGAAGATTTCCGTCTCTTTTCCTTGTGCCTCGGCTTGAAAAGTGGGCAGTTCAGATCTCCTGGTTTTTATCAAGAAAATGCCTTGTATATGCGGAGATGGGTGGGGATCTTAATGAGCTGTTGGGTTCGTCTGCAGTGATGCTCTCCATTTCTGGCTACATTGCTATAGAAACAGTAGTTGCCGGGTACTTGGTGGCAGCGGAGACTTACTTTACACGGCAAATCTAATAGCGTTTGGGTAGAATTGTATAATCCTAGCCTAGGTAGGCCCAGGCATACCTGCTTGAGCTGTGGTCTCCCCCTCAAGCCCTGTGACCAAGAATGGGAGACCTTCTGGGAACCTCCAGGCCCCTTCTGTTGAGACCCCATAGACAGACCTGGCTAGCTTGACGGCCTTCCGGTGTTCTAGGCTGCAGCTTCCATTAACCACAGGGAGTTTGTGCTCAGCAGGGATTGTTGAGTTCTGTAGGCTGTTCCAGGGCATCACTGCAAGGCCTCCGGTAGAGGGAGAACCCAGGCTGTCCCAAAACTTCACAGACTCCCCCCCCCCCTCCAAGACATGGCCTGCAGAGAGGGCATCAATATATGACAGGCTGTATTGCTCGAGTGGAGCCTTTGTGTGGGTGCGGTGAACAGCCAAGGACACGTGGCGCGCCCCTTGGTGTTTGCTTGGTGTGATGACGCCCCCTCCCCTCTCCTGTCTCCTCTGCAGTGATCCATGCCGAAGGGGCTCGGTTGAGGCAGATGATCCCAGGGTCAAGGTGGCACTTTCAACCCAGATAGTTGGCCGGACGACTGCCCAGAAGAATGCCATCCACGAGCCGAGCGGGCAGCCTGAAGGACCCAGAGATAGCAGAGCTCTTCTTCAAGGAGGACCCGGAGAAGCTCTTCACAGACTTGCGGGAGATTGGCCATGGAAGCTTCGGAGCCGTTTATTTTGTAAGAGGGCCCGAGCGGTCTGTGGGGGCCCCAGGGGAATGGGCATCGCCTGGCATGGAGCCCAGCCCAGCCCCAAGAACAAGCCTGCTGCTTTCCCTCCTTGACACCCTCCTGCTTCAGGTGGCCAAGGTGCTGCAGGCAAACATAGGTGCCACAGATCCCCTTTATCATCTCTGGCCTTGCTGCCCCTCAGGGCACAGCGTTGCGGAGCAGACAGAGATGCCAAAGGCTCCTGGACACTGCAGGGAGCCCACCGCTGTACCTTCGCTGGAAGAAAATCACCTCGTCTTCAGACATAGCTCTTCCCCTGGGCCTTCGAGTAGCTCCTCTGAATGTGGTCCTGCCAGGGTGGGAAGGAGGGAGGCTGGGTGGGTTATATTACTAAACATCTTTCTGATCATGTGTTGTGGCCCGCCCGGGGGCCTCCTGCTGAAGGGCAGGTACAGATGTCACGACTCAAGGAATCTGCCGGTTCAAGACCCGCTTCAGGCCAGAATCCCCCATTATTCTCTAGGCACAAGGCAGCCAGAGAGTGAAACTGTGTGTGTTTGGCATTGCAGGCGCGTGATGTGCGCACCAACGAGGTGGTGGCCATCAAGAAAATGTCTTACAGCGGGAAGCAGTCCAACGAGGTACGTGAGCAGCCCTTCACGCCCGGCCAGCCCAAGGTTTTGCCTGAGGTCCCCTGTCTCTGGACCGGGATCCATTTTAGCCCTGCCCGAGAGTAGGGGGGCTTAGTTTAACATATCACAGTGGGGAGGAGCAGGGGAGGCGCTGTAGGTTTTCCCTCCAACGTTTTCCCTCCCATCCCAATTCGCTCTCTGAACTAGAGGCAGAATTTATCAGGCAAACGACCGAGGCTTACTTAACATGGGGCGAGGGAGGGGTGGGTGAGTGTTTGTGACCATGCCATTTTCTAAGCTAGGACCCCTGTCCTGGTGGGGAGAGTTGGATTCTGTGCTGTAACAGAACAGAAACTTGAATGGGGCTTTAAAAACACTGGCAGATAGATGCTGGAATTGTCAGGAATCTTCTGGAGCCTAGGCGAGGAATTCATCTGGCTTTTGGGGGCCTCTGACCCTTGTGGCTCATCTCTTGAATTCAGACAAGATTGAGACACTGTCTTCCTTCCTCAGAACATACTTAACCAAAAAGCAGCGCTGTGGCCCTCAGGCCTCCATGCGTTTGGACTTTCGCAGTTAGCCCCTGGCATTCCATTCTAATGCTTTTTCCAAATTCACCGTCCCACTCCACTGCCCAGTGCAAACTTGCTAGCAGCGGCCGAAGTGAGCACGGTGGAAAGACGGTGGCCTTGCCCGCTAAAGGCAACAAAAGCCAGATCAAGCCTTTTCCCCGCTCTGCACTCTGAGTCAATCCGTCCTGAGGAGCTTTACAAAGGCACAAAGCGGCAGCCGTGTGAGCGTGGGAAAATTCCAGGCCCGGCAGATTAAGGTCGGCTTTGAGAGCCACCAATGAGCGTCTCGGAGGTTAGGAACGCCGCCAGCTCTCCCGGCAAACCCAGACCGGCCCAAACCCTGCAACCTTGGCCAAAGACTTTTAGTTCTGTGTCCAGAGGGGTGCTGGGCAGCCGGGCTTTGCGAGGCCTCAGAAATTCCACGGTGTTGTGCACTTTGCACGAACGCAAGTAAGACTCTCTCACCTCCACAGCTGTAATCGCGATGAGGCGCAAAATTACCCATCGAGGTCCGATTGCAATAAACCCCTTGCATTGCGGACACCCTAAACGTCTTCCCAGACTGGCAGGCAAAGGGCCCAAGGGCCATTTGTTTTGGGGCACTGTGCCTGTCGCAGGGGCCTTCTGGCCTTGTGTCCACAGCATAACCCAGTGGAAGAGAAAAGCAAGGGCCTATGGCACTGGTCAAAAGCCTAGCTTTGGCCCAACAGCTTGGAAGTGGTCTGGCATCTCCTGGATTGCTGTGGAAGGGCTGTTAAGGTCCTGGCAACAGCCTGGATCTCCCTCTGACTGGAGGAAGTGCCCCACACTTGCCCAGCCCTTTGCCGGCGTGGCTGCGCCGTCCATGGTTCCTCTCTTCCCAAGGCCTCGTGCTGGTAGTGGTTGTCTAATCTGCACTTGCTTGGACTGGGGCCAGGTTATCCCCAGGGGAGGATTTGTGTGTCTTCTGAATGGTGCAGTTGAATGCCGCTCTCTGGGTTGTTCCAGAAGCTGCCCTTCTGCTTTTCCATCTGCCCCCCCTCCCCAGCCTGTGAGTCACGCAGGTGCAGGAGGCTGCAGAGGCCATCCAGCCCAGCGTTCCTGTACGTGGCCACAGTGTCACCCGAGGGGACCAGACAGCTTTCTAAGTAGTCAGCGCTGCCAAGCCCTGTCCCTGTGGCACTGGTGGCAAGAAAGGGAGGCTTCTGGTTCTCCTCCTGGAGTCTTCCCTTCATAGTCACCTCTGAGTCACCCCGCCGCCAAATCTGCTACGGAGCAACTGGAACCAAGCGCTGGTCCTTCATCTCCTCTTCCCCCCATGTTAGGAGAGCCCAAGCCTTAGT
Organism: Aspidoscelis tigris stejnegeri; assembly: GCA_023333525.1. Classification (NCBI taxonomy): domain Eukaryota; kingdom Metazoa; phylum Chordata; class Lepidosauria; order Squamata; family Teiidae; genus Aspidoscelis; species Aspidoscelis tigris. The sequence goes on along the minus strand of JALMGA010000014.1, from coordinate 11,836,502 downwards.
TCTGCCTCTCCCTCTGCTTCCTGGAAGGCGAGGCCTTGTTTTCCCCACCTCACTAAAGCTTTCCCTGTCTCTCTCTTGTAGAAATGGCAGGATATCATTAAAGAAGTCAAGTTTCTGCAAAGAATCAAGCATCCGAACAGCATAGAGTACAAAGGCTGCTATTTGCGGGAGCACACGGCATGGGTAAGAAATCTCTCCCGCGTGACACTCGGGCGAATCAGAAACCAACACTTCTCCAGGGGTTCGTTTCCCTGCTAAAAGTGGTAGTCCTGACATTCCCGTAACGCGCTCCGCTTCCTTAAATGCAGAAGCGATCTCTGTTGATAAGCATTTAATGATACAGAAAAAGATCAACCATAAAATAACTTTGGAAACATGGTCGGCGCTGGAAGAAACAGAGACAAGCATTCTAATCTTTCTGATTGCCTATAGTGGCCTTAATCACTGTATTGGTATTCGTGCATGTGTTCAGACACCCCAGCTCAACCCTCGCAGCTTCCGATGAGGAAGCTCCGGAGGCCGCTTTTAAGCCAGACCGCAGGTCGTCACTTCGCAGCAGGTAAGCTGCGATTTTTCTTAGAACTGCACATTTATTCTGCAAGTCTGGAAGGGGGCCCAGGTGTGCCAAAAGTGACACTGCTGGATAATTGACTAGATGGGACATGACAGAAATGAGGAACGAGGCTTTTGGCTGGTTCTTTCCTCCTTTAAGTGGCCTTTGATGTTCCTCCGTCCCTAATTTGCCTGCCCTCTTACGATTCCTGGAGCATGAGGCATGAGATGGATTGATTCCTGTGGAATTTTAAACCCTAAACAAATATGGAGATGTGTTCCCTCAGCTTTGGTGGAAAGGAATGGTTTTTTTTTTGCAAGGTTCCTCCGACAAGGCCTGTGCTTTCTAGGGGTGAGGACGGGACGGTGGCCTCTTCTTTACAGAAGAAACCTCCGTTGCTCCCACCCTGCGGGCTGTGCTGGAGTCAGAGCAAAACCTGCCCGCTGGAGTGGACATTCTGCATTTGGGAAGGCCCGGTTTCTTAGGTCCTGTATCGGTGGGAGAAACGCCTCCGTGCAGCAAAATCCAGCTGCCCTCATTTGGCGGAGGATAAAAAATGATCCAGCTAAGGAAAATTCGTGTATCCGAATTCCTGAAACAACATGCCTTTTGTTAAGTGTTTTAAAGGCAGCTTGATCCTGAGGGTTCTCAGTTTAAGTTCCCAAGAGGGCGAACTAAGCTCCCCCTGCCCCCAGGACTCCCCTCTTGGCATTGCCGCTTCTCCCATCCACTCAAGGACCTTGGAGGTGACTCCATAGCGCGCCCACCTCTCTGGGGTTGACATGGAGGTAGCAGATGATCTGTGGAGGAAAAGGGCTTCCCTCTTGGCTAAACGAACTGGGGTGGTGCCCCATAGAGACACAATAGCTGTTGGCTAAGCGATTATTATTTTTCTTCTCTCCTGTACAGCTTGTCATGGAATACTGTTTAGGTTCGGCATCAGATTTACTAGAAGGTAGGTCTCATCAGTTTCTTGAATCAGAGTTCTGTTGTGCGAGTGTCAAGAATATTTACTGGGTGGGATTTTTCAGAGTCTGATCATCTGATGCATCCTCAACTTCCTAAGGAATCTTTCGGGCCCTGTGTGGCCCTGCCATAGAGGCTACGCACACGCACACACCATGGCTTCCAAAGGAGTAACGGATGAAGTTACGTCCCTGTTTACATGCTGGAAGCAAAAGCCCTCATGAGCCAGTTTGGTCTAGTGGTTAGGGAGCTGGACTCTTATCTGGGAATACTAGGTTTGATTCCACTCTCTTCCACAAAGCCTGCTGGGTGGCCTTGGGCTAGTCACAGCTCTCTTTATTTATAGCACCCCTTTCCACAAAGTTGCCTTTCACAAGTGGGGAGAAGCCACATCCCACGAGATAACTTGTTCACCCCATGCCACGCTGCAGCCATCTGCTTATCACCTCTCGGTCCCCCGCATATCCGGGCTCGCTGCTCTTGACGTGTGTCTCCGTGTTTCATGAACCGAGTTTCTCTTTCTTCCAGTTCATAAAAAGCCATTACAGGAGGTGGAAATCGCAGCGATTACTCATGGTGCTCTCCAAGGTTTAGCCTACTTGCATTCCCACAACATGATCCACAGGTAGGTCATTCTGCTTGTGATGGGTGGAGTTTACTTAGCGCCTGCAGCCTTTCCGGTGTCGGGAGCAAATAGAGAGGCAGAGCACTATGGGTCACGGTTCTGGAAACCTTTCAGAAGTGGGGGTTGCAGGCTGAACTTTTTATTCCCTACCTGCAAACCAAAAAAGAGCCTCTTCTGTTCCTCACCGTCTCTTCTGCCTCCAGAGACATCAAGGCAGGGAACATCCTCCTGACGGAACCCGGGCAGGTCAAACTGGCTGACTTTGGGTCCGCGTCCATCGCTTCTCCGGCAAATTCGTTTGTGGGGACCCCATATTGGTAAGAAAGGCCCTGTCACCTGTTGGGGTGGCTCAGAGCAATGCATTCAGGCACCATTCAGCTGCATGGATAGCAAAGCTTGTCAGAAATGTTGAAGAGGAGATGATTTTGAAGAGGAAATGATCATAGGTTTCACGCGTGAGCCTGCCTGCATATGTGGAGACATAAGTCCCACCCTGGCAACCTCGTCCCTCTTGGAATAGCCTGAAGAGGCCAGATGGATGTACCCAGAAGTTAATCTGTGGAAGCTTGGTCTAGTGGTTAGGGAGCCGGACTCATATCTGGGAATACCAGGTTTTATTTCGCCCTCCCCCATGAAACCAGCTGGGTGACCTTGGGTGAGTCACAGCTCTCTTTCTCAGCTCTCACAGCCCCACCTGCCTCACAGGGTGTCTGTGGTGGGGAGAAGAAGAACAGAAGGCTTGTCAGCTGCTTTGAGTCCCCTTAAATGGGTGAGAAAAGTGGGGTAGAAAAGCCAAATCTTCTTTTTCTTCTTACCTGCTTTTGTAATGGTTTTATTGTGATCTGCCCTGACGCCTCCACCTATAGAGTAGGATATAAATGTAAATATAAATAAATAACCAAAAAAGAGAGCTTCATTTTCTCTTGGGAGGATGCTTGGGAGTAATGAAGCCAGTAAGAGAGCTAACCTCACACACCCTCCCATCATTATTTCAGTACCCATTGGCCCTGTGTGACTGTCCACCGACACCAGCTTATTTCAGGCGACAGCATCGCTTTCTTGAGATTCGGGGTCTGGGTCTTTCAGGGCGGTTTTCCTGCACCTCCTCAGTAGAAGTTGCAGAGGTCTTGGGCAGTGGTGCAGCTTTTGGCTGGGAAGACCTACTGACTGTCTGATTTCCCCTTTCCAGGATGGCTCCAGAAGTGATTTTAGCCATGGATGAAGGGCAGTACGATGGTAAAGTCGATGTCTGGTCTCTCGGGATAACATGTATTGAATTAGGTGAGCGGCTTCCTTCCACCGTTTCCTGCTGTTTCGGCTTTCCTTACCACCTGCCTTTTTCTTCCGTTCTGTGGGAAGAAGCGAGTGTTAGGCACATCTCAGCTCTTCATTCTGGAGAAAATAATTTGTTCTGTTCAGAGAAATTTTCCTGAATTCTGTCCTCCCTTGAGCAACCTCCTGACTTCACAAATCCTGCCTCGGTTATTTGCTGTGCTGTGAAAGCGGGTTTTTTTCAAAAGCACTATTCTTCGTTGCATTGATGTGGCTTTCCTAGTGGTCTCCTGTCCAACGGCTGTCCAAAGCCATCCCAGCTGCTCTGCTAGAGCACTCCTGAATGCTGCAGCACTGCTTCATTCGGCAGGTCTCAGTTAAGGGCTTTGAGAAGAGGAGCCCTTTCCACCCCCGAAAACCCATTTTTGCTCTGGGAAGGCTCACAGTTAACTCCTGTGGCTCTGACTTGCGGCCGTCACAGACCTAATGGTTAGAACTCAGCAAGCGGGGAGGAAAGGAGTGCGGAGCTTGGGGAACGTGTGCCTGTCCATGAATTCTCCTGAGCTCTCCAAGATATTGCCAGTTGCTTCTCCTAGATTTTTAAAAACAAGCAAACGCCTTTTCTTTCTGTACAGCGGAAAGGAAGCCTCCTTTGTTTAACATGAATGCAATGAGTGCCTTATATCACATAGCGCAGAATGAGTCCCCTACGCTCCAGTCCAATGAATGGTGAGTTTATGGCCGCCAGGGGGAGGAATCTCGCAGCAGCACCACCTGGTTTTTGTCACCGGGGTCCTCGTGTGGGTTCAGGAAGCCATGGGCAGTATTTTTAAGGACTGCATCCCCCTAAGACGTCCGGGAGAGAGGCGGGGTTGCCAGGCTGAGTCTTTTGGGCGGGGTTGTCCAGTCTCGGTCAGGCAGGCGCCTTTGGGGTGGGCTTCTCCTGACAATTCTCCCCAAGGGAAATGGAGCTCAGGTGGAAGACGGCTGCGGCCACGCCGAATTGCATCGCTTAAAACTGGAGGGTTTTTCTGAAACATCTTGGGGACTTGGCCGTGCCATAGCAACAACCTAAACTGCCATTTCCCCTTACCCTTGTAGGTCTGATTATTTTCGAAACTTTGTAGATTCTTGTCTCCAGAAAATCCCCCAAGACAGACCCACGTCCGAGGAGCTCCTGAAGGTTGGTTGGACACCCTTTCTGCCCCATCTCTCCACCCACCCCTGCCGTCTTGGCTTCCAGATCTCTCACCTTCCATCTCCAACACCAGGGCCAAGTGAGGCTTTGCTTCCTGACAGCCAGCCCTCTGGGGCACGTAGGGAAGCCTGAAGTTGCTTTTTTTGCAGTCTGCAGTGAATCTCAAGGGCCTCTCACTCTGGAACCACCACTTCCCCCTTCTATGCAGAAGGTGACCCCAGATGTTCTTATTCAAGGTGGCATTGAGTTGGGGGAGAGTGGCTGCATTTCCACTTTCCCTTCCCCTGATACATTTTGCATACAGATGCCAGGAAGCTTTTTAGTGTGTCTTGGCATCTCCTCCCTGTCTTCCTTTGCCTTATAGATACAGAAGGTTATTGGTAGAAGGTAACACAAAGTGGTCCTGCCAGGGCTGGTTCATCTCTCTTCTCACACGGAAGATGCTCTTTTGAGTTATTCTTCTCCTCCTTTGGCATGGCTTAGTAGGTTCCTACACAGAGCAAGTAGTTGGACTTGGCATAAGAACCCAAGAGGAGCCCTGTTGGATGAGGCCACAGCCCATCTAGTCCAGAATCCTGTCTCACACAGTGATCCACCAGTGGCCCCTGGGCATCTCAGGCAGAGACAAAGGAAAACCTTCTCCTGCTCTCCAGTCCCAGCAAATGGCCTTAGAGGCCTCCTGCTTGTCCCCCCAGCCTGAAAGATGGACTTAGGCATGCATTCTAGTAGCCATTGATACATCTGTTATCCATACATTTCTCTAACCCTTTCTTTAAAGCCTTCTAAGCTGGTTGCTGCTACCTCCTCTTCTGGCAGCCAATTCCACAGACCAGTGACCCTCTGGGTGAAGAAATCCTTCCCCTTGCCCGATCCATCTCCTGCCCATCAGTGTCATAGATGCCCGCTGGTTCTAGTGTTGTTGGATAGAAAAAAGACATTTTCTCTATCCGCCTTTTCTATACCAGGCATGACTTTATACACTTCAATCAGGTAGACCCCAAGGATCCGTTATAACCCAGGTCTTTCAGGATTTAAAACTTCAGAAGGTTATCCCTGGCCCACGACTACTGTTCTGAAATGCGGGGCGTGTTTTTCCAAGGAATTACCTCCAGTGGAATTGAAGCCCAGTCCAGTCACTGGTCTGGGGGGTTATGGGCTGTTTTCTCTGCCAGGAGAGCCAGTTGCTGGGGTTGGGGCGGGAGATGGGAACCCACAACCTGTGGTCATCAAGGAGCTGATTGCCCGCCCCCTGCCCCATTGGCATTCCGTTGCAGCACGTCTTTGTCATCCGTGAGCGTCCCGAGACTGTGTTGATAGACCTGATCCAGAGAACCAAGGATGCTGTCCGAGAGCTGGACAACCTTCAGTATCGCAAGATGAAGAAGCTTCTCTTCCAAGAGGCGCACAATGGGCCTGCAGTGGAAGCCCAGGAGGAAGAGGAGGTATGGGCGGGAGGCGGGAGGGTGCCTTGGGGGCCATTTCCTTGCTACCCGTGGGGCCTGGACCCACTCCCGGTCTTCCCTCAGGAGCAGGACCACGGCACGGGCAGGACGGGAACGGTCAACAGCGTCGGGAGCAACCAGTCCATCCCCAGCATGTCCATCAGTGCCAGCAGCCAAAGCAGTAGCGTCAACAGTCTTCCAGACGCCTCGGACGACAAGAGCGAGTTGGATATGATGGAGGGGGACCACACCGTGATGTCAAACAGCTCGGTCATCCACTTGAAGCCGGTGAGTGGCGTTTTGCCGGGGGCTGGAAGCACCATCGGCCCCGTGGTGGGGAAGCGAGGTGCTTGTTTTCCGACCCGTTCTCCACAAACTGCAAAGTTTGACCTGATCCCAGTGGCTGCTTGCGCTGTCCAGTTGCGCTGTGTTCCCCTGGGGGCACAGGCGAGATGCTGGAGGCCTGGGAGGAGAGGGTCTCCTGGAGACGTAGAGGTTTCCTAGCACTGCACTAAAGGAAAGTCTTCTCCCACATCGCCCGGCCTTGCTTTAAGATCTGGAGGGGAGGCCCTCTTGCTTGTCCCACCACCTTCAGTGGTAAGAGGGGTGGGCACCCGGGAGAGGGCCTTCCCTGTCCCAGAACCGTACCTTGAATTCTCCCTTTCTCTTAGCCTGCCGTGGTTGCAACCAAAATCCTTCCCGGAGGTTCTTTTAAGTAAACCCTTGTTCGTCTTTCTTTTGCTTCCAAGGAGGAAGAAAATTACCGAGAAGATTCAGACTCGAGATCCAGAGCGTCAGACCCACAGTCTCCACCCCCAGTATCTCGCCATAGGTCCCATTACCGCAACCGAGAGCACTTTGCTACTATACGCACAGCATCGCTGGTAAGTTTTGAGGAGGGCTGGGGACTGGGGTGCGGGGACATCTGGAGGGAGCAGCGCCTGAGCACCCCTGGATTTCTGAACCTGTCAGTTGTCGTTTGGAGGAGCTGGCTGGTGTTCCTCACATGCAAGGGTGTCTGGGATTTTCTCCCCCTCGGTAGGTGACGAGGCAGATGCAGGAACACGAGCAGGACTCTGAGCTCCGGGAGCAAATGTCTGGCTACAAGCGCATGCGGCGGCAGCACCAGAAGCAGCTCATGGCCCTGGAGAACAAGCTGAAGGCCGAGATGGACGAGCACCGCTTGAGGCTGGACAAGGACCTGGAAACGCAGCGCAACAACTTTGCGGCGGAGATGGAGAAACTCATCAAGAAGCACCAGGCGGCCATGGAGAAGGAGGTGAGAACGCAGAGGTGGGACTGGCCACTTCTCTTCCTTGGAAACATTTCGCTGAGCTCTCAAGGAAGAGCTGCTTTGTGGAAGGAAGAGACGCTTCCGGTGCCCTGCAAGGCTGGGCCTGTCCTCACCTCCTCCCTGGTTTTCCCTCTGCCCCTATGCTGGGTGTAGGCAAAAGTGATGGCCAACGAAGAGAAGAAATTCCAGCAGCACATCCAGGCGCAGCAGAAGAAGGAGTTGAACAGCTTCTTGGAGTCCCAGAAGAGGGAGTACAAACTTCGCAAGGAGCAGCTCAAAGAGGTATCCGAGGGGCATCCGTCCGTTGGTCAGGCTGGCCGTAGTCTCTTCGGCCAAGAGGCCGTTCTCTCGCCACAAGTTTGTCTTGCATTTGATTGGGCAGAGAATTCAGAGAATTCGCTGCCTGGAGCGCCTGAGCAAAACCCCTTGAGGAGAGCAGCGTTTCCAACGGCATCCCCTCACTCTCCCTGGACTGCAGCTCCGGCATTCTGCCACAACCACAGTGGAAGCGGTGGCCCAGGAATATCTGGAGGGCCACAGTATGGGCCCCCAGGTTCAGAGGGGCCCCTTGTGCCACCCTGCACAAACTGAAATTGTCCTTTTTTATGAAACGATGCAATGATACAGGGTGGCATTACTGGGGTTCTTCTCTGGTTCCTTTGGGGTGTGGACAGGGTGCACTTTCCTCTCCAGGAGAGAATCCCCACTCGCCCCTGGAGTTTCCTTTCCTGGAGGGGCCAAAGTCTTGACCTGTGATAGGCAGAACATGCCGCCTGGGCCTTGTGTGTGTTGGTTAAAGCAGCTGCAGTTGTTATTAATCAACCTTCTAAAAACAAAACGAAACCAATATGTAGCAGAGTAAAAAATGCCAAGCAAGCAGCCCAGAAGCATAATTGGAACACCCCTGAGCATGGCCTCTTCGGGCTTTGTTAGCGCACTAGACCCATTTCAGTCTGGCTTCCAGCCCGGTTATAGCACAGAAGCCGCCTTGGTCGATGACCTCCTCTGGGAGGGAGACAGAGGGAGTGCAACCCTGCTGGTTCTCCTGGGCCTCTCTGTGGGTTTGATGCCATCAACCTTGGTATCCTTTGTGCTGTGGCTCCCGCTCAGCCCTGCAGAAGAGTCCAAATCTGTGCTGCGGCCAAAGGCAGAAGCCAGAGCCCTCTCTGGCCTTGCCCTGAACTGCCCGTCTCCCTCCCTGCCTTGCAGGAGCTGAACGAGAACCAGAGCACGCCCAAGAAGGAGAAGCAGGAATGGCTGTCCAAGCAGAAGGAGAACATCCAGCACTTCCAGGCAGAGGAAGAGGCCAACCTCCTGCGGCGACAGAGGCAGTACCTGGACCTGGAGTGCCGGCGCTTCAAGCGGAGGATGCTGCTCGGGCGCCACAACCTGGAGCAGGACCTCGTTCGGGAGGTGGGCACTGAGAGGGAGCGTGGAATCCTGGGAGTTGTAGTTCAGGGGCATCTAGACCGTCACTATAAAATCAACCCCCATTGCACCAGGTAGCATGGGAGTCTTGCACTCAACAGGGGTGCTGGAGTTGTCCTAACGCCAGAGAGGCTTCTTGGCTCCCTTTGTCTCCCTTCTCCTTGGTGGCACAAACTTGCTTGTGTGTGGGACTTGGAAGGGTCCAGGAGACCTCCCGGCTTTCAAAAAATGAGGGGGGTTTGGAGCCCCTTGGCCACAGGATTAAGGGGAACCTTTAAGGAGATCGGGATACCTGGCACAGGTATCTATGAAGCAGGGAACAGAGAGGGTCTCTGTCTGGGTCTTTTGTCATTTCGGGGCCCAGTGGTCCATAGAGGCATTTTTGGATCAGTGCGCAGGATTAGCCGACATTGACAACCGTTAGCTGTCTGGCCTCAGTTCCGCTTTTGGGAAGACCGGCTCCCCCCCCTGCTCCTGTCTGTAACGCTTCGGGCCTCAGGTCCTGACCCGGTGGCCTTGCAGGGCCTGGTGCAGGAAGGGGCGCCCCCTGAAGCGCTCCGCTTTCGTTCCCAGGAGCTGAACAAGCGGCAGACGCAGAAGGACCTCGAGCACGCCATGCTGCTGCGCCAGCACGAGTCCATGCAGGAGCTGGAGTTCCGGCACCTCAGCACCATCCAGAAGATGCGCTGCGAGTTGATTCGGCTGCAGCACCAGACGGAGCTCACCAACCAGCTGGAATACAACAAGCGGCGCGAGCGGGAGCTGAGGCGCAAGCACGTCATGGAGGTCCGGCAGCAGCCCAAGAGCCTGAAGGTACCTTTGGGGAGAGGTCACCCGGGAAGCTGCAAATCCAGGCCTGCCCCCCCCCCAAAAAAAAATGTCTCATGCCCCTCTTCCCTGTCTGCCTTCTCCCCTCTAGTCGAAAGAGCTTCAGATCAAGAAGCAGTTCCAGGACACCTGCAAGATACAGACGCGGCAGTACAAGGCCCTGCGGAACCACCTGCTGGAGACGACCCCCAAGAGCGAGCACAAGGCGGTCCTGAAGAGGCTGAAGGAGGAGCAGACCCGGAAACTGGCCATCTTGGCAGAGCAGTATGACCACAGCATCAACGAGATGCTCTCTACACAAGCGGTGAATCTCCACCCCGCCCCAGACAAATTTGCACAGAGGGGGGGGGGCTGCTGAGGTGGAGAAGCACCTTTCTGTGGGGCCGCAGCTGAACCTCAGAGCCGTCCGGGGCCATCGCCAAAGGGTCCCTGCAGGAGGGGCAGCTGCCGGACCACCCTTGCTTGGCCCTCTCCCTAAGCAGGCCTTTCCCTCCCTTCTCCTGTAGCTGCGGCTGGATGAAGCTCAGGAGGCGGAGTGCCAGGTCTTGAAGATGCAGCTTCAGCAGGAACTGGAGCTGCTGAACGCCTACCAGAGCAAGATCAAGATGCAGGCAGAGGCGCAGCACGACCGGGAGTTGCGTGAGCTGGAGCAGCGGGTCTCCCTGCGCAGGGCTCTCCTGGAGCAGAAGGTACAGCAGCAGAAACTCTTGTGCACCCTTTCCTCTCAGTTTGTGTGTCCAGTTGTGCTACATCATTTCCGTCTCCTGCTTTTCCTCTTCTCTCCCTGTTCCTTTTCTGCTGCGCTTTGTTAGACGGTCAGTTTGAACTGACAGGTGTTTCGTAATCCGCTTTGGGAGTTTCCTGTGCGTGGAAACAGAATAAAAATGGTTTTCACTCGATATCCCAAAGGCGGAATAAGCCGTCTTCTAGTCTGAGGGTTTATTCTGGCTCCCGGTCACCATCTGTTCCCCTGCCCTCTTGCTCCTAAACCTGATCTGCAGCAGGTCAAAATGCAACTTCCTTGGTCTCCCACAAGAAGAACTAAATTCAGCCTAGCGACGCACGGCAGCGCTGTTCCAGCTGCAGCAGGAGTGCTCAACTGCAGCCTGATGGGTGGTTCCAAACCATTACTCCCAGGATTCCCAGTGGCACAGGCAAGGGATGCTCTCCCTTGCAGTTCAGAATCTCCTGGAAGGTTGCACTTGAGCACCCTTGATAGAATTGTGCTACTCGGTCATTCCCTTCCTTTGGGCAGAGCAGCCACCCAGTTGGGGAGTGCTTGTGTCCACCTAAGGGTGGGGGGGTTCAGTTGGGGAAAGGAAAGGCTGTTCTTTCTCCTTGGGCCGCCCGCCGATCATTCCAAGCAGGCTGCCACCCCCGAGGTCCTGGAATCCTGTAGAACAGCCTCTACTGCCATCTGTTGGCTTCCCTCCACCCGGCTTCAAGGCCTTCCTGGTTTTTGTGAATAAGGCTTCTGAAAATCCTGACGCCGGTGGGGGAAGCCGCTCCGCCAGGTTCACCTGTTTGTGCAGAAGCGTGCCAAGGACAGGAGGACAGGACCCGAGGCTCTGAGCAGGCAGCTTGGCAGAGCCTGATCCCAGGGAAATGAGAAGCCCTCTGAGGTATTAACCTGTGGATGTCAGGTGGAGTGAGCGGCCGAGGTCTTCCTGCAAAGGCCCCCCAGGTGCCCCAGAACTAAGCTGTTGACTGGGCTCAGAGCAAGGCGGACAACCCAACGAACTGCTTGAGAAGCCTTACAAAAACCTTGAGCACGGGATTTGCTCCCCCCACCCAGGCTTAGGAGGGCTAAAAAAACCTGGCGATGTTCCCCGCCGTCCTCTGTTGCAGGCTGCCGTGAATAGCCCAGAGGCTTGGCCAGTGAGTGTGGGCTGACTCAGGCCGAACAGCATCTCTGTAAGGACCATGGTTTACACAGCTGGGTCAGTGGTGGGGAAAAGAACAGAAGGTTTGTCAGCCGCTTTGAGTCTCTCTAAATGGGTGAGAAAAGCGGGGTGGAAAAGCCAACTCTTCTTCTCGGTCCTTACGGGGCCACACCAGTGCTGCCCTCTTGCCACAGCTGCTGAAAAAGGCACAGGCCACACCCCAAGGCAAATGACTTGGAGCGCTCCCCTTCCAGGTGCTGCCGGCCCATCACAAGCCTTTGTCCTGCCCCAGGAGGTGTCTGAGGCGGTCAGGAGGCTCTCTTAGAAACAGGTGGATGCTTTCCTATGGCCCAGAGACCTTCCTCACACAAAAAACCCCAAGACTATGAGTTTGCTACCCGGTACATAGATGACTTTCTGTAGAGCAAAGGAGAAAGTTGCACTCCCAGAAATTATTGCAGACAAATGGTGGTTTGCTTGGGGAGGAAGACCCCAACCCTTGTTGGCAGTTCCAGCTGTGAGGGATGGAATCTCAGGGCTTTCCACACACACACACCCTGGACAGGTTCACCCTTGGACCCTAAGGCCTGGCTTTGTTTTTCTTGCTGATCCATTTTGCCTCCCCCTCCCTCCCCCTTTCTTTTGTTTCTTCCCCAGATCGAAGAAGAAATGCTGGCCCTGCAGAACGAGCGCACAGAGCGGATTCGAAGCCTCCTCGAGCGCCAGGCCCGGGAGATCGAAGCCTTTGATTCGGAGAGCATGAGGCTGGGCTTTAGTAACATGGTCCTCTCGAATCTCTCCCCTGAGGCGTTCAGCCACAGCTACCCCGGAGCCTCGAGCTGGTCCCACACTCCTCCTGGGGGCAGCGGGGCGCACTGGGGGCACCCTGTGGGTGTCCCCCCGCAGGCGTGGGGCCATCCGATGCAAGGTGGCCCCCAGCCCTGGGGCCACCCTTCGGGGCCCATGCAGGGGGTGCCCCGAGGCAGCTCCATAGGGGTCCGCAACAGCCCCCAGGCCCTGAGGCGGACGGCTTCCGGGGGACGGACGGAGCAGGGTATGAGCCGCAGCGCAAGCGTCACCTCACAAATCTCCAATGGGTCGCACATGTCGTATACATAAGAGCGTCAACGCTGTCCCTGCAGGTGGCATTCCCACTGGAGCGCTTTGCCAAGAGGAACTGCTGAGCCTGGCGCGGGCGGGCGGGCGGGCGGCATGGGCCCTCGGTGCCGAGCGATGGGCGCACACGTTCTGGGCAGGCCTCGCGTTGGGGCTTCCTTCTCTCTAATTGGGATGTCACAGTATTTGGCCGCAGAGTCTCTTTCCCTGCCTCGCCTGCTTTGGAAACCAGGGGGGTCAGGAAGGGAGCGGGGGCATTGCCCCCGGGTCAGTGTCCTTCTCTGTCCGCCTTTGCCTGCTGCAATGTAGGGGTGAGGAAGGGTCAGTGTCCCCCTCCTTGGACCCATGGCAGATGCACCAAGCTAGGGGGGCCAAACCCATGTGGTCCTGATTCCCTTGTTTATGTTTATTATTTAAACGCGCCCCTAGGCTCACTGGGGGGGGGGGGTCTCCTGCTGAGAGGGGAACCCGACAGAGTGCACTGGAAGGGGGCCGAGATGCCTTCTACTTGCTGAGGGGGCACAGGGTGGGTGTGGGGCTGCCGCTCGGCGCTCGGCGGCACGCTTTCTCTATTGCACTAAAAGGTGAAGCGGCTCATTCGGGGCGCCCGGGGTCCCGCGGATAGACCTGCACTACTCCAGGGCTCCTGCTTGGATCCTGCAGGGAGTTCAGCCCATGAGGCTGTGTGCTGGCAGCGGTGGCAGTGGCAGTGGCGGTGGCAGGGCTGGAAGGGAAGAGGGCCGCCCGGGGAGACCTGCTTCTTTTTCCTGGCTCAATACTGTGACATCTCCTTTTAGTCAAGCTCCGCTCTGCCCTTCCGCACCATCACAAGGCCCGCAGCCGACCATTCCACACATCCAGAGGTATTGTGAAAAGTTGCCATACGTCGCAAGCTTGCCATGGCTAGGCGGGGAGGCGCACATCTCCACGCCCTTCTCTTGCCAGTCCCCTCTGCCGCCTCGGGCTCGCCACAGTTTCTCGTTTACATGTAAAGCCGTCGCCAACCGTGCTGAGTGTTCCCGCGGCCCGCCTTTGCCGCCCTCCCCTCCACACACACCCCTCCCTGGTTTTCAACCCTCGGCGGCCACGTGGCAGTCCACTCGGATTCCTCAGGGGCTGGGCGGCGAGGTCTTCTTCGCAGGTGGCGCCCCGTTCGTGCTCAGGATCTTAAGGCCTCGGGTGCCAAGGTGGGAGAAAAGGTACCGGGGAGCGTGCAGGCCTTAAAACAGGACGCAGCCCGGTCCGGTCTTGAGCCAGGGAAAGGCTCGTTCCACCTGGCAATTTCTTTGTAAATTTCCTTGCACATTTAAAAGCAAAAAGGGGGGGAAAACCCTTAACTAAAAAAACACTAGTTACTACTAACTCTAGATTTGCCTTTTAACACATCTATAGGGCTGAGAACAGCAGGGTGTTCTATGTGCTGACAGGCTTGTACAGAAGAATCTTGCATACGCGCCGCACTCTGCTCAGATCTCTTTTTAAACAAAACCCGTGTGATTGTTTCTTTTTGTTCGGAAAGGAAGAAAGCTAAATTAACAGCCACTCCGGATGTTGAACAGCAGTTAGCTTCTCTCTCTCTCTCTCTCTCTCTCTCCTTTCTTTGAGGGGGTGCAGGTAGAGATTTGCTTCCCTGGCTGGGGCCAGGCACGTTGGCCAAATATTGGGTGATTTTGCCGTTGGTTCAGGGTGGTGGTGATGGGAATAACTGCGCCTGAGCAGGAGCCAAAGGGGAGATTTTACTTAAACGCATCCAAACCTTGTCTGGATGTAGGTTCCCTCCAACCTCTCTTCTGGGGCGGTTTGGGTAGAAGACGCAGCCTCTGTTCGCCCATTTGAGCGTTCCCTCTGCTTTCTGGACCTCGTGCCTGGGTGCGGAAACGTGGGCCGCCACTGCGTCTTGGTGCTGGAGACCAGCCTGACTTGCGCCCTGTGAGATAAGGGCTGGGATTTCTACCCAGAATGCTCCGCTCTTCCGCCATCTTCCTCTGTATCCGCTCATGCTTCCATCCAAAATCCAAATTTTCCACCTTAGTGCTGGAAACACCTTTGAAGCTGGGTGTTCTCTCTCTCTTTCCCCGTGTGTGCGTGCGTGTGTGCGTGTTTCTCTACCTGTATTGAAAGGAGCAGCATTGAAAAATATCCCCTGTTGAGTGGTCAAGTACTTCTCTGCTGCAAGTGGCGCTTTGGCACATAAGAAAAACACAGATTAAGGCCTTTGAGGCACGCAGGGGACATGTGAATAGTGTATATTTGACTCTAAAATGACTCAGTGTGCTTGTATTATGGATATTATTTCAAAAGCTCCTTGATTTTTATGCATTATTAACACGGCTTCAATGTAAAGCTACCCCACTTGGGATAAGAAATAAAAATAAAAAAGCATCTTGAATGTATAATTGTTCCTTCCCCAGCCAAGGTGGTTAATTCAACCAGCTAACTGGCTCTCCTATTTATTTTTTAATGTAATTAATATTTTTCGCCTTGGTTCATGATTTTGCAGTGTGGGTCTGAGGATGTAGCCTCTCCCTGGCCTTTTATTTTTCTTTTAAAGTGCCCAGGATCAGAGTACGTGAACACTAGAGCGTGACTTTAAAAGAAAAAAAAGAAACAAGCATTCTTCCTCCCTGCCTTCTTGGCTTTTCCCTCTGATTTCCCTGATTGCAGTTTGGTGTGTGAACGGCATAGAGAGGCCACGCTAAATCTCCAAATGGTTTAATCCTTGGGGAAAGGGGGAGAGAGACAGAAAAAAGGACTTGGGGGCTCTAGCACAACAAGCCGGATAGGTGCGGATCCTGGGTGCGGGTGCCGTGAGATGGCAATTACACTTGGTTTTAGGGAGGGAAAGATGGAGGACAGAGAAGCAAAGCAGGGTTTGCTGTGTGTGTGTGTGTGTGTGTTAGCTGGTCAGTCTTTGGTGGTTCCTGCAGAGGCCCCAGGTGGAAGGTCCTTCCATGCTTTCACCTGGCCATCATGACGCCTGCTCCCGTGGGAAGCTTTTGGGGAAAGCTGTGGCTGGAGGCAGTGGGTTTAACCGTGGGAACAGCCAGAAAGGGGGTGGCCCTGTGAAGTTGCATGAATCCACATTCCTCCCACCATCACCGCCAACTGGAATTTTCTCCTGGAAACAAGGAAGTTTGTCCGGTTTCCTAGAGGATCCACCATGGAGATGCCTTGGGTTGGCTGCTAAGTGTCTGTTGCAGGCTCCGCGGATTCCCTCACCCTTGCGTTTTGCAGACTCCCCTTTTTTTATTATTTTTGAAAAAGGCGTCCACGTTGGCCCCGCTGCCAGGGCCCCTGCTCGATACGGCCGAGGGTAGGCGAGCTGCGTTCTCCTGAATGGGCAAACATCCACACCATGGCAGGGCTTCTCTTGTACCATAATTCTTGTCAGTATTCCAGTATTCCTCTGGTTCAGACGTACATAATAGCTCCATATAATAACCTGTATTAATTGTATAGACTGTGCATATTAAGCTGTTATCAAGTTGTTTTTTCCGGGGCGGGGGGATATAAGAGAAAAGAGGTCACATATGTAATATTTTGTTTGTAAGTATCCTTTGTATCATAGCAAAGGAAATGTTTAAAAAAAAATGAGCTGTAATAAAGTAATTTTAGTAGACCGCGTGTCGGGTTTGCTTTGTTAGCAAAGGCAAGCCGGCCCGGCCTGTGCGTCGCGTCTTGGCTGGCCAGTGGCACTGCAGCACGTGAAGGTTTGGTAAGCTGTGGAAGGTACCTGTGATGCTTCTTGGCCTGCTTGATTGATTTCTTAATTACCTTTGTGTAGAACGTAAGAAACTAAGAGGACTCCTGCTGGATCAGGCTGCCTCTAAGGCCATTTGCTGGGACTGGAGAGCAGAAGGAGGTTTGCCCTTGTCTCTGCTGGAGATGCCCATGGGCAATTAGTGGGCCACTGGGTGAGATGGGATGCTGCACTAGATGGGCTCCGGTCTGATCCAGCAGGGCTCCTCTGAGGTTCTTAGGGACCAGATGGGCTGCGGCCTGATCCAGCAGGGCTCCCCTTATGTACGTACGTATGTAAAATCTTTCCATCTGTCTGTCAAACTTTCGCTTTGAACAGTAAGTGTCAGTTTGCCCTTTTCTTTGGAAATTCCTTCCTCTTCCTATGGATATTCTTACATCTTCCAACTACGTTCATATCCTATTCCCGTCTGCCTTAAGAAAATCCTTACAATTGCACAGGATCGCCTTTGGAATTAGTTTGTCCCCTCGGTGGTTCCATCGTCGGGAGCCTCTATGGCCTACATTTCCCAAGCTGCCTGCTCCAGGAGAACGGGCGGGGCTTGAGGAGGAGGGCGGGTGGATGGATGAGGACTTACGATGATCTCCAAGCTGTCGCCCCCTGCTGCTTCCTCCATCAGGTTGGATGCAAAAACTGCTGCGGGCGGAGCTTTTAATGCGTGGCCTTGGAGGCAACCCTGCCAGAAGAGTGCGGGGGAGGCGGTGTCCCACTGGCCCTCCCTCACCAGTTCCCTTTTGGACTGTTTTAGGGGTGTTCTCTTACGGGGGGAGGCAAGCAGTGGAGGGTGGGGGGAGCAGGTCCTCCGGTCAAGGAGCCTCTTTCTCCTAGGGCTGCAGAGGGGGGGGGCTGTCACGGCAGGACGCCTCATTCGCCGGACAGACGAGCCACGCTGCCCTTCGGCTCCCTCGCTCTCTCCCCGGCCAACACAGCGCCAGCAGGAGCCGAATCGGGCGCGCCTTGTTTGCAGCAGCAGAGCGCACGCGGGTCAGCCATACCCAAACGCATTCAGTCTGCTGCCCCCACGGCCCGCGTCTCCCCGCCCACCTGGTGGGTGGTGCGCAGGAGTCCGGCCCCCGAGGCCCCTCCCCTCCTTCCCGCCCCCTCCGACTCGGGGTGGGGTGGGGGGTCAGCCAGACGGAGTGACGGTGTGTCCGGCTTGGCTTCTTTGCGCGCGCCGTTGGCTGCTGCCTGGGCGGATGGCGGGGTCTCCCCCGGCGCTGCCCGCAGCCCGGTTCCTCCTGCCCCTTTTGGCGGTCATCCTCGTCGGCCTGGCGGGATTCCCGGTGGCCGGAGGCGAAGAGGCTGCAGCCACGGTAGAGGTCTGGCTGCGGGCGGGGAGGGGAAGCGGCGGCTAGTGGTTGCGGGGACTGCTGGGCGGCCGGGGAGGAGGCTGCAGGCGGCGCGCCCTGGCCTCCCCTTGAAGCGCGGGCGCTCTGCACATGGGCAGGAAGCGAGCGAGACCCCTGCGGAGTCCCTCCAAAAGTGGGCGCCTGGGGACGCGATTCCTGGCGGTTGCAGCCAGGGGAGAAGTTCTGTTCAGCTCAGCCGCCGGACAAGGCCTGCGTGCTTGGCTTGGATGATGGGGTGCCTTCTGTGCATGCTCAGGGGCCCGGCAGAGGGTGGGCACACGCGTTCTCGCTCTTTAACCTTCTGAAGGACCCCTTTAAACCAAGCTTGGCTCGGCTGCAGATGATCACTTGGCCCAGGGGAAGTATTTAAATCTGCTTTAAAAACAACAACAACCAAGAGCAATACTGAAACAGCCATAGAATTGCTGAGTTGGGGGATCTCAAAGGTCACCTAGTCCGGCCTCTTGCAGTATTAAATCCTTGCTGTTCTTGGAAGCCTCTAGAGTCAGACAGGATGGGTGTCTGTGACCCTCTTGCATGGACCCCCACCCCCACCACCCTAACTGTGGCCCCCTTTGATGTACTTGAGGCCTGATCCTACACCTCCTTTGAGCTTTTCTGGTGGGATTTCACCCTTCCTGCTGCTAGAAGCAAGCATGACTTAAACCCCTCCCCATATAGACCTGGTCTGAGTATTAAGATCGCAAGGAACAGGACTTCTTGTAGTCTGGTGTCTTTCCTGTGGTGGCCCCCAGGCACTGGGACATCCTCCCACTGGAGGTACGTCAGACTTTGCGTACCTCCCAGCACCTGGTCAAAGCATACCTGTTTGCTCAGACCTTTGATGGTTAGCGTCCTCTGCATTTCCCTGCCAGGGAGGGTAATATATTAATGCATGTTTTATATTATTTTATGGGGTTAAAAAAAATATTTTTAGTGTTATGACCTGCCCTGTGACTGTTGCGTGAAGAAGAGTAAGAATCGGCTCTTCTACCCCGCTTTTCTCACTCATTTAAGGGGACTCAAAGCGGCTGACAAACCTTCTGTTCTTCTCCCCACAACAGACACCCTGTGAGGCAGGTGGGGCTGTGAAAACTCAGAAAAGAGCTGTGACTAGCCCAAGGTCACCCAGCTTGCTTCGTGGAGGAGTGTGGAATCAAACCCAGTATTCCCAGATACGAGTCTGACTCCTTAACCACTAGACCAACCTGGCTCACAAGAGACTTCTACAAATCATTAAAATGCCCATAAAAATACCGCCAACCATTCCGGAGTCCTTTAGGCTGTTCTCCATAATTCTGCTCCCCACCCCTTTGAAAACTCGACTGTGAGCCTTGTGGGGGCAGAGAGCTATTTTCCAAATGCTTGCATCCTGTTGTTTATTTCTGAAGTTGCTGGGCAGACCACTGGGTTAATCTACACTTTTTAAAGTCAGCTGGGAAGTGAGTCATGTTCCAAAATCTCCCCTAACTGGTAGCTAAAAAAACCCAGTAATGAGGATTTTTAAAAGCCGCTGTCTGATATTTGGAGCCCAGATATTCCAAAAGGAGTTTGCCTTTTGATGGAAGGAAATAATGTTGCACAGAAAATGCTCTTGAAGCCTTTGTTTCCTGTAACTGTTTCCATGTTGAAACTGTTTTTTAAACATTTTAGACAAAATTTAATTTTTAAAAACATGGATGGGAGATGTATCAGTGGCTCCTAGGATGGATGCCTAAGTCGATCTTTCAGGCTGGGGGGACAAGCAAGAGGTCTCTAAGGCCATTTGCTGGGATTCAAGAGCAGGAGAAGGTTTGCCCTTGTCTCTGCTTGAGATGCCCATGGGCAATTGGTGACAGGATGCTGGACTAGATGGGCTGCGGCCAGATCCAGCAGGGCTCCTCTGAGGTTCTTATGGACTAGGTGGGCTGCTGGATCAGGCCTCAGCCCATCTAGTCTAGCATCCTGTCAGACACAGTGGCCCACCAGTTGCCCATGGGCATCTCCAGGAGAGACAAGGGCAAACCTTCTCCTGCTCTCATATCCCAGCAAACGGCCTTAGAGGCCTCCTGCTTGTCCCCCCAGCCTGGAAGATCTTAGGCATCTATTCTAGTAGCCACTGATACACCTGTTATCTATGAATTTGTCCAACTCTTCCTTAAAGCCGTCCAATCTGGCTGCTGTCACCACCTCTCCTGGCAGCCATTTCCATAGACCGATGACCCTCTGGGTGGAGAAATCCTTCCCCTTGTCTGATCTGACTCTCATGCCCACCAGCTCCATAGATGCCCTCTGGTTCTAGTGCTATGCGATAGAGAAATTTCCTCTCCACCTTTTCTAAACCATGCAGGCCTTCCTCTGTCCTCCTTCTCTGCTGGTGCTTTGCAGCCTGCCATTCTGCAAAACCTCCTGGTCCAGGGCGCGTCCTTCCCTGCCTCCCTCCCTCCCTCCCTCCCTCCCATTGCAGAATAACTCAAGTATTTGGAGATCGGCTGGGAGGCCTTTCCCTGTTTTAACACTGGCTGTCCAAGGAAACATGGGTCCCGCCTTCCTCGCCTGCACCCAATCAGAAAGTGCCCAGGTGTCACTCCTAGGCGGGCCCCCTCCTCTCCCCACCACCAGCGCTCAGTTTCCCAACAGCCGGGAGCCCAGCCAGGTTGGCACGGGGGTTGAAGCCGAGAAGCCTGGGCATGCCAGGAGAATCTGGTAGCTGTGATCTTTGAACTGGAGTCGGCTGGAGCGAAACACGGTGCAAATTCTGTCCCAAGTCCCGGGTAGGGCAGCTGGGTGGCTATGAACTCTTACCCTGGGAATCCCGAGGACTTACAAATTGCCCTGAATCCCACAGGGGGCAGATCTGCCCCTCAGGCAGGGCTGAAGCCCACGAAAAAGCCCCTGGGCGCCCTCTCTCCTGCAGGGTAGAAAAGCCGGAAGCGAAAGCCCTGGTTTTCTTTGCTTAGAACATCTGTATTCCACTTCTTCGCTCAAAGGCCCCAGGGCAAAGTCACGCAGCATATGATAAAATGCGCAGAACACGGAGAGGTATCTAGATATGTGATCCGTCAGAGAGGTGCAAGTTTGCGCGTTGCACGCAGGATGGTTTGAGCTGGTTTGGTGTGGGGCCAGTTTGGTCCAGTGGTTAGGGAGCCAGACTCTTATCTGGGAATGCTGGTTTCAATTCTGCCCTCCTCCACAGAGCCAGCTGGCTGACCTTCGGCTAGTCACAGCTGTCTCTCTGAGTTCTCACAGCCCCACCTACCTCACAGGTTGTCTGTTGTGGGGAGAAGAACGGGTCCGTCAGCCGCTTTGAGTCCCCACCCAGAGTTCCCTTGCAAAAGGCAGCCTCCATTGCAAGGCCAAATGTATTTCCATCGTCTTTCCTCTTTTGCCAGACTGCCAGAGTTCTTTGGATGGGGACAGAGAAAGCCTTTAGCCAGCAGACACATCACAAGAGGTACGGTGTGTTGGACCCGTCCGAAATCCAAAGCGGAGCATCCGTGTCCTTCCTTTCTTTCCTACGTAAATGTTTGGGGGGCGTTTTCTTCCCGGGTTTATATGGCAAGGTCTGAGATCCGATATGAAAACACAATTAGAGAATGGACTTCATTAGAAAGGGCTAGAGATGTGGACGAATGTGTTTTTGACATTCTGTTCGAATCGAATACCCGAAAACCCGATCCGATTCAAATCTTTTAAATTCAAATTTAACAAGATTCAATTTGCATTTACCAAATGCGAATGTTGGTTCAAATTTTTTATTCAGATCTGCACATATGTCGACATTTGTATGTGCACCTATGCATCTTCCCCATGTGGATCTTCAAGTACGCATGCAAATGTCCGGATAATTTGAACAAATAGATCTGAAAGTCGATCTGAATGTTTACATTTGAATTTCAGGACATTCTATTTGAGTTCGAATGTCAAAATTCGGCACATTCGATCGGATTTCGAATGCCCGCGAATATTCATGTGCATCCCTAGAAAGGGCCGATAACAGTGCCAGTGAGCTGCCGCTCCAGCCAAAGGCCGTGGCAGGGAAAGGGCATCTTTGCCACACGTCTTTCCTAGTTGATGCGCGTGAAGAATGATGTGGCTTTAAAGCTTCACGGAGCGATTTGTCTGTGCCGAGGCGCCCTGTGAAACCAGGAGGCTGCTGCTGCATGAAAAATCTATAGAAAAGCGGAGGTGGGGTGGGCTTCTCTTAGTGGTGTCCTGCTTTCCTGCCCACAGGAGACCCTCTTGTCTCATTGGGGTTGTGCGCAAGAAGTCCGGGCGCTGCCACGTGCAACTTGGGGCCCGAAAATGGAAGGTAAGGCAGCGAGAAACCAGTGGGGGTGAAGACACGGGGTTTGGCCACTAGAAGGTATAAAACAATCAAAGCCAAGTGGAGCTGCTTTGAGGCGGTGCCGCCTTCATCACCATCATAGTCTGGCCTACCTCCCAGGGGTGTAACGAGGCTGCCCAAGGACTTGTCTGCTAAGAGTGCATCGTGGTTCCTGTGTTTTCATTCTCCAGCCCAGGCGTGCGGCCTTCCAGCGTTACCCATGTGCTTGTTCATCCCTCCGTAAGCAGCTAACGCCGTACGTGCAAAACTGCTTGTGCCACCGTGCCCTGGCCTCGCACAAGAGCTTTGCACAGGAGTGGGTGAGTGTGCAAGGCAGATCTCGGGCAAGGCTCACATTGGCCCACTCTGGGAGGGAGGGGCGAGGGTGTGGGAAGCCATTTCCTCAGCTAACCTGTGTCTTTCCTAGCACAAAGCACCGGTCCTACGGGACTCCAGTCTGCAGCCCTGGCCAAAATGGCATCCCGCCCACTACAGCAAGGCCCGGAATAGGAGGTGGTGGTTGTCTGGCCGGCGCCGCTACCCACGCACAGCCTCGGATCACAGCCGCCATCGCCGCCTGGGTGCCACCCCACCACTTTCAGCAACCCCCACCCTGCCCCTTGAGCGAACTAAGTCTTTCAGGCCTCTGGGCCCGATCAAAGGGCCCCTGCCCAACCTGACGGCCTCTTTTGGCTACACCAGCCAGCCTTCACGTCCCTCGGACACAGGGACAACTCTGCCTGCCCGGTGCCAGTGTCCTGGAGGAGAAAGCAGCAACAGCGAAAGTGGGCAGCAAAAGGCCCTCAAGGGACCGCAGGGGGGCAGGCGGATCCCCACCCCACGGACCGAGGAAGCTGCCTGGGCTGCCAGTGCGCTCACTTTCCTGCTGGTGGTGCTGACACTCGCTGTGCTGTACACGCAGCTGCACCGCAAATGCCGCCGCAGCCGCAGCCTGTATTGGCCAGCAGGCAGCGAAGAAGGGCACGACACAGTGGCCGGTGAGTGCAGCACAGGGCAGCCGGACTCAAGTCCCAACCTGCCAGTGCCATTAGCCGGTGGAACACCTCGCCACTAGATGTAGTGGTTTGCTTGCTTCCATGGCTTTAAAGCACTAGAAAGTTAGTTGTGAGGGGATCTGGGAGGGCTGAGAGACTCAAAACGGGGTGCTCCACTCCTAAGCTGGAGCTTGTTTCTTTCTTCCTCCGTTCCTGTTGCTTTTCCTTTCGTGACGTACCTCTTCGTTAACGTGAGGCAGAGCACAACAGCTTTATGTAACCTCTTCTTTTCCGTAGCCGTCATCAAACACCGCCTCCTCTCCGCCCAGGCTCGGCGCAAGAAACGGCCACGGAAACAGCAGCAGAGGATGCCGCTCCTGCCGGCCACTTCCAGCGAGAGCTCGGAGTGACCCCAGACTGGCCATGTTTGCCCCACTGGCCATGGAGGAAGGAGAAAGTACCGCAAAGCCTTTTCCGAAGGAGCAGGCTCCTTTGGTTATTTTTCATATTCAATATTCAGTATTTATTTTCCTACAAAAACAGAGTGTGGCGTGATTGGAGTAGCTCAACTTATTTGAAATGAAACAAAGCTTATATTTTATTTTTGAGGTGCCCTGAATCCCTCTTGAGTAGGGATGTGTATGAATGGGGTTGTTGTTTTTTGCATTCAATTCAGGCAAGGGGAAGAATTTCTTCACCCAGAGGGTCATCAGTCCATGGAACTGGCTGTCAGAAGAGGTGGTGACAGCAACCAGCCTAGATGGCTTTAAGGAAGGGTTGGACAAATCCATGGCTGACAGATGTATCAGTGGCTACTAGAATGGATGCCTAAGTCCATCTTCCAGGCTGGGGGGACAAGCAGGAACCCTCTGAGGCCATTTACTGGGATTTGAGAGCAGGAGAAGGTTTGCCCTTGCCTCTGCTTGAGATGCCCATGGGCAATTGGTGGGCCACCATGTGCGACAGGATGCTGGACTAGATGGGCTGTGGCCTGATCCAGCAGGGCTTCTCTTATATTCTTAAGCAGGGGGTCTTAGAGGCCATCCGTACTGACCCCCAACTATTTGCGGGAATCTCCTAAACTAGGTCTGTGTCCACATGGCCGAGAAATCTTTTGGAGCTGGGATTTGGGGGAACAACACACTGAATTCAGAATGTGGGACATGAGGCTTAAGGTTAGAAGAAGGTGTACCCATTGCTTTGCATTCGGGGTGGGGGGGAGTGAAAGAGACCGGATCAGGGAGGAGACACCTTGCAGGCGTTTCAATGCTCATCTCTTTTATTTGTTACAAATTTACAGAACAAACAAGATTCCAGCACATTATTCCCACCCACCCACCCATGCAAATTGCTCAGACCAGGACCCCCTCCCATCACGGTTCATCGCAAACCTCCATGTCACAAATTTTGGGGGTTGGGGGAATGGCTTGGTGAAGGGGTTTCCGGGCCTTGGCGAGCAACACAGGCGTGGTCACACCCCCTTCTGAGGCTGTGAGGGAGGCCTGCCTAGGGCAGAGGGGCCAACCCTTAAGAGTCTCTGTCAACCAACAGAGACCTAATAGATCAGGTCTGTTTTGAAAACCCTACAGCTCTGGAACTGAACCTGTTTTCTGGAGGGGGGGTTGATGGGAGGGTAGAATTTGCCTTTCTCCCCCCACCCCACCCCCAGCGGCCACTATGGGGGTAGAAGGGCCCAGCCAGAGCTTTGGTAGGGGAGGAATTAATGCCAAAATTTCACAGCACCTAGATGGTTGTTATTCCAGTGTTAACACTATTAGGGATTCGGGGAAGAGTGGAGCGATAAATACAGTCGATTTTTATATATATATATGTATATATACACACATACACACAAGCACACAGCGTCCATTTGTGTGTGTGTGTGTGTTCACGTATACAGGTGGGGCTGGAGGGAAGCTACACAGACAGTTTCATACATTTATATGCGGGGGGGAGGGAGGGGACGGGGGAGGCATTGCTCGCCTGTGAATAGACAAAGAGTATATTTACACGCCCCCACCTGGGAAAGCCACGCCCTGGTGCGCCCGCCATTGCCACCGCGGAATCGCCAGCCCAGTCCTCAGTCGGGCCCGGAGGCCAGAAAAGAACGACCCCCACCGATTCACTGCTTCTTTTCACGGGTTGTGATGGTGACCAGCTGCTTGGCGGCCTTGGCGATGTCGTAGGCACATTGTATGACCTGCTGCGTCAGGAGCTGGTAGTCCACGGGGGCGCCCGGCTCCGGTGGCACCGTCTTGCGGCACTCACTCTGCAGCCGGTAGGCGCTGGCGTTGAGCAGCCGCAGGGAACTGCGGACTGTCTCGAGGGCGGGTTTCTGCAGCGGAGAGAGAGGGTTCTTTTTTAGCCTAGCGAGGAGGGGAGCAGAGTAAAGCAAGGGTACCTGTCTGGCTGGGGAGGACAAGAGGAAGCAACAGGTTTCGTTCCTCTGCAAGGTGGGCGGTAGACAACACGGTGCTTATGCCTTCCCCTCAGACGGATGCTCCCAAGAGAGCTGGAAGGACCTAAGTGACCCTGTAGAAAGAACCAGCAAGCCAAACCCTCCTTACCTTTGGGAACAGCGACGCCATCTCCGTGACGGCAGCGTGGATCTTCTCGGAACAGGGGACGAAACTGCTGGGCGAAGGAGAAACAGAATGAGAGTGAAGCCCTTCACGTCTGGGCCATTTCACAGGCTTTGGGGTCAGTGCTTAGATGCACAATAGGGACCCCCCTGATTCACCCCTCCTGCACCAAGAGGGACACCTTATCCTATCGTAAAAGGGACCCCCCCCATCACCTGCCAACGCTGCTATGCCATCCCACCTGCTTTCTGAGGCGCAGCGAACGGGCAGGTGAAGACTCCCCAGGGGTCAGTGATTTCCCCCATCAAATGGAGGACGGATCAGAACAGCTGCCCCCTCTTCCCATCCTGACCTATCGTGTTTGAATTCCTGGGCAGCTCGAAGGAGCTCTTGAATATTCTTGGTCACTTGCTCCGTCTTCAGGATCACATCCTCTGTGCTGGGTAATCCGGGGTCCAAGTCCCCTTCCAGTGGTTCATGTTCTGTATGCAAGTCCTCATCTTTGCTGAGGTCCAAGAAGCGTTTCCCATCCATGCTGCAAGGAGGACGAAAGAAGAAGAAAAGCTGGCTTTTCTACCCCACTTTTCTCACCCATTTAAGGTGACTCAAAGCTGCTCCTCACAACAGACACCCTGTGAGAGTTCAGAAGAGAGCTGTGACTAGCCAAAGGTCAGCCAGCTGGCTTCATGGAGGAGTGCGAAATCAAACCCTGTATTCCCAGATAAGAATCCGGCTCCCTAACGACTTGAACAAACTGCCTCTAATGAGATCATTTGTTGCTCAGAAAGACACTACCTTTCTAAAACTCTGTAGTCCTAAAGCACCTGAAACCCAGATTTCAGACCACACTTGCAGGTCCAGCATGCTGCACAGTTATTTCAGGTGCTGGACGATCCCTGCCCCAAGCGGCCAGTGGGATCATAGGAGTTGTGGTCCCACAAAGGACCTTTGTGGAACGTTCAACAAGCCTCCCTTACCTGAGTGGCAGGTCACCCCCTTGGGTGTTATCGTAGTCGCTATCAGCTCCACTGCCGTGCCGGTCCAGTTTCCCAGCCTGGGAAGGAGAAGTAGAAAGATCAGGAAGGTGGAGGTAGTCTCCTTTCATCACAAAATGCAGGTGCATTTAGACAGTTTTCTTTAGTCCCAGAGGGTGGTGGTTTCAAATGAGCTAAACCTCACTCTTGGTACAGCCTTAGATTTCCTTGGAGTGAGGTTAGGACGTGAAGGCCAGGAAGGACCCCTGCATCTTAGAATGTAAGAACCTAAGAGGAGCCCTGCTGGATGAAGCCACAGCCCATCTGGTCCATAAGAACCTAAGAGGAGCCCTGCTGGATCAGGCCACAGCCCACCCTGGCAGTCCTAGCCACAAGAGACCCTCCCCTCTTTGACCCCCCCCCCAGGACTCACCATGTGACGGCCGCTCTCCGATGGGCCCGACAGGAGTGGAGAAGATGGAGGAAAAGGCATGGAGGAGATGGAGCCGCCTTTCCGGATCTGAAACACCCCGGGTGTGGGAGACAGAGAGGTCCCGGGGTGAGTAAATCAAGTAACTTCAGCCTCGTTGGAAAACGGGTAGGAGCGAACCTTCCCAAAATCGAGGGCTACCCTTGGTCAAAGTCAGAGGGGGGGGGCTTTCTGGCAACCCCCACAGAAAATGGGGAAGGCCAGCTTAGAAGGTGCATGGAAGAAATGGTCCCATGGTCTGCTTTAAGGGGACGTGTCCCAGCCGGCTAGCAGCACCGCTTACCCGGTAGATGCTGGTCTGGTTCTGAATGGAGTACATGGCGTCATCGTCCATCTCCTAAATGGCACAGGTGTGAGGAAGTGAGGGAGAATCCGGCCCGCCTCCACTGGCACTGACCCATCCACCCCAGCCCACAATACCCGCAGGCCCAGCGATGAGGGCAGGAGGGTCCTATCCCATGCCATCCCACCCCTCCATGAAGCTCTGCCAAATGAGGAAGCCATCGGAAAGTCCAGGCTAATGAACCCCGTTCCCCATCAGAATTGCTTATTCATTATCTCACATTCTATCTAGCCCTACACCCAGAGGCCTCCAGGCCGGTAACAACATTTGAAATAATACATTATCAAAACAATAACAGTTATGTACTAAAACAATAGCATCTGCAAGTGGGAAGGGAAAGTGTATCCCCATTTAACCCAAGAGGTGTGTCTTCCGAAATGCGTACAGTGAAGGTGGCTGATGCACCTCAACGGTATTCCACAGCCTAGGGGCCACCATGGAAAAGGCCCTCTCCCAGGCTCCCACCCCCTTTTGGTGCTGAGGGTGGTGGAGGCAACCAGGAAGGACTCCCCTCCAGATCTTAAGGCATGATCAAGTTGATATGGAAGAAGGTGTTCCTTTAGATATTTGGGGCCCAAGACATTGAGGGCCTTATAAGTCAAAGCTGACACCTTGAATTGGGCTCGGTAGCGAATCGGCAGCCAGTGCAACTCTTTTAAGACCAGTGTGATGTGCATTTGGTCTGTTGCTTCCAAACCATCTTCAAGGACAGCCCCATGTAGTCCAATCTGGAGGTTACCAGAGCATGGATAACTCTAGACCCCTGTTTGGATGTAGCCTTTTAAAGGAACACAGGAACCACTCTGCATGCTGGGATGCAATTGTGCCAACTATGAGCTGCCCCCAGCGGGTACTTACCCCTGGGTGGAAAGGCTGCAGGCGGCTGACCAGATCATCCATCGGGGCTTGTCCAAAGGGCTTCAAGGCGCTGGTGCCTGGCTCATACATGGAGAAGGCGTG
Organism: Aspidoscelis tigris stejnegeri; assembly: GCA_023333525.1. Taxonomy (NCBI): domain Eukaryota; kingdom Metazoa; phylum Chordata; class Lepidosauria; order Squamata; family Teiidae; genus Aspidoscelis; species Aspidoscelis tigris. The sequence continues at coordinate 11,808,138 of JALMGA010000014.1, read as the reverse complement.
GCGGTCCCGGCGGTGGCCTCCGGGCGCTGCAGAGGCGACGTGGGTGTGCTCAGCGCGTTCAGACGCTGCTGTGACCACCGGGTGGCTGGGCACCGACTGCTGGCGGATCTGCATGTTCTCTGCCTGTAGCTTATGGATCTGAAATTCATGGGGAAGGAAGGATGGACCTCGGAGCGCGTTGGCTGAATCAGCCTCTCCAGCCACATCCTCCTCCGGGGCTTTGCAATGGATCTCAGTCATAAGAACATCAGAGGAGCCCATATAATCCATAAGAACCCAAGAGGAGCCCTGCTGGATCAGGCCACAGCCCATCTAGTCCAGCATCCCATCTGACACAGTGGCCCACACACAGCCTCTGGGCCTCGCAGGCAGAAGGCAAAGGCAAAACCTTCACCTGCAAAAGGCCTTCTGAGACCTTTTGCCTGTCTCTCCAGCCTGGATGAGCGACCTGGGCACCTCTTCCAGTAGCCACTGGTCCACCTGTCCTCCGGCCCACATTCATGCTGCCCTTACCTCCCTCTGCAGCCGGCGTAGCTCGTCGCTCAAGCTGCTGTTCACTTTCATCAGCTGCTGCACCTTTGCTTCGGAGGCCGCCAGGGCCTTCTTCACCTCCAGGTACTCCTGCAGCGTGATGGGCCCGTCCGAGAGGTCCGAAGAGTCCATGCTCTGTTGCAGAGCAGAAGGAAGATGGAAAGGAGAAGAAGAGGCCAGGTGAGGCCCACTGAACGGGGAAACCCACCCACAGCTGCTCCTGCCACAGAGCCTGGGTACTGCCGGGGGCGCCGGAGGCCGGCTTGTGCGACGGCATGCCGTGGCTTACCCGGGCACGGTTATTCCGGGCGGCGCCAGCGTTGTGCAAGGGCTCCTGGTCCGTGTCTTCGTCTGAGGCCACGCTGTCGTAATCGTGTTGGTCGTCCAGGTCACTGGGACCATGGAGCGCCGAGTCGAGGGTCTCTGCACCAAAGACAGAAACGCCACGATGAAACACAAGGACAACATGGCCACCAGAGGTCAGCATGCGTGCCCCCCATGGATACTATTAGCAGGTGACTGTGTTTTGCAGCCTGTGGCTATATAATAATGCCAGAGAACAGATGTCATTGGGGGGGGGGGGGGTAAGGTTCATCTAAACCCTGGGAGTCATCACCAAAAAGACCCTTTCCCTAATGGCCAGGGAATCACCACAGGAAAGCTATTAAAAGGATGGGAAGAAGAAGGGTTGGCTTCCATATTCTGTTTTTCTCACCCCTTTAAGGGGACTCAAAGCAGCTGATAAACCTCCTGTTCTTCTCCCCACAGCAGACATCCTGTGAGGTAGGTGCAGCTGTGAGAGCTCAGGAGAGAGCTGTGACTCGCCCAAGATCACCCAGCTGGCTTCATGGAGGAGGGCGGAATCAAACCCGGTATTCCCTGATAAGAGTCCGGCTCCCTAACCACCAGGCCAAACTGGCATGCTCTCTTTGTATTTGTGCACCACTGCCCGCAGCAAACCAACCCCAAAACCACTCTGCCCCCCCCCCTTGCTCTCACAATCTGAGACCCAACCCCCCCAAGACCCCCGAGTGCAAACGGAGGACCAGTTCTGCCCCATCTGGGCAGCAGCAACATCACTACAGGAGGTTCCTGCTCCTTCCAGCTGCCCCCCAACCCTCTTACCCCCTCACCTGTGGGGCTGACGAGACCCTTGCCCTGCTGCCGACGCTTAGCTTCACTCAGGATGTCGATGATGAGGGTGGCGAATTCTCGGGCGTTGAAGCGGGCGAGTTTCTGCCGTCCCTTTGAGAAGGAAAGCCAAAGAGGCTTAGGTGTGGTTATTTAGGCATCTGCACAAATCGGGTTTTTCAGTCAGTGGAACGGGTTCCCACGGAAGGTAGTGGGTTCTCCTTGGCTGGAGGTCTCCAAGCAGAGGCTGGACCTACATCAGCCTGGGACGGTTTAGGGAATCCTGCATTGAGCAGGGGTTGGGCTGGATGACCCCAGAAGGCCCTCCCAACTTTTATGATTCTATGATTCTACCTACAGATCCAATGCGTATGCTATACGAACACATATGTATCCAGTACGCAGCCCCAGTTTAACCAATGTCTGAACTATCCGTACAAATGTCGTAATATTCGATTCATCCAAGAATTTCCAAATTGCCACAAATAACAAATGTTTACGAAAATCCACGCAGATCAACAGTTCTGAAGCATTCATGTGAATACGAATGTCAATGTGCGAATGTCCCAACATTCTGTTCGTATATCAATGTCCGTCTGAATATTGCATGTTATGGATATCTGTGCACACCCTACCCCTGTGAGGTAGGCTCGTCCTGGAAGGCAGGGACCTTAGCAGAGGGCAGGATGGACGGCTGCTCAGGACATGCCTTGCAGGGTGCAAAGGCCCCCAGCGTTGGGGTCAGGGGAAAGGATTAAGCTCTTACACGCGCTTCTTTACCTGGTTGCGTGTCGCAGAGTACTCGGGATTTACCGGAAGGAAAGGGACCGCGCTGCGCTCCGTCACCAGGGTGCTGTGGTTCTGAGTCGTGAGCCAGACTGCAGGGCCAAGGAGCAAAGACAGATGGTTAGACCGGGGGGGGGGGGGGGGGCTCCCATCACTCTCATAGGGAGGGAGGGAGGGAAGCAGTGCTAGGCTTTGTTAATTTTCTCCCCCTTCTCCAGCCGCGTTCCTTCTTCCTTCTGTGCTCTGGTTTCTCAAGTGTCAGGGACTGAGTCTGAATTCCCTAAGGGGATTCAGAGACAGACATTAAAATAAGCAAAAGCTCCAAACAAGTAAGATTTGGAGATCACAGGAGCACTGCAGGCAGGTTTCCCATATGCAAATAAAGAGCAACTCCCCGCTAAACAACCATTTCCTTTTCTCCAAGCTCCCTGAGACTGTTAAAGGAATTCCCTCCTCCAAAGAATCCATATAAATGTTCAGACTTTAAGTTCTCCAATACTTGCTTTTGGCACGGCCAATAAACCAAGCCTTCTGCTGCACTCTTGAAGCCTTCACACGGCCTTCAACGGCACCTATTCTGACGGCTTCTCTGCAGAGTGAATTACCTTCCAGTGTGACTGCTACAAACATACACACAAGACGCGAACACACACCCAAACCCTGTAACTGAATACGTGCAGCTGCAAAGCAGATCTTTGCTGACTAAAAAACTGGACACCCCAACACCACCACCAGGACCGGCAATTTCTGAGCAGGCTTCAGAAGATGGGGCTATTTACTGTCCCCCTTCCAAAAAAAACAATGAAAGTTACAGCAGCCAAAAAATAATTAAGTTGGGCAACTGTTTTGGAACTGAAAAGTACCTACACACATCCCAAGAGCAAAGCAAGAAGAAGGAAGAAGAGTTGGATTTTCTACCCTACTTTTCTCACCCATTTAATGTGACTCAAAGCAGCTGACAAGCCTTCTGTTATTCTCCCCACAACAGGCACCCTGTGAGGTGGGTGAAGCTGTGAGAGCTCAGAAGAGAGCTGTGACTCGCCCAAGGCCACCCAGCTGGATTCATGGAGGAGTGGGGAATTAAACCTGGTTTTCCCAGATAAAAGTCCGGCTCCCTAACCACTAAACCAAACCATCCCAGGCCTTTTCCCAACCGGAGGAATGCTCCAGGCAGAAGAAGGCTAAACCCAGAAGCTGAAGGTGAAAGTCAGTTACTCCAGAGAACTGTGGAAGAAAAGGGTTTTGGCTTTCTTCCCGTACTCAGCGCATCCAGACAGCGGTCCTTGGAAAAACCTTGGCTGTCCGAAAAACTTTTCTTAAAAAAATGCCTGCAAGAGGGTATTACGGGGCGGGCGGGTTTAGCAGCCCCACCCAAAGCTCTGCAGCATAAACCTCCTTCCAGCCTCCCCCCACGTCTTACCAAGCCCTGGCACCGTTCAGCTCTGGTGCAACTTTTGAGGAAGGAAAGCAACGGTTTGGAGGACGCGATTCCTTGGCCACCCCAAAGATTTATTCCTCCTCAGCCAAGGAGAGGGAAACGATGTAGCCGGCCAGGAATGAGGGAGGGAGGAGGGAGGCCGGGCAGGGCAGGGTAGGGCAGGCCCTCCCTGGTGTGGCTGGCCAAGAGGGTGGGAAGTGGCCGCATTCCCACAGAGCAGCAGCCCAGATCTCCTCCCCTCCTTTGGCCCTTGGGGGCGGGGGGGGGGCGGGGGGAGAACCGTGCTGCACTTCTGCAGAGTTTTGCAGGGCTCAGCAAACAAGGACACGTCACTTTTCCGCCCTCCTCCTCCTCCTCCGTCTGGCTTACAGCATCATGAACCCCACCTTCCCATGGCATTCTCTGCTTTGGCAGCACCCGCCTGTCCGCCTGTCCAGAGCCAGGTTGGCATGACTCACCCGTCGCTCCGCCCCAGGCAAGCAGAGAGAGAGAGAGAGATGGACAGCCCAGCTCTAGGCAATGGATTCCTGGCAAAATCCTAGCGGGGTGGCCAACAACACTTCCAAAAGCTATCAAAAGAAGCCTTCTTGCTTTTCTCTTGAGCATTTTTCCCCCAGCTGGGATTGCTTTGCATGGGAAAATTCCAGGGTCCAGCAAGTTTGAAAAGAAGCATTACAGATACTTCCCTGGCCTCTTGCTTTCTGGAACTAAGGAGAGTTTGCAAAGCTCCGGACTCCTGTGGTTGTCAAGGTACCGTTAAAAATCAGAACAAAAACTCTTTCCACTCTGTGCATCTCCCATCTTCATGGGATCATAGTAATGGAAGGGACCCCAGGGTCTGAGTTCAAGTTGCACCTCCTGCTCAGTGGGAGAATTTATGTCCCACGCAAATATATTTCCAAATGCTAGATGCATAGATCTCGTTGCTCTGCCAAATTCACTCCCCCACCCCATGCTCCAGACAGGAGGAGGCAGGCACTGAAATCACATCAATGGCCTGATTTTTAATTATTGCTTTGGGTGCCGAAAACAGGAATCAACACCACCAGGTAAACAGGCAGAGCAGCAACATCTTGGTGGCACAGAAGCGAAGCGGAAAAACCCCAATTTCACTGCCTTTATCCCCACGACTGGGAAACCCCTGCTTCAGAATCCAGGCAGAAAAAGATTAAGGATTATTTAAGTCTAACCCTTGAATTAGAACACAAGGCCTCGCAAGAACAGAAGCGTAACTCAAGCAAGTGAGCCAAGTTGCATTGAAGCTTCCTTTCCTATCAACCACCCTGCCATCAGAAGCTCAGAGGAGCCCTGCTGGATGAGGCCACAGCCCATCTAGTCCAGCATCCTGTCTCACACAGTGCCCACCAATTGCCCATGGGCATCTCAAGCAGAGACAAGGGCAAACCTTCTCCTGCTCTCCAATTCCAGCAATGGCCTTAGAGGCCACCTGCTTGTCCCCCCCAGCCTGAAAGATGGACTTAGGCATCCATTCTAGGAGCCAATGGTACATCTGTCATCCATAAACTTGTCTAATCCTTCCTTAAAGCCACCTAGGCTGGTTGCTGCCACCACCTCCTCTGGCAGCCGCTTCCACAGACCGATGACCCTCTGGGTGGAGAAATCCTTCCCCTTGTCTTTCCATTTTAGGCTTGCATGAAAACACACCTGAACAAACTCTTCCATTCTTTGCTTTGCTTTTTAAAAATACATTATAGATAAAAAATCAGGCTGAATGTAAAACGGTTATTTCCTGTAGTTACAATGTTGCACTCTTGTTGACACAACCCAGAAACTGCTTTCACCCTTTTCGCTGCCGCGTCACACTGCTGGCTCACATTCAAACATCTTTCTCATTCATCCTGTTGTCAGACCTTGCATTCCTCCGGCTTACACCTCTCTGCCTTTGATCCTTCCGTTCTACATACAGGCTTTTCCATTCATCCCTGCTGAATTTTGCCCTGTTGCTTTCAACCCACCACTTTGACTCAGCGGTGCAAGTCAGTTTTGCAAAATCTCCAGAAATGAAAAACGCAAGGCGCTGAGAATACCAGAGGGGACGAGGAAAAGGCAAAACATGGAAATGGAGTGGAGGGATTCGGATGCTTATTGGCGCCTGGATTTTCTGCTCCCAAAACTCCCTTCCTTTTGGTGTGAGCGACTGAGTGCACAGCGCCACTAAGAGGACATCAGAGGAACTACAGGGAAGGGTTCTTAATCTGGAGGCATTCTGGTTTCATAGGGAAAAGAAACTCAGCTGCCCTGTCCTCCCCTGTGGCAAAAGCAGCCCCCCCTCCTGCCCCCCCCATCCTCACCTGCGTCATTCTCCCGGCGGTCAACCTCATCATAGACATCCATTGCAAGCTCCTCAAAGAGACGGTTGCTGAGCTATTGGGGGGCAGAGGGGGGGGGAAAGGGGGAGAAAAGCGCATTTAGCAATCACATTCTTGTGCTGCAGTTCAGGATCAAGCCAGGAAAGGGAGTCATGGAGATCCAGTTCCCCAAAAGTGGGATAAGACTTAATGAGGACAGACAACAAAAAGCCAGGTTTGTGAAGCTGCAGCAACAATGCCAAAACTTCCCTCAAATTCCCCTTCCTTCCAACTAATCCCCAGGAGAAATGGAGGAATAATGACTAGACCAATGTTACCGAGGGAGTCATGACTGGGTGTACATATATAATGAGTATGGATACATACACGCACAAATGTCAGATAATTTGTATGAATGATTTGATTCAAACATTCATTGGAATTTTAAATTTGAATTTAGAGACATTTGATTTGAATTCGAATGTCTGAATTCCATCGAATTTCAAATGTCCCCCCACTTAGGAGGCCAATTACTTCCCCTGAATCCGTAACCGCCCCCCAGGACTGCGCTACAATCCGCATTTCAGTGACTTCATTTAACTGCACTTTCTTCGTAGCAACCTGGTATGTTCCCTGGCTGACCTTTAACGCCTAAATCTTGCAGGGAACATTTGTGCCTGTGAAAATAAAATCCAGGCCAAGATAACATAAAAGAGTGTTTTGGGGGGGGGGGGGGAGTGTTTTTAAAAATGTTAATGTTTGAAGCTTTGCCTTTCTAAACTCTTTGTTTTCCATCCGTTTGGGATCCGACCCTTGAAGACCGGCCCACGCGGCCCCTGGAAATGTGGATTTATGAACCAGGAAGCTTCTGGTTGACAAACATGGAAGCATACCCACCACATTTGAATCCAAAGGCCTTATTTACTTACTTATTTATTTATTTACATTTTAATCCCACCCTATACCCAGAGGTCTCCGGGCGGGTAACAGCATTCAAAACCAGACATATATTAAAACAATAACAGTGTCTGCAAAGTGGGCAGGGAAAGGGTGTCCCCATTTAACCAAAGGCCTGGGCAAAGAGGTGCGTCTTCACTGCCTTTTAAAACATGTACAGTGAAGGTGATGTTTTCATCCTGTATGCATCCTGTATTCGTCTCATACGTACCCGTACAAATGCGTATGAGATACAAATGTTAAGCCCGAATTTAGAGGCGTCTGATTTGAGTTTGAATGACCAAATTCAATCGAATTTTGAATGTTTCGAATATTCGTGCACAACAGACGCACCTCAAAGGGGAGACTATTCCATAGCCTAGGGGCCACCACTGAGAAGGCCCTCTCCTGGGTGTCCACCCCTTTTGCTCCCGAGGGTGGTGGGACAACCAGGAGGGCCCCCCCTCCAGATCTTAAGGCACAGGCAGGTTGATATGGGAGTAGACGTTTCTCTTGTTTCTCCGAGCCCAACTTACCGCCTGCAATTTCTTCTTCGCTGCTTTTGCCAGTTCCGAAAGATCAAGGCTGAGGAAGGAGGAAGACAGAAGAGATTATTGCTGTTCCAAGGTGGGCTGACCCCAAAAAGGGAGGAAGCAGGAAATTCACGCAACAAACAGCCTCTCTGCGTAAGGTGGGCGCGTAACAAGGAAAGAGGCAGGTCCTACGATGTTTGTTTACATCTGTTTTTCACGAGGGAAAAACCAAAGAAAGGCAGAAAGGGGAACCTAAAGACTAAAGCTGGGGGAAATGGAATAATACGGAGAGTTCTTACAGATCCTTCCTCGGAGGTGGGATATTTTCCATGCCTGGGAGACGGCTGGCCAGACCAGACACAGGCACAGCCTGGCGGTCTCTCCCACTTATCTCCCTCCACCCCACAACACCCACAAGGCAGCTGCATGCAGAGGGCGACGCAAGTCCGGGTACCTTTGAGACGTGCATTTGGGACGCACTCTGAGCTCCCGGTGGGCGGCAGTGGAAAGAGAAGAAGGACAAACGAGGAAGGGCGTTAAACGTTTTGGACAGCCAACACTGAATGCCGGTCCTCCAAGATAAGAGAAGCTTCTCTTGCTCCAAGCAAAGGGGCAAATATTACACATATACCCTCTCTCCCTGCGCCAACTGAACGGTATGCAGTGTGACACACCAGCCAAGCAGTTTCAGCTTCGGAGGAAATACGCACAGGGGGTTAAGCGGCAGAAAAGCTGTGTTCCTTTGCTTATAAATCTGCCCTCCCGCACCAGAGGCGGTGGGTCACGCCCTCAGGGCAAACCTGCAAAGTGCCAAACCGGAAGGTGTGTTCCTCCGAAGCCCTTGTGCAGGCAGGGCAAAGGTAAAGGGGACCCGCCATTCCTCCTCCGTTGATAAAAGGGCACCAGATGCAAAGCAAAGAGCACCAGGGATCTGTTTCAAGGTCCCTGCGGATGTGGGAAAGGATTCTGCACCCTCAGCTGCGGTCAGGACAAAGTTTCCTCAGACGGCTGACCTTTCTGCAAGGGCTCAAAGAAGCATTTAGGGTCTCCCCCGGGGATTTGCTCCATAACCAGGTTCACAATATATCGCAATTTATCAAGCAATTAAGATTCAGTTCTGGAATTGTAAACAGAGGGGAGAAACTTCTGAGGAAGACAGTGTTGTTTGTTAGCCAGACAAAGGGGAAACCCAATCCTGTTCTAATCTTGAAGGAAGAAGAAGAGTTGGCTTTTCTACCCTGCTTTTCTCACCCAGTTAAGGGGATTCGAAGTGGCTGACAAACGTTCTGTTCCTCTCCCCACAACAGACCCCTTGTGAGGTCAGTGGGGCTGCGAGAGCCCAGAAGAGAGCTGTGACTAGCCCAAGGTCACCCAGCTGGCTTTGTGGGGAATGTGGAATCAAACCCAGTATTCTGAGATAAGAGTCCAGCTCCTTAACCACTAAACCAAACTGGCTCATAGCGGTTGAAAAAGCAGTTTATTGGTCATCCTGAGGGGTTTTGCTATCTTTAGTCCCGTTTACACACCTGCAGGCAATCCGGTTTTGAGCAACTTACACTCTATTGAGTTTTGGAACAAAGGGGACTTCCCTTTACTCCTTGGGACCTCCAACGTTTAAGATTATCCTGTTCACTAAGGCAGTTTGACTGCAGAATTATTATTATTATTATTATTATTATTATTTGCATGGATGGAAGAGATCTTGAGTAGAGAGGTACATTCTCAGGGCAAAGGGCAGGTAGAAATGAGGGTCTTCTCACCTGTCTGCCATCTGAGGGATGATATAATGTCCATTCTTGTGATCTGCACAGAAGGATGAAAATAATTAAGAAACCCTGCCAGGACCTTACCTTACCTTACCTTACCTTACCTTACCTTACCTTACCTTACCTTACCTTACCTTACCTTACCTTACCTTACCTTACCTTACCTTACCTTACCTTACCTTCCTTCATTGATTTATATCCCACCCAACACCCAAAGTTCTCAGGGCGGGTAGCAACATTCAAAGTAAGACTTATATTAAAGCAACAACATATATTAAAGCAGCAACAGTATCTGTAAAGTGGGAAGAGACAGTATATCCGCATTTAGCCAATGAAGGGGCCTGATGCACCATAAGGGGGAGACTATTCCACAGCCTAGGGGCCATCACTGAGAAGGCCCTCTCCCGGGTGCCCACTCCTTTTGCTGCTGAGGGTGGTGGGACAACCAGGAGGGCCTCCCGTACAGATCCTAAGGCACAGGCTTCCTTTCCCAGCCTGAAAATAAATATGTCAACTATCTGCAGCTAAAATATTAATTAATTCAGTGACGAATTAGGAAAGGAAGACACAATGCGGTCAGGAGTTGCTATATCTAAGCCAACGTTGATAAGTGAAGTGTTTTTAAATCTACCTTCGAAATTTCCATAAAGAAATTAAGTAAAGAGTTTATCTGCAGGGGAGAGAATTTCTAAGCAAATCACCTTTCAGTTCTATTACGGAGATTTGGGGTCTGGGACTGAATGAATTTCTGTGTCTTAAGGTTAACAAGTCCATAAGAACCTAAGAGAAGCCCTGCTGGATCAGGCCACTGCCCATCTAGTCCAGCATCCTGGCCCACCAGTCACCACTAAAAGGCCGACATCCTCCTCCTTCAGCACCTGCCCTGTTTCAAGTGACAACCCCTCCTCCCCACAGGGCTTTCAGGATCTGGAGACTTCATCACACCGACAACAGGGCTAAAAACTGACCAGAAGGATCCAGGATTGTTGTAAAAAGAACCCTGATACTGAGGTATTTTCAGCACAGCTCAGAAAGCCTCCTCTGGTGTTCGGTCAGAGGCAGCGTCTGTCAGAGCAGATAAATTCTGGGGATCTATCAGGGTTTGTAAACTGAAAACTGCTGTCTTCAAAGTTGGAGCGGGGGCCATTTTGCCTCGCGTGTGACCATCTTTACTTGGCCAGCCACCCAAGGCCGGAAGGCTGGAGCTCCCAGGCGGAAGAGCCGGACACTACAAAAGCTTCTCGTTGAGCGCTCTTACCTGGCTTCCGCCCACAAAGGTAAAAGGCCAACCTGTCTGTCAGTTCGTACTGGCATTCTACGAGACGTTCAGCCAGTTCATGTTGGGATGCCTGCCTGTGGGAAGAGCAGCAGAGACAGAGTTCCAGGTCAGATCTACTTTCAAAGCCAGTTAGAAGAATTTGTAGGAACCTAAGAGGAGCCCTGCTGGGTCAGGCCGCGGCCCATCCAGTCCTTAAGATCCCATCCAGTCTATAAGAGAGCTGGCTTTGTGGAGGAGTGTGGAATGAAACTGGGATAAGATTTCCCAGATAAGAGTCCCCATATTCTGGAAGGAAGCAATGCCACAGCCCTCACCTGGCATAGTCAATGGGGGTCCGCCCATTCACATCAGGGGCCCCGGGGTCTGCTCCATATACCACAAGGAGTTCCGCTTGGAGGATCTGCCCGGCTTTGGCGGCCACATGCAATGGCGTGGTTCCTTTCTCCTACAAAAGCAAGACGTTATGTCAGGAACATAAGGAACGTAAGAGGAGCCCCGCTGGATCAGGCTGGTCGCTGTCACCACTTCTTCTGGCAGCCGGTTCCGTAGACGGATGAGCAGGCTACGTTCAAAGGGATAAGCCCACCCCACCACCACCTTTAAGCTTTAAGGCAGGGTCTGCAGCCTCAAACAGTTTGACATCTGACACTCACCGGGTGGAAGAAGTTGGCTTGAGCCCCAAGGGAGAGGAGCCGCAAACAGGTTTCCAGGTTCCCCGTCCGGACACTCGAATGCAGTTGCTGTGGAGGGGGAAAAAATTGATAGTGGACTCTAAGCCCAGGACAGGTCAGGTGCAACTAACCCCAACACAAGACCCTTCTAATTTTGGCAGCAGCACGAAGAAGAAGAGTTGGCTTTTCTACCCTGCTTTTATCACCAATTTAAGGGGACAAAGCTGCTGACAAACCATCTGTTCTCACCCTAAAGGGGACTCAGAGCTGCTGACAAACCATCTGTTCTCACCCTAAAGAGGACTCAAAGCTGCTGACAAACTGTCTGTTCTTCGCCCCACAACAGACCTCCTGTGAGAGCTCAAAAGACAGCTATGACTAGCCCAAGGTCACCCAGCTGAGTTCATGGAGGAGTGCAGAATCAAACCCAGTATTCCCAGATAAAAGTCCGGCTCCCTAACCCAGAGACCAAACTGGAAAAGAAATAGACACAGACCCAAATGTGAAGCATGAGCAGAGAGTAACCACGCATACATGGCAGCTTAAGGCCAGCCCTGGGCATTGAACGTGGGTGTTGTGTTTGCGCTTGCTCTTGGGGCATCCACTCAGATACCTTGCTGAGGTCCTTGGTGGTCACTCCGTCGTCATCTCGGCACGGAAGCTTATGTACGAAGGCCAGCATCTGGTATTTGGCACGGATGAATTCAGATTTGGTGGGGCTGCAAATGAAGGCACGCCGGTCAACAAAGAGGTGTCTTGTCCTCAGCTGGGTGGGGGTTTAATCATGGAAAGAAATGGCTGCCAAGACTGGATGCTGTTCCCCTCGGAAAGCCAGCAAGATTTTCCTAGGTAAACAGCTGCTCTTGAAGGCTGGAGATTTTGTTTTTATGTTGCCATTTTAATTTTCTATTTAAAAACCCATTTGGAGCCAGACCAGCACCGCACTGCGGCTGCCTCCAGACTAGCGGAGTACATCCGCATTTACTTACTGCGCAGTATACTTACTAGTCAGCATACCTACTGCGCAGTGACAATTGGCCATCCCGACTCGAAAGGCAGCTCTGTAGCTTCCCTCTTGGAGCTGCGAGAGCTGAGTCAGGGCACGCCACCATGCGGGTTGAGGCAGCCAATCAAATGTGAGCTGCCCTTCCTGCTTTCGTCTTTGGTGTTCTCGCTGTCCTGCCTTAACTGGAGGTAAACTTCAGATTTTGTTTATACTGCTCAGATAGCGTCCTTGATCCAACATTAAGGTAAGTGCGCAGTCCTGATCGGCTAAAGAAATGCCATTACGATACATCGATCGCCGTGTGTGACGCCTCGATCGTGACTGCGCATTGCACTGCGCAGTATAAATGTGTCGGGACGCAGCCTGCCCCTACAAATAGACCCCTGTTGGACCCCTGTATCCACTGATTTGGTAACCATGGTTGAGTTAACCACTGTTACCGGATCAGCCCCAATGGGCGCTATAACGGAAAAGCGCCCAGAACCGGAAGGCCTATTTTGGCCCCCAAAGAGTGTTGGAATAGGTGCGTGACACCACCGAAGCCCGTCCCAAAATGTAAGGGAGCCGGTGGGACACATCCAGTGGCATTGCATGCTTATTCCAATGCTCTCCAGAGGCCGAAATAGGCCTTCCGGGGGCCAGAAAAGCACTTCTGGTTCTAGGGTTGTATGACCCCAGAACCAGAAGGCCTGCACGTGATCATCCATGGTTTCAGGTAACCACAGTAGGAGCCGGAACGTATCCCCAGCGGATATGGAGGTCCGAGTGTTCCCAGGACCCAAAACTGGTTTATAATCTGTGCAAGGAAAGCTGCAGCCATTCACTTTCCACATTCACTTTCCCCTTCACCCATCTCTACAACCCATTTGAATCAAATAAAATTTTCGGGTATTTGATTAGAATTGAATCCTGAAAATTGCTTTCGTGCACACCCCTAGATTAAACCAAGAGATCAAAACGGACCAACGCTCAGCAAGCAGAACTGTAAAACGGGATCCTTGTCCAACGGAGAGAGCAGCCACAGTTCAGCGCCCGCACGCCCAACCCCTTCCCAGGTCCAAGCCCAGGACTCACTGTACTTTATCTTGAGGGTTTGCTTTGCGTCTCCCACTTTGGACCTGGGCCGGATCCAGCAAGGAGTGCTCCCAGATCGAATTGGCCCCATTGCTCGCGAGGGTGTGCACCATCTGTGTCAGGGGAAGGAAGAGAGATTAGAGGCTGCAACGGGAAATTCCAATACCAAGGGGGGGAATTTAAACAAACAAACAAACAAACAGAGGGCACCGTTAGCAACCATCAGCCTTTTCCTTGCTGTAGTTTTTGCAGATTCACACACAGGGGCAACCTGAGCCTCTATCTCTGCATGGCCTGGAGTATTAGGTTGGGCAAGAGGCTAGATTAGATGACCTCAAGGGACCCGGTTAGGGCTTTATACATTAGAGTCAACATCTTGACTTGGGCTCGGCAGTGAATATGTAACCAGCGCAGATCCTTTAAGACTGGTGTGATGTGAGTCCAGCCAGAGACTCCCATCAACAATTAAGCTGCTCATTCTGCACCAGCTGCAGCTTCTGAAGTGTTTCCAAGGGTGGCCCCATTTAGAGTGCATTGCAGTAGTCTAACCTGGAGGTTACCAGAGCGTGGATCACTGTAGTCAGGCTATCCCTATCCAGGTAAGGCTTAAGCTGATGGACAAAGTTGGGAAAATGGTAGGCACCCCTGGCAACAGCTACCACTTGGAACTCGAATGACCGTGATGAATCCAGGATCACTCCCCAAAGTCTCCAATATCTAGGAGCGAAACTATCAGCCAAGACTTTCATGTAAACTCCTGAGTCCCCAAAGAACGTAAAGCACATTTAACTAGTTCCTTCCCATAACCCCCCCCCCGACACACACACACACACACACACACACACATACTTTTAAGCACAGAATTCTCTCCTGGGCACAAATTCGCAGGAATTCCATGCAGACACAGCAAGGAAAAAGGGCAATTCATACTGCACCATCTATGAACCAAAGGAATGGCTCAAAATTGTGCGCCTGGCCCAAACGCTCGCTGCCCACACAAGGGAGGTTTAAGGTCAGCTGACCCTCCAGGCCAGCATTTCTCCTGCTCCTCTGTCATGTCACATATTGTAAGCCTAAGGCGGGGTGCGGACAGGACATATTGTAAGGCCTTGGAGAAAGATTTTCAAAGCTGGGGAGAGGAATAAAAATGCTTCAGTTTGCCAGTTTGGTTTAGTGGTTAGGGAGCCGGACTCTTATCTGGGAATACCGGGTTTGATTCCACCCTCCTCCATAAAACCAGCTGGGCAATCTTGGGCTAGTCACAGCTCTCTTCCGACCTCCCACAGGCCCACCTGCCTCTCCCTCTGATGGGAATCTGTGGCCAGACTGATATCAGACTGGTCTTAAAGGATCTGCACTGGTTACCTATTTGCTACCGAGCCCAATTCAAGGTGTTCACACTAACATATAAAGCCCTAAATAGCTTGGGCCCTGGGTATCTGAAGGAGCGCCTTCTCCCGTATAGACCTGCCCAGGCACTGAGATCTCATGGAGAGGCCCTTCTTGGAGTTCCTTCTCTTGCAGAGGTACAAGGCATAGGGACCTGCAAGAGGGCCTTCTCTGTGGTGGCCCCTAGAACAGTCTCCCTCTTGGTTTGCCAGGCAACCTACAGTACATTGTATACTTCTCAGCGCCTGGTGAGAACATCTCTTTTTACCCAGGCTTTTGCTTTTTAAACCTGTCCTGTTAGAGAAGGAGGGTAGGGGTGGGAGGAAAGGGGTTATATTTTTAGTTATGCTTTATTATTTGACATGTTTTTATCTCTTTGTACCATTCGGTGAAGGGCGGGCAGGATGCAAGTTTTCTAAATAAAGAAATACACCTGTGGGCCATACCTGCAGCAAGGTGGCAGACCAGGGGCTGTGGCGAAGGTGCTTCACGATGGAGATGTGGCGTCCCAAACTGCGGTGGACGCTGCAACATTCGTCACAAACCAGGACGCCCCGGTTGATGGACGCCCAGCCAGGATCTGAAAGGGGAGAAGTCGGAAATGTGGCAGACATAGAGATGGGCAGGCAGGAAGTAACCAACAAACCTCCACTTCATTATGTTTACTGGAGGCTCCCAGCACAAATTAATTAACGAATCAGTGAATAAGGGATAAAATACCAAAACTAAATGCAAACGTCCTTGTTTAATTATGTCATTGGCCAATGAGAAGTGACAATTATGTGCCATGTGGTCACACTGATTTATCCCTAAATGAAGCCAGGGTGGGAAGGGAAGGAGACATTTTGAGAACTGTGCAGAAAACACGCTTCACATGCTCAGGAAACATGTGCTCAATTTGTGCGTGCCAGGAACAGGTTTGCCTTCGAATGATTCAGAAACTGCACTGTCATAAGAGTACGCACACACATACAAGTCTGGCCTTCCCAAGGACTGCAACAAAGCTGTGCTGACGTTCCTAATTTTGCATTTTCTGGGGCACTTCTCTGTTAATTGGGGGCTGGTGAATGAAGAGATGCACCTTGACTCCTTTCTGGTTCCTAAGGAAACCCAAGAGGTTTCCTTAGCAACCATGAAAGGGTTCCTCTCTTATTGCTTTGCAATGCCAGGACAGACAGGAAGAGGAAAGGGAAAATGGCATGTGTTTTCTTAGGCCACTGAAAGCATATGAAGATGAAGACCCTGGCCCATAAACACACAGGGCCCGGCCCTTCTCCGCCCAGAGCAAACCAGGTGATCCGCACACTTGCAGTGCCATTGCCACCCAAAGGACTGCAAAGGTCAAATAGCCAAAGTCTGTTTGCAAGAAAAATTATTTTATAGACTCTCGCTCTCTTCCGTGGCTGCTTGCCAGCACAGTGGCAAAAGAAAGCAAATACAATTGCAAAAAATGCTACAATTTCCAGGATATTTACAAGCTTTCAGGAAAGCTCAGGATGACAAAACTTACAAGGAAAAGAAAGCTAGTTTGGCTACACAAAAGGAACCTCAGAGGAGCCCTGCTGGATCAGGCCACAGCCCATCTAGTCCAGCATCCCATTTCACACAGTGGCCCACCAATTGCCCATGGGCATCTCAAGCAGAGACAAGGGCAAACCTGCTCTTGCATCCCAGCAAATGGCCTTAGAGGCATCCTGCTTGTCCCCCCAGCCTGATGTACTCAGGCATCCATTCTAGTAGCCATTGATACACCTGTCCTCTGTGAATTTGTCTAACCCTTCCCTAAAGCCATCCAGGCTGGTTGCTGCCACCACCTCTTCTGGCAGCCGATTCCATAGACCAATGACCCTCTAGGTGGAGAAATCCTTCCCTTTGTCTGATCTGACTCTCCTGCCCATCAGCTTCATAGATGCCCCCTGGTTCTAAGGTTGTGTGTGAGAGAAAATAAATCTCTCCAACTTTTCTCTACTGTGCATAATTTTATATCCTTCAATCAGGTCTCCTCTTAAACTCTTTCCAGGCTGAAGAGGCTCAGATGCTGCAGTCTGATTTCGTAAGGGATTTTGTTCCAGCCCCTTAATCATTCTGGTTGCCCTTTTCTGCACCTTTACAAAGTGGCAAGGAACTTGCGTTAACATCAGAAAAAAGAGGCCAACTTATGGGGGATTTTTTTTTTAAGGAGGAAGGCAAACTATGAACGTGGAATATGTCTTTGCCCAATTATATAAAGTTCAGTGCGCTTTTCTTTGAGGTCAACATTCTGCTCTTGGAAAAAAAAGGCGGATTGTTGGAATGATTGAGTAAACAGTACTTAGGAGTTGTGAGTTTCCAAACCTGAAGGTGTTAGGGCAGGTCAGAGCAATAAAAACAAAGTATGAAATGGACCCACTGACAACAAACACAACACCAGTTTGGCCTAGTGGTTAGGGAGCCGGACTCTTATCTGGGAATACTGGGTTTGATTCTGCACTCCTCCATGAAGCCATCTGGGTGACCTTAGGCTAGTTATGACCTCTTTCTGAGCTCTCACAGCCTCACCTGCCTTGCAACAGGGTGTCTGTTGTGGGGAGAAGAATAGGAGGTTTGTCAGCCGCTCTGAGTCCCCTCAAATGGGTGAGAAAAGTGGGGTAGGAAAGCCAACTCTTCTTCTTCTTCTTGTGGGCACTTTCCTTTCCTTCCTGTCCAGGAAGATGTTCCAGGAATGCTGGACCCACCAAGCTGCCGGAAACCCAATCTATACCTTGTTCAAACCATCCCTCTCTCTGTCTCCAGCCCCCACCAGGCCTCTGAGGCTTTGAGACACCCCCATCCTGTGCGTTTCACACCCTCCGTCGCCTCCTACGCACGCAGCTATTCTCAGAAAAGCAAGGCACCCACACCCTCGCATCCCAAATCCGTCCTGCAAATGAGCTTCCTCTCTCTGCTCCCACCACAATCCAAAAAGGGTGACCCTCTCCACAGCCTGCTTTGCAGCGCCTATGGTCAGCAGACCCCCCCCCCCCCCCGAACCAGTTGCATTTCTGCTTCCTTGCAAAGCACCTCTGAGCATGTGAAGAGTGTGTCCTTTGCAATGGAGAGAAGGGCCCAAATTTTTTACACTCAGCACTGCTGTGCAAAAGCATAGGGCCTGCCTTCCCCCCCAGCCCTGCCCCCCCCCAGCGAAGCATGGATGCCTCTGTGTGGCCCCGAGGTCGGCGTTCAGATGTCATCTCTTTCCCTTGCCAGAAAGCGCAATGAAGGTCCCTTTGTGGGTCGGCTGCAGGCCCTTTGTCTCCCTGAGCCTGGGCACAGGCTGCCTTTTGTTTCCCAGAGAGCCCGGCTGCGCCCTGCCAGGGTGGGTGGGCAAGACAAGCAGCGGGCATGAATGGCTGGACCGAGGGAGCAGCCCCAGCCCCACCGCTGCTGACCAGCAGGCTGCACTGCTGCAGATGGGGTGCTGGGAGATGGAGTCCAAAACGGCTTTGGCTGCCCTGGTCTTTAGAGGGCCACACCTCCAAAAAGACCCAGAGCTAATCCTTAAAATGGGTGAACATGAAGGGGTGTTTTTTTTTGCATTTGCATTTGAGTCGATTCAGATGTCAAAACGTTCTGTTTGATTTGAGCACTTAGAGTCCGAATGCAAAAAACCCAATTCGAATCTTAAGACACGAGTGTTGACAACATCGGTATGTGTTATATGCATCTGTACACATCCCGTTTTATCCCTTTATGCCTCAGAAATTGCCTCCTCCTGCCCAGTTCCTGGGCTCAGCGCAAGGAGGGTTGAACTAATGACCTCTGGGGTTCCCACCTTCTTTAGGATTCACACTAGACTCGTACTGGAAAGCCTCTGGCTGCAGAAAGAGCCCAGCCAAACCCATGTGCTGCTTGGATTTTTGCAGGATGACTCAGTACCCAACCCCACCTCTGCTTAGAGAGCCCCCCCAAAATAACAAAACATAGCGTAACATGCTCAAGAGGGGTGTGGGAACAGCAGGGTCGCTCTGTGGTTGCAGAGACAGAAACTCCCTACCCTGTTGGCTGCTGGTGCGGATCAGAGATTTGGGGAGAGGGAGGCCTTTGCCCCCCCCCCCCCCCCCGGTGAACATTCCAGCCGAAACACGCCTCAACTGCATCCTTGGGACGTGCAAAACCAGACCAGGTTTATCTGCCAACCTCCGCTCCAATGCTGCTCTCGGTGCAAGAGAATGGTTGAAAGCGCTTATTAAAAAAGGAAGGAGAGGAGAAGACAAGAGCCCTTTTTGCACGTTGTTTTCTTAATCCGGATTAAGAAGATCCGGATCGTTGGTATCCAGTCCTGTGGAATCTGATCAAAGCAGTTATGCATCAGGGCGAGGGCTCCATGCATCCGCACGGGCCGTCTAGCACCAGATGACAACGGGTACTAAACAGGGCTGCCGTGTGGACGCCGTGGCAGAGGTCCACCGGTGGCGCGGCGCGATTGGCACACGTACAGTGGGCGTGGCAGAGAGAAATGGTGTCTCAGCTGCTACATAGTTTGTGCTCAGCTCCATAGATTGTGACGGGCAAGCAGTCCTACGTAGCGTGTGTCCCGAGGGCCAGAACCGGAGCCATCCTGCTGCAAACGGCAGCATCTAGGCCCATCCTGAACCCTGCTGCCCTGGTGTACGTGGGGAAGCGTGCTCTGTGATCCGGTCTTCATGGCGGAAGACCAGATTGAAGACACCATTAAAGGGGTCTTGCGTTAATCTGGATTTAAGGGCCCGAAGACCCCATCAAATCCGGATTTCGACGGCACTCATGCGGACGACACGTTCAGAACGGGGTCCTTACGGGGTCTTGTGTGTGGACAACATGTAACTGATCCGTATCAACTGCCTACCTCTCGGGTTCCTAATAGGGTCTCCGTTGGACAAACGAAAAGGGCCGCGCAGGCAGAAGCAGCCCACCCACCTGGGTTCAGGAATACGGAATTCAAAACGTCTCTGGGCGTTTCAGGCGGAAGAGGAGTTCTAAGCGGGACTGTCTTTAGTTTTGTCCCGACTTGGTTTCGTTTTGGGGTGGGGTGGGGGCTGCTGGGTAGGAGATGCACCCAAACACAACCTTCTCAGACTCCCTTATCAGCAGAGAGCCAGACAAAGCAAAATCCCAAAGGAATCTGTCTGGAAAGGGTGAAGACCACGGATATCCCAATTTGCCAACTGGGCACCTGTGTGGGCGGGAGTTAATAATACATGCCCGGCTCCTGGAGGCGGCCTGCCCAAAGGACTCCTTGCATTTGGAGCAGGAGGGACACGCTGCTGCTTCAGGCCGGCACCAGGGAAAGCGCGAGCGTAGAAGCGGCAGGTGGAAATTGCAGGGAACGCCAGGAGCGGTTTCCTTACTGCGGCAACCATTTGACGGCGGGAAAACAGCTCGCTCTGGGGAAGGGGGGCAGCGCTCCGCCGTCTGTCGCTGGAGGGGTTTAAGCAGTGCTTGGGACAGCCACCCTTCCATGCCTCTGGGACTCACCGGGATCACAGAGAGTCCCAACTGGGAGGGGGGGAACCCAGATATGCACAAACGTTTTAAATACTCATTATTTCATGGTTTAGGAGATCCTGCACTGAGCAGGGGGTCAGACTAGATGACCTCAGAGGTCCCTCCCAACTCTATGATTCCATATGCGGAATCTGTGCACTGAATGTGTCTGCTCCTGGCAAGGCCCTGGATAGATCTCTCCAGGGAGTCGGAAAGCTGAAGGTGGCATCTTTTGCACCCAGAACCAGTTCCAGCCCTTCTCCCCACTTCGGGCCAAACAGGAATTGACAGCCACCCATCTGCTCCCTGTTCTGTCCTGATCTTTCTGCCCACCAGCGGTTCCCCCAGTTCAAACCTGATCACGGCCTCCTATGAGGACAGGCTCCGCCAGCCTCCCACACCTTGTTTCCGCAGAAGCTGTGCGGCCCGCAGGCACCACCGAGGCAAGACTGAACAACGCCGGGCGGAAGCCACTTGCTCCAGCCGTGTCCCGAAATCCCAAATGTGTGCCTGGAATGCCCTGCAGACGCCACGCCACCACCAGAGGGGGCGAAACTGGCTTCCGGCAAGAGCTGCCCGTCCAATGGAACCAAAGCCGTTTGCAGACACATGAAGAAGCAAGGGAAGGAAGCAAAAGCCCAGAAGAAGAAGAAGAGTTGGCTTTTCTACCTCACTTTTCTCACCCACTGAAGAGGATTCAAAGCGGCTGACAAACCTTCTGATCCTCTCCACACAACAGACACCCTGTGAGGTAGGTGGGGCTGTGAGGGCTCAGAAGAGAGCTGTGACTAGCCCAAGGTCACACATCTGGCTTTGTGGAGGAAGAAGGAGGGTTGGTCTTCCTACCCCACTTTTCTCACCCATTTAAGGCAGCTGACAAACCTTCTGTTCTTCTCCCAACAACTCTGTGAGGTAGGTGGGTCTGTGGGAGCTCAGAAGAGAGCTGTGACTAGCCCAGAGTCACCTGGCTTTCTTTGTGCAGGAAGAATACTCCAGTCCTGATCAGCCCCAAATCAGAATCCGGCTCCCATCAACACAGGCTGGGGGAACATATGGGCACCCTAGAAATGCAGGTGAAGGTGGAAGGGGAAACCACCCCGCGCCTCCCAGCGTCGGGACCCAAAGCAGCGATTGCTTGCTTGTGGGGTTGTGCTTTTTCAAAGCATGGAAACAGAGGCCTTTTTCCAACCCGGGTCACGAGCAGAAGGAAAGAAAGAATCTCTGCGCACCCCTAGGTTACGACTCAGTCCTATCCTGTCACAGGAAGGGAGCTCCTTCCCGGCATTTCCTGCCTGTTGTACCCAGAGTTCCCGGCTTTCGGGTGTGACCGGCGAGGTCTGGATTGCAGCAGAGGGGAAGAATAGATGGAAACGTCCATCCTGCCAGGGCCCTCCTGGAGCGACCCAGGAGAGAAGTCTAGAGGGCTGCATTCACCAACCTGGCGCCCTCCAGGTTCCTGGGGCTGTCATCTTTTTTGTTGGCTGGGGCTACTGGGTCCCAGAATGCAGGATTTTTGTGGGTTCCATAGCTGGTGGAATCCTTTATCAGCCCCCATTTTTGTCTCTGAGCTGAAAATACAAAGGTGGGGTGAATCAGTTTTCTTGCCGGAGCTCAAAAGCTAAGCAAAGTCTTTGGATGAGGGACCACCACGAAATCCCAGAGGGATGCATAATAGGATGGGGAAGGAAAACCTTTGCAGGTGACAAGGGAAAACTTCTCCCCCAAAACTGAAGCCAAGAAAAACACCAGGATCTGGTTCTGCTCTTGCCAGGGACCAAATCTGTCTCAGCGCTTCCTTTCCAGTTTTGAATTTTCTCCCTTTTAACTCCGGACGAGGCAGAAGCCAATTCAAGACACTTCCAAGGAAAGGACCCAAGATTATACTTTCCTTTTTTAAAAAAGGGGCAAATGGACTATTTGTTTGTATTAATTTATTTGAGAACCGGTGAAGGGAAAAACAAATGACCGAATCACTGAGGGCTGAATAAAGGGTGGTTCTGAGAGGAACCTAAGAACATAAGAGGAGCCCTGCTGGATCAGGCCACAGCCCATCTAGCCCATAAGAAGCTCAGAGGAGCCCTGCTGGATCAGGCCACAGCCCATGTAGTCCATAAGAATCTCAGACAGGCCTGCTGGATGAGGCCACAGCCCATCTAGTCCAGCATCCTGTCTCACACAGTGCCCACCAATTGCCCATGGGCATCTCCAGCAGAGACAAGGGCAAACCTTCTCCTGCTCTCGAATCCCAGCAAATGGCCTTAGAAGCATCTGTCTATTTCTGTAGCTCTGAAGCTACAGCAGATTTTTTTTTGGGGGGGGGGGGAAGCCTCCCTTTAAGAAAGCCGGTTGTGTTGGCCAAGGTACCCCGCAGCATCATCGGCCACCATCTCTGCAGATCTGGGGTGCCAAGAGACAATTGGATCCGGCGAATCTCTTTTCCCTTCCTCCTTTCCTCCTTCCCCCTCCGTCTCCACCTCTTCCTTCCAAATCCTGACGGGGAAGCGTGGGTACATCCGGCCCAGATGGCTCGACAAGGAGAGCAGCGTTGGCACAGCGCTACCTTTTCATACCCACAAGAGCCCTGGGCAGGACAGAACAGCTCGCTGGATGGGCAGGCGCACGGGGAAGGAAAGCCCCGACAGCTCAAAGGCACTGATCATCTGCCAGCTAAAAAACGGTGTGTGTGTGTTGTGTGTCTCTCTCTCTATATATATATACATATAAATATATAGGGGGGCTGACTGAGGACTGTGACCCTCTTCTTGGGCCTGGAGCCTGTTTTCAAGTGAGGGTCTCCTTCCGGATTCGGAATAAGCTGCCCTTAATCATACCCACCAAAGCAACCCTCCAGGTTGCACCATCTCTCCTGGAAACCCATTCAGATGGGCATCTGTGCTCTTTAGGCTCTGATGGGGGGGGGGAGGGGGAAGACTTTTATGGTGGAACACTCCTAATTCAGCAAGCACCCCCATCTTGTCATTTTCACTCGGCTCCCCAAAAGTCAACAACACAGAGATATTCTAGCAATAAAAAGAAGAGTTGGCTTTTCTACCCTGCTTTTCTCACCCATTTAAGGGGACTCAAAGTGGCTGGCAAACCATCTGTTCTTCCCCCCACACACACGACACCCTGTGAGGTAGGTAGGGCTGCTAGAGGTCAGAAGAGAGCTGTGACTAGCCCAAGGTCACCCAGCTGGCTTCGTGGAGGAGGAGGAGGAAGAAGAGTTGGCTTTTATACCTCACTTTTCTCACTCATTTAAGGAGATTCAAGGCGGCTGAAAAACCTTCTGTTCTTCTCCCCACAACAGAACATCCTGTGAGGTAGGTGGGGATAGGATTGCTCAGAAGAGAGCTGTGACTCGCCCAAGGTCACCCAGCTGGCTTCATGGAGGAGAGCGGAATCAAACCCAGTATTCCTAGATAAGAGTCCACCTCCCTAACCACTAGACCAAAAATGGCTCAGAGCGCACTCTGCCAACCAGTGGGATAATCAAAGCCACATCCATTCCTCGCCACAGCACTTTAGCCTCGGTTTCCCTAGCGGAGTAGTTCCGTCCCCAGATGTCTCGGACTCCAACTCCCATCAGCCCCAGCAATTACAACCACTGCACCCTCGGTCCAGGTTTGCCAAGGCCAAGTCTAACCATCACAGAAAATGACACCAACGCTATGGCAGCGCAATTTAAATGAAGGTATTTGGAGGCATCCAATGGGAGGCACGGAATTTAGCTGCTGGGTGGCAGACACATCCTGTAGTTATCCCGTCTGCAACCCGATTTCACCCCACATGGATCTGTACAAATGCGTGCTGAAGCAGGAAGGATGTGTGCAAACGCCTGAATAATTTGAATGAATAGATCCGAAGTTCAAAATTCGAATCGAATCTTTACATTCGAATTTAAGGACATTAGGTTCGAATTCAAATGTCAAAGTTCTGTCCATTTGCTCAAATGCCCAGCCCTATTCACAACAAAACCAAGCGTGCTTCTAGTCCTCATGGTCCCTCTATGGAATGCACCACAAAGCCTAAGACCAAAAGAGAAAGGAATGAATTCCCTGCTCTTGGAAGATCTGCCTGAACTATTCACTACGGCCAAAGACTAACTGGGTAATATTGCACCCCTCTACAGGGGTAAAGCCACCACCAAGGAGTCCCGGCTCCAGTGAGGAATGCACATTTGAGGAACGCACAGAAAGACAGAGGGAAACAGAAACTAAGTAAAACCAGGAAACCCTCATCTGACAACCCCGCCTCCACCAGATCTTGAGGTGTGGAGATCCAGCATCAGGACAGATGCTTCCCAAAAGAGAGCAAACACAGCACTTGCCCACCTAGACACAACTGTCACTCGTAAGAGAAATC
The DNA here is from genome assembly GCA_023333525.1 of Aspidoscelis tigris stejnegeri. Lineage (NCBI taxonomy): Eukaryota > Metazoa > Chordata > Lepidosauria > Squamata > Teiidae > Aspidoscelis > Aspidoscelis tigris. The sequence goes on along the minus strand of JALMGA010000014.1, from coordinate 11,783,446 downwards.
AAGACAACCAGCCTCCCAGGGTAAGAAATCCAGCCTGCTCTACAAGGAGGAGCGGAAATTAAGCCGCTAGTCCTCAGTGAGGGAGACTGAAACAAGGCACCGTACTCATTATAATTTGAGGAGGGGGGCTGAAGTCACCTCCCCTCCCCAACCACCCAAGGATTGACCATCCCCAGGAGGGAATTCAGCCCCAACACTGCCAAGTGTCCGAAACCAAGGCGTGCAAAATGCAGCCAGCTGGGAAATCCACAGTCCAGCCTCCGTCCTCGGACTGAAAGCAGTTCTTCGCTTAGGGATCTCTTGCTGGAACAGGCTGGAGACCCCAAACAGGTTAGAAGCCCTGGTGGGCACCATCTGCACTCGCCCCAAGCGGGGCCCTTGGGGAACGTGGCCTGATCCACCAGGAACTGGGGCTCTGGTCACACCTGAGGTTTAATCCGGCCTCAGTCCACTTTCAGAGCAAGAGAATACATCAGCAAAGTGACAAGAAGCTATTTCCTTTCAATGTTAAATAACTCAGGAAATTCCCCTTTGGGATAGATAATGTGGAAAGAAAATTCCTGGCCCCTTTGCTGATGTGTTCTCTCGCTCTGAAAGTGGACTGAAGCTGGATTAAACCTTAGGTGTGACCACAAAGCAGCTTGGAGAGGACCAGAAGGAGTTTGGTACCCACCCTGTGCCAAAGGGTAAGAAGTGGTCAGGCCCTGTGGCAAGAGAATGAGACCGTATTCCCAAAAGGGAAACAGAAGGGGGAGGCAGAAGCAGGTGACCACAGCCAAGATACGGGGGGGGGGAGTCCTCTCTTCTGGCTGAGAGGAGCTATGGTGGGGGGTGCTGGAGGCCTGGGCACCCTGGCACCGCGGTCTCTCCGGCTTCCACAGAGCTCTTGGAAGGCCGCAGTCTCTGCCAGCTACCCACAGACCCGGAGACAGACGGCTCGGCTTCCCGGCTGCAGGGCGGAAGGCAGCTGCGGGGTGGGTGTGGGGGGCGCCTGGGCACTGCTGTGGGTAAAGGGCACGGAGGGGGGTGCCAGGGCACCTGGGCTCCGCGGCGGCGGCGGCGGCGGCTCTATGGGAGGAGCGAAGCGGGGAAAGAGCCGTGCCCGAGTGCCACCATCGGTGGGGTGCCAGCGGGGGAGGCGAGGCGAGGCTCCCCTCCTGGGGAGGGGGCAGCACGCCGGCCGAGCTGCTGGGTGGAGGGGTCGCCAGGCAGGCAGGCAGGCAGGCAGCGCTCGGACGCCTGGGTCCTCTCCCGGCCGGGAGAAGCAGGAGGGGCTCCGTAGCCGCCCTGCCCGCCCCCCGTGGTCGCCTTGGCCGGTTCCCGATGCTGCCCGGGCCTGAATGAGGGCCGCCCCTCCCTCCCTCGCCCGGCCCCGGGGAGCGCCTCCGTCCGTCCGTCCCGCCCCGCCCGCACGGCGCTACCTGCACCGCGGCGGCCCGGCCTGCCTCCCCCCGCCGGCCTCGCCCGGGCGCCTCCTCCTCTTCCTCCTCCTCACCTGGGGCGCTGCAGTCCGCGCACACCTCCGCCCGGGGCACCTTCCGCGCCATCGCCCCACGCCCGGCCCGGCCTGGCTCGGCCGCCCCGCCGGCTCCGGGCGCCGCTTCCCGGCGCTGAGCGCTGCGCTGCGCTGCCCGCCGCCGCCGCCTCCTGCAGGAAGGAGCAGCCAGGCGGGCGCGCAGGCCGGCCCTCCGGGGGAGGGGGAGGGGAGGGGCCGGACGCCTGGGTCCTCCTCCTTGGCGCGCCCGCCCCTCCGCCCGCCCTCCCGCCGCCGGCCGGGGGAGGAGGGGCGTGGGGAGGAGGCCTCCCGCCCGCCGGACCGGACGGACCGGACGCCTGGGTCCCTTGGTGCAAACCTTGGTGCGCGCGAGTCGGGAGCTTGATGGGGGCGCGCGGTTGGGGGATGCAGCGGGTCCTGATGGCCACCTCGGGAGTAAGGACGGCGGGTGGGAGGCGAGATCTCCCCCCCCCCCCAGGAAAGGAAAGGAAAGGAAAGGCTCGGGCGGGGAGGGGCGATTATGCGGGAGTAAGATCTCCAAGAAGCTGGCAGTGACCTGCTCAGAGGTACCCCCGGCCGACTTCCTCCCCGCCCCTGCCCCTGCCCCTGTGGCTGCCACCCGCAGAATGGGAAAGAAGACGGCGGCAAGCCTTCGTGACGATTGCCTGCCAGTGGGAGTGGCATGTGCTGGCAGGTGGTGGCCCCAGGGATGGAAGACACGTGCGTGGGTGGCTGCTAGAATGGACGTCCAGGTACCAGGAGGTCTCCAAAGGCCATTTGGAAGGACCCGAGAGCAGGAGGAGGTTTGCCCTCGTCTCCACTTGAGATGCCCATGGGCAATTGGTGGGCCACTGTGGTGGGACTAGATGGGCTGTGGCTGATCCAGCAGGGCTCCTCTTGGGTTCTTATGGACCAGATGGGCTGTGGCCTGATCCAGCAGGGCTCCTCTTGGGTTCTTATGGACCAGATGGACTGTGGCCTGACCCAGCAGGGCTCCTCTGAGCTTCTTATGCTTTTACATCCATAGCCAACCTGGATGGAGAGATGCCCAGCCCAGGATGGGGAGGGGCACCAAGGTCATCTTACAACTAGGTTTCTTGACTGCCCCTAGTTTATGTTATGACCCTACAGGAATCCTCGAAAGTGTATTCATGCACTTTGCGTAGGTTACGCCGTTGGCGTAAGTCGCTTATGCATTTTACGCACATTGCGTAAGTTACTTACGCAGATTGCGGTAATTTATGTAAATTGTGTAAATCACTTGCGCTGATCGCGTGGCTTACGCACATTGCGCAACTTAGGTGTTTTGCGTAAGTGCCTCCGTTTAGGTTTGCGTAAGTTACGCACGGAGAACAGGTGTAGCAATGGCTAGCAGAATGGATGCCCAGGTCCTGCCTCCAGGTTGCAGAGACAGGTACGATGCAGGTGAAGGTTTTGCTTCCGTCTCCTGCTTGGGTTGCCCCGGAGGAACTGGTGGGCCACTGGGTGAGACTGGACGCTGACCCCGGGGGGGCCGTGCCCTGATCCAGCAGGGCTCCCCGCTGGTTCTTAATCCCTGGCCCTGCTGCTTGTCACGCGTGTTCTCACTGGGCTTGGTGGTCACAGCCTGGCGGTGGCCAAGCGGCCCTCTCCAACCTGGGCAGCGGAGTCGCCAGCAGCAAGGGATGGTGGGAGTCCGAGTTTGGCAGCCAAGAAGAAAGACAGACACGCGGGCAGAGGAGACTCGGGTGGATTCGTCTGAATGGGGAAGGCGGAGTCCCCTCCCCTCAGCCTCTTTTCCCCGGTCCTGGTCAGCCGTGGGGAGCATCGCAAGCCGCCTGGGCTGGCTCTCTGCTTGGGTCCGGGGGGGGGGCGAGCAGCAGCGGCGCAGCCTTCTTCACGTGATGGGCCAGCACGTGTGAACGGAGCCGCCCCGCCTCGGTCGGAAGAAGCCCTGCTGGTGGCGCTAAGGCGCGGCGGCGGCCCAGCATCCCGCAAGGGCGGTGTCTTTGGGACGAGCATCTCCCCACGTGTGAACCGGAGGGGGGCAGCAGCGCTGCAGGTGTGGCGCCTCCTCCCTGCAAACCGAGGCGAAGGCGGCGGTGAAAGGAGGAGGAGGAGGAGGCTTGGCTAACGTTGCTCGCGCGCTTGGAGACTACAAATCCCAGGGTGCCCCGCCGCCACGTTTCTCTCCTTTCCCCCTTCCCCCCCCCACTCAGGGCGAGGCGAGAGCCTTGAGTTGCAAAATAGAGGGGGGGGGGCGATCGCCGCCGTCCCTGCTTGCCGCCTCGCCTCGCCTGTCTGCACCGTGCGTGCGCCCCGATCGCGCCATCCAGCCGTGCGCCTCCGACCGACCGGGTCTCCCTTCCCCCCTCGCTCCCTCCCGCCGCCGCTGCTGGCTCGGCAGGCCCGCATCCCCTTCCCCCCTCCCTCTCCCTCCCTCCATCCCGGCCCGGAGGCGCCCATGCGGCTGCAGCCCCCCCGACGGCCTCGCCCCGCCGCCGGTGCCAAAAGGATGCTCGCCGCGTCTTCGGGCGCCGGCAGGAAACCCGCCGCCGCCGCCGCCGACGAGGCCAGGTACCCGCTCCACGTCCTGGTCTGGCACAACCGGCCCCACGAGCTGGAGAAGGAGCTCCGCAGCGCATCCAAGCAGGTGGGTGTCCCCTGGGCGGGCGGCGGGCGGGCGGGCTTCCCCGACAATGGCGAGGAGGGTCCCGGTGAGGGGGAAGGCAGGCGCGAGAACGGAGCGCAGCGCGCCCGCCCGCCCGCCTGCCTGCCTCGGACCAGTGCGCTGGGATCGTCACCCGGGGCTTTCCTCCCCCCTGGATCCGCGTGGGGGGAGGACGGGGCCGGGGAAAGAGGGGAGGGGGCCCCACCCGGGGCTGGTGCTGGGAAGCGCCCTCTCCAAGGAACGGGCGCTTCTTGGGGACGAACCACCACCTTAGACGACCCCGCGGAAGGAAGGAAGGGAGGAGGCGGGTGGGGTCGCTTGTTTGGGCTGGGGGGCGCCGTGGCCGCTAAGCGGGGGGGGGGGGCGAATGCAGCAGGGAATCCCCCGCCGGGGTTTGGAACAACGGGCAGCGTCGAGCAGACCGCGGCTTCCCCCTGCGCTTGGCACAAGGGCGGCGGCGGGCCGGGGTCTCTCTCGCTCCTCCCTCCCCGCCTGGAGAGGGTCGTCCGTTCCCAAAGCGAGGCTCGGTCGGAACAGCGAGCTGGCGGCGTCACGCGCGAGCCTTTCAGCGGGCGAGGCCTCCTCCCTCTCCTGGGCGAAAGGGTCCCTGGGCATGTTCAGAGCGCCCGCTGCGCGACTCCCACAAGCCCGAGGCGTGACAGACAGTCCGCAGGGAGATCTCGGGAATCCTGGGGAAACCTCCCTTCTCTCGCCCCCCTGCCCGGAATCGTTAGAGGCTGTCCGAGGATTCCGAGGTCTTTGGCTGCTCTGTCGACCCCACCTGCCCGATCAGGAAAATCCCTGCCCAAGGTCTTCCAGATGGATGTTGCTGGAGAGATCCTGGAGGACAGACATAGAGCTCCCAGAAGCCCATAGAACCCGTGAGCCTGGAAGGATCTTTAAAAGACCACCAGTACCTTGTTTCCCAAACGGAGCAGGTGCCGGATCGCCATCCTGTATGGAGAGACCCGGCCAGCATTATGTCCAGATGGTGCCGAACTCCCCGGCAGGCAGGGAATGACGGTTGCTTCCCCAGGGCACCTCTGGGCTCATAAGGTCCCTAAAATGTGAGCCAGTTTGGTCTTGGGGTTGGCGAGGTGGATGCGTATCTGGGAATACCGGGTTTGATTCCGCCCTCCTCTCCTCCATAAAGCCAGCTGGGTGGCCTTGGGTAAGTCACAGCTCTCTTCTGAGCTTTCACAGCTAAGTCACACAGAAGTGTATATTATGATCTGCAGAACAAAGAAAGCAAAACCCCAACAGGCAACTAGCGTGGATACAGCTTCATCCCTTATATAACACTCAGGTTTGGTTCTCATGTTCTGCTGAATGGCATGAAACTGCGCTGTGTGTAATAACTGCCGTTTGGGGAAAACCTTGCAGGTCTTGGTGTATGTCTAGGGCAAGTTGTTGGTCCCTCCAAGGCTAAACTGCATTACATCCAGCAAGAGAAGTCCCCTTTGCCTAGTTGGGTACCACAGAGTGAGCAGCTGCCGTTCAGGGAATATATTTAACAACCTAAGAGGAGGCCTGCTGGGTCAGGCCACAGCCCATCTAGTCCAGCATCCCGTCTCACACAGGGGCCCACCAACTACCCATGGGCATCTCAGGCAGAGACAAGGGCAAACCTTCTCATGCTCTTGAATCCCAGCAGATGGCCTTAGAGGCCTCCTGCTTGTCCCCCCAGCCTGGAAGGTGTTCTTAGGCATCCATTCTAGTAGCCATTGATACATCTGCCATCCATAAGTTTGTCCAACCCTTCCTTAAAGCCATCCAGGCTGGTAGCTGCTATGACATCTTCTGGCAACCAATTCCATAGACCGATGACCAGAAGATGACGTGGTTGCTGCAGTTTTCTTCTGAGGGGATTCTGCTTTCTGGGTCTTGCCCTGCCACTGCACTATGGCTGGTCACAAACTGCTCCCACACACACAAGGCAGCTAAGCATACATCTTTACACATTCAAGTGACTGCTAACAACTGCACTTCCAGGGTTTAGGTGCTGGGGTTTTATCTTCTCACCCAGGCTCTCCCACAGTGGAAGGCAAGATCCGTAGCTCAGAGGCAGAGCGAACAGTCTGGAGAGGCAAGGGTCCCCAGTTCAGTCCCCAGCCTCTCCCAGGAATAGGCCATGGAAAACCACTACTGTATCCCTGCCAAGAAAACTGCATAGAGGGGCTCATGGAGTCTGGGAGTGGATGTATCTCAGTGGTAGAGAAAACTGCCTGGAAAGCAGAGCGTTGCCATTTAGATCCCCAGCCTCTCCCCAGAAATAGGCCATGGTAAACCACTTAAGTGTCCCTGCCAAGAAAACTGCATAGAGGGGCTCATTCAGTGAACCAGAAGTCAGACACAATTCAGTGTAACCCTTTAACTGCAACAACAATTCCAGAGTAGAGGGTTTGTTTGCTTTTCCCACCCTTGATCTAAGTGACTATTATGGCTTTCTAGTGCTTAAGGAGACTCTCATCTGGGAATACCGGGTTTGATTCCACCCTCCTTCACAAAGCCAGCTGGGTGACCTTGGGCTAGTCACAGCTCTTTTCTGAGCTCCCACAGCCCCACCTGCCTCACAGGGTGTCTGTTGTGGGGAGAACAGAAGGTTTGACTTCCCTTAAGGGTGAGAACAGAAGGTTTGTCAACCGCTTTGAGTCCCCTTAAAATGGGTGAGAAAAGCCCAGTAGAAAAGCCAACTTTTTCTTCTTTCACTGTTTTCATTCTCCATGCTTTCAAGAGGACAGTTTAATAAGGAAGCACTGGATAAATATTTTAAATAAATAACTAAACTGCCATCAGCCCAGATACTTTGCATCTGTCCCCTAACCTCTCCCTCTCCCTCCATATTCCCTCTCTCCTTCTGAAATACGTGTTTGGAAGAGAATCGAGGAACCAGTTTTGAAGCCTCTTATATAGGAAAACTCCCAGGGTGTGGAGACCGGGGATCGAACCCTCCATGGGCAGGAAGGAAAGTGCATCACCTGTCCTTAGGTCTCTTGGGTCAAAACGGTTTTTTAAAATTTATTTAGAACATTTATATCCCACCCATCGCCGAATGGTCCCATATCAAATAGTAAAAACATAACCAAAAATACAGCAAAGTGTTAAGGCATGTTTTAATAAAAATATAAGATTTATTGACTGCTGTGCTACCCCATTCGTTGTAAACAACAACAACAACAAAATAACAATAACAAAAGGCCACTCAGATTATCTGCCAGTACATAGTGTGATCTTGGGAGGATCCCGATGCGTTAAGAAATATCAAAGCTGACATGTTTAGTGTGTTGTTATATTGTTGTGTTTCTGTATATAATAATAACCGCACACAATCCTATTGCTCTGTCTTCTCCAGAGAAATTACAGGGCGATTTTGCTCCAAACATTATCAGTCTGGCAGCTTTTGCTTCCTTGGTGCCGTAGCCCTGCTGTGCCAACGAGAAGCAGTGGGCAGAGTTGAAGCAGGGACACCCAAAGGCAGGGCTTCCTCCTTCCTGATTCTGGGTGGTTTTTCTGCAACCTGCTGGGTTCTTCTCTACCCGGTGTCTGCCGCACCCAGATTTCCCTCAATAAACAGGGCTTCTGCCTTAGGCTGGGCTTTGCAAATCGTCAACAAAGATCACACCTGAGCCCTGGGGTGTACGGTATTTACTCTCCGGGTAATTTCAAGCTGCCCCTGGAGGCAGGTGGATTTTTGGGACATCTCCCTCCCTGTTTGAAGTTTTCCCTTGAGCTGAAAGCATTTCACCTTATTTTGGGATCATAATTTTGCAAATGTTTTCATATCCGTTGTCTAATCGCAACCCCTTGCCCTGCAAGCAAACAAAACCCAGTGGAATTCAGCAGGGGGAGTTCTTTGGTGGCACCAGACGGAAATACTCGACATGGCTAGGAATGATGTGAAATATTTCTGGAGCTAAAAGTTGCGATTGGGAATTGTGGATTACCGGCTGGCCACACAGTCCCCCCCCCCGCCCCCAAAGTGTTTGTTTGAGGCAGCTTGGTGTAGTGGTTAGGGAGCCGGACTCTTATCTGGGAATACCAGGTTCGATTCCGCACTCCTCCATGAAGCCAGCTGGGTGACCTTGGGCTAGTTACAGCTCTCTTCTGAGCTCTCACAGCCCCACCTGCCTCACAGGGTGTCTGTTGTGGGGAGAAGAACAGAAAGTTTGTCAGCCACTTTGAGTCCCCTTAAATGGGTGAGAAAAGTGGGGTTGAAAAGCCAACTCTTCTTCTTCCCTTGCAAAATGATATGGCTTGGAAATGCATCTCTGTGGAGTGGGTTATCTGGTGTCCATCCATCCATCCATCCATCCATCCATCCATCCATCCAACATATATCCAGCCCTTCACCAAATGGTCCCAGGGCAGGTTACAATGAGATAAAAACATATCAAATGGTAAAACATAATTAAAAATATAACCCCCTCCCTCCCTAACAGCACAGCACCCTGAGGAAGCTAATTAAAAAACAAAAACCTAGGTAAAAAGATACATTTTTACCAGTGCTGAAAAGTGTACAATGTAGGCGCCTGGTGAACCTCAAGAGGGAGGCTGTTCCAGAGTCTAGGGGCCACCACAGAAAAGGCCCTCTTGTAAGTCCCTGTGCCTCCTATCTCTGCAAGAGAAGGGACTCCAAGAAGGCCCTCTCCTTGAGATCCCAGTGCCTGGGCAGGTTGATACGGGGGAAGGTGCTCCTTTAGACGTTAGTGTGAACACCTTGAAATGGGCTTGGTAGCGAATGCAGACCCTTTAAGACTGGCGTTATGTGAGTCCAGCCAGAGACTCCCTTCAGCACTCGAGCTGCTGTAATGTCTAGCTGGTACATTGGGGGGAAGGGGCACTCTGCACGTGTTTGGAGGCCTGCTTCCAGTATGTCTGTTTCGGTGTTTAAACCGCCCTGGCGTCCCTTTGCGCCACCTTCTCTTTTCCCCAAGGAAGCTTTATTTTTAGCCGTTCCAGTTTGCCTGAACGAATTAGGCGCCTCTGGATCCCTTCCCTTGTTCTTTTGTGAGCCAGACCTCTGCAGCGATGGGTGAGTTTTTCCACAGGGTTCCCCCTTCCCTGCTGTTCTATGTGAATGATTTAGCAATTATTGTCATCTGGAGCACGCCGACTTTGTTTTTGCAAAAGCAAGCAAACCTACCGGCTCTCAGATGTGGGGATAAGGGAGCAAAAGGTTGCTCTTTGTTCACAGAGCCATTGTTGCAGACTGGCTTGCACATTTGCATGAATGCAAATGAACCAAATCATGCAAATCTAACAGAGCCAGGATTATTGCGCAGGACATAGTGCCGGTAAACGACAAGCCCCTGTTTCCTTGGAGGACGCTCTCTGGCCTTCCGGTTGCCTTTGAACTGCATCTCCCATCATTCCTTGCAGATGGCCAGACTGCCTGCAGGCAGGGGCTTCTGGGAGCCAGAGCAACATCTGGAAGCAGTCTGGGGGCAGTTTCTCACTCATACACCCCACCTCAAGCTTAGATGTTTTGCCCCACGAACACCTTTCCGGGCTTCACTGTTTGTGGCCGTAATAAGGAAACCACGTGGACAGATTCTGCACCAGCACCCCAACCTGTGCATAGAAATTCATGGGTCTTCCACACCCATGCAGGTGTGCTCCCTGCTGGCCATCTGCACACAGGTTGTCCCCCCAGAATAGGACTGGTGCTGCTTAAGGTCCAAGACGAATATTTGTAGGCATTCGGGCACCTGCCTACTGTAGTCAGCAGCATCAGCCAAGGTAGTTGCCCTGCCTGCTCAACCCCCCAAAAATCGGATTTTAGATCTGATAAAAGAAGCATCCCTTTCAGAGCAGCTCCTACAGGAACTCCCCTTTCGGCCTCCTTCCATTGTGTGCCCTTCGATGTAGCTTTCCAGCTTTCCGCTTCTGGCTATTTAACTGTAGCTGGAAGGCAGGCTTCAGTGCTCCCTTCCCACACAGCTTCCTTAATTTTTCTTCCTTTGTTATGATCCTGGTGCTGTACGGTTCCCCTAGCCGCTGAGGGAAGATCTGTTGTTTTCCTTTAATTATAAGCCTTTTCATTAAAGCAATTAAAGGAGAAGCAGAGAGAGAGCGGGGAGATCTCTCCGCAGAGTTATTAATTAACTCCTCACTCTGTTAGCAAAATCTGGTTTTGCCTCTGGTTTGATGTGCCCGTTTGGAGAAAGTGCCTCCCAGGCCCTCTGCACATGCTCAAAGGCTCACTTTTTATCACAGGCCGGCTTCCCAGGATTGGGGGCTCATCCTTTGCAGCTGGGGCTGATTCGTCTCTGGGTGAAGGATGGGATTATTGGTCTCTTTGGAGGGAAGGCAGGTTCTAAACGCCCCTTACGAACAGAAATAGGCAACAGCCAGGAGAGGCAGAAACTGGACCCCAAGGTAGGATAGCCAGGTATATAGAGCAAACGGATCCTGAGTTGCACCCAGTGTGTGTATTCTAAGGAGATCCCTTAGAAACCCTTCAATTTTCAAACAGGAGTCACACCTCACTCTAGTCTAAGATGTCTCCCGGGGGAATAGGAAGGCAATCTATGCAGCAAAATGGTAATTGAGTATAGCTGCGGGTCGGCATCCTTCTGAGGGCTTCCCTTGGCAACTGTTTCCAGCAAGGGCCACCTTGAACTCTGGATGTGATGCAGAACCGCCTGGCTTCTGTGACCTGCAATTAACGCAGGGAGTTTGCCTTTTCCGGAAGAGTCTGCTCTTCAGTGGTCCGCAGCTCTGCAAGCGGCACTTGGAGGAAGGAACCAGCTGCGTCATGGATTTACCGTTTTCTTAAAAAGTGGGACTTCTGTCCCCAGTTGCTCCCTGACTTCGGAGGTAGAAGAAGAAGAAGAGTTGGCTTTTCTACCCTGCTTTTCTCACCCATTTAAGGGGACTCAAAGCGGCTGACAAACCTCCTGTTCTTCTCTCCTGTGAGGCAGGTAGGGAGCTCAGAAGAGAGCTGTGACTAGCCCAAGGTCACCCAGCTGGCTTCATGGGGGGCGGGGGGCGGAATCAAACCTAGTATTCCCAGATAAGAGTCTGGCTCCCTAACCACTAGACCAAACTGGCTCACAGATCCCATGTGTGAGGAAAAAGTAAAGCATAAGAACAGGTCACAGATATTTCTGCTTTGGATTCCAGGGTAGTCCTTAGAAACTGAGAAAATGCAGGGTTGGTTGTAGGGTCTTCTTGGTGGTGGTGCCACTTTGGAATACTCCGCCGTCAGATCTTTTGTGAGGTGCATATTATCATGCCTTTAGACTGTGTTTTTCTCTGTTTTTAAAGTTTATATTGTAAACCTCTCTTGGGGGATGGTTTAAACAATGAAGCAGTTTTAAATAAATGTCAACACACACAAACACCCCGATTCCCTCCTTGCTTCCTACAGGTGGACATAGAACAACTGGATCCCCGAGGCCGAACCCCTTTGCACCTGGCGACCACCCTGGGCCACGTGGAGTGTGCCCGGGTCCTGCTACAGCATGGAGCTGATGTGGGCAAGGAGAACCGAAGCGGCTGGACCGGTACGTACCACCCTTGCCCACTGTTGGGTGTTTGAACCAGAACCAGCAATCCATTTCAGCCCAGGGTTAGCTGTTGCCTGCTATAACCCAGGTTTCCAGAGCTAAAGAACTGCATCTGGATCTTGAAGAGCTGCAGAGAAGAGGACAGTGTCCTCTTCCATGTGGCAACAGAAGGTGCAGATATGCAGAATTCAGGGCAAAGCAAAACCTCTGACTCCTCTGTTTCAACATGGATTTGTTGATTTACTCAAAACTCTGCGCGTTCAAGAATAGCAAAGCGCTTGCAAGTTTATTTTGGGGCATGATTTCTAAGCTGCTGTGCTCTGTCCATTTTGCCCTGGAAGTAAATTCAACAGAGAAAGGGGAAGGGCTTGGTTCTGAAAAAGCTCCCTGTCTTTTGGTTATTGATTGAGCTTTCCTCTTCTAATTAAAATTGGTGGGCCTTTGGACGCAGTCGATAAATATTTGATTCCATGGGCTTTTATGGGTTTATAAAGCGGGTTTAGCATAAGGCTTTTAATTGAGTGGTTTTACAGAGTGTTTTAAGAAACTGGGTTGGAAATTGCTTAGGAAAGTTGATCCAGAAGTCATCAAAGCCACATCTAAATGATTAATCAAAAGGGAACCCCTCGGCAGAGACGGCGCAGTTCCAAAACGACGCTCCCTTGAGTTTCCCTGGCCTGAAGCCCCTTTGAGATCCACAGAGTCTGCTTTCCTGCAAAGTCTTGACCACCCATCACCAAACCCAAGTGTCTAAAAGAACGCCTACTCCCACATCGACCTGCCCATGCCTTAAGAACTGGAGGGGAGGCCCTCCTGGTGGTCCCACAGCCCTCAGCAGCAAAAGGGGTGGGCACCCGGGAGAGGGCCTTCTCAGTGATGGCGCCCTCGACTATGGAATAGTCTCCCCCTTGAGGTGCGCCAATCACCTTCATTGTACGCTTGCTGACTTGTTTTCTATCCCCTTCCTAATTATTCCCAGCACTTAATTAGCTTTTTTCGCCGCTGCTGCACACTGGGCTGACACCTCCGTTGAACTGTGCACCAGAACTCCGGGATCTCTTTTCCGGTGCGTTGCAGAAAGCTCAGACCCCATCAGTTTAGAGACATAATTTGGATTCTTGGCCCCGATGTGCATTACTTTGCACTTGTTAAGGTTAAAGCACATTTGCCACTGTTTCGCCCACTCACCCAACGCCTCGAAACCTCTTCAACCCCTCTCCTCCTTCACAGTTCTTCAGGAGGCAGTGAGCACAAGAGACCTGGAACTCGTGGAGCTGGTATTGCGCTACCGTGACTACCAGAGGGCCATAAAGCGCCTAGCTGGCATGCCCATCCTGCTGGAGAAACTGCGCAAGGTAACGCCTCGAAGGGAACCGTGGCCTCCCGCTGTGGCCTGGTTGTTGTAATGCAAGCGTGCTTCCGTGGGTGGTTTTCTAGGCCGTACGCTGACTGGCGTGGCGGTGCCGTCCCTAGCGGGGTGTGTACCAATATTCCTAGATTGCACCCATGCCAGCAATTGGGGTTGATAATGATCAAAAATGAGAATACTTACTTTCTGGATCCCTGGGGCAAGAGCGAATTGTGGTCCAGCCCAAAAGCCAAACCCAAGTGTCCGGCACCCCCCGTTGACCTTTGACCTCTGTGACGCTCCTCTTTCCTCCAGGCACAAGATTTCTACGTGGAGATGAAGTGGGAATTCACCAGCTGGGGTAGGTTTATTATTGCAGGTGTGTCTCTGAACATGGGCAGAGTGCTTTTCCCCAAATTGAGGTTATTGCCAATGCTCTTAGTCTTGTTGTGGTATTTTCAGGTTTCTAGTGAGACGGCTAGGCTGTGAAATCTGTGCAATATTTTAACATGTCTTTCATATTTATTTGCTATGTTTCATTGTAACCATTGGTTAAAACAATTGATTATATTATCAGGAGAGGAGAGTAAAATTCCCATATTTATTTATTTATTTGCTTTATGTAGAAAACTTATATCCCGCCCACCCTTCACTGAATGGTGCCAGGGTGGGTTACAATGAGATAAAAACATGTCAAATAATAAAACATAATTAAAAATATAACTCCTTTCCTCCCACCTCTACCCTCCTTCCCTAACAGGACAGGTTTAAAAAGCAAAAGCCTGGGTAAAAAGAGAAGTTTTCACCAGGCGCCAAGTGTAGGCACCTGGGAAACCTCCAGAGGGAGGCTGTTCCAGAGTCACCACAGAAAAGGCCCTCCTGCAAGTCCCTATGCCTTGTACCTCTGCAAGAGAAGGGACTCCAAGAAGGTCCTCCAAACAGTTTCCAAGGATAGCCCCACGTAGAGTGCATTGCAGTAGTCTAACCTGGAGGTTACCAGAGGCACTGTGGCCAAGTTATCCTGATCCATCCTCTCCTGTGTCCTAATTCTCCTTCTGTTTATCACCACCTCAACCTTATAATGTTTTTTGGGCATAATCCGCCCGTTTGCTGTCCTGCAAGTTCGGGATCGTGGTGGGGTTGTGGCCCTGTTTCCACCAGGCCACGCTAATGCCGTCCCTCTTCCTCGTCCAGTTCCCTTGGTCTCCAAAATTTGCCCCAGCGATACCTACAAGGTGTGGAAGTGCGGGCAGAACCTCCGGGTGGACACGACGCTGCTGGGGTTCGACCACATGACGTGGCAACGTGGCAACCGGAGCTTCATCTTCCGGGGCCAAGGTCGGTGGGTCTGAAGTCTCTGTGGCTTTCGGGTGCGAAGAAATAATTTCGGGACGGAGGACTCAGGTGCGGCGGCCTTTGGTCCGAGAGCGCAGGGAGGCCGCAGCTGACTTAAAACGGCCGTTCTCCTTCCAGCGGACACCAGCGCCGTTGTGATGGAGATTGACCACGATCGGCGGGTGGTTTACTCGGAAACGCTGGCCCTCGCCACCCACGACCGGGAAGGGCTCCTGGCCACGGTGCAGCCCACGGAGGAGCAGGTCATGGGGCGGCTCTTAGCCCCCGTGGTCACCACGCAGCTGGACACACGCAACATTGCCTTTGAGAGGTTTGTGGGAAGGGATAAGGGCAGGTTTGTGAAAGGGATTGTGGGGTGTGCTGGGAAACTGGATGGGAGACCATTTCTTCCTGCCTAGTAGCAGGTGTAACTTTCTCCTCCACAACTATCTTCTCGGTACATAAAGTACTACAACTCTTTCCAGGCCTAAACTCCACTGTTCCTCACCAAGTGGGACCACTAAGTTTTCCTTTGACCCTTTGGTTGTAGACTCTGATGGCCCAGCAGTGGGAGGGGGACATTTTCTCTTGCACCAGGAAGGTGACCCTTGGCCCTTAAATAAAAAGAAGAAGAGCTGGCTTTTCTACCCTGTTTTTCTCACCCATTTAAGGGGACTCAAAGCAGCTGACAAACCTTCTGTTCCCTAATCATGCACTGCAGTCTGTAGTGCAATTAGGCCTTTGAGGTCACATCTGTTTCTCCTTGGAGAAATTTACCTTCTTGTCTCTGGTGCATCATATGGCTGGAATCCTTTGTCTCCTGGCTGCTGTGTCCTCCTTAACGGAGACACACAAAGCGAAGCATCAGGAAGTTTTCCCTAACTTTGCTCTTTTCCCTTATCGCTTCTAGGAACAAGACGGGTATTTTGGGATGGAGGAGCGAGAAGACGGAGGTGGTGAACGGGTATGAGGCCAAGGTGAGGATCGCCCACGAGGAAGAAAGGGGGGCTGGTGTCTCTGTACCGAACGAGGCATTTTGTGCGTTTTGGCAGCATCAGCAGCTGAGGATGCTAATGCTAAGGACTAGGAACATGAACAGATGGAAGTCTGGAAAGAGGCGATTTTGCAATTTCCCCTTTATCCACAGGTTTACGGGGCTTCCAATGTAGAACTTATTACGCGGACTCGGACAGAGCACCTTTCAGAACAGCACAAAGGGAAGTCAAAAGGTAACAATGGGGGGGGGGAACTGAGTCTATTATCCCCACTCCTGGGAAAGTATAGAAATACTAGAACCTGGGGGTTTGCATGAATATTCGTATCATTAGTTATTTGTACTCACAAAGGAATCAAAGGATACAATATTTGTAGATTCGAATGAATAGCTCGGACATTCACTTAAACTGGGGAGGTGGAAGAATTGCTGCGTTAGTTACATCTGCCAAAATCTTCTTTTCTGCTTCTTTTGTTTCCTTTACAGGCGGCAAAACTCCCCTCCAGTCATTCTTGGGTATTGCAGAACAACATGTCGGCCCCAATAACGGGGTGGGTAGCGACCAAGTATAACGTTATGTTGACGACGTTCTGCTTTGGGGTTCCTGGAAGGGTGGAAATGGGGGGACAGAGCAAAAGAAACATGGCACCCTGAGAGCCAGGATCCTTCTCTGGGCTCCCTCCAGTTCTGACCCTCTTTGGCCAAGAGCTTTGGGCAGGGTCATCCGGAGCTTTCCTGCATCCCTTGCAGGTCCTCATCACGCAGACGTTAAGCCACGCCAATCCCACGGCCATCACCCCGGAGGAGTACTTCAACCCCAGTTTCGAGTTGGGGACCCGCGATATGGGGCGGCCCATTGAGCTCACTACCAAGACGCAGAAGTAAGATCACAGTTTGGCCTAGTGGTTAGGGAGCCGGACTCTTATCTGGGGGTACCGGGACTGATTCTGCACTCCTCCACGAAGCCAGCTGGGTGACCTTGGGCTAGTCACAGCTCTCTTCTGAGCTCTCACAGCCCCACCCGCCTCACCGGGTGTCTGTTGAGGGGAGAAGAACAGGAGGTTTGTCAGCCACTTTGAGTCCCCTTAAATGGGTGAGGAAAGTGGGGTAGAAAAGCCAACTCTTCTTCTTCTTCTCTTCCTCCCACAGGTTCAAAGCCAAGTTGTGGTTGTGCGAGGACCACCCGTTGTCGCTGGCAGAGCAGGTGGCCCCCATTATTGACCTCATGGCGGTCAGCAACGCCCTCTTTGCCAAGCTGCGGGACTTCATCACGCTCCGGCTGCCCCCTGGCTTCCCCGTTAAAATTGGTAAGTGCCTGGGCCATGGGGGTCGGTGCTATGCATTCAATATTCTTCAGAGGCCAAGGGAGGTGGTCCTGTCCTGCTCTGGCACCCCCGTAGCCTTCATTGTTCTCTCCCGTGATCTCAGAGATTCCCATCTTCCACATCCTCAATGCTCGCATCACTTTCGGGAACCTCAATGGCTGTGACGAGGCTGTGGTCTCACTCCGTGGCAGCGGGAGCCCCGGAAGCGACGCACCTTCGCCCGGCAGTGACCGATCGAGCATTAGCAGCTCAAGTTCACTGGGTAGGTAGGAGGAAAAAACCCGTGAAATGATTGCGGGGATACAGTTAAAGGACGGGTGTGGAATGGCAAGTAATCTGTGCACTGGTAACCTTGTGGCTGGGCTACCGCGACCCATACTGTTTGGGACTCTCCTTGAAGACAGTTTTAGAAACTTCATTTTCAATACTGAGCAGCACACAGAATCACATCACAACTCCTCTCCATGACTGATCCGTTTGAGGCCTCAGTGCCAAATTATGAGGTTCTAAATAGCTCTGGCCCCGGTTGTGTGATGGGGCACAAAGCTCCCAGTCTGTATCTGGACGTCTGAGCAGAGTTTTTAATAGCATCCCACCCTCCAGGTTTAAGGGCTGGTGGTGGATGCCCTGTGGAACTCCCTGGTACTGGAAGTTACTGGCTTGGTTCATGCCTCACTTTCAGCTCTTATCTGACCTTTGGGACTCAGCATCTTCCTGTTGTTTTATTTCTTCGCTTTACGCTGTAATATGTGAGTGTGAGAAGAGGCAGGAGATGGAAGGAGTAGGTAACTAAGTGCTGGGCAGGTGGGATAGGTGACCAAGAGGGGGTTCTGAGGTGGTGGTGGGGGCGGCAGCAGGGGTTCTATCATCTCTGGCCACGAAGGATGAACAGAGGAGCCCTTTCCCTCCCGCCAGGTTCCTGCCGCTGCTGTGAGATGGATCCGTCCCTCTTTGAGGCTCCGCGCGGCTACAGCATGGTGGGGAGTCACCCGGAGCCCCTACGTGAAGACGATGACGACCTGCTCCAGTTTGCCATCCAGCAGAGCTTGTTGGAAGCAGGGAGCGAATACGACCAGGTGAGATCAAGGTGGTAGAAGACGTGAGGTCGGCGGGGTCCTCCGTTAGGTGCAAAGACACCCCGTTTCTCGTCTCACTTCCGTGCTCATCTGCAGGTTACAATCTGGGAAGCACTGACGAACAGCAAGCCAGGTACCCACCCCATGTCCCAGGAAGGACGCAAAGTCAACAGGTGAGAAGGGGCCGCCCTGGGCTTGGGGTGGTGGTGTGTTCCAGGAGGTGGGGGCTGTCTTCCCTGGTGCCCAGGAGAGGTTCTGTAGACAGGTCTAGACAGCCGCCTGCGCTGAGCTCCCCAGTGATGCTGCTCCGACAGTCTCCATGAGGTGCCATTTTGAATCCCATCTCTCCACGGCAGCCATTTTGAGACCGGCGCCAATGGTTCATGCTCTCTGAGCTTTGGTTCCCCCACATCTTGTCAGGGATGGTGAGACAGGCTCCTGGGGTTGGGATGGGGATGCTGGGGGCAGAGATGGTCTCTGTTTCGGTAAACTTTTTCTACACGTTTTTGGAGATGCGGGAGGTAGGAAACTGGCTAAAATATGGGTGAGGAAAAGGCTAGGTCTGAAGGGTGTTGGTGGTTGACGGTGCATTGACTGGGGCTGGTGGGAGTTGAAGTCCAAGGTGGGGCATTGGCTGGGGCTGATGGGAGTTTGGGTCCAAAATAGTTGGGCCACCTGGGGCGGAGATGAATAACAGGTCAGGACCTGTGACTCTGTGGTTGGCCGTGACCTCCGTTCAGTTTTGCCTCCCTCTGGGTTTCTCTCAGGACGCCACAGCACACGCCACCCCCCAAGCCGGCCACACCACAGCAGCCACTGCCCGCAGCCGGCAGGGGGTCCAGCCACAGCCTGCCCAGCTACGCGGAGCAACTCCGGCTAGCCATGGAGCTGTCAGCCAAAGAGCAAGAAGAGGCGGAGCGCCGTTCGCGCCAGGAGGAGGAGGAGTTGGAGCGGATCCTGCGCCTCTCTCTCACCGAACAGTAGCGCGCCGGCGCTGGTGGGGCATGGCACTGAGGCACAATTCCCTCACCAGCCTCTGGGGGGCGCCGGGGCTGACGGCCAGTGCCCCCCCCCCAAAGCCAGGCACAGCTGGCCGGAGAGAAGGAAATGACTGGCGTGTGAAGACCAGGGTGGGGGGCATTTCAGGAGGGCAGGGCCGGTGGGCCACAGAATCCATCCCCCCTCCATTACACTGAGCCATCTGACCCGCCCCAGCAGCGGGGGGTGGGCAGGTAAATCACAGCCTGAGATGGGGCAGCCACACGGGGGCTTCCTTCTTCCCCCACACCTAGGGGAGCAAATGGTGCAGACGGGCGCTTGAGGTGGGCATAAACCCACCCTCCTCTCCTCCATCCTCCTCCAAGCTCTGGCAGAGCCACCGGGGGTCTCCGTCCCCTCCTCGCCGGTCCCTTCCGGTCACAGAATACTGATCCGTGGCTCCTCTCTGGGGCTCCATCCGGGCGGAATACGGTGCTACTCCGGGGAGAATTGCCAGCCAGCCACGGGAGGCCAGAGTAGGACCGCCTGGACCTTGGAATGGTGGGCAAGACCTCGAGCTGGCTTGTGTGAACGAGTCTGAGGGCTTCAGCTCTTGCCTGCAGACAGCTTCCCGAGCTTGCAAGCAGAGTGTTTTGGAAAATAAACCCAGCCAGCAGGGAATCCAAAGTCAGGCTTAGTTTAGTTTCTAAGTAAAACTAGCAAGGTCCTAACTCCACAAGTTACACCCGATAATGCAGCAAAGATGCTAACTGGGGCCTGGCAGCTACAGAAGACGATTATGGGAGCGGTACTTGGCTATAGCGGGGTGGGGGGCACTTATATCTCCCTTGTCGGTCTGAAAAATGGCACGAAAAGGGTTCGTCTGTTGTTAGCAGTGAACCCCAAGCATTCTTTTAAATGCCCTAAAAGTGGATTTCCCCCCCTCCTCTCCTGCGCCCTCTGCAAATTCTCATAGGCCACATGGGTGGCATTAGGGGTGTGGACAGCACATCCCATGTTAATCCCGTACATGCCAGTAGAGGTGGGTATGTAATGCATACCGATCTGTACACGTTCGGATGTCTGAATTATTTGAACGAATGGTTCGAAACATTCGTATTCGTTCGAATGTTAAAAATTGAATTGGAATATCTGAATTCGGCCGAATTCGGTTGAATAATGAATATTTCGAATATTATTGCAGATCCCTAGTTCAGAGTGCATTCGGCATGAATTGAGAGCGGTCAGAAAGTGGATTCAGGTCGGATTTTACTATTTCAGAGGGATACGTATCAGCTATGTGTCGGATACGTATCTGTTCATATCGGACATCTGTACGAATTTTCACGAATGCATTCGTACCAGATAGAATCCTACTGCATTCGAAGGGGATCTATTTGAATGAATACAAATTATTTTTACATTCAAGTGCCAAAAACCCCATTCATGCCCATCTGTAGTGGCGTGGTTTGGGGCTGGCACAGCCTGGAGGGTGTAGTTAGTCCTGGATTCACATTTGGAGGGTGAGGGTGCAGAATTTGCACCAGAGGTGCCCAGGTATTTTATATCCTCCCTCTCCAGGAGTACTAAGTGCCATTATAATCACACCTGCCTGCCCCAGAAATGCCCGCTGCTCTCACCCTGCCTCCTGATGCGCCCCAAAAAGTCTCAGAGGTACAGAGCCTGATCTTGGATGCAGTTACTGGGTCCTTGAACTATTATCAGTCTGATGGTCAGGATTTTGCCCTTGCTGTTTGTTTTCTTTTTTAACAACGGGCCACCTGAGGGTGAGGCTGCTGAGCGACCCTTTGCTGCATTCTCCCAGAGTTTTGTGTGGTGGAGATTCAGCACAGCAAAAGGGCCCCGCTGGAAATGACCCGCTGGGCAGGTTAAAAAGTGTCCTGTGTGTGTACAAAGGAGGAGGAGAGTTGGCTTTTCTAACCCGCTTTTCTCACCCATTTAAGGGGACTCAAAGCAGCTGATGAACCTTCTGTTCTCCCCACCACAGACACCCTGTGAGGCAGATGGGGCTGTGAGAACTCAGAAGAGAGCTGTGACTAGCCCAAGGCCACCCAGCTGGCTATTCCCAGATAGGAGCCCAGTGTGGGTTTTATGTAGACATACCTGTTCTTGCACAAAACATGCTGCCGACCTGCAGCACCGAAGAAAACCCACACGCCACCTCGGAGCATGCTGGGGCACATTTGTGGCATTAAATCTGGGTGGGTATTTGCCCTGTGCCTTTGGGGCACACAGGAATTGAACAACAAGCTTCCATGAAGGGTTAGGGTTATGTCCCTCCTAGCCCAGTTCTCGGCTTGGGTGGCCACAGAGGGAGAGGAGTAGTCATCGTGATTCTCTCTCTCACACACACTCACAATGTCCATTTGACCCCCCCCCCCCAATCTTGGCTCCTTTGGAGGAGGTTTGGGAGACCAGAAGGGTTGGACTCTGGCAATGAGCCAATCTGCCAAAACCTTGTCCCAATCACGGCTCCCCGCCTTGGGGCTCACTCAACAACCCACTTTGCTGCACCCCCCCAAAACAAAAGTCATCCTGCATTCAATGGTGCTAAGCTCCACACAGGACACAACTTGCCCTCCTTTGCTTCAGGTGGAAGTCCACCAGGCTGCGTCGCCAGGGGTGGGGGGCACAGCTTCATCCTTTCCATATCCTGCATGGTTTGGGGGGACAGCTGGAAGGTGGCTGAGGCTGCACTGATGGGGGGAAGGGGAGGACATCCCCCCCATTGAAAGACCCCAAGGAAGGTGTGGGGGCTAGGACCAGCTGGCTCAGGTGTGTTATCTGCACAGACACCAATAAAACCTCGTGAACTTTTGTGGTCCTTGGCTTCGTTTGTGTCACTGTGCCCTTTTGCGGGTGGCAGGTCCTGTCCAGCTGAGCCTGTTGGTTGGCACCGGAGCACGAACCATGTGCCTTGACTGCCAACCAGTGGACCGTGGGAAGCTGAACTGGGCTTTGAGCTACACAGAAGAAGAAGATTTGGCTTTTCTACCCCGCTATTCTCACCCATTTAAGGGGACTCAAAGAGCCCGACAAACCTTCTGTTCTTCTCCCCACCACAGACACCTGTGAGGCAGGTGGGGCTGTGAGAGCTCAGAAAGAGAGCTGTGACTAGCCCAAGGTCCCCCAGCTGGCTTCATGGAGGAGTGCCATATCAAACCCAGTATTCCCAGATAAGAGTCCGGCTCCCTAACCACTAGACCAAACCAACATAGCTCGGTCACCTGGCCCATTGGCAGTCCTAGAATCCATCTTCAGCACCTTGGATAGGGCTGGCATAGACTCTCAGAAGCAAACCTGAAGGTGAATGGGTCGCCATGTGCATTCATAGAATCCTTAGTAATAAAGATGGCCGGGCAATTCCATATCACCCCATATGTTGCTCTGCCTCCCAGCTCCTCCACCGGATATTTTAACTGGACAGAGGAAACCGAGTGAAAATCGGGGACTTGGGCTTTCCCTTTGGAGAACCAAGAGAGGCTGTGATAGCAAGCCCTGGACATCTCTAAGAAAGGGCTAGAGAAATTCATGGGGGACATGTGTACCCAAGGCTTCTGGAATGGGCACCCCGGTGCCTCATCCAGGTTGGATAGGCAGGCAGGCAGGCCTCCAAAGGCCATTTGCAGGGATTTGAGGACAGGTGGAGGTTTTGACTGGGTCACTGTGTGGGACAGGATGCTGGTCTAAATGGACTGTGGCCTGGTCCAGCAGGGCTCCTCTGGGGTTCTTATGGACCAGACGGGCTGTGGCCTGATCCTGCAGAGCTCCTCTGAGGTTCTTGTGGATTGGATAGGCTGTGGCCTGATCCTGCAGGGCTCCTCTGAGGTTCCTATGGACTGGATGGACTGTGGCCTGATCCTGCAGGGCTCGCTCCTGTGTGCCCTTAACCCTACTCCATCCTAAGGGGGACCGATGGACACTGTCCATTTGTAGCCAAACCTTTTGATCTACTTTACCAGGACTGTACTTTGTGTTACTTTCTAGTGAGTGAGTGAAGCCACATCACAGCCTGAACATCTATTTCTCTCCCTGGCCCAACACAACATGAACCATCAGGCCCCCAATTCTACTAGTGGGGAGGATAGGACTGGCCAGCAAAGTCTCTCCACCACCACCACGAGCAGAAGACCACGCAACCAGGCGACGCCTTTTAAATGCGCAAGAACTTTAATGAGCGTAGGCAAATGAGCACTGTCCGTGGCCTCAAACAGGCAGCCTGGAAGTTTTACAATGCAAGCCTGGGCGGGGTTAACGAGACCCAGAAATTTCCCATGCAACCTCTTACGCTTGGGGGCAAGGGGGAAAGAACCTCCAACACCCCACCCCACCCCAGGCAGCAGAGAGATCTCACACCCATGACCAGCGCAATGCTTGCAACCTTGCTAAGAAGGGTGCTGGGAGGGAAATTTGCCTGACCAGCCAACCAGCCGGAGTCTCCATCCCATGTTCCTTCCTCCCCTGCGTAGCGATGGGCTCGCCCACCCGCCCACATTCCTCTCCCCCCACAAACACACACCGCAACGTCACACATACCCCCTCCCTGTAAAACTAGTTCCCCCTGCCTGCAGGGTCGCCCCAATTTCCCGTTCCCCCAGCGCCCCTTGGCCCGCAAAGTCATCGGGGAAACCCCAGAGGCCATCCAAACGCTCCCCTCCCTGGGCGTCCCGGGATCCACTTGCCAAAGGGGAAGGTGGGATGAGGTAGAAGCCAGCCCAGTCCTGGGGTCCCGGATCTGGGGGAGCGGGGAAGGGCCACGGCATCAGCTCCCTCGTGTCCCCCCCACCGGCCCCTCTCCCCAGCCAGGGACCCCTTCGCCTCCCCCCCCCTTCGCCTCCCTGACTGTCCCACAGCAAACTTGCAGGGCGAGGGAAGGGTGTCATCCGGCCAGAGAGAAGGGCGGTTTCCGGCGGCCGCCCCCTAACCCACCCGGCCTGAAATCCCTTGAGCCATAGAGGAGCAAAGCAACTTGAGTCTCATGGAGGTAAAGCCCAGCGGAGGGCGCGTCCTGGTCTCCCAAGGAGGAAGAGGAGGAGGAGGGCTCAGCAGGGGGGCGCGGCGCTAGTCCGCCCCGTCAGCAAACTCGCAGAGCGTGTTCTCAAGGTCGGTGATGCGCTTTTCGTGGTCTCGAACAGTTTGCCGCAGGGACCGGATCTCTTCCAGGAGTTCCTGCAAGGCAGAGTGCTGGCAGAGAGGAGAAGAAGAAGAAGAAGAAGAGTTGGTTTTTCTACCCTGCTTTTCTCACCCATTTAAGGGGTCGCAAAGCGGCTGACAAACCACCTGTTCTTCTCCCCACAACAGACACCCTGTGAGGCAGGTGGGGCTGTGAGAGTTCAGAGGAGAGCTGTGACTAGCCCAAGGTCACCCTGCTGGCTTTGTGGAGGAGTGCAGAATCAAACCTGGTATTCCCAGATAAGAGTCCGGCTCCTTAACCACTAGACCAAACTGGCCCTTTTCAGAAAAGATAAACATGAACAGTTTCCAAGGAAAGAAACAGAATTATAAGACTCAATAATTCAATGTTTTGTTTGTATATTGCTTTTTTACCGTGAGCTGCCCAGAGATCTTAGCATATGGGGCGGGATATAAACAAATAAACACACCTGGGCGGCTCAGCTGTAGTCCTGTCCATGTTCCTGAACTACAGCTCCCAGAACTCCGCTGCCAACATTCTATTCCAGCCTGGGCACTTAAAAGCAATTAGCCACACCTGTGATGTGCTCTGCCAGGTGTCTCTTGGACAGAACTTTCTGGAAGGTTTTAATTCCAGAACCCCCCACCCCCCACAGTCTCCCTGCTTTGTCTCCTTTGGGTTACAGCGCTCGGCAGAGGAACTCACAGAAAAGTTAGAGTCGCAGGTGGATTGGCTCCGCCGCGGCCCCACGGGAGGCCGGCTGTCCAGTATGTTCTTTTTGCTAATCTTCAGCTCCCGGTTCTTGAGCGGAACATAGCCGTCTCGTAAGGAAATTAATATGGGTTCTGCGTCCTTCCCTGATAGCCACTCTTCCGCTTCCAAGGCCGGCTCAGGACCGGGGGTGTCCGGATACAGGTCGTCCTGGAACAGGTCAGACTGACGAGGGGGCAGGGAAGAACAAGGAGAAGAAGGAGAGTTGGCTTTTCTACCCTGCTTTTCTCACCCATTTAAGGGGACTCAAAGCGGCTGGCAAACCTTCTATTCTTCTCCCTACCATAGATAACCTGTGAGGTAGGTGGGGCTGTGAGAGCTCAGAAAGAGAGCTGTGACTAGCCAAAGGCCACCCAGCTGGCTTCATGGAGGAGGGAGGACTCAAACCTGGTATCCCCAGATAAAGAGTCCGGCTCCTTAACCACTAGAACAAACTAGAGAGGACAGAGGTGGTCTGTTTGTTTGCTTATTTATGGAATCTATTCCCTGCCCTTCACCAGGGGTGATATTCTCATTTTAACTGGGCCGGGTTACAATGAGAATATCACCCCCACCCACCCTCTCTCCCTAACAGGACAGGACCCTGAGGAAGCTATTGAAGTGGCAAAAGCCTGGCTGAAAAGATACGCTGAAAACTATGAATTCCTGCCCCGCCCCAAAATAGGAAGTCATTGCAACCTTTGCTTCACCCTGTCCATCTTGTTTGTTTGTTTGTTTATGAACCATACCCTGCCCCTTAGGTTCCAGGGTGGGCCACAACAATAAATATAAAATATGCAAAATGTTCCTAAAAATATTTAAAGTATACCTACAGCGGTACCTTGACATACGAGTTTAATTTGTTCCGTAACCTTGCTCTTATGTCAAATCGCTCATATCTCAAAGCAATTCTCCCATTGATCCATTCCAGCTCCCAAAACACCACCTCAGTTGTTTTTGTTATGTACTGTACTGTATTTACATACTCGTATCTCAAATCTTGCTCTCATCTCAAAGCAAAATATCACTCGCTCGGCGGCTTGTATCTCAAAACACTTGTATGTCAGGGCACTTGTATGTCGAGGTACCACTGTATTAACATCCTCCTCCTTTCTAGGAAAACCAGGTATGGTTAGTTAAAAACGAAAACCAGATTTAAAAAGAAGACCGCCACGCGCTCCTTGAAATGCATTTCCGTGCAGTGCCTTCAGCCGGCAACAGGGGGCGCTGACTCTCACAAGCAGTGGGGATCCGTGCGCCCACGGTTATTCCAAGAAGAGAAACTGAGGCCACGGAGCAGAGGGCAGAACATACTTGCTGCCCCCTGCTGCCCCCTGCTGCCCCCGTCCTCCACATCCCACGCCGGGATCTAACCCGTGTCAGGGCGTCCGCACATTCCCGGAGGGACTCACCTTCCGTGGAACCGTCATCACGATGGGTTCACATTTGCGCTCATGGAGCTTGTAAAACCTGTTTGGAGGAGGGGAAATGGGTGGGTGGACTGCGCCTTCCTTTGAGCCTCCTGGGGAGGTTGCAGTTTGGAGCAAAACCCCTCCAGGCCTCCTTCACCGAATCATAGAGGTGGAAGGGACCTCTGCGGTCATCCAGTCCAACCCCTGCTCAATGCAGGGTTCACTAAACCATCCCAGAGAGATGGAGGTCCAGCCTCCAGTGAAGGAGAACCCACTACCTTGCAGAGAGAAAGATGGTGAAAGGAACCCCAGATACCCCAAAATTACAAGAGCCCCGTGGGGTAGGGTACGGATTGCATTCAAATCCGATTCGAATCCGAATATTTGGATTTTCGAATATTCAGATTTTTGAATGTTTGTGCACATCCCTACCATGGGGGGATCGAACCAGGGTCTGCAGAGAGACTGAACCACCCTCCCTCCCTTTCAGCTTGAACCTACCTGGCAATTTCGCACTTGCTGACGTCCAGCCCTCTCTTTGGCATGAAGCCCACGCCCCGCTGGGGCTCTTTGCTGCTGTAGGTGCTCAGGTAATGGACGTAGGGGGCCTCATCTGTGATCTCAAAGTATCGGATGCTGCTGTCCCCCTGCAAGGGAATTGGGAAGAGGCAACACAAAGGTCACACTCTGCACACAGAGGGGGAAGAGCGGGTTGTGTAGCAGAATTTTAGCCCCCTTAACAAATTTGGAAAGCAATATTATGTGGAGGCGGTGCACTGATGGGGACACTATAAATGGCCAGAAGAAGAAGAAGAGTTGGGTTTTCTACCCTGCTTTTCACACACATTTAAGGGGGCTCAAAGTGGCTGGCAAACCTTCTGTTCTTCTCCCCACAACAGAACAGCCTGTGGAGTAGGTGGGCCTGTGTAAGCCCAGAATGAGAGCTGTGACTAGCCCAACGTCACCCAGCTGGCTTTGTGGGGAGGAGTACGGAACTGAACCCGGTATTCCGAGATAAGAGTCCAGCTCCCTAACCACTAGACCAAACTGGAGCTACTGGGTTGGAAAAAAAAAATCTGTGTCCTTTCTAATCTCCTCCCTCTTCCAAAGCCTGAAAGGAGCTCTGCAAATGTTGAGGGTTGTTAGAAAAGGAACAACCGAGGAGGAGGGAAGAGGAAAGCAAGCGCGCCCAGCCAAAAGACTGAGAGGGTGTGTCAGCCAAGACAGCCTTGAACATCAGTAACTCAAAAAGAGGGCTAGCTGGGTTTGGAGCCAAGGAAGCGGCCCCCACTGCTTATATCTAAATGAACCCCCCTCCCTCACGTTTACCTTGCCACAGAGGTAGACTATGCTGGAATCTGGGTCATAGAAGGGGAGCAGGACGCCGTTGCTAGTGTCCATCTCTTGCAGGGCAATGGGCTCCTCGAAGTTCTTCTGCAGGGACAAGGCAGGAAGGGTCAGCGGTCAGGTAGTGCCAGCAGTGCCGCAGCATGCGTTAACGCACCAACAGCAGGCCATACACCCGGGCGCCCATGCCAGCCCTGCGGAGGTTGCTCTCCATCTGTCTGTCTGAGGATACCTGAACACCCAGGCTCAAAGGCCATCTAGTCTGACCCAGAAATGTCACAGCCTGCTCCCCCAACCCAGAGAGAGCACCTCTGAGCTCGTGCAGAGGCCAAAGGATCCTTCACACGCACACACAAAGACAGATTCTGAGCAAACCTTTGGAGATCCCTTTAAAACTCCTTGCTCTCTGAACAAGCACCGCTCCCCGATTTATTTTGCACCACCATCAGCATGCACAAAGTGTCCCCAAGCACCACCAACCCCCCCCCCCTCGGGTGTGCACACACATCTGTCTCCACCACTGCAGTCCAAAGATGAGGGAACTTGGAAACATCTGGGTGGTACGAGCAGAATTCCTCTGGCCCCCAATCCCATAATGCATGATGGGATATGGAGTCCTAACCCCATTCCAACACACCTGTGTTTGTTTGCTCTTCAAAACATGCATGTTTATTAGGATCGGATAAAATAAAGCAGCCATTGTCTTGGGAGGAAAATAATTCAAGCTGAGGAATGGGGTCCTCAGGGGGGAAAGGGCACCCCACCACCAAGGTCACCTAGGGTGGAACTGAACCCAGTATTCCCAGATAAGAGTCCGTCTTTTGCATAAATCAGCCGCCTCCTGCTCCGACCCATTCCCAGCTAACCTCCCACCCAGGACTGGCGGGGGGGGGGGGGGAATGCCCCATTTCCCAGGGGCCGGGGAAGCCAAAAGCACGCCATGCATCCAAGCTACCGGGTCCCAAAGTCCCAGCTCCCGTTGGCTCATGCGGGTGAACCCCGTGGTGAAGACAAAACCCTCGCGGGTGAAGACGGCCCGCATCGGCCTCATTCCTTCATGGGGTGCAACTTTTTCCTGGGGGAGGAGGGGGAAAGAAAGAGGGAAGCGGGTTGAGAAGGACGGGACAGAGGACAGACAGGCGGAGCGAAGGAGCCAGTGAGGACAGAGGGATTCCCGCTCTCTCGTTTTTGCTGGTTCAAGATGCTTTTCTCCCCCCCCCACCCCCCCAGGTCTGCCACAGAGGGCCTGCCCGTGTCCTAAGATCCGGAGGGGAGGCCCTCCTGGTTGTACCGCCACTCATGGTAGCAAAAAGGGTGGGCACCTTGGACAGGGCCTTTTCAGTGGTGGCTCCCAGACTGTGGAACACTCTCCTTCCATGAGTTGGGTTTTCTACCTTGCTTTTCTACCTGTTTAAGGGGACTCAAAGCAGCTAACAACCTGTCTGTTCTTCTTCCCCCAACAGACACCCTGTGAGGAAGGTGGGGTGGTGAGAGCTCAAAAACAAAGCTGTGATTAGCCCAAGGTCACCCAGCTGGCTTCGTGGAGGAAGAAGAGTTGACTTTTATACCCCGTTTTTTCTCACCCTTTTAAGGGGGCTCGAAGTGGCTGACAAACCGTCTGTTCTTCTCCCCACAGCAGACTCCCTGTGAGGTAGGTGGGCCTGTGAGAGCTCAGAAGAGAACTGTGACTTGCCCAGGGTCACCCAGCTGGCTTAATGGAGGAATGTGGAATCAAACCTGGTACTCCCAGATAAGAGTCCGTATCCTTGACCACTAGACCAAACTGGCTCCGAAACAAAAGACCAGAAACAAACATTTGCTAAAGGGGGCGGGGGGAAGGATGGTTTTTATTTACAAAATAGATTTAAAATATATTCCTTCCTCTCTCTTGGCAGGACAAGACTCAGAGAGGATGCTAAACCTTGCGCATCTGGCCGAAAAGGTACATTTTAACCAAGTCTGGGGGCCACCACAGATAAGGCCCAGGCTTGAGAGCTGTGGGTTGGTTCCCCCCCCGCCCCGGCTCTGTTCATGCCAAATTATTTAGCACATCTGCAGACCTCAGTTATGTCCCTCTGTCTCCCAAAGCGGACGTCCGTCTTGGAGTTCCTCAGTCCCCCTGCTCCTCTGCCCCTGCGGACACGATGACCAGAAACGCTCCACACGCGCGCATGCGCACACACACACAATGCACGCCGCGCCGCATATACCAGCTCTCAGCCGTGCATGGCAGGTCCCCGAGGCGTACCAAGTCCCAAAGCGCCAGCTGCCGCTCGCTCATCTTGCTAAAGCCCGTGGAGAAGACCTTGCCGTCGGCCATGAAGATGGCCCGGACGGGGCGGGCGCCGTCGTGGGGCTTGAATTTCTCCTGGCGGCCACGGTTAGCGGGTTAGGGCCAAACAAGAAATACACACATATATATATATTCACACACACACACAAGCCAATGGTTAGCATTTTGTCAGTTACCCGGAAGAGCGCAGAAACTTGGGAAGGGGAGGGAAGGCGGAGGCCATCTTGCGCCCATCTGAGAAATCGGAAACATGGCGCCCGCTGACGGAGTAGTGGCCCTGTGGCGACCGAGAGATTTGAATCCCAGTACGTTGGAAGGGGTTCTATTCAAATATGCATTTTCTTGCCTTCAATTTAATATGAATGGAATAAAAAAACAACAAAACTCATGCGTGTCCGTACTTCAGAGCAGAGACCTGCAGGAGGATCTAGGGTTAACTTTGCAGGCGTCTGAAGCCTCCCTCCTACCAGGGTGGGGGCATTTCATACAGCAGATTATTTCTCAAAGCGGCTGACAAACCTTCTGTTCTTCTCCCATGTGAGGCAGGTGGGGCTGTGGGAGCTCAGGAGAGATCTGTGGCTAGCCCAAGGCCACCCAGCTGGCTTTGTGGAGGGGAGTGCAGCATCAAACCCGGCATTCCCAGATAGGAGTCCAGCTCCCTCACCACTAGACCAAACTGGAGGTGCAATCCATTTAAACAGGATCCCATTGGAGAAAATCCAGAACTTGGGAACCAGGCTCTTTCCTTGGGGGGTTTCACTGTTATACCTTGCCAGGAAGAACATGGCTTCCCGGCCCCTGGCCCCTCCACCTGACTTGGAAAATCCAGCATGCAAAATGGGTCCCAACTCTGCCGCTCCAGAATAAGCCCACAGGTGTTTTCCGGCCCCCAGTGAGGGAGGCCCAGAAGGAAGGGGGAGGGTGCCCATGACCTGAAAAGGATGCCCACACATGCTGGGCAGCTGGCAGGGAAGAGAAAACTGGCCTGTGCCCGGCCGTCTACTCACAGCCACCACCAGGTGCTGCCGGGGGTCGATAATGCGCAGGTGCTTATCTTTGCAGGTGGTGACAAAGAGGCTGCCATTGCGGTTCCAGCAGACGTTGTAGATGAGGTCTGTGTGCAGGTCGTCCAAGGTGAGCAGTGCCTCTCCGGTGCCCACGTT
Source organism: Aspidoscelis tigris stejnegeri (assembly GCA_023333525.1). Classification (NCBI taxonomy): domain Eukaryota; kingdom Metazoa; phylum Chordata; class Lepidosauria; order Squamata; family Teiidae; genus Aspidoscelis; species Aspidoscelis tigris. The sequence continues at coordinate 11,752,614 of JALMGA010000014.1, read as the reverse complement.
CCACAAGATGATGACGTTGTCGCACCCTGGAGGAAGAAGAAGAGTTGGCTTTTCTACCCTGCTTTTTTCACCCATTTAAGGGGACTCAAAGCGGCTGGCAAACCTTCTGTTCTTCTCCACACCACACACACCCTAAGAGGTGGGTAGCGCTGGGCAAAAGAGAGCTGTGACTAGCCCAAGGTCACCCAGCTGGCTTCATAGAAGAAGATGAAGAGTTGGCTTTTCAAATCCACTTTTCTCACCCATTTAAAGGGACTCAAAGCAGCTGACAAACCTCCTGTTCTTCTCCCCACCACAGACACCCTGTGAGGTGGGTGGAGCTGGGAGAAAGAGAGCTGTGACTAGCCCAAGGTCACCCAGCTGGCTTCATGGAGGAGTGTGGGCTCAAACCCAGTATTCCCAGGTAAGAGTCTGGCTCCCTAACCAGTAGACCAAACTGGCTCAGGGAAGAGGGTATTTAGGAAGCCCCCAAAGAGATCCAGGTGGGTTTGGGGCAGGTGGGGCACGCAGAGGGGGCTGGGTTCAGTCCCTGATTGGTTTGAGTGCGGGGAGGACAGACCGTTATCTGAAACCCTGGAGCACCCATGATGGGAAACTCTTGGTTTCCAGGGTTGTTTTTGCACATATCTCGGTTAATCCGGATTTAGAAGGTCCGGATTCTTTGAAATCCAGTCCTTGAAGATCCAGATTTTGGGGAGGACCCCCTGCCGCCTAACACCCATGGCAAACCTCTCAAACACCCTCACCCTGGCACTTAGTGCAAGACTCTCACCACTAAGATATACTGCCTTCCTTCTCCTTCCATGGGGGGCAAGGAGAAGGGGCCCCTACCTGCGCTGAGCAGGATGTTGCGTGCGGTGGGGTGCCACGTGACAATACCCACGCGCTTGGAATGTCCTTCCAGGGTGACAACGGGTTCAGTCATGTTCCGCAAGGGGAGATAATCTGGAATCTGCCACACCTGTTGGGGGAAAGGTGAGGAGGGGGAGAGAATTCAGGTAAAGGAAAGGGCATGAGTGAGAAAGAAGAGGAGTTGGCTTTTCTACCCCGCTTTTCTCACCCATTGAAAGGGACTCAAAGAGGCTGACAAACCTTCTGTTCTTCTCCCCACAACAGACATCCTGTGAGGTGGGTGGGGCTGTCAGAGCTCAGAAGAGAGCTGTGACTGGCCCAAGGCCACCCAGCTGGCTTCATGGAGGAGTGCAGAATCAAACTGAGATCTTCTTAAGAGGCCATCCCAGGAACACCATCTGTCTATGAAGTTGCTGGGCCGCTGGCTAGAGGGAGGGCTTTCTCTGTGGTGGCCCCCAAATCTCTAGAATAGCCCTCCCCAGAGATATGTTATACCCTTTTCAGCCAGGCTTTTGCCAGTAATATCTAGCCACATTTCGTTGCACTGGATTCTATTTTTATCTTCCATTTTATTTCTCTTTCAGTTTGTTTTATTATATACTGTTTTATCTGTTGATTTTTTCCCCCCACCGCCCTGGTACTCATATTGATGTAAAAATCTATACAGCGTGATGCAATACTTTGCCCAGAGCTCCGAAGCACAAATAGGCTATGTGCACAGAATTCTCTGCATCACAATTTACCTTTGCTCTACAAAAAGAGATTTTAATGGGATTTTCCCCTCCCCTCCAAAAAGTGACCCAGAACTGCCTATTCTTGGCTGCTGAGTCGTTGTGGCTGGAGCTATTCTTGGACCAAAATGCTGCATCATACCCAGGGAGAAAGACGCCAAACCCAGCACCCGGCAGCCAAAAATAGAGCAGTGGCTTTTTCCAGGGAACACAGTGGTCGGTCTGCTTTGAGGAAGGAAGGAAGGAAGGAAGGAAGGAAGGAAGGAAGGAAGGAAGGAAGGAAGGAAGGAAGGAAGGAAGGAAGGAAGGAAGGAAGGAAGGAAGGAAGGAAGGAAGGAAGGAAGGAAGGAAGGAAGGAAGGAAGGAAGGAAGGAAGGAAGGAAGGAAGGAAGGAAGGAAGGAAGGAAGGAAGGAAGGAAGGAAGGAAGGAAGGAAGGAAGGAAGGAAGGAAGGAAGGAAGGAAGGAACCACGTGCCTTCCCTTCACTGACTTTAACCAACATCAGTTTAAAATCAAATTATTTTGAAAATACAACATCATCAGCTGTTATTGCAGCCCTACAGCTGCTATCAAGAGTGTCTGTAGCTCAGTGATAAAGCAAAACTCCCTGGAAAGCAGAGGGATCCCGGATCAATAGCAAACAACTTCTATATCCCTGCCAAGAAAACTGCAGAGACAGGCCCCCGCAGTCAACCAGGGGTTAGCCAAGGCTCGATCCCACCCAGTGACAGCGGCAATTAGGAGCAACTCTGCAAGGTGGAACCAGAACTACCGCCCGCCTTAACATCCGGCGATGCCTCGCAGCATCTGCCTCCACCTGCCTGCTGCTGACGGGCTGAAAGGGCTCAAGGAACATTTTTTTCCTTTGGCAACCAAGTCTGTCCACGGAGTTGGCTTAGGAAGGACTCGGGTGGAGATTCTCAGCTCGGTTTTCCAACCCAAAATAGCTTTGTTGGCTTAACTGGGATCGCGGGTCGGCAGCCTTTGATTCAGAACGTTCCCATCATGGCTGTTACATCTAGCTAGTAACTTTTTGCATGGCCTGTTTCCCACTCCCTCCCTCCCCCCCTCCCTCCCCCCCTAAATTAGGGCTGTGCATGAATGCAATTTTCATGAATGCATGAATTTGTACAAATATTTGATATCTATTTCATGATATGAAAGCAGGTAACATTTGTAGGCACCTGTGCGCATCCTGTTTCCATCCCATATGTGTTCGTACAGATGTGTATGGATACAAAGAAGATGCGTATGCATCCGTACCCGTACAAATGTCCAAATTATTCATACACATAGTTCAAAATATTAGTTCACTTTGATTTCAAATGTCTGAATTTGGCCGAATAACGAATATTTTGAATATTCTCGTGCATTCCTAAACATCTTTCCAACAGCCTTCACTCGCCAAAGCCCTCACTCGCCAAAGGCTTTGCTCACCAAAGCCCTCGCTCGCCAAAGGCTTTGCTCACCAAAGCCCTCGCTCAACAAAGGCTTTGCTTGCCAAACCCCTCTCTCGCAAAAGGATTTTCTGATAACACCCCTCCATGACCAAAGCCCTCACTCACCATAACTGTTGTGTCCTCAGAGGCACTGGCGATGACATTGTCATTGTGAGGGCACCAATCGATGTCCAGTACGGGCGCCGTATGCCCAGTTACCAGTGGGATGTTTTTGTCGACACGGCCTGTCTAGAATTACAAAATAAACACAGGGAGGCACAGGAGACATTGGCCAGTAAAGGACATTGATAGAAGAAGAAGAGTAGGCTTTTAAACTGTTTTTCTCACTCATTTGAGGGGAGTCAAAGTTGCTGACAAACCTTCTCTTCGTCTCCCCACAATCGACACCCTGTGAGGTGGGTGGGGCTGTGAGAGCTCAGAAGAGAGCTGTGACTAGCCCAAGGCCACCCATCGGGCTTCATGGAGAAGTGCAGAATCAAACCTGGTATTCCCAGGTAAGAGTCCTGCTCGCTAACCGCTAGACCATACTAGCTCACTGGGAAGCCAAGGCCAAATCTCTATGCTCAAGTGTGACCTTAGCAAAAGCTTTGTCCACTGACCGCTGTCCTCGTGCTCTGGATCACACTTCCCAGTAAACAGCCCAATGGGAAACCTGAGCTGTGGGAGAAGACGGACCCCCACCGCCCGCCCCCGCTGCCACTTTCATTGTTGCCGGACTGAGTCACCCTTTAACACCAGTGGTGACGTCCCAGGCATGGCCAACTGCTTCCGTCCATCTCCCCAGGGCAGGCTGGGCAGGGGATCGGGCGGCTAACCAGCAGCCCTGCAGGGAGAGACAAAGGTGGGAAACGGAGCAGATTTTGGGAGCAGACCCCCACCATGGCCAAAACCACGGCCAAAAAGAAGGAAACAACAGGGCTGCGGATTGGAGGCACAAAGATGCCGCCATGGCCATCCCGTTTCTTTCTTTCTTCTTCTTCGTCATCATCTTCTGCCACTGCCGCCTTTTCGCTTTTTACGATATTTTAATCACTTGCCTTTGTTTTTCTTTTGCGTTGGGATTTACTGTTTAAGGTTTGACTGCAGAAAGCAAACCGAAGATGTTTTCCAAAGGGTGAGAGGCATCTCCAGGCCCAGAGAGGAGCACAGATTTCCTGGGCCAGCTGGGGGTTGACTACATGGCCTCTGGGTTTCCCTCCCATGCCCACAAGCTCAGGCACAAAGCTCAGCAATGGATCGAGTGCCACTTTGGTCTGAATTCCCCCAGCTCCCCACCCCACTTTCTTCCTAGGTACGGAATTTGGATAACTCTGGGGTTCCCTTGGTTCCTCTGCCTTTCTTCTCTTAGCACACAATGGACAATCTGTAACCCAACCTCAGAGGAGCCCTGCTGGATCAGGCCACAGCCCATCTAGTCCAGCATCCCATCTCACACAGTAGCCACCAATTGCTTCTGGGCATCTCAAGCAGAAGACAAAGGCAAAACCTTCACCTGCTCTTCACTCCCTGCAAGTGACCTTGAGAGGCCTCCTGCCTGTCTCTCCAACTGGAGATGGTACCTGGGCACCCATCCTAGTAGCCACTGACCCACCTGTCCTCTGTGAATTCATCTAAACCTTCCTAAAAGCCATCTTTGGGTCACCTGGTCAGCCTGGAAACCTTCCCTCCCACGCCAGGGCAGAGGGCAGGTTGGGAAGCGAAGCGGTACCTGTCCAACCTACCTTGGCTAAGGGAAGCACCATGAAGGCTCCGCCACCGCCAGACTCCACAATGATGGCCAGGAACTTGGGGTTGACGGCACAAAAGGAACTGTCCCACGTCACCTTGGAGACCCGGATGTCTTCATACATCTGGTCGGCCTTCACCGGCTGTCCGAAGACGTGCCGGAACTTGCTCTGTCGGACCACCCGGCGGCTCATGGTGGAGAGACCTGCCCAGTTCGTTGGCGTTTTCCCCCAGGGAAGGAGTAAAAGAAGGAGGGGAAGGATGGAAGTAGGAAGAAACAGAAAGAAGTATGAAGAGCAGACATAGCGTGCTCAGAGAAGATCACGGCACCCACAGGCCGTTTCATCAGCAAAGCATGCGCCAGCAGGATGCGGTGACCTTCTGGGGAAATAGCTGGGGATCGGATCTCTGGCCTCTCTGGGCTGCATTCACATCTAAACTTTAATCTAGCTTCAGTCCACTTTCAGAGTGGGAGAAGAAGAAGAAGAGGAGTTGGCTTTTCTACCCCACCTTTCTCACCTATTTAAGAGGACTCAAACCTGCTGCCAAACCTTCTATTCTTCACCCCACAACAGAACACCTTGTGAGGCAGGTGGGGCTGTGAGGGCTCAGAAAGAGAGCTGTGACTAGCCCAAGGTCACCCAGCCGGCTTCATGGAAGAGTGCGGAATCAAACCCAGTATTTCCAGATAAGAGTCCAACATAGTGACAAGCTGCCTGCTTTTAGATCTAACTCAGAATGGGTTTAATAGTTGCCTGAACGATGAAAGAGAAGATGCCTCTCCTGACCGCCCGAGGGGAGAGAACTCAAAAAAGCAGGTGCTACTCCAGAAAAGGCCCTGCTGTGCATAGCTGCGAAACGACATTCAGAAAGGCAGGCAGGATTTCAAACCCAGATGATCTCAGCCACGCTTCCCTGTCCACGCTTCCGCTTACATGTGGTTAAGAAATCTTCGACCTGTTGCCAGAAGTTCACAACACAAGTGAAGCCAACATCTGGCATAGGAAGTCTCTGCCCATGGGAGAGAATCCCTTTTACAACCACAAATCTTTTGCCTCCGGCTACACGTGGAAAGCATCCCAGGCAGAAATGAGTGAGCCAGGCCAGGCCAACGGGAGCTTTGAACTGGCTTATCACCACTCAGTTGTCTCTTGCTGAGAGTTCAGCCCACCTCAGCATCCCTTTGTTTATATACCTCCATGTCCCAGGTCAGCAGGAAGGGACACCTGGGTGGTCCCAGGAACTTCTGGGTCCGAGGTTTCCACCCTAGCCACTACAGTACATGGCACTGCCTGTAAACAAAGCAGCCAATAAAAACATGAGCAGCTGCTGGCAATGTTTATAAGAGCTTCCAGGAGTCCCCTTTTCGGACCTGGGGATCCATTCTAGTAGCCACCGATCCACCTGTCCTCCGTGAATTCGCTCCCTATATCACAGATGGGGCAATCGGTCCTAAAAAGTCTGGTTTTCCTGACCAAACATTCTAAGTCATAGGAACCCAAGAGGAGCCCTGCTGGATCAGGCCACAGCCCATCTAGTCCTGCATCCTCTCTTGGCCCACCAATTGCTTCTGGGCATCTCAAGCAGAAGATGAAGGCAAAACCTTCGTCTCTTCACCTTTGACTCCCTGCCAATGGCCTTGAGAGATCTCCTGCCTGTCTCTCCAACTTGGAGGTGGTACCTGGGCATCCAGTCGAGTAGGCACTGATACCCCTGCTCTCCATGAATTTCTTAAAGCTGCTTAGGCTGGTTGCTGTCACCACCTCTTCTGGCAGCCAATTCCACAGACCGATGACCCTCTGGGGGAAGAAATCCTTCCCCTTGTCTGATCCAACTCTCCTGCCCATCAGCTTCATAGATGCCCACTGGTTCTAGTGTTGTGTGAAAGAGAAAAGGAGTTTTCTCGCGCCACCTTTTCTATTCCATCCATGATTTTATATATATGATCCACACCCATTCTTCACCATAAAACACAGAACAGAGACTTTGTCAGCCACTTTGAGTTTTGAATCCTTATTTTAACTACCTGACACTGAGGTATGAGATGGTATTAAAAAAAACCCTTAAATAAATAAATAAGTTGTAATACAGTATTTACATATGCTCCAATGTAACATTGCTGAAATTTAATCGCCGTGTTTCAGTCCTGGCAAACTTGCAGTTTGAGCCAAAGCAGCAGCCTGCACTTCCATCTTTCTGTTTACACTGCGATGGTGCCTTTACTCCGCATCCTGGCCTAATTCTTCCCTACATCTGTATTTAGTCTGTACTTAAAGGGTCAGCCAACCTGAGCCCTCAGGTAGCGAAAGTACTGACTTGGTGGGGGGGATCATGAATGGCCATTTCCCAAACTCACGCACCCTAGTCGAACACATCTTGAGTTGCCCGTAACAACTGACAGCATTTCTCAATCATTGTAATTTGTTTTCTAAGGAACTCTCTACATATTACCCTACCCGGGCAACCTTTGCCAGAAACTATACTTTTTTTTAGTGTCTCTCTCTCCAAATTCCCATTCACGTTAAGAAACGGAGAATCATTGAGTATTTCTAGTTTAAAGGCAGAAAAGAGGGAGGGAGCACAAAGCAGGCGAGAACGAAGGAGGGCAAACGTCCCTGCCTTCAAGGCGCTTCCAATCTCTGGTGTCCATTCGGGGTGCACGGACCTGAAAGAGGAAACGGGGAGGCGGCGTCCAGGTGTGTCAAAGGTAGGACACCTTTAGGGTTCGCCTCCACCTGGGTCTCAGCTAACTACCACTGTGCCAACCATTGGTCCTGCTGGTTGCTGAGGCCGAGGGAAGCTGGGGAGGGCCTGAAGCGCTCGGGAACTTGCCCCTGACCTCCGCCATCCCCGCCGGCAAGAGAGGACCAAGCCGCCCCCCTCTGTCTGCCCCCACACACCCCCTCCGCGCCCCGAAACCCAGGCACCTCTTTCCGTCCAGCAGCAACACCCGCCGCAGAGGCGCTCTCCGGAAGCTGCTTTTGATGGGGGGGGGCAGGGGTTTCTTACTCCTTCCTCCTCAGGCAAGTGCAAAAATTCTCAATGGGCCCAGAGGAGGAAGAGGAAGAGGAGGAGGAGGAGGAGGGGGCGCCCCCCCCCAGCCAGCTCCTCCCAGCCTCTGCGGCGGCTATAGAAGGCGCGAGGCGAGGCGCTGCGAATGCGAGCGTAGAGGTCATTTTCCTAATATAGCCCTGCTCGCCTCCTGCCGCCACGGCTGGGACTGCGGCGGCTGTGCATGGCGAGCGGAGGCACGGAAGGGGGCCGGCCGGGGAAGGGGGGACAAGAGCGGAGCCTCCTTTCCTCCTGGCCGCCCCCTCCCTGCCCGATCTCAGCCGGCCCGTGGAAGTTTCGGGGCCGCCAAGCCGGGTCCCCCCGAGGCCTCTCCAAGCGCGCGGCGCGCCTTTGCGCAAAGCTCGCCAAATTGCGCACGGCGGCACGCACTGCCTTACCTCTCTGGCCGGGCCGGGGCTAGAAATCCCTGGTGGGGCTGGCTGGGCGGAGGGGAAGAGCACCTCCAGGTTCGACCTGGTCCGGCCGGGCTGCCCCCAAGCGCTGCCCCAGCTGGCTGGCGTCCGGCAGGGCGGGGGAAGGCGGCGGGTTGGCACGCGGCACGCCTGGCGCAGGAGCCTGAATGCGGCGGGCCGGCGAGGAGGGACCAGCAGCTGCCGCCGCCGCCGCACCTTCTGCGCCCTCCAAATGTCGCCCGCCCTCCTCGGCCGGGGAAGGGGGAACAGCTGCAAGGACCGACCCCGTGCTCGTCTGGGAACGGGCGCTACCCCCCTCCCGGCCCTGGCAAGCGCTGGAAAGGGGTCCAGGCAAAGGCGAGCCGGGAAGCCCCTCTCCCTGGCTGGCTTCTGTCACACAGATTTTAAAAAAAATAAACTAAGTTGTCTTTGCTGGAGAAGGGGGAGGAGAGTGGGACTGTGGAGACGAGCAGGGAAAGGTGTGCGTTGCGGGGGGGGGGGGGCAGTTTCCCAGCCTTGGGATTTGCGCCTGGAAGGGACGGAAAAGTCCTCCAAGGACATGCCGGGACGAGATCTGAATTCCCGCAGAGAGGAAACAAGCTTGCAAGGAGATGCCCATCAGAGAGGTGGAAGATGAGGCCTGCAGGGCTCCTGGAGGTCAGCAATGCCAACCCGCAGCTCCGTGCGGAGACTACTCAGACCTCCGGGAGCATGTGGGGATAGAATCCTAGAGATGGAAGGGACCTCTAAGGTCGTCCAGTCCAACCTCCTGCTCAATGCAGGATTCCCTAACCATCCCAGGCAGATGTAGGTCCAGCCTCTGCTCGGAGATCTCCAACCAAGGAGAACCCACCGCCTCCCGTGGCAACCTATTCCATCAGAGTGCTTTGGGCCCAGCCAGTATACAACGTTCAGCCAAGGGGATCCACGCTTGGCCAAAGCAAAGGAGGCCCTCATTCATTTCTTGAGGACTAGCCACTTGGCCCAGAATTCACCATAGGCAGGCGGAGCTCGAAACTGCACAAACTTAACCCCTTACCTCAGGGGGCCTTAAGCAGAGGAGGCAGCATGTGGACGCCAGAAAAGGACACCTTCCCAGCTGCTGCTGTCACGTGAATATTCCTGGCAGATAAGCGCCCATCGCCCAGTAAACAAGCTTTATGGCCACAGATCTGGGCAGAGGGGAAACTCAAAGGGAACCCCCACCCCACCCCTTTCCTTTCAGTTTGCTCTGCTATGAAGATAGCTGGACTGTGGAGAAGCCCCCGTGACGGTTTTTAAGTCCTGGGAAAAGTGTAGAAAGAAACAGCTCTGTCGCCTTAGGGATAATTGGCTTTTGGAAAAGTGGTTTTGCCAAATGACACCTTTTATTTCAGGTGTCTATAGAGATCTGCTTTGTCCAGCCACTTTTATCGAATTCTCCCCTGCCCACTGACTCCCTTTTCTCTCCAACAGCCCATCATCTGTTCCACTGTGGATTTAAGAACCAAAACTGACCTGTATTCTCCAGCCCACAGGAGAATCGGCGTCTACCAGCAGAGGGAAAACAGTCAGGTGAGGTTTTGTGGGAAGAGAAATCCCCTTTGCAGGGAGCGGGAATATAATATTGGCTGAGCGGCAGGTATAAACAAAGAACAGGAGACATTTCTTCTGTGACCCAGTGCATTGCTTCTCAAATCCCACCGTGAGCAGGGGGTGTTTTCCTGCGCTTCCATCCATTTGGTGCACACACATACCCCAAAACCTTAAGAACAGAAAAGTGGGTGTGCGGTCTTGCAGTTCTCAGAGGTGCAAGGGGCTGGGACACACAAGAGAGCCTTTTTGGTGTGGGCCCCCAGACTTTGGAACACGCCGAGTGTACGGTTTTGCTGAAGATTTTGAAGCTAAGCTTCTCTGGAGTGCTGGCCTGCCTGGGAGGGAGGGCGGGGTACATTTTAAATATGTTTTAATGATATTCTTTACATTTTATATTTTGTTGCTGGTATCTACCCTGGGAGGTTCTAGTGGAGGGTGAACGAATGAAGAAACAAGGTAATGAACCAACCAACCAACTAAACTACTAACTTACTAACTGACCTACCAACCAACTAAACGGCAATTTCCCAGCTTTCTCTGCCCATCCACCCCTGCCCCAAACCCAGCCTTATCCAGACAAGGGGACACACATTTCTCAAAATAAAAATTTATTTCAGTAACAAGAACATTGAATCCGCACCCGAACGCGGGAGTTCACATTTAAAAACAGCCGAGCTTCACGCTGGTCCAAAGTCTATGGTACAAGCCACTGTTGGGAGGAAAAGAGGGAAGGTTGGCTGGGGGGGGGGGGGGAGGAGAGAAGATATGTCCAAAGGCAGATACCAAAAGCAAAACAGAAGGACAGGAATAGGAAGCTTCTTTCTCCCCTCCGTTCAAGACCTGCAGCTCCTCAAAGCATCCCCGGAAACTCCGTATCTGCCACGGTTCACACGCGCTCGGAACTGTGAGGGCCTTGCCAAATCCACAGACTTCCCCTTGGACAGAGTCCCAAGAAGGCACCAAGTCCTGCTTCAGTACCAAATATGCAGAGATCCAAATATGTTTTAAAAAAGAAGGGAAAGGCTTAACTCCAGTTAAAGAGAGGTCCTGCCCAGGCAGGAAACCCAAAAGCTGCAGGGCCTTTTCACTGTTTGCCCCCTTTGGGGGGTTTTCCTGGAAAGCAGGGAAAAGAGCAACATTAAACACCAGGTTACCCACCATCAGAGGAGGTCTTGGAACACAGAAGAAAAAGGAGTGTTATTTTTTTGGGGAGGGGGGAGTTTACAAATCCTGACTGGGAGGAGCCTCAAAGGGACTAGAACCATGTTCTCCTGGTTTTAAAGGAAAGAATGAATAAACGGCCAACTCGCTAACTCAGCTGTTGTAATGCAACCCATCGGCAGAGAGATATCAGTCTGTATGTATAGGTATCACTGCTTTGCTCCACATACATTTGCACACACAGATAGACACCTGGATCCTCAGGAGGGAAAGAGAATCCGCTGCCAATAATACACTTTTAAAGCAACATCTGTTAACACAAGAGAGCACCACGTTTGCACGTTGGAAGAGGGGAAAGCCAGAAAGAACGGGGAAATGCCCCTTTTAAATACCACCAGACCTTAATCCACGCCTACCCTGAACGAAAGCACCAACCGCCGGCTTGCAATCAGGCTGGGTTCGAGTTCACTCCAGCCCCCAAAGCACCAGGTTCTGGACAGTTACTGGGGGCACATTTATCCTCCCCCTTTGGGTGGAAACAGGGGGCCAAAGAAAGGGCTGCATGGACCCTCCGAGGAGCAGAAAAAAGGCACCAATCTGTGCTTCAAGCTGAGGAAGGGTAGCCACCAAGAAAGTTTGCTAAAATCAAGGAGGAGGAGGAGGAGGAAGATAATTCTTTCGAGGACTGCACTTCCAAAACGAAGGACGGCAGGGTAGACATGACACATCGGAATCTAAAAGCATGCAAAGACCTGGGAGAGAGCTGCAAGCCTGCAAAACGACCCCCCTGGGGCAGAGAAGGGTGGTGGGCAAGGGGAGCAAAGAGCGGGGCGCGGGGCTCTCTCCTTGGCCATTTGGAGTGAAATTCAGGCCAAAAGGAATTTTCTCTTTCCCCTTTAAAATGACGCTAGAAATCCAGTTATACCCATTTAGAAAAAGCCGGGCTCTTTCTCTCTCCTGAGCGATAGCCGCTACCGTCCCACTGGCCACCAGGCCAAATGAAGGAGGGAGCAAACACATCATCTTGTGGCCATACAGCAAAGAAATTTCCCCCGTGGCCCTACAAGGAACCTGGAATTCATCTATTAATGTTTTTTCACATGCAAAAAAACACCTCCCTTGCTCAGATCTCATCTTTGGGAAGGAAGGATCGATCCTTCTGCTCCAGCTTTTGGGGGTCAAATAAGGAGGAAATTTGGGTCTTCTGTCCTGAAAGGACCCCACCGCACAAAACATCCAGGGTGGTGTTGGTGGAGAATTGGGGTGAAGAAACCAACAGGTTCCTCCAGGCGTTATCGGGGTCCAGATAAAAGCAATTGGTGCTCCAGAAATTAGGGGGCCTTGGGGCAATTCCACAGACGGCTGGGATTAGGTGCTTCTTTTCCCAGTCTGTACTGGGAGGCTCCCGAGGGACTCTCGGGTGTCCAGCCGCACCCAAAGTTCCCAGCACGCCGCCAAGCTGAGCTCAACACTGCTAAAAAGTGAGATCTTGCAGGTAGAAAGCAGGGAACAGTGAAAGCAAGGTGTGGTGTTTGTGGCTGGGGGGCACGCGATGTTCCCAACACGGCTGGAACAAGCTTTCGCCAGCAGGCACTCCCTGGAAGTCTCAGGCCACACCTGTCTGTGCCAGCCACAAAGCACTTCAACATCTGGACAGCGGTGGTTTGGCAAAGTGGGTGCAGGCAATACAACATGCAAACAGAGGAGGTCTCTCCATACCCCACCCCACCCTGCTAGCAACCGCCCAACTCTTCCTTCTCCTGATTCAGGAAGGAGAGCAACATGCTCATGTTTGGCACAAGTCGGCAAGAGGAAGAGGCCTCTTAAAAGTCCTGGTGGGCAAACCAAGGGGAAAGAGGGGAGGACGCTTTACCTTTCCCAGAATACACCTGCGCAGACTGTATTAGCAACTACGTAGAAGCAACTTCCAGACTGAACCCAATTTCCAGTTGACCGAGTTTTCTTCCTTGGAAAGGGCAGGGCAGCTCCAGCCACTGTGATGTATAAAGGACAGAGGTGCCACCCTTTCCAGGACGGGAGGAGGATTTAGAGGAAGCCATTGCAAGGGGCGCCCAAGAGAAGACAAAGCGGACGCGCCCATCCTCCGCATCGACCCCACGGAAGCAGGGAGAAGGCGTCGGAAGGTCAGCACAGGCGGAAAGGAACAGAGGGGTTTGCAAGAGGCCCAGAGAGCGAAACAGGTGATGATATGGCCATATTCTGGAAAAGGCCTACAGCTTTATTCAAGTAATGGAAGGGTCCAGAACCCAACCCTGAAGGAAGTTTTGTTTTTAAAAGAACACCCTTCTTCTTCTAGACCCTTACGAATCGAAAAGCAAGAACACCAAACCAAACCAAACTACTGGGCATCTGTAGATGTGCTGGTGGGCTAAAAGCTTGCATTCGCTACACCTGTAAGAGGAGGCTCTGAGTACAAAATATTCCAGGTTTTGCTGAAGCCTAGGAGGGTGCTGACAAACAGCCGCCGAGCTCTGCAAAGGAATTTCCCCGAACCCTGCAAAGCCTGGCCTAGAGAGTGCTGGGTCGAACAGACAGATTTATTCCCCAGGAGACGGATTCTGCTGCCCCCTGCAAGAAGGGGGGAAACATTTGGCACACAAACCTAAAAATACTAGATTTCTGCAAACGTGCTCAGGAGCCCGAAGGCCGGCATTGGGGCTTTGCGGTTTGCCTCACCTGGAGGAAGGCAAACGAGGGAAGGAGAAAGAGATAAACTGGGAAAGGAGAAGCGTGCAAAGGCCTCAGAGCCTCTTTTGCTACCAGGTCACTTCAGATTCTCAGGTGCCCCCTCAGTTCAGGGTTCTCTGCACCTTAACTCAGCTAAATGAATGAAACAAACAAACAAAAAATTCAATTTGCTGGCTCATTTTCGATTTGGCTTGGCTTTCCAGTTCTGCGTGTTTTTCTGTTTCCGAAAGATGTTCTTTTAAGACAATGCCAAAAAATAACAATTGAGGTTTGTTGAAGAGTTAAAAATATTTCTTTTTTTCCATACAAAAGTAACGACCGACAAGAACAACAAAATAGGGGATGGCGACCTGGCAGGCATTCACACGGGTTTTGGGGGGCCGAGGGGAGTCCGGGGGAAAGGCAACGTCGACCATGAAAATCCAATCACCTCAAAACCTACATGCAACAGGACCAGTAAAAATAACAAAACATATAAAAATTAACTGATAAAGTGCTTGTTTCAATATATATTACATCTGTCCCATTTTTTCTTTCTTTTTTCTTAAAGAGCACAACAAGTTCCAACGTTCGGGGAAAGGGCGGAAGGGAACCGGGGGGGGGGGGGCGGTTGGAGGTCAAAGGTCACATCGTATTGTACAGAGGGTTAGTCGTCCGTTTCCTGTCGCCGGCCTTTTTCAATCTTCTGGGCAGCCGGGTTCTACCGGGCTGGTACTGCGGGAGGACAGCTAACCACGGGGCTGGGGTCGAGACGGGCGTCCTGGCGGCGGTTTGGGCGTTAGTCAATTTTGCCTCCGGGCGCTGCCGGCTCAGGCCAAACTCTTTGGCGTACTGCGCTTCGGGCAACTCCACGGGCCGGCTGAGGGCGATCCGCTCCGTCATCTTGAGCTGTTCCACGAGGTGCAGCGTGGGCTGTGGTGAAGGGAGGGAGGGCGACGGGCCGGCAGGACTGCGAGACCTTGGCACAGCTGAGCCCCTTGAGCCGGACTGCCTCTGTCCAGAGTGGCCGCATGGGGGCTCCAGAGGAGACAGGGGCCCCGCTGCCGAGGGGACACAGTCCCTGGTGGAGAGGTCGTCTTTCGACAAGTCCAGGCAGCCCAGCTTGGCCAGGGAAGCGGAGCGCTTCATCTGGCAAGGCGTGGTGAGGCCTGCTTGCCGGATCCGGGCCTCCAGCTCCCTGGCGCGCCGCTTCACGAGACCGGCGGCCCTGTTCAAGTCCCGGATGCTGTCACTGCTGGAACTGTGGGGAAGGGAAGGCCAAGGGGGGCACGCAAAGGGGGGCACGGGAGGGCCGGCTGTGCCCGAGGCCGCCGGAACGAACAGGCAAAATTTCTCGCAGCTCCAGGGCGTTAAGGTGCCCTCGCTCCCGCTGCGCAGGACGGCCCCTCTCTCCTCGAAGGCAAACTGTCCGTTTCCAGCATACCCACCCAGCAGGACTGGGTCAGGGTCTGTGTTCGTGCTGCCCTGAGTGACCCCCTCCAAGCGAACAAGGTGTGGTTGCGACCGAGGTGGACACCCAGGCTGACCTGCAGAAGGTGAGCTGGCTGCGCTCGGCAACCTCTCCAGGGCCTCCTCACCTTCCTCCCCATCTTCTTCCTCCTCCTCCTCCGGGCTTCCCAGGGAGAAAAAGGCCTTCCTAAAGCCTTGTCTCTGCCCCTCCGAAGGCCCCAGAGACGGAAAGGCCCCCAGGGAATCGTCCGGACACGGGGTGGCATTGCAGTTCTCGTCAATGACCAGCGCACTGACCGCCGCCTTTCTCTCCTCCTCCGGCGCCCCTCGCCCACAACTCCTGTCTGCCACGGCCAGGTCCGCCCCAGAGAGGCAAGGCGGCCGGATGGCAGGGGTGTATTCGATGACCTCGATTCTTCTGGGGAGGGGGCAAGGACTGCCAGGCTGCTCGCGGCTTTCCAGGGAAATCACCGTGCGGTGCTCTTTGGCCACCCCCGCCCACTCGACCGGAACACCCTCCGGTGAAGGAGACCGGGACAACACAGCAGGCTGCTCCAAGCCGGCCGCGCTACTCGCGTTCCCGGCCCTCAGAGCTTCTTTCCCCCTGGAGGTCTGGGCCGGCTCCTGAGGCGGTTCCTCGTTCTTGCTCTTTGCGAACGGGTCAGCAGCCGTGGGCTCATTGCGGGAGTTTTTGCGGGCGGGGAGCAGGGCAGCCGGGGGCTGTTGCAACTCCTGCTCCTGCCTCAGGCGCTCCTCAAATTCCAGGGTGGCACGCCGCACAGATCCCGGACACCACTTCGGCCCGGGGTTCGGGTGGCCTTCCGCGGGGTCCTCTGCCGTCTCGGCGCCCTCCTCCGCAGGCGCGTTGCCGTCTCTGTCCAGTTTCGAGGGTTCTCTAGCTGCCTCCTTGAGCACCACGGTGCCTCCATCTTCCGGTTCGGCTCTCCCGGGTTTGTGTTCGCAGGCCGACTCTGCCGGGAGCTCGTACACGGCGCTCCTTTTGGGGGTCGGAATGGGATTGTTCAAGGCGTCCACCTTCAGCTGCCCCTGCGCGCCCCCCTGGCGGATCAACTCAATTTCCGTCACAATGTCCTTCACGGAGATGGCGTTTTCAGAATGGGACCGCGTCAGGCCACTCGGACAGTCCAGTTCCAGAAGCTGGAAAAAGAAGGGGGCGAAATACAGAAGACATTAAGGGAAGGTGCAATGTACTTTGCATAAATCAAAACATTTCTGCGTTTGGCCATCCTAAGGTTGGACGCTTCAGGCCGAAAGCAAAGACCACGAAGCCACAAGGAAGAGAGACTCATGCCACATTTGAAGGGAAAAAAAAACAACAGACTTAAGTGCAAAGTGTACAAGCAAATTTCGGATAACCAGGCGATCAGGACGATCAGAAATCAGGTTTATTCTTTGCATGCAAAGGAAGAGCAAAGAGGCAGGAAACTCTGAGCCGGTTTGGTCTGGTGGTTAAGGAGCCGAACTCTTATCTGGGAATACCGGGTTTGATTCCACACTCCTCCATGAAGCCAGCTGGGAGACCTTGGGCTAGTCCCAGCTCCCTTCTGAGCTCTCACAGCCCCACCTGCCTCACAGGGTGTCTGTGGTGGGGAGTCCTGCTCTCTAGCCACTAGACCAAAGAGCAGACAGGGTGTCCCCCTGCGTGCCTTGTGTACCTTTGGCTGGTCCTCCTCTGCCGATGACTCCTCTGAGGCCTGCGGGGAGTTTCCCGTGGAGTTCCCTTGGGGAGGGTCTTCTGCAGGACTGGAGGTCAGCAGCTCCAGCGCTAGGGCCCTGGTGTGGCTGTTCCTCCCACCTCCCTGGTCCTCCACCCTGGAGTGGGAGCACGCCCGTGGCCGGCTGTCCTGAGAGAGTTCCACAAACTTCTCCAAGGCGCTGAAGAAGTCGATGCGGTCAGCCCCAAAGTCCACCTCCTTCGGCTGTGACGGGGCAGGCGGCGGGCTGGGCAAGGTATGGCTTGGCGCGTCCCCGAGACACGGCTCCAGCGCTTCCAAGGGCAGCAGCTGGATGCTCCCGTCCCCGTGCTTAAGGGCGTCCTTCTCCAGATCGTCCACCGTCAGGTCGGGGAACACCACCGCCTCCTCCTCCTCGCCGGCTTCCCCCCGGGGCTGCAGGGCCTCAGAGACGCCACAGTTGTCCAGGGCAAAGCCGGAGCCCTTGAAGCAACACCCGGAAGGACACCCGTTGATATTGTTCAAGTTGAGCTTGTCCTCCATCCGCTCGGCCTCCAAGTCCCTCGAGGTGACCTCCGGCTGGATCAGCCGCTCCTTGTCCAGCAAGCTCCCGGCGGCGTGGCAGCCCAGGTGGCAGGCGTGCTCTGCGTGCGGACTGGCCGGGACCCCGCCCGGAGCCATCGGCGGGTGGTGGCCGCCGGAGGAGGAGGTCTTGTTCTCCGAGATGCGGTCGGCCGACGTGGTGATCTCCTTCTTGCTGACCTCCATCCCAGACTTGCCCATGGGCTCGTGGTGGTCGGAGAGGTCGCTGTCCGAGTGGGAACGCCACAGCTTGTTGTGCCGCTGTTTGCTGCGGGAGAGACAGGCAGGGTTAGCTGAGGAGTAGCACAGGCGAAAAGGATCTGGGTATACTGGTTGATCACAGGATGAACAGGAGTCAGCAATGTGATGCAGCTGCAAAAAAGGCAAACACCATCCTAGGATGCACCAAGAGGAGTACAGTCTAGAGGCCTATTCGCATGAGGGCCTCTCGAAGGCGTGTAGGATGCATTCGCTCTGCTGGGCTGGCGGTTTCGTTCGGAACTGCCCCATCCCACCGCAGGGCATCCTGCATGCGTTCCAGATTAGGGTTAGGGAGGTGGTGGGTTCTCCTTTGCTGGAGGTCTTCAAGTGGAGGCTGGACCTACATCTGTCCAAGATGGTTTAGGAAATCCTGCACTGAGCAAGGGGGTTGGACTAGATGACCCTGGAGGTCCCTTCCAGCTCCATGATTCTTTGGTCACGCAGAACAAACCAACAGAACTGCAAAGGGGGTAAAAAGAAATACCCTGCCTTCCAAACAGGCTCCAGTTTGGATCAGGTTCTTCTAAAGCAACCCGGGATTTCATAGCCTGCATAAATCACACAAGAGTGCCAGTGTCTGGAAGAGACTTGTGAGCATGACTCTCTAAACCACATGTTGTTTGTTTATTTGTTTACAACATTTGTATCCTGCCTTTCACCTGGAGGTCCTGGGGTGGGTCACAACATGCAATCAAACAAACAAACACCAGAACATGTTTAAAGTGCTTCTTTGGCCAGCTGTCAGGGGTGTTCCTGAGCCCCACCTGTGCCGCTGGGGACTGGGAGGGCGTTCTGTTCAGAGCACAGCAAAGCGGACTCCGTTCCGACAAAGCAGCCACACCGGGGGGGGGGGGGGAGGACTGCACTTCTCAGCTTGAGCCACTAGATGGGGCACAGTCTCCGTTCAGGCGTCTTCCCCATGCGAAGCGCACCAGAGGCAGGGCTCTAATGAAACCAGGGGCGTTCTGAGAACACGCTGGGCTGAAGGGCTGAGCAAAACAAGCCCCTCTCCCGGGCAGTTGGGGGCCCTTTGATCGTTCCAGCGAAAGCCACGGCCAGCACAGGGAGAAAGAACAGAGGCATGTTTGGGGAGAGGATCTAGGCAAAATGACCCCACCCCCCAGCCCCGAGGAAGGCAATGGGACCGGGGTGGCGATTCCCCTGAGCTGTTTTAATATGCTTAATATGTTATTGGTTTTAATGGGTTCATTTTATATGTTGTGACCCGCCCTGGGACCCTTGGGTATAGGGCAGGATAAAAATGCAAATAAAAAACGACTGCTCTGGTCATCCCATTCGCCCTTTCCTGGTGCCTGGGACGGCGGGCATGGCAGTGGGCCAGGCCCCTGAATGCGTGGCCATAAACCTTTTCCGCCTGGGCTGCGCATGCACCCTGGCTCCAGATGCCGTCACGACTCCAAGAGCTTTTTCTTTTAATGTTCAGCGTGGAAAAGATAACTTCCCCCCCTTTCTCCCCACATGCCTGACTTTTGCCAGGCGGCTGCCTAGAAACAAAACCGTTTCAAAGGCCCCGGGGCCGCGAGCGGACGCCACCTGGGCACCACGTGGCGGCCGTCTGGGATTCCTCCGGCGGAGGCCGACGCCTCTGGCTTTCCCTCCTCCGGGGTCATGCGGGGACGCACGCCCATGTGAAAGCCCAAACACAGCCAAAATATTGAGGCATCTTTCCCCTGTCAGATGATTGGGGTTTCGGGTTACGAAAACAAGCCTGCTGTTTTGGGTTTTCTGTTTTCCTTTTTCCTTGCATAAGAGAGGAGGAGAAAACCCGCAGGCCTCCCACGTACACACGCCGGTCCCTGCAAGCTGTTTGTTGCTTTTGGGGGCTCATAAGCAGGTGGAAGAGGTACTAAAACCTGAACAGGGTGGGAGGAAGGGGAATGCACAATCCTAATCTATTCGTGCAAATTTTCCATTTGAATTTGCACTTACAAATGTCAACAATATTCGCGTGTGACCGTGAGCATCCGTAGGCATCCTGTGTTTAACCCATATCCAACCCGTTTTCATCCCATATAGATACAGGAAACACGCACATGGTGTATGTACCGGCACACATATGAATGTCTGAATAATTTGAACGAATAGATTCAAAAACTCAAAATTCATCCGAATGTTTAAATTCAAATTTATAGACATTCGATTAGAATTCAAATGTCTTTTGCCACCATTTGGGACCCGAAACACCTATCCCAAACACCTTCATGTGAACTGCTGTATTCCATTCCCAGGTGGGACCCTGGAAGCTCAGCTAGCCAGGTATCTGGCCACCCTGAGAGACACAGCTCTGTCCCTCCAGAAAAGAATCACATGGTACCCGTCCAGGCTGCAGAAGAAGGCTGAACCACCAACACGTTTCCTCCCATTCTCACCTGCCAACAGGTATTTCTCTTCCCTCATTAGGGAAAGGAAATGCCAAAGGAACAGAGGACAAAGGAAGCCCAGGCAGATGAGTTTCTGCCATGGACACTGCGTAGCTTCTGGAACTCACCACCACAAGATCTCGTCTCCAGGCGTTGCACCCCTTGCAGCCAGAGGGCTCCGGTGGGCCCCTGTTGGAGTTCCAGGGCCATTCTGCATTAATTCCCCAGTCGGCTAAGACTCACCTGGCCAGCAGGATGCCCTGGTATTCCTCCAGCTGCCGCATGAAACTGGGGTTGGGCTTTGTGACCGTCCGGCGCTCCTTGACGTAGTCGTATGCCCGGTCCAGATTCCAGCCGTACTCTTTCATGGCGTACGCGATCACCGTGGAGGCGGATCGGCTGACCCCCATCTTGCAGTGAACCAGGCACTTGGAGCCGTTCTTCCTGCCAAAGGGATAATGGAGAAGCAAGGAAGGGTGAGCAGGCAGAACAGTCAGAAGGGAAGACGGGAAATAAGAACTTGAGAGGAGCCCTGCTGGATCAGGCCACAACCCATCTGGTCCATAAGAACCTCAGAGGAGCCCTGCTGGATCAGGCCACAGCCCATCTTGTCCATAAGAACCTCAGAGGAGCCCTGCTGGATCAGACCACAGCCCATCTAGTCCATAGGAACCTCAGAGGAGCAAATTCCACAGACCAATGACCCTCTGGGTGGAGAAATCCTTCCCCTTGTCTGATCCGACTCTCCTGCCCATCAGCCCCATAGATGCCCCCTGGTTCTGGTGTTGTCAGATAGAGAAAACAAATGTTCACCATCCACCATTCATAATTTTAATGCAAAATAATCCAAAAGGGACTTGCTTTGCTTTGGAGATGAATTTGTAGGTATCATTCCAGTAAGCCAGGAGATCAGTAGCTTCTTCATCGTAAACCCGGATGTTATGGTACTCAAAAACCCCTGGGAAGAAGTTATCAATCTCGCGGGTGACGTTCAAAATATAGCGCACCCTGGGTTGACATAAAAAAGAGGGGTAATTAATACTGCGTCCCCCCCAAAGCACTGCCCAGAAGCTCCTCTGCCTTCCAAAAGGGATTTAAAAAAACATTTTGGTTGTTTTAAAGTAATATACGGTAGCCCCTCTATCAAGCCCCTTCTATTATACACTGTGTTGCTCACTAAAATCATGAACAAAACACAGAGTGTTTCAATAGACATCCGAAATTTGCTATTCTGGCAGAAGGAAGGAAGGAAGGAAGGAAGGAAGGAAGGAAGGAAGGAAGGAAGGAAGGAAGGAAGGAAGGAAGGAAGGAAGGAAGGAAGGAAGGAAGGAAGGAAGGAAGGAAGGAAGGAAGGAAGGAAGGAAGGAAGGAAGGAAGGAAGGAAGGAAGGAAGGAAGGAAGGAAGGAAGGAAGGAAGGAAGGAAGGAAGGAAGGAAGGAAGGAAGGAAGGAGAAAGACCTAGAGAGAAGGCTGAAAGTTATTCAGTCAGAAGGTCTAGCAAACAGCCTTAAAGATGCAATGGAAGGAAACTGAGCAGACCCCTTGTGAATATGGCAGTGTCCCTGGACTACAGCTCCCATAATCCTTTACTAAACACAGCAGGGAACCACGGTGGGTAGAACTATATAGGGGGAGGAGCATCTCCATATATTTGGGGCAGATTTTTCCTAATCAGCCCGCGAGTTCCCTACATCCATCCAAGTGTCTGGCTTCCCACCACCCACCCCAGTCCAACCAGGCAGAAGGAGTTAAGCCCGAGGAAGGGACCCCTGAAGCAGGTTTAGGCTCCTACAGGCCATAATGCCTTCCTGGCTGTATGCAGTTTTGCCCAGGGGGAAAGAACGGGAGCGTGGAGGCGTTTCCAGGAGCGCCAGACTCACCCTCGGTTCTGAAGGTCCTCCAGATTGGAGGCGTTCCATTCTGAGCCCTGCGCAAGGAGGGGGAGAGGAGAGGCAGGAGTTGCAGTGGGGAATAAACACAGTTCAAGAGCCCCCACCCACCCCACCCGAGCTCCTGGTCAGAGATCATCGGAGGGGAGGAGACCAGGGATTTGGAGAGCCAAGGCAGAAACTCAACGACCTTTTTGGAGCACTAGAGTTACTTCCTAGGTAAACATGGAGGCTGGGGCTTATGTCTGCGCCACGGGCTCCGGCGGACATTTCTGGATGTGACCAGTGAGAAGCGGGTGTGCCCTAGTGTTGCCATCGCCCCCTTTTAAGGGGACTCAAAGCAGCTGACAAGCCTTCGGTTCTTCTCCCCACAACAGACATCCTGTGAAGCAGGTGGGGCTGTGAGAGCTCAGAAAGAGAGCTGTGACTAGCCCAAAGCCACCCAGCCGGCTTCGTGGAGGAGAGAGTGGAGTCAAAGCCGGTATTCCCAGGTAAGAATCCGGCTCCCTAACTGGCTCAGTGAGCTACAGAGGCAGGCAAACACTGCAGGATCCTGGTTGTGCTCATCCACTTCCACCTGGCGGTGTGTGCTTGGCCAGGAGACAGGTCAGCTGCCGGACTTGCATAAGCCCTTCCTGTGTTTGTCCTTTCGAGTTTCCCTGGTCTTTTGTTTCCCGGCATCTCATCCCCGGCCTCCCAACGGAGCGCGGAAGCGGGGTGGGAGATAAAGGGGGACAGAAGGAGAGTGGCCAGTTTGGCGTCCTTGGAGATCCAAGTCCAGGCCTGACAAGCTGCGCAGACTTTCGCTCCCAGGAAGAAGCAGAAGGCGGAGACCGCGCCTTTCGGCACCGGATTAGATCCCAGGAACACAGGGATCTACTGTCCGCACACTTGGGCCTCTGTTCTCTGCCCATCAGGATGACCTGCCTTGTGTGGGTCCTGGCACAGGGATGATGCTAAAGGAAAGAAAAGGAGCCGCTCATCACGCCGGTGTAGAAGCCAGAGACTCACCAGGAAGACGTGGTCAAAGATCTGCGTGGGGCTGTCCATCTGGCCCAGGATGACGATCATCTCGTTGTCAATGAACTCCTTGAACTCACGCAGGTTGCAGGCCATCTGCATCTCCAGCTCCGTCCGTATCTACATGCGAGGGAAGAAGAAGAAGAGTTGGCTTTTCTGCCCATTTAAGAGGACTCAAAGTGGCTGACAAACCTTCTCTTCTTCTCCCCACAACAGCACAACCTGTGAGGCGCGTGGGGCTGTGAGTGCTCAGATGAGAGCTCTGACTTGCCCAAGGTCACCCAGCTGGCTTCGTGGGGGAGGGTGGAATCAAGCCCGGTATTCCCGGCTTGAGTCCGGCTCCCTAGCCACCAGACCAACCAGGCTCACAGTCTGGGAGGCCAGAAGTGGACCCAGTACCAGGGGCCTTGACTTGGCGTCTCCTGGCCCTCTGGTCCCCTGCCCTCCTGATGTCCCCGGAGCGGTCAAGCTGGCAGAGAGCAATAGTGGACACCATGCTCAGCCAGATGAAAGATGCTGCTAGAGAGGGTTGGGATAGATCGGGGGGGGGGGGACTGAACTCTTAGTGACCGTTTTCCCGCCACAGAGCCTCTTAAGCGCCGCTGACCTTTCAGCTCTCCTTCTGCTCGGCCTCAGCGGCCACGTCTCACCTCCTTGGAAGTGATGTTCTCCAAGTCCTTCTGCATCATGATCTCACGCAGCTTGGTCTTGATCAGCCTCTCTGTGCGTTCGCGTTCCGTTGGGCTGAAGAAGGGAGAGGAGAGGAGAGGAGAGGAGAGATTAACCTTTCCTGATGGGCACCGACCGGAGGGGACTGTGGACAATCTGTGCCGCGGCCGTCCAGAGATTTACTTAATTGCATTTATACCCTTGTTGGAGGTTATCCGCCCTTTCCTTTCCATTACCCTGTTTTCTGATCACAACAACCCCCTGAGGCAGGCTGTACTGATGTGCACAAATGGGGGTTTTTTGCATTCCGTTCGTGTTGAATGTGAGAAAATTCTTATTTGTTGGAATTAGGGACCGCTGTGTCCGCCTGTCGCTCGTGTGTTCGCTTGCAGGACCTTCCTGAAGGCAAATCCCTTGAAAACCCTGCCGCATTTCTGCACTCTCCTCGCTCATCAAAGCATTAACCTGACGACCACAGGGTGGCATATCTGCATTGCTGGCAGGGTGCTGGGTGACAAAGCCGGTCGCCCGGCCAGATCTGCTCCCCTGCCCCACCTTTCCAGGGAAGGTAGCGGGCCGCTCGCCTCCTTAAATGGCATGGAGAAGGCAGCCTGGGTCTCTGGGCAGATTCCAGGCGCCGTTGGCCTTATCGCAGGCTGTAAAAATAGCCAGGGCTTGTCCGGCCGGAGGGCAGAGCCCCATGCAGGTCTCCCTGCCTCTGTGAACAGCATGGCTGGGGCAGAGCAGAAGGGGTCTGCCTAGGGCACTCTGGTCTAGTGGTCAGGGAGCTGGGCTCTTATCTGGGAATACCGGGTTTGATTCTGCACTCCTCCACAAAGCCAGCTGGGTGACCTTGGGCAGGTCACAGCTCTCTTCTGAGCTCTCCCACACACCTCCCAGGGTGCCTGTTGTGGGGAGGAGAACAGAAGGTTTGTCAGCAGCTTTGAGTCCCCTTAAGAGTGAGAAAAGCAGGGGGGGAAAGCAACCTCTTCTTCTTCTTCTAGGGTAGAGACAAACTAATCACCCTTGTTGCTCATGGGCACCACCTGGTACCAAAAAGATGTTGCTCTAAAAACAGAAGCTCAAACCCACCTTCTGTATAGGGTAGGCGTGCGCATGAATATTGAAAACATTCAATATCTGGACAAATTTAGGCATTCAAATTCGAATTTCGGAGCCTTCACACAAAGCTTTGAAACATCTGTGAGAACAGGCAGGTGGGAAAATGGCCGAGCCAGTCACGTCTGCCACGGATCCCGAGTGAATTCAACATGGTTAGAGAGCAGATTCAAAGCGGATTCAGGGCGGATTTGACGCTTTCAGAGAGGATATCTTACGGGATATTTATTGGATACGTATTGGATATTCATACGAATTCGTATCGAACAGAATCCAACCACATTCGAAGGGGATCTAGTTGAATTAATACAAATTTTCTTACATTCGGTTCAATATGAACCAAATGCAAAAAAAAAAAAAAAAACCATTTGTGCAGATCCCTAGTATGGGGTCTTTCTGTCTGGACTACAATCCCCATGATTCTCAGCCAAAGCAGGTCAAGACAAGGCACCATTTCCCATTCCAAGGGCTCCATTGCACAAATAAATTTCTAAGAAGGTGAATAGTGGTCATTCTGAGCTCAGTGGCCCAACTATGTGCTTGGAAGGCTGCTGGTCTTTGAGAGGTCCTCCTCTGTGGTGGCCCCCTGAAGATGGACACCGGTCACCAACATGGAATATTTTTCAGGACCTGGTTAAAACCCACGCCTTCGCACAGCCTTCGCTCTCTAGGTGAAGGGTACATGAAACCGACCGCGCATCTTACTCACACGTCCGTGAAAAGAGCCGGGGAGTCCGGCCGGTGGGACTGGACATCTTGCATGGCGTTCCATTCGTTGACGGAGGACTGGTCCGAGTTGAGGCGGCTCTCGTAGTAGCTGACCCACGTGAGGAAGAGGCTGCCCGGGTAGTAGTTGTTGGTCCGGGCCACCTCGCACGCCTTGTGGAGGCTCTGCAGGGCGGACCTGGGGAGAAGGACGGGGATTGAACGTTGTTGAAAAGCCTCCTTTCTCCTCCTAGGGCGGGCGACGCAAGAAGACCGGACATTCAGCGCTTTGGCCCGTGGCCGCAACAGGGTGGCCGCGCTGCCCAAATTCAACAAACCAACCAAAGCGACCACTTTTTAAAACTGGTATTAGAAACGGCATGCTCTGGGGGTCAGCTGGTCCTCTGTCCCTACTTGAGAAAAAAATCCAGAACCATGGGGGCGACACAGAGAAGGCCACGCTGCTGGAAACAGCTGCCTGGCACCCTGGCCTGACGGCAACACCAGCTGGGCCCTGAGACAGGTTGTAGGCCTGGGGAGGGTCTACAGCTTCGTGTGTGGACAGCCCCAAAGTGGCATTTCCAGTGAAACAGGAGCTTTCGTTTTTCCTTATTCATAGGAATTTGGATATTTGATTTGAACTGAATCGGATGTTACAGCCCTGTAGGAGGGACAAGCATCTAACATCAACAACGTACTAGAACTCTAAATGAAAAGCCCTATAAAATAAACTGATTCATATTACTTGGCACCAGTGTTTATGAGTCCAGCGTGGCCCCGTTCCAAACCGCCTTGTTTGAATTACCCTTTCATAATTGCCGCATGAACACGTTTGCCAGCTCCACGCAAAGCCTAGCCGTGATTTGTCTATCCATGATTGCTATTAAATCTCAGTAAATAATTTTTAAGCGAGCCATTCAGCCCAACGGCGTGGAGGCCCAACGCTTCCGTTTCACAGGGCGCAATAAATTTCTATTTTCCCCCTTTCCCCCAGCAAATCTCTCGGTGGGGCTGCCTGCGCCCCTCCGGAAACGGCCTGTGCGCTGGGACAGTTGTTCTGTGCTAGCAAAGATGCAAGATCTAATCTCCGGCTGCCAGCAAAGTCCTCCTTCTGCCTCCGCCAAACAGTTCCCGGGGAACGGCCATCCTGGAAAGCGGCCCTGCCCTGGTCAGCCGAGTTCATGCCCGCCCAAGGGCACGGCCTCTGGGAAAGCATTCTGGGATACTTTCTAAGAAGCAGGACGCACCTTCCGGCACATCTGCTAGTGTGTCCTTGAGACACAGGTTATAAAACTAGCACGGGGCCCAAGCATGCGGACCGTGTGAGCAGGTGACGAGTTTCAGCCAGGCTAAAGAGGGCTCCTGAGTCACTGAGATCACAGGAGGGGAAAAACACGCACACAGACTGCAGCGTGAAGAAGAACTGCCCAATACAGGAATATGCGGCTAGGCAGGCCGCCAAAACACCCAGCATGTAGGTACAAAGAAGGGCTGTGGGTTAGAGGTGGGTTTGTGGTATTTCCCACCCCTGTCTGCCCTCCCAAAGATGGGGCAGGCGGTTATTTAAACCCGACCTTCCCAATCTTCATCTCAATCCAAATTTCAGCCATCGCCTTCCCTGGATCAGAACGGAGCCCTTACGGTCCAGCATCCCGCCTCGCACAGTGGCCCACCCATGGCTTCTTGGCATCTCAAGCAGAAGCCAAAGGGAAAACCTTCACCTGCCTTCCACTCCCAATGAACGAATGGCCTCCTGCCATCTCTCCACCCTGGAGGCAGTACTTGGGCATCTACTTTAGTAGCCATTAATGCACCTCCATGAATTAACAGAGGCCCTGCTGGATCAGGCCACAGCCCATCTGGTCCATGAGAACCTCAGAGGAGCCCTGCAGTATCAGGCCACAGCCCATCTAGTCCACAAGAACCTCAGAGGAGCCCTGCTGGATCAGGCCACAGCCCATCTAGTCCATAAGAACCTCAGAGGAGCCCTGCTGGATCAGGCCACAGCCCATCTAGTCCATAAGAACCTCAGAGGAGCCCTGCTGGATCAGGCCACAGCCCATCTAGTCCATCAGAACCTCAGAGAAGCCCTGCTTTAAAAAAAACTGGGCTTCAGGACAGACACAGAAAAGCAAAGTTCCCATACCACATGGCTTGCACCGAAACAGGCTTGAAGATGTGAACCCGGTTATCCGTGGAGACACTGAAGCCCCTGTGGAGGGGAAAAAGGCACCAGATTTCAGAAATGGCAAAAATTCTACTCTTACTGCAACCATCACTGCACCTGCCATGGTTAGCAAAGTGGGTGGAAATGAGGGGCCGGGCATTTAGACGAGTCCCTCCCTGCAGGCTACAGTTTGCTTTTAAGGACTGAATCAAAGAGGGTGGCGGACGCTTACCCATCGCCGTCCAGATGGATCAAGGCGTCACTCCAGAGCGGCAAGACCAGGCCCATCGTGCAAATGCTGCTGGGAAAGGAAAGGAGGGCAGAACTCAGGTCAACGTTCAGCCACGCTGGCTGTGACCTGCAAGGGAAATCCTCCACAGAAGAGCATTAAGAACATAAGAGCATAAGAGGAGCCCTGCTGGATCAGGCCACAGCCCATCCAGTCCATCAGAACCTCAGAGGAGCCCTGCTGGATCAGGCCACAGCCCATCTGGTCCATAAGAACCTCAGAGGAGCCCTGCTGGATCAGGCCACAGACCATCCAGTCCATAAGAACCTAGGAGGAGCCCTGCTGGATCAGGCCACAGCCCATCTGGTCCATCAGAACCTCAGAGGAGCCCTGCTGGATCAGGCCACAGACCATCCAGTCCATAAGAACCTAGGAGGAGCCCTGCTGGATCAGGCCACAGACCATCTAGTCTAGCATCCCATCCCATACAGTGGCCACCAATTGCCCATGGGCATCTCGAGCAGAGTCAAGGGCAAACCTTCTCCTGCTCTCCAAGCCCAGCTAATGGCCTTAGAGGCTTCCTGCTTGTGTTTTGCTCTTGCATGAAAATCCTGCACATTTGGTATTTAGGGCCAGGAAGAATTTCCATCAAAGCAGAACACCTTCTGTGCAGAAGAATGTTGCTCTGCTCTGGACGGACGTGGCCCGGTTTCTCCCGTACAGTGGAGCTATGAGAAACCAAGGCCTTCAATTTATCGGCCTCTCCTCCCACGGCCAAATATCTCTGAAGAAACTTTCGGCAACCTGAGGAAGAGGCAGCACAAAATGAATTATTTGCAGGCATGGCACAACAAGTCATCTTATTTTATTCCCTCCATTCCATTACTGATATTATTCTGGCTCCCAGTTTGGATTACTCATTTCCTAAAGGCCACTTCGGGACAGCTGGTGGGAAAATCGCTACAGAGGCAAATAAAAGTCGCATGGTGGAAATGCAACGCCTGTGTGGGACATTGAAAACCTCTCTCCTATTTGTTTGGGGACTGAGCATCTTTTGGGGAAACTCTCCCAATAGTTCTGTGGCTAGAGGGCAGGGCCTTATCTGGCGTGGCCCCAGGATGCTCAACGGCTTTCTCTTGGGTGATAACCCAAAGAACAAGCCCCGAGTATCTTTAGAAATCGATGGAGACACACGCCGGTTTGATGTGAGCCAGTTTGGTCTAGTGGTTTGGGAGCCGGACTCTTATCTGGGAATACTGGGTTTGATTCCACCCTCCTCCATGAAGCCAGCTGGGTGACCTTGGGCTAGTCACAGCTCTCTTCTGAGCTCCCACAGCCCCACCTGCCTCTCCTGGCCTTTGGTAGTTAAGCCCATAATTTTATCCCATTTACCTTCTTTTCAGGTGTTTCCCACCACCACCACCACCATCTGAGACTCTTGCTTTACAGGTGCGTTACCTGTGCTGGCAGTATAGAAATTAATTTTAAACCCTCCAGGGTGAAGGAAGGGGCACTGGGTCGGATCCCGCGAAAGGGGCTCCAGGAAAGGAAGAGAGAGAGCGCCAGTGGAGAGCCACCGTGAATGGCCTCCCAAGGGAGATATTTTTAGCCCCCTTCTCCACCGCCGCGTCCAGCAAAGCCCCCAGCAACCAGGCTAAATCGGGCCTCGGCCGGGCCTGTAAATACCCGGCGTGTCAGAGCGCAGAGAGATTCCGCGCCCGAGTCGGCGGCAAGAGAGTGACGCAAAAGCCGGAGAGGAAAGTTGCGTCCCTGACGGAGGCCCTCGTGCCCAAAAGGAAAGCGGTTTTCGCCTGGTCCCTTTTGGAGGCCGGAAAGAGCAGGGCTTGGCTGAGTCCGCTAAAGAGTCCAGCTAAAGACCCGGTTGACCACTTGCCTGTCGTTGCAGGAGAAATCCATCCCCAGGACGATGCTCTCCTCCGTGTCCTGCCGGCCGTTGGTCGAGACCACCACCATGTAGCGCGTCCTGTTCTGGTAGCTGCTTTCCAGTTTCACAGCCTGGGCAGGGAGGAGGGGGGCACAAAGGGAATTGGTTACCGTTAACCTGTTCCTGGATTCTGCAACAAGGAATTCCTGGAAGCTCTGGGGACGCTGCTGCTGCCCACGGGCAGAGAACACTCGAGGGGCTACGACCGCGGGGCCTTTAGAGGTCATCCATTCCAGCCCCCCGGGCAGTGAAGCAAAAATGTTAGGGTTGTCTTTTCTCCTCCTTCCTTTCATATGCCGCAGTTAAACTAGGAACGTGCAAAGATGGGGGGATATTTCTGCATTCAATTTATATCAAACCGAATGTAGGAGAATTCATATTCATTCAAATAGATCTCCTTCTATTCTCGTATTAATTGGTGCAAATATCCTATATGTATCATCCCATACGTATCCCGTAATATATCTGCTCTGAAACCATCAAATCCACCCTGAACCCACTTTGAATCTTCTCTCCGTTTGAATCTGTGAGCCAGTTTGGTTTAGTGGTTAGGGAGCTGGACTCTTATCTGGGAAAACCGGGTTCGATTCCACACTCCTCCACAATGACCTTGGGCAAGTCACAGCTCTCTTCTGAGCTCTCATAGCCCCGCCTTCCACACAGGGCATCTGTTGTGGAGAGAAGGTTTAGCAGCCTCTTTGAGTCCCCTTAAAAAGGTTAGAAAAGCGGGGTAGAAAAGCTAGCAGAAGACCACCCAGCTGGCTTCGTGGCAGAAGAAGAGACGGCTTTTCTCCCCCATTTAAAGGGGCTCAAAGTGGCTGACAAACCCTCTGTTCCTCTCCCTTAAGGGGACTCAAATCAGCTGACAAACCTCCTGTTCTTCTCCCCACCACAGACACCCTATGAGGTGGGTGGGGCAGTGAGAACTCAAAAGAGAGCTGTGGCTAGCCCAAGGACACCCAGCTGGCTTTGTGGAGGAGGGTGGAATCAAATCCAGTATTCAGAGGCAAGAGTCCAGCTTGTAACCACTAGACCACTGCAAGAGAGGCTGACAAAAGCTCAGAGGCACCGAAAACGCCTAAACTGCAACCTCATTCAGACCACTTGCCCGGCGTGATCGGCTACTGCCTGTGTAAACAAGACTGAAATTCCGCCACACACACCTCTGGCTGCCCTTTGCCAACGTCCAGCGGCGGCTCCCAACTCCCATGAACCTTGAACTGCACAAGATCTCAAAGTGCTGGGAAAGTCGTCCCCCCCTTGCAAACTTTGCTGCATTTCTGCCTGCTCAGTTTTAAAGCAAAAGCCGATCTAATCGGTCAGCGACTGCCGGGAAGGCGGATACGAGAACAAGACGTGTTTCCTGCAGCTGCGCCGACTGCCGCTCTCACAGGCAGGACGCTGGAGATCTGGGGAGTTAACTAAACCGCTGATGCCGCTGACCATCTTATCGGCCACAGACCAGCCGATTCTGTTTGCGGTGACACCCAAGCTGCATGCTCAGCCGCCATGCTGGACGATGGACCTCTCTCTCCCACAAAGCCACGCTGCAGCCTTGCCCGGTCAGCTTGAGAACAAATCCCTGATATCTTCTCTCGTGGGCCAAGTGGGACCACAAAGCTCTGCAAAAAAAAAAAGCGCCATCCGCCCACTACCCACACTGACCGGCACCTGGGCTAAGCACAGGTAGGATCCTGCAGTACCTCCCCCCGTGAGACAGGCCCTAGGTGTTCTCCCAGCAAGCAAGGTGGCAACAGATCAAACTTGACGTTCAAACTTGTGCGCACCGTCACCGGCACGTGAATTCGCCACATAATTCTTCCCAGAAACTGCGATCCTTCCTGGGCACGAAACAAAAAGGCACCAGGAACCCGTCCAAGGAACGGGCACAAGGAGGAATCACCCAACAGTGTACCTGGAAACCTGTCCCAGAAGCCCCCAGGGGAACCTCTCCAGCACTTAGGAAACCCGGGAACGTCCGCATTGTCTCTGTTGCAAAGGCAGCGGCAGACACTCGGGCGACGGAAGCGAGTCTGAATGTAAACAGAGCGGATGGATGGATGGGCGAGCAAGCGAGCGGCACTCGGTTCCCGGCTCGCTTTCCTCTTCCCACAGACTCAAGAATCGTTGCCGAGGCTCAAGCGCCGCTCTTGGAGTTCCTACTAAGGGCTGACGCAGCAAGGGAAAAGCTATATATGCAACCGGTTGACCCCTCACACCAAGCACCACCACCCCCCGCCGCCCTGGGGTGCCAGCTCAGCGAAATGTGCGGCGAGCGCCGTTTCCGAGAAGGCCAAGACGAACTCGCCTCTTATGGCCGTGAGATGCCCTGGGGGCAAGAGGCCAGTAGGCCAGGGATGGAAGCGGGACGGGAAGTGGGCCAGAAGGGGCACTCCGTCCAGATGCTCCCCCCTCTGGTCCGAATGCCTGACCTAATTAAAGGCAGACCGGGGTGCCAGCCGAGATTTCCCTGGCGATGAGGTGTGTGTGTGCAGAAGGAAGTTGGTGCTGCTGCTAAAGTGCCCGCAGCTCAGCTTTAAGGACTTCCTGGACAGAGAGCCCAGCGGGTGGGAAGTGACCGCTGGGGGAAAGCAGAACGCCATGCCCAGATGAATGGGACATCAGGGAGGCCCTGAGTGCTTCCGGTACGATTTGCTGGAATTGGGGAGTGGGCAGAATACGGCTTTTCTCACCAGCCTCATTCTCTGCCGAGGGCAAGACCCCAGCCCCCTGGCACCAGGGTACGTTTCAGACAGCATGAATCCTGCCTCCTGAATGGATCAAGGCTTCCCTCCTTTGGTCTAGAGTCGACTCTAGTGGTTAGGGAGCCGGACTCTTATCTGGGGATACTGGGTTTCATTTCACACTCCTCCAGGAAGCCAGCTGGGTGTCCCTGGGTTAGTCACAGCTCTCTTCTGAGCTCTCACAGCCCCACCTTCCTCACAGGGCGTCTGTTGTGGGGAGAAGCACAGAAGGTTTGTCTGGTGCCTTGAGTCCCCAAACAGAGAATGATCAGGAGATCTCTATACAGTGGGATCCTCAAAGGGGAACTGTGCCTCACAGCTTTACAGGAACCTAAAGTGCTCTCAGGATTCGGCCCTGGTCCAGCTAGGACACTTGGCGAGATCCATTCCAAACCCTTTAGGCCTGAAGGCCAGAGGCAGTGGACAGAAACCCAACGCCACCCCTTCCCCCTCGCTCGCGGCCGCCTCCTTCTTGCAGCAAGAGGATTAGCGTAATCTAATTTGTTTGGCTAAACCGATCCAGACAGAAATAATTAGCCGGGCGGTTTCGACATCAGATCGCCATCAAAGGGAGCGAGAAGCCACATGGGGAGGACCGGACTGGACAGACAGCTGCACGTTCCTAGGAACAGAACGGCCAGAGTCATTCCCTTCCCTTCCCGCCTGCTGACCGGTGAGGGATGACGTTGTTTCCAAGTCCAGAGAGGTGGGCTGGGGACGCGGACTGTCCAGCCCACAAGGGCAGAGGCTGTGAGGAGGGCTAGAGAAGCTCTGGCGCGAGACAACAAGGTCCCGTCCAATCCCCCCCAGACTAGCCCAGGGTCTACCAGACTAGCCCAAGGTCACCCAGCTGGCCTCATGGAGGAGCGCAGAATCAAACCAGATATTAACAGTTAAAAGTCCTGCTCCCTACCCACTAGACCAAACTGCTTCACAAGAGAACCCTGGGCCTGTCTTCCTTTTGAACCTCTGTATCAATCAACTGGGTCAAAACCAGTCAACTGCCGGCATCCAAACAACCTGTTGCCAGCGCGTTTCCACAGCACTTCACACACACACACACCCGTCTGAGCCCACCGGCCTCAAGCGCCACCGCAGCTGCCGCCACTTTACAGCAAAAGCCCCAAGCGTGGAACCACACAAGGCGTCAAGCAGCTGCGGTCCTGGGCCTGATCCTCCAAGGCCCGATCCTGCCTGGCCCTTGTATGTAAACACACATCCTCCTGGCTCTTTCCAACAGATGACGCAAAACCCTCTGCTGCCTTGCGCAATGTTTATTTACTCTTGCAGAAGAGAATCTGGGCCAGTTCAGAGTCCGGCAGCTGCTCTCATGGACCCACCACCTTCCACAGCTGGGAGCCAATAAATAAGTACAAATATAGCACCCACGAGGGTCAGCAGCCTGCAGCCCGGGGGATGTTTCTAACCCAGAGAGCACATGTGGGCAGAGAAAGTTAAATTCCGGGCGCTGACCTCGGCTAACCATTTTCTAATCTCAGATTTCCCAAGGCGGCTCACAACAAACAGAAAATATACAATGCAAAATAAGGGTCAAAATATTATACAAAAATACATTATAAAAGTTGCATGTCATACAAAACATTGCAAAATAAGCCAAAACATACACACACACACACACACACATGCGGCAGCTGAAGAAGAAGAATTGGCTGTTCTACCCCCCTTTTCTCACCCATTTTTAAGGGGACTCAAAGTGGCTGACAAGCCTTCTGTTCTTCTCCCCACACCCTTGTGAGGTGGGTGGGGCTGCAAGAGCTCAGGAAGAGAGCTGTGACTAGCCCAGGGTCACCCAACCAGCTTCGTGGAGGAGGGCAGAATCAAACCTGGTACTCTCAGATACGAGTCCGGCTCCTTAACCACTAGACCAAACAGGCCAAGTGGAGTCCAGAGCAGCTGACCAGAGGCCCCAGTCCCATAATCGCCTCCTCCAAGATGTCCACGCCCAGCCAGGCTGGCGAGTCATCCAGAGGGCATCTAGGCTGCCACCACTAGACCATCCCCAGGAGATATCGGAAGGTTTTCCTCCTCTTCAGGCAGGGCTTCCAGATGGGAGGGAGGGATCCCGGTGACTGTCCACCATTTCTCAAAGCAAGGTGGGACGCCCAGGGTGTGCAGACTCCAGAAAGCAGATGCCTAGCTTTGCAGACCTAACCCTCTTTCTATCAATGGCTGGGGAAGGCCAAAACATGGACGCAAAGCGAGGAATCGGTTAGCAAATCCAGCCTTTGGTCCGATCCCAAAGGAACCTCTTGCAGGGTTCTCTTTCCACGGAGGCTGAAGACGACCCAACAGACAGAAGCCATTGTTCTCCGTACGGCCTGCTGAACGGCCCAGTGAGACGGATAATCCAGCCCCTGTCTACCACGCTCATCTCGGGGACCGTTCCGAGGCCAGAGCAAACAAGGCCTGGAATTGTCCGCGCTGCGCTTTCCATTGGGAGAATATTAAATGTGGCACTCAGGTAATGGCGGTTCCCAGAGCCAGTTTATGATGGTCTTTCCTGCTTTGAACAAGGGAATAATCACAGGCTGATTCTTCTCGGGAAGGAGGAATTAGTGAACCAAAGGGGGCCAGCAAAAGTTCAGCTCCCTCAGAGCTCGGAGGAGCCAAGAACCACGATCAAAACACGTCCTCTGCGTGATCCCAAATTTGGTGGGGAGGAGAAAGGAGCCGTTGTCCCCGTGCACACAGCGCCCCTTGTTCTGTGAGGAACTGCAGCTGTCCAGAACCTCTGCGGGTGGGGTTCCCAGCCGGCAAAGGTGAACATGGAATGATAGAATCCTAGAGTTGGAAGGGACCCTCTAAGGTCATCCAGCCCAACCCCTGCTCAATGCAGGATTCCCTAAACCATCCCAGACAAACGTGGGTCCAGCCTCTGCTTGGAGACCTCCAGCCAAGGAGAACCCACCACCTCCCGTGGCAACCTATTCCACGGACTGGTCGCCCTCACTGTCAGGATGCTTTTCCTAATATCTAATCTGCATTGACTCCCTTGGAGTTTCATCCCGTTGTTTCTAGTCCTCCCATCTTGAGCAAGTGAGAATAGGGTCGATCCCTCTGCACTATGATGACCCTTCAGATACTTGAAGACCGCGATCATGTCTCCTCTCAGTCTTCTCTTCTGCAGACTGAATATTCCTAGTTCCTTCAAGCTTTCCTCATAGGACATGGTTTCCAGACCACCAACCATTTTGGTAGCCCTCCTTTGGACTTGCTCTAGTTCATCAATGTCTTTTTTAAAACTGGGATGCCCAGAACTTGACACAGGACTCTAGATAAGGTCTGACCAAGGCAGAGCAAAGAGGAATAATTACTCCTCTTGTTGCATCCTAAGATGGTGTTTGCCTTTTTTGCAGCTGCATCACACTGCTGACTCATGTTCATCTTGTGATCAACCAGGACGCTACTCAGCCCACACCAGCCAGCCCACCTGTGGGGTGGGGGAAAGGGACCCACGCCTAGCTACCACACAGTAAAGGTTGTAATGCCTTGCCACCGGCGTCAGGTGGACTCAGGGACAAAGGACTGTTGGACTTACCAGCCTGATGTTGTCTTCTGGACGGAGAAGCATGAACATTGCTTGAAGGTGTTGCTGTAGGTCGCCTGGAATTCAGAGACAGCAGGTTTCAAAAACTGGGGTAGTGCCATCCCACAGATACACCGTACCTCCCCCTCCCCACTCCAAATCCTCAGTGCCCCGCCCCTCCACCCTACCCCCAAAGCTCCAGAATGGTGGCCCAGCTTGCAAAGCTCCGTTGCCAGTTCCCTCCGCCAAGTGGCCCCTCCTTGGCCCGCACAGAGGCTTGGAGGAGAGGCAGGGCCTGAGGCCCCTTGCTCAGAGTTGAGGCGCAAAGAAGATGGAAGGAAGCCTTACGGAGGCTGGTTAAGGGCCGTCCTCACTAAAAGGGGACCAGGCCTGCGTGTGGAAGGGCCTCCAGGGAATGGTTGCAGTTCAGTGGGAGAGCAAACTGCCCAAAGAACCATAGGGTTGCCAGTTTGATTTCCTGCCTCTCCCACAAAGTAGGCAATGGCAAACCACTTCTGTGTCTCGGCCAAGAAAGCTGTGTAGAGATGAGTATGTGCTGGGATCTGAAATGATGCATGAGCCAAACCCTCTGCATTGGATTAGGACCCCCAGGTGTTCAGCTGGTCCAGTC
Source organism: Aspidoscelis tigris stejnegeri (assembly GCA_023333525.1). Classification (NCBI taxonomy): domain Eukaryota; kingdom Metazoa; phylum Chordata; class Lepidosauria; order Squamata; family Teiidae; genus Aspidoscelis; species Aspidoscelis tigris. The sequence continues at coordinate 11,715,905 of JALMGA010000014.1, read as the reverse complement.
TGGCATCGCCCCTCTCATCCTGGCTACCCATGAGCCCCCAAGGACAGAAACACGCAGGATGTGAGCATTAGTGGCCGCTTGACACTGTGCCGCGTTCTGGAGCGATGTGAAGATCAAAACCCAGCCCTCGAAGTAGGCCCAGCCCTGTCCTGTGTGTGGGGAACCCCACAGAGGCCAGACGCAATGGGAATCCCTTCAGGGGAGCCCAGGGAGACAGCATTACCTGCATGCTTGTTTTGACGGTGGCTGATCCTGGGGCTGGAGGAACTGTTTCCCCGTGGGAGGAAGAGGGCGGCACCTTTCACTGTCAGGAAACTTTCACTGATGCTGCAACAGAGAAAGAGACAGGCGGAGAACTGATAAACGAAAAAGCTCTTTAGTGCCGCTCAGGGGGCCACGAGGTGAAGGCCCTGGTCTGGTCTGAACCCCTTGATACCCGCCCTGTCTTGTTGGGTGTTTTCAGAACCCTAAAATGCTGTGTCTTTGCAGTCTTTGGGATATAGCACACTGATGTCTCTCACCATTCTCTGAGAATTCTGGGAAAACCCCAAGGGGAAAGGTAGCGTTAGAGAGACGGCGAGAGAGGGAACATTCGTGAAGGTCAGAAGGCAAACAGAAAAAGCAAGAAAAACAGCAGTCTTTTAAAATACAAAAACAGGAACACAAAGGCTGTAAAATAAAATCAGAGGCAGGAACAGTTTCCAGTTTTGCAAGATCAGATGTGCAAAAGCACCACTCGTCTGCTTGGCTTTCTATTCCAGGTATGCAAATGTTTGTGTTTCCCGCAGTTTGCCACACCCGGGCTGTGGTCACACTTAAGGTTTAATCCAGCTTCAGTCCACTTTTAGAGCTAGAGAATACATCCCCAAAGCGTCACACTTAAGGTTTAATCCGGCTTCAGTCCACTTTTAGAGCGAAAGAACACATCAGCAGAGTGAGAAGCTGTTTTCTTTCAGTGTTAAATAACTCATAAGATTCACAGATAATGTGGAAAGAAAACTGCTGGTCACTGCTGGTGTGTTCCCTTGCTCTGAAAGTGGATAGAAGCTGGATTTAACCTTAGGTGTGACCTTGCCCTGGAGATAAATCTTGAATTAACAAGACACAGGTCGATATTTTTTTTTTACACAGACTGCAGGAACTGGTCCTATATTATCTCGTTTTCAAGCCACAGGAAATCTGTACTGGCTGTCAAGATTATCCCCTCATCCTGAGCATTCTTGTTTCTTGTTGCATTTTTAAAGTTTCTAGATCTCATGGGCCGCAAGATATGTCTGATAATATGTGAAAAGAAAGGCTGGGAGGGGGTCAAAGGAGCAAAAGGGGCAAAATATGTTGTTTTCTTCATTTTGCACAATTCTTTTTAATCCTTTTTTTTTCTTTTTCTTTTTTGCGTGGGAAAAAAGCCCTCAAAACAAAACAAACCGCGGCTCGGTTGGCAGAGTACGTCAACGGAAGCCAAGATGTGGTGAGGAAGATGAAGCAAGGCAGAGAAGACAGACAGAGGGAAACTGAGTGCCGGAAGAGTTGCGTCAACACTCGCCAGCTAAGCCAGGACAGGGAAGCGAAGCTGATGCCCGAGAGAGGAAGTCCAGCCCACTCTGGATGGGAAAGTCTGCCCAGAGCGGCTTGGCGTAAACACGTGCACCGCTGCAAGTGAACGAGGAAGGAAGAGCAGGAAGGTCTTTGCAGACCTTTGCAGCTGATGTCTAGGTGTGGCTTCCTGCTTGTGTTCCCAGTTTACTAAATAATGTGGAACATTTCTAAATCCAGCAGCGAGACCTCTTTCGATCCGAATATAGATAATCCGCATTTTGGGACCTTTAATCCTCAGAAACTGCGAATTCTTTTAAAATGTTGGGAACAGTAAGCTCTTAGAATGGTCTCTAAGATCATTATTGTCTGTTTGGGAATGCACCCTATAAGTCAAAAGAGCCACTTTAAATCGAGCCCTAGCCAGGATCCGGTAGCCAATGGTGACCTTTCAATAGCTTGTCGCTTTCTGCAGCTGCCAGATGGCAACGCAAGACCCGGACACGGGCAACCATACGCAGAAATGAAGCGTGTTTGAGAAGCTCTTGAGTTTCTTTTCTTCTGCAACAAAAAGCTTCCTTAAATCAAGAGGCAGATGGAATAAAAGAAGGTGGGGTGGGAAAGGGACACCTTTTCTTTTCCAGCCTGAACACACCTCAGAGATCACCTCTGTCCTAACAGAAAATCTGTCCAAATAAAGAGCAAAAAGAAAAGAAGAAAAGGTGAGGCTGAATTATATAACAACTTCCGCCCACAGGATGGGCAGCCACCTGTCAGGGCGCGGGGAACAGGAAGTCCAGACCAAGAGCAAAGATGCGGCAGGAAGGCAGAATCTGCTACAGGTGCATTTCAGAGCGGGCCTCTTGGGCTTTAGAACTTTTCTGTTTCCCAAAGCAGCCGAAAGAAATTTGCACCTTTCCGAATTCTACTGTGCTGTTTTTCCAATTGATGATAGGTTTGCTTTCGCTTTTTAAAGTATGTATCACATGAGAGAAAAACGCCGGGTTTTGTGGAAACAGAGGTCAGGAACCGGCAACAGTTACCAGGCAAATAAATATCTGCAAATCTTTGGCAAACTTTTAGGAAGCAAAGCAAAGCGAAGCATTAACTGGGTGAACAGGATTTCGATTAAAGGAAGGAAGAAAGAATGGGTCGGATCTGTCTCTTTTTATGAAGCTGCCTTTCGCTCTGGCAGGAAATGCAGCAAAAAAGCATTTCAGAAATTGTTGTTCCCATGATCTGGGAATTGGGGAGGGGGGACCCGATTCCTCTTTTTGTGGGCTTTGTTTTCCGAGCCCTGAAACGGCTCACTTCCTACATGAATCATCTCTGCGTAAGTGAAGAAACAGCGACTGGTTCAATTCTGTTCAGAGCTGCAGCAGGCAAACCTTTCCCCACCGCTCTCATCTCTGGGCTTGCATTCACGAATTTCCTGCAGTTCAGCAGCCGATCCCCTCACAGTAGACACTTTGCAAGTTTCCACATTTTGCGCCAGCTACATTAAAACCCTGAGGTTTGCCTGAGAATGGTCACCAGTTGTTTGTCCCAGGTTGAAGCGTGTTTGCTGGGGCCTTTTTTGCTCTGACAGCTCAAGGGTCAGTGCCCGGGCCCAGAAACGCACCTTTTTGGAATCTTGAGGACTAGAAACTTGGCAAATCAACAAGTAAGCAGGAAGGGAAGTGAGACTGAAACGCAACGGCAGAGCAACACAGTGGTGTGTTTTCTTCCTAGCCTCATATGTAAGCGTACCATCCAGAAGACCCGCAAGTCCGCCCACCCCCAGACCGACGTCCACTTGGACGCCAGGGAGACCTCTGCCGTAACCAAGGTACCGGCCCGGTCTCCCCTAGAGGTTGTCATGGAAAGCACTCCAGGCAGAGAAAAATGCGTAGCACCAGCGGCACTCGCTGACTCTCGGCTGGCAGAAGGGGGCTTTGGGTGGGGGGGAAAGGGGGAAGGATGCCCACAGATCCACCCACAAGGCACGAGGGCAAACTAGTTGTGTTTTGCAGACGGATCCACACTGCACACAGTCAAACAGGGAGAGCGTCCCCACGCCTGGGGACAATTCGTTAGACTGTGTTCCCTTGGAAGGCCAAGAGCATCCAAGAACCGTAAAGGCAAGAAGAAGAAGAAGAAGAAGAGTTGGCTTTTCCACCTCACTTTTTTCACCCATTTAAGGGGACTCAAAGCGGCTGACAAACCTTCTGTTCTTCTCCCATGTGAGGTCGATGGAGAGCTCCGAAGAGAGCTGTGACTAGCTTAAAGTCACCCAGCTGGCTTCGTGGAGGAGAGTGGAATCGAACGTCGTATTCCCAGATCAGAGCCTGGCTCCCTAACCACTAGGCCAAACTGCCCTAGAGGAGGAACCTGATTTCCCTCTACTCCTCTTTCCCAGTCAGTCTGAAGCTGCTGGCGATCAGGATGCCAGTCGCTATGGACGTAAGAGGAGTAACTGTGCCACATCAGACCTTACAGGCTGAAGTTCAACAGGCTGCCTCTCCCTCCTAAAGATGGATTTGGAATTCCAACCACAAGCGGCACTGGGAATCCCCACAGAAATCTCCCTCATGACGGTAAAGGCGGCTTTCCCTAACAGGAACCATCAATGAATAACATTCTCCAAGCCGGTGCTCTGGGCACATCCGCCCTCGCCAGCAGCGTGGCAAAGGTGGATTTAGGAAACAGGAAATGAGCCCACCAGAAGCAGAAGCAGCAGCAGCAAAGCAGGCAGGGAGGGAGGCCAGGGAAATTAAAGGAGGCTCCACCTTGCCTGAAAATCAGACAGGCTGCCCTAGTAAATTCCCTTTGCTGCTCTTTGCCCTGGCCATAAAGTTTTCTCCGCTTGGCACCCCTAAAGCTGCTAATGAGAGCCTGTCTCTAGGCAGGAGGGACATTGGAAGGGCAAACGAGAAAAGGAGGAGGAAAAGAAGTTATGAGAAGCAAAAAGAACCCCAACCCTTCCTGCGCTGTTTTGGGACTTCTTCTGAATTGAGCAGGAAGAAGGATTTGCATAAGCCCAGCAGCTGAGAAAGTTCAGCTGACCCCCCCCCCTTCTATATTAGGACACAATTAGCCAAAGAGAAGAAGAAAATACACTGAGAACGAGAAAGAGGGGGGGGGGGGAACTATTGGCACTGCGGCTCGCCCTACTGGAATTTTCGGCCCGCTACTATCCTGAAAGCAAAACAGCCCAGAGAGGATTTGTTTGCGGATAGGCAACGGGCATCCCGTTTCTTTCCCTTTATATATTCAAAGGTGCCTGTAAAAACCGTAAAGGATAGTTGAGGGCAGCAAGAAAATACATCTCTAGGGAGCAATAAAAATTAAAATGCGGCGTTTACCTGATTGGAGTATATAAAACCATGCAGGGTATAGAAAAGGTGGATGGAGAAAATTTCTTTTCTCTTATCACACAACACTAGAACCAGGGGCATTTATGAAGCTGATGGGCAGGAGAGTCAGATCAGAGAAGGGGAAGAATTTCTCCACCCAGAGGGTCATTGGTCAATGGAATTTACTGCCAGAAGAGGAGGTGACAGCAACCAGCTTGGATGGCTTTAGGGAAGGGTTAGACAAATTCATGGATGACAGATGTATTAATGGCTACTAGAATGGATGCCTAAGGACATCTTTTGGGCTGGAGAGACAGGCAGGAGGCCTCTAAGGCCACTTGCTGGGATTTGAGAGCAGGAGAAGGCTTGCCCTTGCCTCTGCTTGAGATGCCCATGGGCAATTGGTGGGCCACTGTGCGGGACAGGATGCTGGAGTAGACAAGGTGTGGACCCATCCAGCAGGGCTCCACTGAGGTTCTTACGGACTGTGGCCTGATCCAGCAGGGTTACTCTTACGTTCTCCTGTATGTTCGACACCAACAGCAGAAACTCTCCCCAGAAACCATTGCTACAGGTGAAGCACCTGGGTCTCCTCTTTGTTCTCTCTGCAGACACCTTAGATGAAGAACTAGACTCGGGAAGGCCAGAGCCCCAGCTGATCCTTCGGATCAGCACTTCCATTTGCCCCAGGCACTCCGGCCTTGGCTGGATCCCTGCTTCCCTCCAGAATCCCTCTCTCTGATGGGCCTTTTCACTTCCTTGCAGCCCCCTTTCCTCTCCCCCCCTCCTCCCTCGCACACAGCACCCCGGGGCTTCCTGGCCCTGCTCTGACGGCGCTGCGCCATTCGCACCACATGCAAAAATGCAGAGCTGAGCAAACAGGAGCCAGGCAGTGTTGTGGCAACGGCTGCAAAGCAACAAAAGGAGCGCGAGGCGAGAGGCAAGGGCTGGCCGGGGCGCTCAGACCCACAGGTGGAGGCCAAGAATAGAAGGGCAGCTTTTACATAAGGAGTAGGAAGCGGCTCCGCCTGGGGTGTGCAGTTACAGCGCTGGGGGGGCTGGGCGATGGCGAGGCTCTGAATGCCACCAAATCCAATTAACCACGCTTGGTGCTCTTTCCTCCTCAGTGGAGTCAGGATGGGGCCAAAATAATCCATTTTCTCTGTCTTTTTTTTTGGGTGGGGGGGGGGGACAAAACAAAGCACCTACACAGTGTCAGCAGCAGAGACACGCTAAACTGGTTTGGCTGCTTCACGGTTTGGAGCGAGCTGAGGTGTTCGAACGCAAACCAAACCATCCCGTGGTTCAAAGAACCCAGTTCAAATAAAACCCAAGCCAAGGGGTGTTTGCTTGTTTATTTGAGGAATTTAGATCCCGCCTTTCACCAAATGCTCCCAGGGCAGGATACAATAAGAATAAAACATATCAAATATTAAAGCATAACTAAAAACATAACCCCCACCCTCCCTCCAGAACAGGACAGCAAGCTGAGAAAGCTATTTAAACAGTAAAAGCCTGGGTGAAAACCCACCTTTTCAGGAAGGACCTCAAGCCAGAACAAATCTGGTGTAATAGCCACCCCTGATTTACTCTTTTAATAGTGATTTTTGTTTTTTTGGGGCCCAGATGCCTGGCGGTCTCCACATCTCCTGCTCTTGGTCAGGGTGAGCATGCAGAGAGGCTTGGAGACTGCAATTCTGACCTTTCAGAAATAGTTCAATTCGGAGAGGAAGTGAGGCTGAGAACAGCCGTCTTTCGCTGTGAGAAATATTTCCCACTGGGGACCAGAGACTCTCACATCCTCAGAAGCAGAACTAGGGAACTGGGCATGATGTCAAGATGCCTGGACCGAAGCGATGCTTGGAATGGGGGGGGGGGGCGTGATTTGGTTTTGCCTGCTGCTGTACCGTTAGGCCAAAGGGTCGGGGCTAGAGATGGGCATGAATGTGTTTTTTGGTGTTTGATTCGCCAAACCCGACCTGAATCCACTTTTAATCCGCTCTCAATCCACGCTGAATGCACTCTGGATCCGTTGCAGCCGCTTTCCCACCTCCCCCGGTGTAAAGAACGCCCGAACCATCCGAACGGATGTCCGGGAAATTTGCATCCATGCGAACCACGAATGTTACAATTATTTGCGCATATCCCTAGTTGGGATACCATGGCAATCTAGACAGTCCTGAACTCCAGCTCCCATCATCCTTTGCTCCCGTGGCTCAGAACCCTGGAGAGGGGTGGGGAGAGAACGTCGGGCGAAAAGATCCGCGCCTGAGTTCCCATTCATTGCCAGCAGGAAGGCCACCGCGGCTCCGGTTTCCATGATGCTTTGAGCTGTGGAATATTTACAAGACAAACCGGAAGCTCGCCAGGCAGGGGCCGGGAAAGGCACAGCAGGTAGGAGGGCAGGGAGGACCGAAATCTTTTCCCTGGCTAATGATTAACGAAAGAGGTGCCCGTTGCTCAACGTGCCAGGAAGTCCACGGGAAACCCAACAGCTCTTTCCCGGACTCCGGTTTAGAAGGGCAGGAAGCAGCGACCGTCCGCCGGGGCGGAAGACAAGCCAAAGTCCTCTGGGAAGAGCTCTAAAGGAGGCTGGAAGGCCAAGACCCAGTTCCCCTTCATTGCCAGCCAGAGATTATGTGCATCTCATGGGGACTCATGCAGAGGTACAGCGGGCATCCCTAAGGGCCTGGCAGGGATTCAGCCGAAAACAGAGCTAAAGAATTCCACCCAACCAAAGAACTCCCTGCTGGTTTGGACCAGGGGGACATGCGTGTCACTGGGTCTCTAGTCTGTGACATGGGGGGCATCCAGTCCTCGATGGGGTTCTCATGCCCTGGAAGGGACAGGTGTGATATCTGGGGGTGCTCTTGGACTCTGTGCTGACGCTGGAAGCTCAGGTGGAGGCCATGGTGAAGAGCGCCTATCCCCAACTACGGCTGGTGCACCAGTTGAAGCCTTTTCTGGACAGAGATGACTTGCCCACAGTTATCCACACTCTGGTAACCTCCAGACTGGACTACTGCAATGCGCTCTACATGGGGCTGCCCTTGAAGAGGGTTTGGAAGCTGCAGCTGGTACAGAATGCAGCTGATAGACTGCTTACTGAAACAGCTGGCCAGAGGCACATCAGGCCGGTCTTAACACAGACACCCTATGAGGTGGGTGGGGCGGTGTGAGCTCAGAAGAGAGCTGTGACTCGCCCAAGGTCACCCAGCTGGCTTCGTGGAGGAGGGCAGAATCAAAGGCAGTATTCCCAGATAAGAGTCCGCCTCTCTAACCTCTAGACCAAACTGGCTCACAAGTCCTCTGCCCGCCCGCCGGCCCCAACTGGGGAAAAGCAGAAGCCCCAGAGGGACCCCCATCCTGGCCTCCCCCGCTCCCCGGCTGTAGTATTCTGTCCTTCCCCTGTGCCCTTCAGCCAAGGAATGCCGGCAGCAGCCCCAGCTGAGATTCCTGAGCAAGCTAGAAGCCGCTCAGTGGATTGAGCGTGGCTCAGACTGGGCTCAGATATGTCCAGCCACGAGAAAGAACAAGGCGCCACTTGTGGCCATTACCCACGGAAACCCAGAGGTGCAGCCAGAAAGCGGCGTTTACTGCTGGGAAGGAAGGCCCAGCGACTCTTCTGGAGCTGCCAGGCTTCACCTTTTGTCCTTCCCGCAGGGCTTATTCCTCCAAAGTCTGGCCAGGCCAGGGCACACTCAAAGCCCCCCAGATTCACCCTCCAAGCCGGCCTCAAGACAGCCGTCGCTACACCCTGGGCCAGTTTTTCCGTTCCAAGCCGGCACTTATCTCTATCTGCATTCCTCTCCGGCACCGCAGATGCAGGTCAGGAGGTCACGGCGCTCAGAAGCAGTGAAAGCTGACCAAGGGCTTCCTCTGCGGTCTTCCTCGGTACTTGCTAAGCTGGGAAGGGGGAGACCTTTGCAGAGAGATCCCTCCTTGTGGCTTGCGGTGGGGCCCGGGGCCGGATCCTCATCCTGTGGGAGGCATCTTGAACCGCTGCTCTGTCAGGATTTCACCAGGCCTTGCAAAACGGCTTCCCTGCCCTCTTCCAGGTGGCCTCCAGCTCCTGCTCCCACCTGAATGCAGCCTGGGCCCCAAACCCAGGCATAAGCGGCCCGGCTTCAGAGATGGACCCTTTAACAGAGGTCTCGATCAGGGGAAAGGCCTGCCTCTCTCCGCCGCCTCCTTCTTCTGAGCAATGTTTTGAACAACTGCTTTCAGTTCGCTTCCACCACGGTTTGAGCCCTGCATTCAGGAGGGCTGTGAGGAGCTGTCTTTACAGGGAAGAGGCACGAACACGTTTCTGACAGATGACAGGAGGAACAGGAGAGCAATTTAGCAGTTGGCCAGAGCAACCGGTTCCAAAAAGTAGGCTTTTGGATCGCTGCAGGCCCATATCCGTCAGGTGCAGCTTCTGCTCTCCAGGATGGAGATGAGGGTGGAACCAGGGATGGCTGGCATCATGTTAGTAACTCCACGGGTCCCGGGGGCTACTGAGGGAGGAAGAAGAGTTGGCTTTTCTACCCTGCTTTTCTCACCCATTGAAGGGAACTCAAAGTGGCTGACAAACCTTCTGTTCTTCTCCCCACAACGGACATCTTGTGAAGCAGGTGGGGCTGTGAGAGCTCAGAAGAGAGCTGTGACCAGCACAAGGTCACCCAGCGGGCTTCGTGGAGGAGTGCAGAATCAAGCCCGGTATTCCCAGATAAGAGTCCAGCTCCCCCAGCGCTACACCAGACTGGCTGGCTCTGTGTTTTGGAAGCCACCAAGTCTGTGCGGCAGCCTCGTATCCCGGGGCGGCAAATTCCCCAGGTCAATTAAGCGTTGCACAAAGAAAGCTGGTGGGACCTGCAGCGCAAGCATGGCAGGAGCAGGAGAGAAAACAGCAGCGAGTGGAAAAACCTGTCAAGGGCCGCAGGGTCAGTTGCTGTGTTCGCCCTCAGCCCCAGGAGCTCCAAACGCACCACAACAAGCCCCCCCCCCCCCCAGCATGGTCTCATAGGTCCCCGGACAGACTAGCCAAAGATTCCCCGGACCCCGTCGGCTGGATCTGCTGGCGCTGGCCTTGTCTTCCTGAAATAGAAGCCACCAAAAGGGGAACTTTGGGACTCCGAAAATAACTCAGGGTGGACGCTTAGGGGGGCTGAACCAACCTCACCAAGATGCCACGCAGAAAGACTTTGCAGGCCGCGCGGGCAAAGAGCAACGGGGCTGAGGTTTCCGCAACAGGCCTAAAATGTGGTCGGAGCGCCGGTCCCCATTAAAGCTTCAATAACTGGTGCAAAGATGGAAACAGCTCAACGCTGGAAAGAACCTCAAGAGCTAAGCAGGGTCTGGATCAACCTCTTAAACGATAGCATAACTGCCCAACAAAATATACTATGAGGGGCCTCAGAAGAGGTGTGGTTCCAATCTGAGTGGTCTCCAGTGGGGATGCACAAGATATTCATTATTCGATCAAATCTGGACGAGTTCGGACATTCACATTCGAATCCTAATGTCCAAACATTAGTCTTCTAGCATTCGAATACAAAATGGCTGTTCGCGTTGCTGAACGTGGACCGAAGCTGGATTAAAACTCAGCGTCGCCACATGTGGCCACCCTCCTTTGGCAGGGGCCAGGACTCCCGCCGGAATTTCCCGTCCACTGGAATTCGCTCCCCAGGGGGTTGGGGAGGTGCAGTCCAAAAAGGGAGAAAACTTCCCAAACTCCCACAATTCCCAGCTGGAAATCTTTGCCCCCCTCAGAATGGCAGTGAGACCGTTACAGACCTGGGAGCATTCACTCACTCATTCATTCGTATTTATTTACATTAATATTCTGCTCTATACCCAAAGGTCCCAGGGAAGGCCAGAATAAAGTAGCTATAAAGACAGGTAAAAAATAAATGGGCCAAAACAGGAAAATGCCTGTGCTGGACAAGGATGCTGTTCCCTCCATTATAAATGCTGTATTGACTAGCCCAAGGCCACCAAGCTGGCTCCGTGGAGATTGAGGAATAGAGCAGACTTCTATATCCTGCTTTTCTCATCCGTTTCAAGGGCCTCAAAGTGGCTGACAAATCTTCTGTGCTTCTCCCCACAATGGACAACCTGTGAGGTAGGTGGGGCTGTCAGAGCTCAGAAGAGAGCTGTGGCTAGCCCAAGGTCACCCAGCTGGCTTCAAGGAGGAGTGTGGATTGAAACCCGGTATTCCCAGCTTGGTTCAGCAGACAAAGGACACCCAGACTAAACGGGCGAACACTCTGTCGTGCAAGTGGGGCTAAGCAGGAATGTTCCTCTCCCTGCCTCGCTTGGAGCAGACATCTCTGACATGCCTCTCTGGCTGGTGAGGGGACAGGAGCCGCGGGAACGGCGCAGCCACCACTCGGCTCGGCTCTAGCCGCACATCCGGTGGCGCAAACCGGGCCACGCAGGGGTCAGAGGAAGGGTGGAGGTTCAGGGGAGGGAGGCACGAAGGACCAGCGAGCCAACGGCGCTGCGGGGAAAAGACCTGCCTGCCATTAGGCGAACTTCGCGGCGGTGGGGGGGGGGGGGGGAATCAGCAGGTGTGAACCGGCGGTGTAGCGGCGTCCAAAGCGTGCCAGGGCATGTTCCCACGATTGTTCCGAAGGAGGAAGCAGCCCTTCAGCAA